>JARQOD010000003.1:126723973-126827800 GCA_033576555.1 Oophaga sylvatica
TTTCATTGTTCTCCCTTCCGCTGTTGCCGGCGAGGGGGAAATTTGTCGGGGAGTGTGAACGTTCTCCACAGTTCTCCCTGTCATGTTTTCGATTTTAGACCTGCGTCCCATGAAAATTGCCCATCTCGATTTTCCACACGGCCACGCCCTAAAAACACGCTGACTGGAGACCATTGTTTTTATTTTCTAGGGCAGTGCTCCGGCGGGGAAAACTCATTCCCCCGGGGCCCTGACTGGAAACCCGGCCTAAGTGGGGTCTAATTTTCACGGAGATAGAAAAGAAGAGGGTTTTTTCTTTCTATCGTTCCACACCCAAAAAACAATCATTCATGATCAACAGGGACTAACATAACAAACCCGTTTTTTTTCCGGGATAAAAAGAAATACGTGGTGTGACTCTAATTTTACTACACTATTATGATATTTAAAAATTGTCCCAAATTTATCACTGATTTTAAATTTTGGACATTTTCCAGTGAAAATTCCCCAACCATTATTTAATGTCGACCGCCCCCCTTAATAAGAGGGGTTCACCGAGGGATATGTTATAGGGGAGTCCGGACAATCATTTCGGGGAGTTAAGAATCTGCATGCGTTTTTGGGACTACGATTTTTTGTTCTCTCGTAATTAACAATCAATATTTTAGTACGGGTCTTCAAGAGAAGGGCCAAGATGCTACCCCAACATTGGGCCCAAACGTTTTTTCCCAACAGTCCTAATGTTTGGGGGGATAGTTTACACCCATTTCATTTTGCCCAAATTTAAACCAAATTTTGCAAATTTTGTTAATTTTGGGAAATTTTTCCCAGTTTGGGCCAAAGCCCCTTTTCCAACAACTTTCACCGAAAGACCACCCCCAGACAATTGTAAAAATGCACTAAAATCAAAAAAGGTCATCTGAGGGGGCCATTTAGTCACCAAACCCAAAGAGCAACCCACAAACCAAAATTGACCAAAAAACAGAAATCACCCTTTCCCGGCCATAGTCAGACCATAATTGACCTGAGCTTTCTACGGGGACGCGGGGAATATGCCTGAGTTTTTTTTAACCATCCATCCCATATGCAAATTTTTGTTAAGGTTTACAACCCCTTCCAGCCAGATTGAATTACCATAGAATTCAGCCCCTGGATTTTTCGAAAAACCCTTGGGAATAATTAACTATTGCCCTTTGGAAGAGTTTTAAAAACTAACGTTTGTGTTCAATCTATTTACATAAAAAAAAGTTTTAAGAGTCTCGTAATCTCTTCATTCTTTTTCTGCCAGGAGAAACTTTGCCTTGAACTAAATGAACTAAGGCAGACTGGTCGCCAAGGCTATGCTGCTTGACCAACATGACAAACAACTGTTGTAGTTAAGCAGTGTATCCATAGCAACTGATCTACATCCCATAACTCCACAGATTAGCTGACAATAGGGTGTGCATAAAGCACTGAAGTCATGTCATTCATCACATCCGCCTTTTTTACGACTCCAATTTCTCAATACAATTAGGTGGATCGATATTTGTATGAATTGTGCCCTGCTAAGAGTGTGATTCTTAAATGGAGAGGGAGTAATTGATTTGATTTTTACACCACGGTGGAGAGGATGGCAGTATTATATCCAGGATTGTTTCATGGCTATTGTGAGAGGTCGTCAGTGAATCATTTAAAAGGCCACGTCACGTGAAAGGTTTAAAATGAATCTGTCACCAGAATTCACAATACAAACTGCTCAGATCTCTTAGACCTGGTAAGGATGGTATGTCTATGTCAGAGTAATTGTAGAATCCTTTATGAAAGTTTAACCAACATCTCCTCAGTGTCCCTCCTCCCTGCTGAGATCTCACATTGCACAGGGCAAGCTGGAGCTGTCAATCCAGCTGGGTGGGTAGAGACTGAATTTACTTGGACTCATGAGTTATTTCATTCTTTAGTTGGACTCATAAAATGCTTATTTTAAAATTTCGATTATACAGCCATTTTGCCATGAATTTGCAAAGTAAATACACCATTTTTCACCAAGTATAAGAGATTTATCTAGTAATATATAGCATTTGTGTTGTGAAATCTGGTAACACAGCCCTTTAAATAAAATAAGGGGTATGGGGTAAATTCCTTGTCCCCTTTAATTGTTTTTGTGCTTTGCACATGTTATAGTGAAATTCAGGTTCCCATCATTGGCAATGCCACGGTTAACAACTTGGTACGGATTTTAATCTCCCATCTGTATATTCGACTGGCAGACATTTATTTAATTAAACCAGTCCCAAAATAGCATAAAGCAATTCATTAGGAATATGTAATCAGTTGATGGTGCAGGCCCTGAATCATTGTCCTGAGCTGAGAGTTATATTCAGGTATGTGAAAAGCCCTCCGGCCTTCTGCTCCAGTAATATTTCATTCATTCAATGCCATTCAGCTCATCTCTCCACCACCGCAGAGTCATAACTAAAACCTGAGTTATATAGATATTGGGCCTGACAAGGCTGCATGCCTTATGATGAGAGAACGCCAAGAATCTGCTCTTTGCTGTTAGGTGTAGGAAAGCCAAGCAGTGGCTTTTATATGTAGATGCCGCTGATCTCTGTGCCATCCACAATATTCTCTTGATCATGTTCTTTGCCGAAGGGCAGATGTTTTGAACCAGGACCATCTGACTGAGCTCTCGGTGTTTACTTAGTACAGGAGACAGGCACAGCCAGGAGCATGGACGAGGCACCGCAAGCCTTGGGGATATCACAAACTCAAAGCAGATTAATACCTGCAGCCATTGGAACAGTTCACTCATAAAATGGATCCCTCCATTGTGTGATGAAGAATGATGCTCCCGATATAATTCTCTACCTCTTCTCGTGAAGGCAACAGCTAACACCTGTTCTCTAATATTTGTCTCAGATAGCTACAGAAATATCTGGGACAATGGTAAATCCAGATCTGCTTGCTGCTAGCATGAGCTGATCGGTATAGGTGCTAGTTCTGCGATTCACAGAGTATAAATTGCATCAGTGGGCTCCAGGAATAACATATCAACTGCTTAAAAATAGAGATGTATCTAGGTTTTCTGACACCCAGGGCAAGAATTCAGTTTGGCACCCCACCCCCCCACCTTTTGAGTAGTCGTCATGTGACTGCTCATTCATATGTGTCCAGCCTCCCTCAATTCATTTTCATAAATTGAGTTCACACTTGTCTAGTCAACACGTGACTGCAGGTATGCAAAGCACATGCTTGCGGTTTCATGACCTCCCACTCTCACCGCCATCACAAGAGAATGATGACACAGTATGGGGAATTGAGAAAACTGCAGTCACAGAATGACTACAGACTCATCACAAACTTGGACAACTCCTTTAATTCTCCTAACAGAAATAAAAAATATAGTAACCTTTAACTTGTCAGACAGCACAACACTTTATTAACATAGCCATGCAGGCTTGAACTGGCCCACAGGAAAACAGGAGAGTCTTTGTGTGGTCCTTGTGAAAGAGTGGGCCACTGCCCTCTTCTGTGAAGAATACTTGTCACAATATACTTGAATCACTAGGGACAGACAAAGACAGCATCTTATTCATTTAACAATCTATCCGGTTCATTGTTATATAAATTTGTGATTGAGGATAATGTCACATTTGTATGTAGCTGAAAAGTGTGGCTCTGGATTTTTTACTGATGAGCCCTTGGCCCCCTAGTCCGACACTGCAGCCATTTACTACCTAATCTTACAATTTATAGATTATTACATGTGTACAGGCTCACAGCCAATAACAACAAAAGAATCCATCACCAGAACTACCTGCAGTACAGTAATATATCATTAGAACCCCCATCAGTGCAGAAATCACAACCATCAGTACAGAAATGCATCACCAGAACCACTAGCAGTACAGAGATTCATCATCATCACAACCACCAACAATGCAGAAAGTAATCATCAGAACTACCAGCAGTACAGCAAAATAACACCAGGTACAGAAATAACACCACTGTAAGAGCAGTGAGACTATGGAACTCTCTGCCGTCTAATGTTGTAATGAGTGATTCCTTACTAAAATTTAAGAGGGGACTGGATGCCTTTCTTGAAAAGTATAATATTACAGGCTATATTCACTAGTTTCCTAGATACAGCGTTGATCCAGGAGCTAGTCTGATTGCCGTATGTGGAGTCGGGAAGGAATTTTTTCCCCAATGTGAAGCTTACTGTTTGCCACTTGGGTTTTTTTTGCCTTCCTCTGGATCAACATGTTAGGGCAGGTTAGGATAGGATATGGGTTGAACTAGATGGACTTAAAGTCTTCCTTCAACCTTAATAACTATGTTACTATGTTACCAGGTACAGAAATACCTCCATATAACTCCCATCAATACAGAAACACATCAAAATCCTTATCACTACAGGAATACATCACCAAAATCACCATCAGTACAGCAGTATATCACCAGGACCAGCATCACGACATGAATACATCACTAGGACCATCATTAGTATATTGTACATCAATTGTAATGTCAGGTCAAACCCATATAGATTTATCTCACATAAACCTGAAAATCCTAGTATGTCCTTGACAATGGTAAAGAGATACTGGAAGTTTTTGCTATCAGTCTTCATTAGACTGCGGACCGTACAAGAAACACAGTACTGATGAGAATTAGTATCACAAATGAACATCCAGGTTCCTTATAGATGGCGTTGTCTCTGATTGGAGTCATTCTCTTACTTTTCTTCATCTCTCACACACCACCTCCTCACCGCACCCTCTATCTGTTGGAGTCCCGCAAGGTTCAGTCCTAGGGCCCCTGCTCTTCTCCATCTACACCTTCGGCCTCGGACAGCTCATAGAATCTCACAGCTTTGAATATCACCTCTATGCTGATGACACACAGATCTACATCTCTGGACCAGATATCACCTCCCTACTAAACAGAATCCCTTAATGTCTGTCCGCTATTTCATCCTTTTTCTCCGCTAGATTCCTAAAACTTAATATGGACAAAACAGAATTCATCATCTTTCCCTCATCTCACACAACCCCTCCAATGGACCTATCAATTAATGTAAACGACTGACCACTCTCTCCCTAAAAACCCTAGTCCATGCCCTCATCATCTCCCGCCTCGACTACTGCAACCTCCTGCTCTGTGGCCTCCCATCTAATACTCTCGCACCCCTCCAATCTATTCTAAACTCTGCTGCCCGACTAATCCACCTGTCCCCCCGCTATTCCCCATTACACAAAGACTCCAGTTCAAAACCCTAATCATGACATACAAAGCCATCCACAACCTGTGTCCTCCATACATCTGTGACCTTATCTCCCGGTACCTACCTGCACGCAACCTCCGATCCTCACAGGATCTCCTCCTCTCCTCCCCTTTTATCTCCTCTTCCCACAATCGCATACAAGATTTCTCCCGCACATCCCCCCTACTCTGGAACTCTCTACCACAACATATCAGACTCTCGCCTACCATGGAAACCTTCAAAAAGAACCTGAAGACCTACCTCTTCCAACAAGCCTACAACCTGCAGTAACCACTGATCCACCAAATCGCTGCATGACCAGCTCTACCCTCACCTTCTGTATCCTCACCCATCCCTTGTAGATTGTGAGCACTCGCGGGCAGGGTCCTCTCTCCTCCTGTACCAGTCGTAACTAGAGTTGAGCGATACTTTCCGATATCCAAAAGTATCGGAATCGGAATGGTATCGCCGATACCATTAAAATATCGGCGATACCGATACCGATACCGGAAGTCCCATGTAAGTCTATGGGAACAAAATATCGGAATTAAAAAAAACCCCATTCTTGCCTTGTTGGTTAATTGTACATGAAGGAAAACAACAAAGAGTAATGTACAATGTATTGTGCAAGGTTGAGGAGACATTAAAGGCATAGATGTTTAACCCAATCAAATGGAATAGCATAAATATTTTTTTTTTTAAAGATGTTCGGATTGACGAAGAAATTGACAATGTTGTTAACGTTTTTTCTATTTTGGCAAATATGTATATTTCACAACTTCCATGCTCTTCACCTTTTTAACTTTTCACACACTTTCTCCTTCATAATCTTCAGCAGCATCATCTTTTTCATCAAATTATTCTTCATCTTCACCTTCTTTATCTTCTTCTTAAACTTCTTGCTATTCATCTTTTTGTTAACATTACTCAGATTCTTCTTATTAAACTATTATTCTTATTCATATTGTACTTCATCTTCTTCATCATATTCTGATTTGTGACAGAGAATCCTGTACTTGTAATCTGTCAAAGTATGAATTTTTCATCCTTCCGTTCTTGCTGTCACAAAAGATTTAAATTACAACAGTATTTGTCCGTGTTCAGTTTAGCCTGCAGCAGCAGGCATTTTCCAGGGGCACCACGAGGAGGAACGGACTCACCCCCATACACTGCTTAGTCTTCTTCTGCTTATAATTTAGAGCATATATTTTGCTCTTCATTTTGGTCTTATACTTCATGTTCTTCTGCTTTTTGATCTTCTGCTTATTGTTCTTCTGTCTCTTGTTCTGTATCTTGTAGTTTGTCTTAACCTTCTTTGTCCTGTTGGTGATCTTCTTCTGGGTAATCTTTTATTTTTTCTTTGTGATGGTGTTCAGGCTGGTTGGCTTCATGCTCGTCGTCCTTGTGGTCGTCATCTTCTTCGGGGTGGTCATCAGGGTCGTCGTCTTCATTGTTGGAGATCCAGAGTGATTACCCAAAAAAGCATTGAAAAAATCTTCAATTTGTAAATGTAGCAGAAGGTACAAGAGTCAATGCAAGTAACGAGGACCAGCTGACTGTGCTGGAACCCGGAGGGCAGCAGAAGGAAAAGAGCCAATGGCACAACCGAGGACCAGCTGACGTTACTGGGACACGGTTACTAAGCAGGAGGTACCTGTGCTCCAAAGCACTACCAAGGACCAGAGACGTTGCTGGAACTCGGATACCGAGATGGAGGCACCTAGGCCAAAGGCACTGCGGAGAACCAGCTGACGGTACTGGAACCCGGACGGGTAGCAGAAGGTACCCATGGAAATTTAAGATGACAGGCCGCGAGCCGGCCGCAGTTACCGAATCCCACAGTCACAACGGAAACAGCCTTTATTTGCATATCCCGAAGCACACATAGGAAGCACCTAAACTCCAAGCACCATAGAGTCGGCTAACCCGACCGCAACACGACAGGACAACTTATTGGAGGCTAAGAGACGTTTACACTGACAGGAAACAGATGGCGTGCTGTAACCAGTCTGGGCAGGAGTGAGTACCCGTGCCAATAACACTTCCGAGCAACAACTGGCGGTGTTGAAGCCCAGGGATGAGAAGAGAACATGGTGGAGGCAGCAGGACTTTTTGCCGTTATCACAGCAGGGGAACAGCTGACATTACTGAACCCCAGTAACACAGGAGCAAGTGTAGACTGTGCTAACAGCACTTCCGAGCTACAACTGGCGGTGTTGTAGCCCAGGGATGAGAAGAGAACATGGTGGAGGCAGCAGGACTTTTTGCCGTTATCACAGCAGGGGAACAGCTGACATTACTGAACCCCAGTAACACAGGAGCAAGTGTAGACTGCGCTAACAGCACTTCCGAGCTACAACTGGCGGTGTTGTAGCCCAGGGATGAGAAGAGAACATGGTGGAGGCAGCAGGACTTTTTGCCGTTATCACAGCAGGGGAACAGCTGACATTACTGAACCCCAGTAACACAGGAGCAAGTGTAGACTGTGCTAACAGCACTTCCGAGCAACAACTGGCGGTGTTGTAGCCCAGGGATGAGAAGAGAACATGGTGGAGGCAGCAGGACTTTTTGCCGTTATCACAGCAGGGGAACAGCTGACATTACTGAACCCCAGTAACACAGGAGCAAGTGTAGACTGTGCTAACAGCACTTCCGAGCAACAACTGGCGGTGTTGTAGCCCAGGGATGAGAAGAGAACAGGGTGGAGGCAGCAGGACTTTTTGCCGTTCACACAGCAGGGGAACAGCTGACATTACTGAACCCCAGTAACACAGGAGCAAGTGTTCACTGTGCTAACAGCACTTCCGAGCACAACTGGCGGTGTTGTAGCCCAGGGATGAGAAGAGAACATGGTGGAGGCAGCAGGACTTTTTGCCGTTATCACAGCAGGGGAACAGCTGACATTACTGACCCAGTAACACAGGAGCAAGTGTGACTGTGCTAACAGCACTTCCGAGCAACAACTGGCGTGTTGTAGCCCAGGGATGAGAAGAGAACAGGGTGGAGGCAGCAGGACTTTTTGCCGTTATCACAGCAGGGAACAGCTGACATTACTGAACCCCAGTAACACAGGAGCAAGTGTTGACTGTGCTAACAGCACTTCCGAGCTACAACTGGCAGTGTTGTAGCCCAGGGATAAGAAGAGAACATGGTGGAGGCAGCAGGACTTTTTGCCGTTCACACAGCAGGGGAACAGCTGACATTACTGAACCCCAGTAACACAGGAGCAAGTGTTACTGTGCTAACAGCACTTCCGAGCTACAACTGCGGTGTTGTAGCCCAGGGATGAGAAGAGAACATGGTGGAGGCAGCAGGACTTTTTGCCGTTATCACAGCAGGGGAACAGCTGACATTACTGAACCCCAGTAACACAGGAGCAAGTGTAGACTGTGCTAACAGCACTTCCGAGCAACAACTGGCGGTGTTGTAGCCCAGGGATGAGAAGAGAACAGGTGGAGGCAGCAGGACTTTTTGCCGTTACACAGCAGGGGAACAGCTGACATTACTGAACCCCAGTAACACAGGAGCAAGTGTTGACTGTGCTAACAGCACTTCCGAGCAACAACTGGCGTGTTGTAGCCCAGGGATGAGAAGAGAACAGGTGGAGGCAGCAGGACTTTTTGCCGTTCACACAGCAGGGGAACAGCTGACATTACTGAACCCCAGTAACACAGGAGCAAGTGTTCACTGTGCTAACAGCACTTCCGAGCTACAACTGGCGGTGTTGTAGCCCAGGGATGAGAAGAGAACATGGTGGAGGCAGCAGGACTTTTTGCCGTTACACAGCAGGGGAACAGCTGACATTACTGAACCCCAGTAACACAGGAGCAAGTGTGACTGTGCTAACAGCACTTCCGAGCAACAACTGGCGGTGTTGTAGCCCAGGGATGAGAAGAGAACATGGTGGAGGCAGCAGGACTTTTTGCCGTTCACACAGCAGGGGAACAGCTGACATTACTGAACCCCAGTAACACAGGAGCAAGTGTTGACTGTGCTAACAGCACTTCCGAGCAACAACTGGCGGTGTTGTAGCCCAGGGATGAGAAGAGAACATGGTGGAGGCAGCAGACTTTTTGCCGTTATCACAGCAGGGGAACAGCTGACATTACTGAACCCCAGTAACACAGGAGCAAGTGTAGACTGTGCTAACAGCACTTCCGAGCAACAACTGGCGGTGTTGTAGCCCAGGGATGAGAAGAGAACAGGGTGGAGGCAGCAGGACTTTTTGACGTTATCACAGCAGGGGAACAGCTGACATTACTGAACCCCAGTAACACAGGAGCAAGTGTAGACTGTGCTAACAGCACTTCCGAGCAACAACTGGCGGTGTGTAGCCCAGGGATGAGAAGAGAACAGGGTGGAGGCAGCAGGACTTTTTGCCGTTATCACAGCAGGGGAACAGCTGACATTACTGAACCCCAGTAACACAGGAGCAAGTGTTCACTGTGCTAACAGCACTTCCGAGCTACAACTGGCGGTGTTGTAGCCCAGGGATGAGAAGAGAACATGGTGGAGGCAGCAGGACTTTTTGCCGTTCACACAGCAGGGGAACAGCTGACATTACTGAATCCCAGTAACACAGGAGCAAGTGTTGACTGTGCTAACAGCACTTCCGAGCAACAACTGGCGGTGTTGTAGCCCAGGGATGAGAAGAGAACATGGTGGAGGCAGCAGGACTTTTTGCCGTTCACACAGCAGGGGAACAGCTGACATTACTGAACCCCAGTAACACAGGAGCAAGTGTTCACTGTGCTAACAGCACTTCCGAGCTACAACTGGCGGTGTTGTAGCCCAGGGATGAGAAGAGAACATGGTGGAGGCAGCAGGACTTTTTGCCGTTCACACAGCAGGGGAACAGCTGACATTACTGAACCCCAGTAACACAGGAGCAAGTGTAGACTGTGCTAACAGCACTTCCGAGCAACAACTGGCGGTGTTGTAGCCCAGGGATGAGAAGAGAACAGGGTGGAGGCAGCAGGACTTTTTGCCGTTATCACAGCAGGGGAACAGCTGACATTACTGAACCCCAGTAACACAGGAGCAAGTGTTGACTGTGCTAACAGCACTTCCGAGCAACAACTGGCGGTGTTGTAGCCCAGGGTCAAGGAGGATGTTTAAATACTATATCAAGTATTTTCCTTGTTACGTGTCAATTAAAAATGTCTATACTCCAAACAAGAGAAATATAAACTTTAGTACCATAAGATGATGATTTAACTTAAAAAAATATATGTAAATTAATAATTTACAAACATAAACGCATACATTAACATGTTGAAAAGCAATGCAAACCACAATTAAAATAGGTTAAATAATCTGCTATACGGTTTAAAATAAAAGCATACAAGTACACATCAGAATCCATTAATGATGGGTAAGTAACAGTATGTACACCATTTTTATTGTGTAGACAATGAATGGCTGACTTAAAAACATAATCAGCATTACAAGTTTTCTTTGACATTCATAAAACTTTACATTTGGTGAATAATATCACTAAATTTTTTAAAAAAATATCTAAAATTTCCATCATGTAATACTGATAATATGTGCCAATCATTTATATTAACAAAACAAAAATTTAAAAAGTGCATAGTGCAGAGTGAAAACAGATATTTATGCCTGACTGTGGACTTGCAAGCATGACAACGGATAGATAAGGTATATATAGATGAGACTGCATAGCCACAGATGGTGAATGGCGATGTAATACTGTACCTCAATAAAGTGTGCGTTACTACTACATCCTTTTTTTATGTAGCTTTATAAAAGGTTACGTGCATGTATGGTTGCGCCTTTGTTTGGACGCACAGACTGGCTTCCTGCTGTGACGCGTTGGGTATTGGAGCGTCTGTACGTCTTATGACGCAGACTAACATTCACGGTGCGCATCGTTCATCATCGCAAGCATACCGACAACACAAAGGTGTTGTCATGACTGCTTTACTCAGTAAACATGCACCTATGATGAAACATACACGCATGTGCCCTATTACATAACAAGCTACAAGAAAAACGAGTGTGAGGTGTGACACAGCTGTTTTGTTAAGGTACAGTATTATATCGACATTGTACAGATGTCGCTATTCAGTCTGATAAATATATATCATTCACGTATTCTATCAGTTGTCGTTCTTTCAGCACCACTTACAGGTATATATTTTGCTATTGTGACTATGCACTATTGACTTTACCAAGGTAATGCATGATTTTTGTTAGCGATTATCATGTTTACATGAAGGACCTTTATGATATGGGCTGTTAACTTTCTAATCAAATATGTATTTTTTAAAATGACACAAATATAAGTAATGTTGAAGAGGACTATTCCTACATGCATTGTTTGCACAATATTACAGGTGTACATCACGTCCCTTAATCAACATTGGATTATTATATTTACTTGTATGCTTTTATTTCAAAGGCAAGAACACTGAAGTATAACCTTCGCACTGCAGCAGTTGTCAAAGTTCAACCCACATTATGCACTTCCAACATTGCAGTATTTGAGTCATCATTATGTGAGTTGGATTTGTCTAAGCTATGGAGTGACAAGGTTGACCATCAGTATCCTATAGCATAAGTAGGCTTTTGTGTTTGCATTTGTTTTCGACATGTGCATATCTGTAATAATATGTCACAATTATTTTGTTACAGATTTGTGACAAAGACAAATCATTTTATGTTTTGAAAGTTGACGTTTCAAATGTTTACAGCTTAGAAATCAGGGTGTAGCCTCATATCTATGTGTAGCACTAGACACTTTGAGATGTCATGTTTTTTTCACCATGATTAGGTAGCTAGCAGTAATTTTTGCCGGACACACAGCAGGGGAACAGCAGGCGTTACTGAACCCCACAAACACATCAGCGATTGTTTTCATCTGTGCATCTAACACTTCTGAGCAGCAACTGGCGCTGTTGAAGCCCAGGGTCAAGGAGGGTGTAGGCAGAGGCCTAGTATGAGACGTTTGAAGTTGAAGTTGTAGTTAGCAGCAGTAATTTTTGCCAGACACACAGCAGGGGAACAGCAGGCGTTACTGAACCCCACAAACACATCAGCGATTGTTTTCATCTGTGCATCTAACACTTCTGAGCAGCAACTGGCGCTGTTGAAGCCCAGGGTCAAGGAGGGTGTAGGCAGAGGCCTAGTATGAGACGTTTGAAGTTGAAGTTGTAGTTAGCAGCAGTAATTTTTGCCAGACACACAGCAGGGGAACAGCAGGCGTTACTGAACCCCACAAACACATCAGCGATTGTTTTCATCTGTGCATCTAACACTTCTGAGCAGCAACTGGCGCTGTTGAAGCCCAAGGTCAAGGAGGGTGTAGGCAGAGGCCTAGTATGAGACGTTTGAAGTTGAAGTTGTAGTTAGCAGCAGTAATTTTTGCCAGACACACAGCAGGGGAACAGCAGGCGTTACTGAACCCCACAAAACATCAGCGATTGTTTTCATCTGTGCATCTAACACTTCTGAGCAGCAACTGGCGCTGTTGAAGCCCAGGGTCAAGGAGGGTGTAGGCAGAGGCCTAGTATGAGACGTTTGAAGTTGAAGTTGTAGTTAGCAGCAGTAATTTTTGCCAGACACACAGCAGGGGAACAGCAGGCGTTACTGAACCCCACAAACACATCAGCGATTGTTTTCATCTGTGCATCTAACACTTCTGAGCAGCAACTGGCGCTGTTGAAGCCCAGGGTCAAGGAGGGTGTAGGCAGAGGCCTAGTATGAGACGTTTGAAGTTGAAGTTGTAGTTAGCAGCAGTAATTTTTGCCAGACACACAGCAGGGGAACAGCAGGCGTTACTGAACCCCACAAACACATCAGCGATTGTTTTCATTTGTGCATCTAACACTTCTGAGCAGCAACTGGCACTGTTGAAGCCCAGGGTCAAGGAGGGTGTAGGCAGAAAATATTGAGTTCTTGCCTTGTTACGTGGCCATTGCAAATGTATGTACTTCAAACAAGAATAAATGAAGTTTTACTAGGACAATAAAATGATGAATTTCAATTCCAAGAATAGAAAAATATTTATACTTGAGAGTCCTCTGTGGTTGATACCGTTTAATGGCTAACTGAAAATATGGTAACAAATTCAAAGCTTTCGAGACTACTCAGGTCTCTTCATCAGGCTAAGACTAAAAAAAAAATGGAAGAATCACATATTTGTACACACAACAGGACACAGGAATAGGTAAGACAAGTGAGGGAGGGACAAGTGAGGGTAGACCGGCCAAAAAATGAGAACAAGGATGAATTATCAGCGCCACACGATAAGACAAAAAATAATGGATTTACCTGTGGCAAAACACTTTTGTATGCCCGGTCATAGCATGATGGATATGGAATTACTGGTATTAAAATATAACTTCAAATATGACAAAGATACAAAGGTTTCAGAATATAAGCTCATCATGACCTTTGACACTGTTAGTGATGGAATGAATAGATCACACGGATTTATGTCATTCTATATCAATTAAGGAATCTGCATCTCTGCCCTTCCAGGGGCATGAAAACACAAAACCAGACCCCAATCAGAGGGCAATAAAACTTTCTATCGTTATCTAGGAACTGTTCCAATATTTATGTTCATCCCTCTGTGATAATGACAGTTCTGCTACACGTCACTTACTTGTCTTACCTATTGCACTATTCCTGTGTCCTGTTGTGTATAGAAATATGTGATGCTTCATTTTTTGGTTTAGTCTTTGCCTGATGAAGAGACGTGAGTAGCCTCGAAAGCTTGCAATTTGTTACCATCTTTTCAGTTATCCATTCAAAGGTATCAACCACTGCGGACTCTCAAGTCTAAATATTTATCTATCTACTGGCTAACACGGTACAAAGATACACGTTTCCTAACTTCAAGAATAAAAATAAAGACACTGCAAATATAAACGCATATATGCACATGCCAACAAGAAATGGAACAACACACCACCCAAAAAATTGGTTACAAAATATAGTGTTGTAAATTTAACAATAAAAGTCCATTTTTGTATTTATGAATAATGCTTAAGGAACGCTATGTTAAACCATAACATAGTGAAGACAATGGATTTTGTAATAGTCATTTATCATCATCATCATTGCAATTTAGATGTGACAGTCACAGACATTTCAATTATTTAAGTTAATAAAATAGTTACTTTGTACACCATGTATGACATGTCCAGCATGGACTCATCAATGTGATGACACAATAATGTACGATAAAAAATAACCATTTAAAAAAACATAATGCATTGTCACAATTTAAGTGTGTGCCTGCAAGTGTAGGTGAAACAAAGGCTACGGATAGCAAAGGTATATTCTATGTCTGTATCAGACAGTGGACAGCCTCTGATGGGTAATGTCGATGTTATACTGTACGTCAATAAAGTCTGCGGCTGCAATCATGCATTTTTTGCTTGTACAGTGTTGAAGAGGGTAAAAGCATGTCTGGTTGCGCAAGGCTTTATCCGTCAACACTACCTTCCTACTGTCACGCGTAGGTAGGGTAGCGTGTGTCAATTAGATGACTCTATAAAATGTGACGTTACGCAGCGTTATTGCGCCCTAGGGATGCCAAAAATACGACAGCAGTAATCATTTACTGTCTAATACTCCACCTATGACCAACAAAAAAAGACCGTTCCCTCTTTAACAATCTACAAGACTAACAAGCATAATGGTTGACGCTTACTTTATTGAGGTACAGTATTACATCGACATTGTCCATGAGTAACTATGCACTGTGATACCTATATACCATTATTAATTTATATCTGTTGTGGTTGTTTCAACAGCACTTGCAGGTATAACTAGTACTACCTATTGTCAGTATGCATGATGCACTTTCTAGATGTAATAATTTATTATTGCACATTATTACCAGGTTTAGATGCTGGCCATTTCATATATGGTGTGTGAAGTTACAGTTGGCATCAGTATGTGTATTTTATAATGTCTGTCATAAATAAAACTCGTGATGATGATGATGAGGATTTTATGATTTGTACATCCATTGACTGCATTATCTTACAGGTACAGATAAAGTTCCTTAAAAAGCATTAATTGATAAGTATGAAATGTACTTTTATGCATTAATTTCAAAAAGTGAAGACTATGTTTTAGTTTTTGTTACCATTTATAATAGACATGTGCAGATATGCGCTGTGATGACAAATTATTATTTGTCCTTATTTGTCATAAAAATTTATCATTCTAGGCCTGGAAAACTTCACAATTTCCTGTTTTAAGCATAACAATCAGGGTGACGGCTCTTCCCTATTTGGAGCATGTTCGACATGGGTTTTTCTGTGCATGTGTAGGGAACAGGAGACTTGTTGCCGGACACACAGCAGGGGAACAGCTGGCGTTACTGAACCCCACTAACACTATAGCTTGTGTATTGGTCTGTGGACACGACACTTCTGAGCAGCAACTGGCAGTGTTGTAGCACAGGGAGTAGAGTTCAGGTGGTAGAAAGATGAACATAACAGGAGACATGGATAACGTTGTGAACCAGTTATTTAATCTGAAAACGGACAGACAAATTCTTGCGAGATCCATGCCTTGTTCATTTTCAGAAAAGTAAGCCGGTTTACATTATCGGAGGATAGTCGCATGCGACGGTCTGTTAGTACACCACCTGCGGCACTAAAGACGCGCTCCGATAATACACTGGCAGCAGGGCAAGCCAGCACCTCCAATGCATACTTACTAAGCTCTGGCCATGTATCCAGCTTAGAGACCCAAAACTTGAATGGGGAAGAGCCATCTGGGAGTACACTGAGAGGGAAAGACATGTAGTCTGTCACCATCTTACAGAAACGTTGCCTCCTGCTGACTGGAGCCGTCTCGGATGGTGTAGACATTGGTGGCGCTGCCACAAAACTTTGCCACATTTGGAACATACTGGTCTTGCCCTGTGCAGAGGCGCTGCTTGTGCTCCCTCTTGTTACAGAGCTGTCTCCACTGCCTCGACGCACAGAGCTGCTTTGTAAAGCAGTAGCAGCAGCAGTGCTCTCGGCTGGAATGGAGAACATTATGGATTGCACCAGTGTGTCTTGGTACTCCCGCATTTTACGCTCCCGGTTCAACGGTGTGATGAGGCTTTGTAAGTTGTCCCGGTAGCGAGGGTCTAGGAGGGTGTACACCCAATAATCAGACGTGGTGAGAATGTGGGCGATGCGGCGGTCGTTTCTCAGGCACTGCAGCATGAAATCAACCATGTGCTGCAGACTCCCAACAGGCCAAGAAACGCTGTCCCCTGCAAGAGGCGTCATCTCTGACTGCTCTGCATCACCCCACCCTCGCTCTACATACTGACTAGAGCGTTGTGTACCTCCCTCTGGAGCGATGTCTTCCTCCTCCATTGACTCCTCCTCATCCTCCTCACAAAGTGAACACTGCCCAGCCCTTTGTGAGGAACCACGTTGCGCTGACTGTCCAGAAGGTGATGGAATTTGTGACTCCTCATCCTCCACCTCTTCCAAAACCTCATCCCTTATTGCTTGCAGTGTTTTTTGAAGCAGGCAGATAAGGGGGACAGTCAGGCTGACTAGTGCATCATCTGCACTCGCCATCCGCGTTGACTCATCAAACGCACGCAAAACGTGGCAGATGTCCTTCATAGAGGCCCACTCAGTAGTGGTGAAGTGTGAACGACGCAAATTGCGAGTTGATTGCGCCTGATGCAGCTGATACTCCATTACTGCTGGCTGCTGCTCACACAACCGCTCCAACATATTAACGTGGAATTCCACCTGGTGGGTACGTCACATATGATGCGATGTTCAGGAAGGCGAAATCTGCGTTGCAGAGCTGCAATGCGCGATCTGGCCACGCTGGAACGTCGCAAGTGAGCGCACTCTAGGCGGACCTTGTGCAGCAGTGCATCAAGATCCGGATAGTCCCTCAAAAAACTCTGCACGACCAAGTTGAGCACATGTGCCAGACATGGTATGTGAGTGAGGTTGCCAAGGCCCAGAGCTGCCACCAGATTTCGGCCATTGTCACACACTACCAAGCCTGGCTGGAGATTCGCTGGCAAAAACCACACGTCGCTCTCCTGCTTGATGGCATTCCAGAGCTCCTGCGCTGTGTGGCTTCGATTCCCCATATAAATTAATTTCAGGACGGCCTGTTGACGTTTGGCCACGGCTGGGCTCATATCGGTAGCATCAGGTAAGCGTTCACGGGTCCATGTGGAGGTAGACCGTGACGGCTCCTGCAATGATGATTCTGAGGAACTGGAGTAGGAGGAGGAGTCAATGTGGACAGACTTGATTCCTGCAATCCTTGGAGTTGGCAGAACACGTACAGCGCCACTCTCAAGATCTGTACCCGGCTCCACAACATTGACCCAATGGGCAGTGAGGGAAAGGTATCGTCCCTGGCCATGGGTACTGGTCCACGCATCGGTGGTCAGGTGGACCTTGCTACTGACGGCGTTTAGTAGCGCATGTTTAATTTTTCCCTCGACATGCTTTTGCAGACCAGGGACGGCTTGCCTGCTGAAATAAAATCGGCTGGGCACATTGTATTGTGGGACTGCCAATGCCATAAAGTTACGGAAAGTGTCAGTCTCCACCAGCCTGAATGACAGCATTTCAAGGGACAGGAGTTTTGCAATGCCAGCATTCAGAGCCTGTGCTCGTGGATGGTTTGCCGAGTATGGCCGTCTTTTATCCCATGCCTGTGCTACCGATGGCTGTTTTGTGGCCTGGGAGTGTGAGGATGACAGGGAACTTGCAGCTGTGGGTGGAATAACACTGGGTCTCTGGACAACAGTTACAGAGGTTCTTCCATGGCGATCCTGTGAGGAAGCCGAACCAGCTGTGTGTGAGCTGGAGGAAGAGGCTCCAACACGAGCTGAAGATGTAGGTGCTGCTGTAGGTTGGCCTACATCTCCAGTGTGTCTTTGTAACTCAGCTACGTGCTTTGTCCGTACATGTTTCCACATATTTGTGGTATTGAGGTTACTGGTATTTTTACCTCTTTTAACTTTTTGATTACACAGCTTGCATTTGACATAGCAAATATCATCTGCAAGTGTGTCAAAAAAGGACCACGCAGTGCAAGTCCTGGGAGCGCCCGTTTTGGCTGTTGGAAGAGAACTGCTACGAACGGGTGCTAAACTGGAGGGTACAGGAAACCGAGTCTGCAGCCTACCTCTCCCTACTGTTTGGACCGTTGGGGCAATCTCTTCCTCAGAGCTGCTACCATCACCTTCCTGTTCCTCACGCCATGTTGGGTCTTGGACCTCATCATCTCCACTACCCTCTTCCAACACCTGCTGCTGTTGGGTGGTCTGGCCAGCACCTTGCTCAACAGAAAATGGCACCTGAGTCTCATCATCATCAGATGCGTTCTGCGGTGTGCTGACCATCGGCACTGGCTCACCCGCCTCTTCAGATTCAGAGAGACACAGCTGTTGCGCATCACTGCACACTGCCTCTCCTTCACATTCCAGAATGCTGCTTGGCTGGGCCCCTGTTTCCAAGCCAACAGATTCTGAGAACAGAAGCAGAGACTCAGCTGGCTCCAGTTCAGAACTCTCTGACTGCCTGGGCAATTTGGCAGGCGGTGAAGAGACAGATGGTTGTTCAACAGTGCTGTGGTCCTGAGAGGAGGTGGAAGCAATTGAACTCGATGCATTGGCTGCCATCCAACCAACAACGACTTCAATTTGTTCTTCCCGCAGCAGGGGGGTACGCTGAGCTCCTACAAAAGTGCGCATAAAGGAACGCTCACGGGAAAACTGGTGGATGCTCTGTCACTGGGTGCTGCAGCAGCAGGCACAGAATCCCCACGTCCTCTCCCTGCTGACACTCCACGGCCACGACCACGTGCCTTACTCCCTGCCTTCTTCATCTTGGTAGATTGATAAAGAAAGTCAGAAAAGTTATAAGGCCTAAGTGTGGTTATTCTCAGAGACTGCAGTGAACACTGCAGACAACTGTTCAGTAGCTGTGAAAGGCCCCTTTGTCTACTTCTATAGTGTTTGCAACCAATGTATTGTATACGGATGGAAGCGCGTCACACTAATAGATTAGATTTTTTTCAAATATAATGGAGCAGCACAAATTAGTGAAGGATGAGGCAGTGACACACGCTCAGCAGACTACAACCAGCAGTAGTTGAAGAACTAACTGGAGCGTGATCTGCACTCAAAAAATGAAAAGCTCACAGACTACAGTGAACACTGAAACACAACTGTTCAGTAGCTGTGAAAGGCCCCTTTGTCTACTTCTATAGTGTTTGCAACCAATGTATTGTATACGGATGGAAGCGCGTCACACTAATAGATTAGATTTTTTTCAAATATAATGGAGCAGCACCAATTAGTGAAGGATGAGGCAGTGACACACGCTCAGCAGACTACAACCAGCAGTGGTTGAAGAACTAACTGGAGCGTAATCTGCACTCAAAAAATGAAAAGCTCACAGACTACAGTGAACACTGAAACACAACTGTTCAGTAGCTGTGAAAGGCCCCTTTGTCTACTTCTATAGTGTTTGCAACCAATGTATTGTATACGGATGGAAGCGCGTCACACTAATAGATTAGATTTTTTTCCACTAAAATGGAGCAGCACCAATTAGAGAAAAATGTGAAGGATGAGGCAGTGACACACGCTCAGCAGACTACAACCAGCAGTAGTTGAAGAACTAACTGCAGCGTGATCTGCACTCAAAAAATGAAAAGCTCACAGACTACAGTGAACACTGAAACACAACTGTTCAGTAGCTGTGAAAGGCCCCTTTGTTTACTTCTATAGTGTTTGCAACCAATGTATTGTATACGGATGGAAGCGCGTCACACTAATAGATTAGATTTTTTTCAAATATAATGGAGCAGCACCAATTAGTGAAGGATGAGGCAGTGACACACGCTCAGCAGACTACAACCAGCAGTGGTTGAAGAACTAACTGGAGCGTAATCTGCACTCAAAAAATGAAAAGCTCACAGACTACAGTGAACACTGAAACACAACTGTTCAGTAGCTGTGAAAGGCCCCTTTGTCTACTTCTATAGTGTTTGCAACCAATGTATTGTATACAGATGGAAGCGCGTCACACTAATAGATTAGATTTTTTGCAAATATAATGGAGCTGCACCAATTCCACAAAATCAAATAAAAAAAAAAGAGTCAGTGAGTGACACGTGCAGATGCCTACAAACAGCGGTGGATGCAGAGCAAACTGCAGCGTCACCTGCACTCTCACACACACCTTGCACAGAGCTGTTAAAACAACACTGGCAAAAGGAAGCTTTACACAGTGGTTGGTAAACTAGCCTGCCTAAAGCACAGTAGAGTACACAAAATCGCAATGTCTAACTGTCCCTCAGAGTCAGCACAGCAGCGTTCTGTCCCTAACTGAGTTCACAGCACAGTGACGCTAAAATGGAGGCGGCGCCTTTTATAGTGCATTCTGACATCATTTCAGCAGCCAATCACAGCCATGCCATTAGTTAAGATGACCGCAGCAGTACAGGATGTGCCCACACTTCATAAGATTCCTCATTGGCTGACTAAAATCACATTGCCTCTCAAAGAATTATGGGAACTTCCGATTCCGGTATACGATATATGAAAAATATCGGAACTAAGTATCGGAATTCCGATACAGCGAATATCGGCCGATACCCGATACTTGCGGTATCGGAATGCTCAACACTAGTCGTAACTTGTATTGTCTAAGATTACTGTACTTGTATTTATTATGTATACCCCACCTCACATGTAAAGCGCCAGGGAATAAATGGTGCTATAATAATAAATAATAATAATCTTGTCCAGACTTCCATCTTCTCCTTTCTTGTGCAGCACATCCACACACGATATTCTTAAAAGTAGCAGTCTCATTATAATGTCTCTTGATAAAATATCTACTCTACTCTGTGACCCAGAATAAATAATTGCTCCTCATTGTCTTTGCTGCACAAAATATGACCCACAGACTTTTGGTACATCCCCTCAGCACTGCCCTTCTTTCTATACTGGGCACCATGTTCACACTGTCCTCTTACACTGTGTTCCCCTATACTGCCCAGTCTCTATACTGTGTTCTTTCATCACACTTCCCCTCCTGAGCATATTGTCCCCTCCTTGCTATGGCCTCAACTGTTCACCCATGTTGCCCCCTCTTCATAATGCCTCTCCACACTTATAATGCCCCTCCATAATGCCCGTCCAGACTCTATTCTGTGCCTCCTCACATTTTTCTAATCCCATACTGTCTTCTCACAATATTTCCCTCATTAGTCTGTTGACACATCTCTTTGCTCTCCATACTGTTTCCGCAATCAACCCCTCTCGCTCCCCATAATGAGTCTGTACCCATGCCTCCTCGCTCTTCATACGGTATCCACAGCTATCCCCCTTGCTCCTCATACTGTGTCAGCATACATTCCCCCCTCACTCCCTATACTGAGTCCTCAAATGTATTTTCTCGCTCCCCATATTGTGTCTGCATCCATACCCACCCTCGCTCCCCATTGAGGACTGTGTCCTCAAATTTCTTCCTCCTAATTTACTCTTCATACTGAGTCCACATACACTCCCCATTTTGCCTTCACCCATCCCCCTTGCTCCACTTACCCCATTCAGTGTCAACATACATTCCCACCAACCTCTCTCCCTATACTGTGTGGGCAAATATCTTGCCCTCATTCCCTTATTACAATAAATCTTCGGTGTCTTCAGCTCCATCGGAGCACTTATGACACCAAATTTCTGCAGTCTATGCGACACCAAGGATTGACCTCAGCAGTGTGATCACATGATCTTATCCCACTGCTGATGTCACCTTTCCCCAGAAGTGTTGGCAATCAGGGTTTAAATTGTACTCGTGCCTGAAAGACATGAGTACAAATGATCACTGGGAGCCTGTGAGCTGCACCTTCTATGAGCTGGCTGTCAGCCGGGTCAGAGAACAGGCAACTCCCACAGTAGGGGGCTGCAAAGTGCAGCCACATGGAAGACACCTCGGAGTGCCGGATCAGGTGGCCCAACAGTCGGTGCCCCACTGACAGCTGCGCCAGGGGAAAATGCCCTGCCTGCCTCAGCCTAGATACAACTCTTCTTAAAGGGGTTTCCAAGATTAGAAAAAAATAAAGAACTAAAGGAAATGTCATTATAAATACATTCCGAAATACCTTTAATTAACAATTCACAATTGTTTTATCTAGGGAGGTAACCACTATGAAAAATGAAATTGACGATGTCTTCTTACGCTGACAGAAACCTTTCCTAGACTGTTAGAACTAATACTTGTGAGCATGTGCACTAGGAAACATCACCCCCTCTCCATATGTAAGAAGTGTCCTCTGAGGACATTCTCATCTAATACTAAAGATACCAGGGTTACTGAGGTAAGAAGAGGCTGCTCACACTGCTGTCCACCCTGTTGTACTGATCTAATACTGGAGATACCAGGGGTGCTGATATAAGAAGAGGCCTCTCACTCACATGAGGCTGCTCCCACTGTTGTCCACCCCATCTTTCGGACCTATACATAACATACTATAGGTTTTCTGCAGGTCACAGCAGTGGAGCTTCCTACTGCACTGGACAAATGATTGTGATAAGCAAATAAAACGCAATTTTCAATTTATTTATAATGACATTTCCTATAAATATTTTTTTTTCTATTCCCAGAGAACTACTTTAAAGATACAACCAATCTCAAGAAGCATTATACAATAAAATCATGCATATGTGTATTATACTTATGAATGTATATTTTGAAGTTACAAGCCTGAATTTTGCACCTCTTCTTCCCAATTCTCTGCATAATATTTTGAAAGGAATGTATCATACATTATTGCTACTAATTAATGTGGCGTCTGCCCACTGCAGGTCTGAACTGCAGGTAAGACAGCACCCCGAGAAACCCCGAGACCCTTTACCCCTATACAGAGATCTGGAATTATAGCGAAGCCCAGGGGTAGCTGCCTATGAGAGCAGTGGACCGAAGTAGGAAGGACGCTAGGACGGGAATAAGAAGCGAGACCAAATGCGTAGTCAGAAGTCCAAGGGTCAAAATCAGAGGAGCAAAAGTACAAATCGGCAGGCAGTAGAAGGGTCAGAAATTCAGACTAAAGTTAAAGTCAAAACCAGGCAGGCAGCAGAGGTACAAAATCGCAGGCAGTAGAAGGGTCAGAAATTCAGGCTAAAGTTCAAGTCAAAACCAGGCGGACAGCAGAGGTACAAAATCGGCAGGCAGTAGAAGGGTCAGAAATTCAGGCTAAAGTTCAAGTCAAAACCAGGCGGACAGCAGAGGTACAAAATCGGCAGGCAGTAGAAGAGTCAGAAATCCAGGCAAAGGTCAGAAATACAATAGCAAAACAAACTAGCACACTGGGGAAACCAAGACTATATCTGGCGGCCTACAAGCCAGGCTCCAAGGCATTTGAAGGGCATGGCTACCTCTCACAGGCTCACAGTCTGATGACCTCATCTGGACCGCCCCCAGAACCAGGCCAGATGGTGATGCATGACTGACACCAACCACTTCACCTCTGACAGAAGAGCGAAGCCTACGCCCACCAGACGCCTGCGCAGAGACCCCTTCTCTGTCGCCAGCATTACCCACAGGCGAAACATGGCGATGCGACAGAGGCCGGCATCAAAGGAGCGGAACCATATGAGGATACCGCTCTCCTATCACCGGCACCACCAGCCGAAGGAGTCCGGCGCCTCCCAGCGGCCGAGGCAGGAACACGAGCCACTGAATCCAACGGCGACGTGACAATTAAGTCCTGATAGTAATACATATTCTTTTAATTTAATTTTCTTATTTTTTGTTTGTACATATTTTATTATATCTTCTGTGCATGTTTATGGGATCTGCCATCCTGCCTGAGCATTTTTCTAAATGCTTTAAGGCAGTTACATAGACCATAGTAATCTGTCGTCTGGAGATGTTCATTAAGCAGATTTTGTAGGCATGGTCTGTGATCTGCTCAGAGGTCATATTGCAGGGAGGGGGAGGAGGTAGCCTGCGACTGGCAAAACATAGCTGGGCTTGAATGTTTTTCTTTATAAGAAAAGGCATCCATCTTGCTACTCAATCCCACAGGCCAGACATTTGAAGAATATGGGAGATTGTTGTTGCATGCAGTACACTATCAGTAATTGCCAAAAGTTCCTGCAGCTCCTTTAATATTGCTGTAGGCCTCTTGGCAGCCTCCCAGATCAATTTTGTCCTTTTTTTGTCATCATTTTTTGAAGGATTTCCAGTTCTAGGTGATGTCACTGATTTTTTCGTACCCTTTTCCTGACTGATAACTTTTAACAATGAGATCCCTTTGCTGTGTGGTAAGATGTTTACAGACCATGACTTTGGCCGGGGTCCCACTTGCAACTGCAACGCGAGAAACTCGCGCGAGTCTCTCGCCTCAATACCCGGTACTGCCACTGGCACTCGGGACCGGAGTGTGCGGCTGCATGTATTTCTATGCAGCTAAACGCTCCAGTCCGAATCTCCGTTGGCAGTGTCGGGTATTGAGGCGAGAGACTCGCGTGAGTTTCTTGCATTGCAGTTGCAAGTGGGACACCAGCCTTTGCCTGTAAATTTCAGCTAAGAAAATGTGAGGAAAATCCTTCTAGAACAGCTAAAATTTATATGGGGTTAAGCAGAACCACTGTACTTAACTGCAGCCGTGTACTGATTACTATTTAACATGAATGTAAATTGGATTGGCTGATTTTGAACATCATCGCATCCACAATTGTAAGAGGGTGTTCACGTCACATTTATGCAACCACATTATTTTAGTTTTATTATTTTTATTTCCTCAAAAAGTTTTCAGTTTGTTTCTCAATGAATTTGTACATATGGTGACATTATAGGTAGAAAATGTTCTGCATTGATTCCACTTGGTATCATTTTTTCATATGCCAAAAACCTTGCATTTTAACAGGGGTGAGTCTGAGTAGACTTTTTGTATCCATTTTACCTGTCCACATTTCATGAATGTGTTGGTAAGTACAGTAGGTGACTGCACCATGGTCTCTCTCCTCGAATACTTTTCTTCTGCCTTGATGAGTGTACGTGTCTGACATATTACTCTATAATTCATCTAGAAGATAACACAATCATTAGTGCTAATTATATAAGGTTTTTTTATTTTTTCTCTGATTACTGAGGGAGGGAATGGGAGGAAGTAATGGAATCTGAAATATCCATCTTTTTTCATAGCTCAGATAAATGAAAATATTGCTTGTAACATCCGTGCTACAAGGTCCCACTCAAAAGCCCAGTAATGGAAATTATATAATCCGCAGTCATGTGTGAAGTAGTTTTATTTTTCTGAAGCTCACTGAGTAAAAGGCAACAGCAGCGCTGCCAAGATTTACAGATTACAGAGGGGAACCTATTATAATGGAACATATCCATGAAAGTACAGAATAAGATGTGTATATGTAAAATGCAAAAAAAATAACATATAGTGGCTCAACATTAGAATTTTGTGCATAGGACAGATGCAATCAACAAAACTGAGATTCACTTTATTGCAGGGGTGGACATATCATTAATGCAACCTATGCTATTACATGGGACCAAGAGATAAAAAGGCCCACTTCCACCTCCAACGGAGCAAGCAGCTTCTGTCACAGACACATAGAGGGGCACATGTACTGTTCTTGCACAGGGGCTTCTTCAGTTTGCGTCCTCTACTCATTAAAGGGTTTATTCTTGAAATATTAAGTTATTCTTTATCCATAGGGCATAACTTACTGATTACTGGGTGTCCGACAACTAAATCCCCCGTTGATTCTGAGATCTGCTCTCTGAAACCCCAGTCTTAAGTGGAGCGGAGGTTTGCTGTGCTCAGCTTTCTACACCAGCCTTACAATGGAGTAGAGGTCAAGAGGGGTCGCCGCATAGTCCATTCCTGGGTTCCACAGCTCCAATCTCGGGAACAGCAATCAATAAGATATCCCCTGTTCCATGCATGTGACGCGCACCACATTGGTGGTACCAGGGCTATGGGGTACTCGGAACCGAGCCCATGGAAGTCTATGGGGAATGTCACTGGCAGCAGAGCTCGGTCCGTGGCCCTGGCGGTCATGCAATGGGGGAATATTTACAGGGGATTGTAGTTATACTTCGTGACGCCACCTGTGGTTTCTGATCTGATTGACCAGCGCTGCAGGGTAGATCTCTGAGGGGATGTTATGGCAGCTAGGTGTTAAGTCCCCCACAGGTGGGACTGTTCCCTCAAAGTCTATGGTGGTGATGCAGGGTGCAGATAAGAATTCAGTCACACACAATGCAGTCTCTTTCCATACCTTTACTTGTAGATGTTGCAGGTATGTCCGGGGAAGCTGGTCAGGTTGGAGAATGCACATGTCACGCTGTATAGCAGATATATATATGTGATGACAGTAATCTATATCAAAAGGGCAACATACTATATAACATGCGCATAGATATATGATAACATAGAATTACCTGTCATGTGTGCATCGCCACGAAGTTCGTCGCGGTTGCACATTCTGACTTCTCACAGCTGAGTTGCTGTTTCTTTGTGTTTGGCAGTTAGGGAGTTAATTCTGTCTGTGCTCAGTTCTGGGACTGGGTGCAGTTTCTCCCGGCTGCAATTAATTATTTGTTGATTGGTTTCCTTTAAATCTCTGGTTGTCTGTTTGGGAGTTGCCAGTGAAATTCTTCATGCAGACCACAGATAGGATTGTATCTGTATAGACTTAAGTTAAAGAGCTCCTTAGTTGTTTTAAGCTCACCTTGCTTAGAGTTTAATATCCCAGATCATTTATGTTCCTTCTGTGTTTGAGTGTGTATGCAAGTCTGTGTTTTCTCCAGTCTGTCTTATATTTCTAATCTGTGTATTTCATAGAATCATAGAATCATAGAATGGTAGAGTTGGAAGGGACCTCCTGGGTCATCTGGTCCAACCCCCTGCTCAAAGCAGGATTCTCTAAATCATCCCAGACAGATGTCTATCCAGCCTCTGTTTGAAGACTTCCATTGAAGGAGAACTCACCACCTCTTGTGGCAGCCTGTTCCACTCATTGATCACCCTAACTGTCAAAAAGTTTTTTCTAATATCTAATCTGTGTCTCCTCCCATTCAGTTTCATCCCATTGCTTCTAGTCTTTCCTTGTGCAAATGAGAATAAAGATGATCCTTCTACAATGTGACAGCCCTTGAGATATTTGTAGACAGCTATTAAGTCTCCTCTCAGTCTTCTTTTTTGCAAGCTAAACATTCCCAAATCCTGCAACCGTTCCTCATAGGACATGGTTTGCAGACCGGTCACCATTCTGGTGACTCTTCTCTGAACTTGCTCCAGTTTGTTGATGTCTTTTTTAAAATGTGGTGCCCAAAACTGGACACAGTATTCCAGATGAGGTCTGACCAAAGAGGAGTAGAGGGCAATAATGACCTCACGTGATCTAGACTGTATGCTTCTGTTGATACATCCTAGAATTGCATTTGCCTTTTTTGCTGCTGCATCACACTGTTGACTCATGTTAAGTCTGTGATCAATTAGTATACCCAAGTCTTTTTCACATGTGCTGTTACTTAGCCCTATTCCTCCCATTTTGTATATGCTTTTTTCATTTTTATTGCCCAGATGTAGTACTTTGCATTTTTCCCTGTTAAAATCCATTCTGTTAGTTGCTGCCCACTGCTCCAGTTTATGTATATCTTTTTGAATCCTCTCTCTCTCTTCTCTAGTATTAGCTACCCCTCCTAGCTTTGTGTCATCAGCAAATTTGATCAGTTTACCCTCAATTCCTTCATCTAAATCATTGATAAAGATGTTGAACAATACAGGGCCCAAAACAGAGCCTTGTGGTACCCCACTTGAGACATTCTTCCAACTGGATGTGCAGCCATTTACAACCACTCTTTGGGTCCGATCACTAAGCCAGTTATGAATCCACCTAACAGTTGCCTTGTCCATTCCATACTTAGTCATTTTTTCAATAAGGATTGTGTGAGATACTTTGTCAAATGCTTTGCTGAAGTCAAGATATACTATATCTACAGCATTTCCCTGATCCACCCAGTCAGTGATTCTGTCATAGAAGGAAATTAAGTTAGTCTGACATGACTTATTAGTTACAAACCCATGCTGACTCTGTTTAATCACTTCATTCTTATCCAGGTACTTGCATACATGTTCTTTAATAATTTGTTCAAAGATCTTTCCTGGTATAGAAGTCAGACTCACCGGCCTGTAGTTCCCTGGGTCCACCTTCTTCCCCTTTTTGAAGATAGGAACAACATTTGCTCTTCTCCAGTCTTCTGGGACTTCTCCTGTTCTCCAAGAATTTTCAAAGATTATGGACAGTGGTTCAAGAATTTCTTCTGCTATCTCCTTCAGTACCCTGGGGTGTAATTCATCTGGACCTGGAGACTTGAATTCATTTAGGTTAGCTAAGTGTTTCCTCACTGTCTTTCTGTTTATAGATATCCTGGATTCTTCTATTCCTTTAATAGGACAGTGAAGATCAGTTGATGTTACATTTCCTTTCTGAGAGAAAACAGATGCAAAATAGGAATTTAAAAGTTCAGCCTTCTCAACATCATGACTTACCATTTCATCATTTTCATCCTGTAAAAATCCTATAGCATCTTTGACTTTTCTTTTACTTTTGACGTATCCCCAAAATCCTTTTTTGTTGCTTTTGACGTCACTTGCAAGCCTTAATTCATTGTCAGCTTTAGATAATCTGATTTGTGCCCTGCAGGTTCTGCAGACGGCATTATATTCTTCTTTAGATATGCCTCCCTCTTTCCATTTGATAAACATTTCTTTCTTCCTTTTTAGCATGTGTTTAAGTTCTATGTTCATCCATCCTGGTTTCCTTAAATGCTTCCCATTCTTCCCTCTTTTCGGAATTGTTAACGATTGTGCTTTGAGAATCTCATTTTTCAAGATTTTCTATCCTTCCTGGACATTTTTGTCCTTAAGGATATCCAGCCATTGGATCCCTCCAATTCTCTTTCTGAGTTCCTTAAAATCTGCCTTTCTGAAATCTAACCTTGACGTCTGAGTCTTCACAGGTCTTCCTCCTCTTGTTATCCAAAATTCTAAAATAGCATGGTCACTACCTCCTAGGGTCCCAGCCACTCTTACCTCCTCCACCATTTCCTCCCTGTTTATGAGGATTAGATCCAAGGTAGCAGATCCCCTTGTTTTCTCCATTACCTTTTGGAAGATAAAGTTGTCAGCAAGAGAGGATAAGAATTTCCTGGACCTGTTAGTTTTGCCTGAGAGAGATTCCCAACAAATGTCTGGATAGTTGAAATCTCCCATGACCACTATGTCATATTTTTTGGAGAACTTGGCCATTTGATGCATAAAGAGTTCATCCATATCTTCAGCTTGCACAGGCGGCCTGTAGTAAATGCCTACAATGGTGTCCTTTCCATTGTTCTGTCCTTGTATTCTTACCCAAACAGTTTCCACAGAACTCCCAGTCTCTGAAGCTTCAATCTCTGTGCAGATATACGCTTTTCTAACATACAATGTGACACCTCCACCTCGTTTATCAAGTCTGTTTCTTGCAAATAAGTTGTAACCTTCTAGCCTTGTATTCCAATCATGTGTATCGTCCCACCAAGTCTCAGTGATTCCAATGACATCATATTTCTTCTCCTGCGTTAGTAGCTCCAGTTCTCCTTGTTTGTTGCCCATGCTTTGTGCATTCGTATAGAAACACTTTAGTTTGTGATTGGTTTCTCTTTCTTCAATATTTTTATTATGTAGATTTTTTTGTCTTTGTTCTTCCCCTTCACTTCTAATAGCAGAGTTCTCAATAGCATTTGTCAGGTGTATGGCTTTTGCTGGCGTTTTGCTTCCCTTCCCACATTGTTCTAGTTTAAAGCTCTCCTGATGAGTGTAGCAAGGCGACTTCCAAATACATGTTTTCCAGTCTTCGTAAGGTGCACCCCATCTCTAGCAAGTAGTCCATCGTACAGGTAATTCACTCCGTGATCCAGAAATCCAAATCCTTGCTGACGGCACCATCGACGTAGCCAGTTGTTCACCTGCAGAATCTTATTCCACCTCCTTGTTCCATGGCCATCCACTGGAAGGATGGAGGAGAAGACCACCTGCGCTCCCAGTTCTTTCACTTTCTTACCTAAGTTTTCAAAGTCACTGCAGATGGTTTCCAGGTCACTTCTTGTGGTGTCATTTGTCCCCACATGTATTAGCAGGAATGGGTAGTCATCTTTAGGTCTGAAGAGTCCTGATATCCTGTCAGACACATCTTTAATTTTTGCACCTGGAAGACAGCACATTTCTCTTGAGGTTATATCCGGTCTGCAGATAGCGGCCTCTGTTCCTCTCAACAGGGAATCCCCCATGACAACAACTCTCCGTTTCTTCTTCACAACATTTTTCTTTCTCCATTCAGGAGGACTCTGAGGGCGTACAAGGTTGTTTGTGGGCAAAGTCTTATCCTGATGTATTTCTTCATCGTTCTCCTGTGTAAGAGCCTGGTACTGGTTTTTGAGCAGAATTGGTGCTGACTGCCTCCTGATCCTCCTGCTTCTCTGGGTCACATGCTTCCATTCCTCTGTTTCTTCAGTTGCACTTCGAATTTCTTCTCTTTCTGTACCATGAAGAGATAATTCTGCTCTGTCTAAGAACTCTTCACCTTCCTTAATGGTCTTCAATGTAGATAACCTCTCTTCCAGATTTTGCAACTTTTCCTCCAACAGGGACACAAGCTTGCATTTGTGGCATGTGAAATTTGGCTTTTCCACTGGTAAGTCTATGAACATGTAGCAAGAAATGCAGCTCACCACATGGCTCCTAGCCTCTTCCATGTTCTTATTGTTCAAGAGATAATCAAGCGGTGAAATATAATCCAAAACTCGCGCGCCTAGCGGCGCGCGGTTTACTGATGTCCTCCTTTCACCTGCAACAGCCAAAATCCAGTGTTCCTTGAGCTCGCGGAGACTCTTCACTTATCCCAGAAGGCACTGGGAATATGCAAATTATCTTCTCGGGACTCCTCCCCTGGTTTACTGATGTCCTCCTTTCACCTGCAACAGCCAAAATCCAGTGTTCCTTGAGCTCGCGGAGACTCTTCACTTATCCCAGAAGGCACTGGGAATATGCAAATTATCTCCTCGGGACTCCTCCCCTGGTTTACTGATGTCCTCCTTTCACCTGCAACAGCCAAAATCCAGTGTTCCTTGAGCTCGCGGAGACTCTTCACTTATCCCAGAAGGCACTGGGAATATGCAAATTATCTCCTCGGGACTCCTCCCCTGGTTTACTGATGTCCTCCTTTCAGCTGCAACAGCCAAAATCCAGTGTTCCTTGAGCTCGCGGAGACTCTTCACTTATCCCAGAAGGCACTGGGAATATTTATCTCCTCGGGACTCCTCCCCTGGTTTACTGATGTCCTCCTTTCACCTGCAACAGCCAAAATCCAGTGTTCCTTGAGCTCGCGGAGACTCTTCACTTATCCCAGAAGGCACTGGGAATATGCAAATTATCTCCTCGGGACTCCTCCCCTGGTTTACTGATGTCCTCCTTTCAGCTGCAACAGCCAAAATCCAGTGTTCCTTGAGCTCGCGGAGACTCTTCACTTATCCCAGAAGGCACTGGGAATATTTATCTCCTCGGGACTCCTCCCCTGGTTTACTGATGTCCTCCTTTCACCTGCAACAGCCAAAATCCAGTGTTCCTTGAGCTCGCGGAGACTCTTCACTTATCCCAGAAGGCACTGGGAATATGCAAATTATCTCCTCGGGACTCCTCCCTGGTTTACTGATGTCCTCCTTTCACCTGCAACAGCCAAAATCCAGTGTTCCTTGAGCTCGCGGAGACTCTTCACTTATCCCAGAAGGCACTGGGAATATGCAAATTATCTCCTCGGGACTCCTCCCCTGGTTTACTGATGTCCTCCTTTCACCTGCAACAGCCAAAATCCAGTGTTCCTTGAGCTCGCGGAGACTCTTCACTTATCCCAGAAGGCACTGGGAATATGCAAATTATCTCCTCGGGACTCCTCCCCTGGTTTACTGATGTCCTCCTTTCACCTGCAACAGCCAAAATCCAGTGTTCCTTGAGCTCGCGGAGACTCTTCACTTATCCCAGAAGGCACTGGGAATATGCAAATTATCTCCTCGGGACTCCTCCCCTGGTTTACTGATGTCCTCCTTTCACCTGCAACAGCCAAAATCCAGTGTTCCTTGAGCTCGCGGAGACTCTTCACTTATCCCAGAACGCACTGGGAATATGCAAATTATCTCCTCGGGACTCCTCCCCTGGTTTACTGATGTCCTCCTTTCAGCTGCAACAGCCAAAATCCAGTGTTCCTTGAGCTCGCGGAGACTCTTCACTTATCCCAGAAGGCACTGGGAATATGCAAATTATCTCCTCGGGACTCCTCCCCTGGTTTACTGATGTCCTCCTTTCACCTGCAACAGCCAAAATCCAGTGTTCCTTGAGCTCGCGGAGACTCTTCACTTATCCCAGAAGGCACTGGGAATATGCAAATTATCTCCTCGGGACTCCTCCCCTGGTTTACTGATGTCCTCCTTTCACCTGCAACAGCCAAAATCCAGTGTTCCTTGAGCTCGCGGAGACTCTTCACTTATCCCAGAAGGCACTGGGAATATGCAAATTATCTCCTCGGGACTCCTCCCCTGGTTTACTGATGTCCTCCTTTCAGCTGCAACAGCCAAAATCCAGTGTTCCTTGAGCTCGCGGAGACTCTTCACTTATCCCAGAAGGCACTGGGAATATGCAAATTATCTCCTCGGGACTCCTCCCCTGGTTTACTGATGTCCTCCTTTCACCTGCAACAGCCAAAATCCAGTGTTCCTTGAGCTCGCGGAGACTCTTCACTTATCCCAGAAGGCACTGGGAATATGCAAATTATCTCCTCGGGACTCCTCCCCTGGTTTACTGATGTCCTCCTTTCACCTGCAACAGCCAAAATCCAGTGTTCCTTGAGCTCGCGGAGACTCTTCACTTATCCCAGAAGGCACTGGGAATATGCAAATTATCTCCTCGGGACTCCTCCCCTGGTTTACTGATGTCCTCCTTTCACCTGCAACAGCCAAAATCCAGTGTTCCTTGAGCTCGCGGAGACTCTTCACTTATCCCAGAAGGCACTGGGAATATGCAAATTATCTCCTCGGGACTCCTCCCCTGGTTTACTGATGTCCTCCTTTCAGCTGCAACAGCCAAAATCCAGTGTTCCTTGAGCTCGCGGAGACTCTTCACTTATCCCAGAAGGCACTGGGAATATGCAAATTATCTCCTCGGGACTCCTCCCCTGGTTTACTGATGTCCTCCTTTCAGCTGCAACAGCCAAAATCCAGTGTTCTTGAGCTCGCGGAGACTCTTCACTTATCCCAGAAGGCACTGGGAATATGCAAATTATCTCCTCGGGACTCCTCCCCTGGTTTACTGATGTCCTCCTTTCACCTGCAACAGCCAAAATCCAGTGTTCCTTGAGCTCGCGGAGACTCTTCACTTATCCCAGAAGGCACTGGGAATATGCAAATTATCTCCTCGGGACTCCTCCCCTGGTTTACTGATGTCCTCCTTTCAGCTGCAACAGCCAAAATCCAGTGTTCCTTGAGCTCGCGGAGACTCTTCACTTATCCCAGAAGGCACTGGGAATATGCAAATTATCTCCTCGGGACTCCTCCCCTGGTTTACTGATGTCCTCCTTTCAGCTGCAACAGCCAAAATCCAGTGTTCCTTGAGCTCGCGGAGACTCTTCACTTATCCCAGAAGGCACTGGAATATGCAAATTATCTCCTCGGGACTCCTCCCCTGTATTTAGCAGAGATCAGCCCATATCCCTTTGGTGGTAATCAGAATCCTTCTTAGGACTGATTACAGGGTTCAGGGACTGATAGGAGACAGGGTTAGGCTGGAGACTTGGACCTCTGAACCATTATCAGTACCTCCAAGGTGAGGGATTAGTTAGGACCCAGCTTAGGGTCAGGTTAGACCCCCGGTCCTCTTCTTTCCTGTGACAGTGTATCAAGTCCTCAAGATTTATCCTGAGTTCAACGGATATCGTGTCAGGTAAATCTATTCTTTATTTACATGCTGATGTTGCTAATCTATATGTTGTATAGAGTGTTGTTCTTTTAAGAATAGTTTACTGACATCGTACACATATCATAAGACCGCGTGACATTTTCACTGGCCCATAAAATTATTCCCAGTTGCCATGGATCCAGTAGCCCAGCTGGCTCTGCAGTTGCAGGGATTATCCATGGAGCTGACGGACATTAAGTCCAAAGTTTTGTCTCCCTCGGAGCAAACCAGATTTGAACCTAAAGTAGCTCTCCCGGACAGGTTCACTGGTGGGCGAGACAAATTTTTTACCTTCAGGGAAGCATGTAAATTGTATTTTCGGCTTCGGCCTCGATCATCAGGGAGTGAAGAGCAGAGAGTGGGAATTGTTATCTCGCTCCTACAAGGGGACCCTCAATCCTGGGCATTTTCCCTTCCTCCGGGATCCCCGGCTCTACAGTCAGTAGATCGATTTTTTACTGCCCTGGGTTTGGTATATGATGACCCAGATCGGGTCTCTCTTGCTGAGACAAAATTACGTAAGATACAGCAGGGAGATCGTCCGGCGGAGGAATTTGCTTCTGAGTTCCGTAGATGGGCTACAGATACTCAGTGGAATGACCCAGCTCTTAGGAGCCAGTTTTGTCATGGGCTTTCTGACAAATTAAAGGACGTTTTGGCTCAGTATGATTCTCCTCCATCACTGGAGGCTGCTATGGCCCTGGCTATCCGTACTGATAGACGGCTCCGGGAGAGGTGCGAGGTAACTCCGCCCCCTGTTGTTACTCCACCTACTACTAAAGTCCCTTATGTTGAGGTTCCCCTTGTCTGTTCGGAGGAGCCTATGCAGTTGGGAGGGACATCATTTCGTAGGAGGGGATTGGCGGTACGCCGCAGGACTAGAAGGTGTTTCTTCTGCGGGAAAGAGGGACATTTTGTTGGGGGATGTCCGTCCCGTGCCTTGTTGAACAAGAAGTCGCCGGAAAACTGTTAATCCCAGGTTGTGTGGTGGACGACAATCTGGGAGTATGTATTTCGTCCGCTAGTTCTTCTCAGTTCCTTGTACCAGTGGAGGTGGTGGTTGGTACGAGAGTGGAGAGATTTTCTGTTCTTCTTGATAGTGGGTCCGGGGCTAATCTGGTTGACGCTCAGTTTGCTCAGGCTCAAGGTATGCATCTGAGTGTATTGGTCAAACCGATCCCTATATTCTCCATTGACGCCAGGCCTCTCGGCCAAGGTAGCTTTGTTCATGAGGTTCATAACATTGACCTTCGGGTAGGGGCAATACATAGGGAACTATTATCTTGTTATGTGTTGGAGGGTCTACCTACTCCTATTGTGTTGGGACTTCCTTGGTTGGTTAAACATAACCCTGTGATTAATTGGCAGTCCAGAGAGATAAGCCAATGGGGTGAGTTTTGCAAAAGTAACTGCATGAACACAGTCATCAGTGCGGTCGTGCCTAGTACTTTGCCTCCTTTTTTGGAGGACTTTGGGGATGTGTTCTCTGAGGAGGGGTGTCAGGAGTTGCCTCCTCATCGCGTGTATGACTGCTCTATTAATTTACTTCCTGATGCTAAGTTACCTAAAGCTAGGTTATATAACCTTTCTGGTCCTGAGAGGCAGGCTATGAAAGATTATATTTCGGAAAGTCTGGCCAAAGGGCATATTAGACCTTCATCTTCCCCAGTGGCCGCGGGGTTCTTCTTTGTGAAGAAAAAAGATGGAGGCCTACGCCCTTGCTTGGATTTCCGCGAACTTAATCGGATTACTGTTCGAGATCCGTATCCACTCCCTCTGATTCCTGATCTCTTCAATCAAATTGTTGGCGCCAAATGGTTCTCTAAATTGGATCTCAGGGGGGCGTATAATCTGATTAGGATAAAAGAGGGGGATGAGTGGAAAACGGCGTTTAACACGCCGGAGGGACATTATGAGAACCTTGTCATGCCTTTTGGTCTGACTACTGCACCAGCAGTATTCCAACATTTTGTTAATGACATTTTTCGTCATCTGGTGGGGCTGTTTGTGGTCGTATATTTGGATGACATTTTAATTTACTCGCCAGATCTTGTGTCTCACCAGGAGCATGTGAGACAGGTGTTGCAGATCTTGCGAGACAATAAACTATACGCCAAACTGGAAAAGTGTGTATTCGCCGTACAGGAACTTCAGTTTTTGGGTTTCTTGGTGTCAGCCTCCGGTTTCCGTATGGACCCTGAAAAGGTGAGAGCAGTGCTTGAATGGGATCAGCCAGAGGATCTTAAGGCTCTGCAGCGTTTTCTGGGGTTTGCTAACTACTACCGGAAATTTATTTGTAATTTCTCATCTGTTGTCAAACCTCTCACTGACATGACAAGAAAAGGGATGGATTTTTCTAAATGGTCGGACAAAGCTTGCCAAGCTTTTTCCTCTTTGAAAAAATGTTTTGCTTCGGCACCCGTTCTCATCCAACCAGATGCATCACAGCCGTTCGTTGTGGAGGTGGACGCGTCTGACGTAGGGGTGGGTGCAATATTGTCCCAGGGTCCGTCCCCTGGTAAATGGCATCCGTGCGCTTTCTTTTCTAAGAAATTGTCGTCCGCCGAAAGGAATTATGATATCGGCAATAGGGAACTTTTGGCCATTAAGTTGGCTTTTGAAGAATGGCGTCACTTTTTGGAGGGGGCAGTCCACCCGGTCACCGTCATTACTGATCACAAGAACCTGCTGTATTTGGAATCTGCTAAGCGTCTGAATTCCAGACAAGCTCGATGGTCGTTGTGTTTTTACCAGGTTTAATTTTGTTGTCACTTATCGCCCTGGATCTAAGAATGTTAAGGCGGATGCCTTGTCTCGCAGTTTCCCAGGGGCCGGGAAAATGGATGACCCGATTCCTATCCTTCAGGAGGGGGTGGTAGTGTCGGCTGTATGTTCTGAGCTTGAGGAGGAGGTATTAGAGGTTCAGGGGGACGCCCCTGCAGGACCTCCAGGGAGACTGTTTGTCCCAAATCAGTTGAGACAAAAGGTTATTGAGGCACATCATAATTCTGCTTTAGCAGGACATCCAGGGAGTAAGGCTACTTTAGATCTCCTTTCTCGCCGGTTTTGGTGGCCTAACGTTAATAAAGATGTTTTAACTTTTGTCGCGTCCTGTGGGGTTTGTGCTCGCTCTAAGACCCCTCATACCCGTCCGTCTGGGACCCTCTTACCCTTGAAACTTCCGGAGCGTCCATGGACTCATTTGTCTATGGACTTCATCACGGACCTTCCTCAGTCGTCAGGGAAGACTGTCATACTGGTGGTTGTTGACAGGTTCAGTAAGATGGCACATTTCATTGCTCTTCCTGCCCTCCCTAATGCTAAAACTCTGGCGCAGGTGTTCATTGGGGAGATTGTGAGACTTCATGGGTTGCCTTCTGATGTGGTGTCAGATAGGGGGTCTCAGTTTGTGTCCAAGTTTTGGAGGCATTTTGTTTACGTCGGGGGATGCAATTGTCATTTTCCTCGGCTTTTCATCCGCAAACCAATGGTCAGACAGAGCGTCTGAATCAAAGCCTAGAGACTTATCTTCGGTGTTTTGTCTCAGAGAACTAGGAGGACTGGTCTTCTTTCTTGCCTCTGGCAGAGTTCGCTCTTAACAACAGGCGGAGCGAGTCCACTGGTAAATCCCCGTTTTTTGGGGCATATGGTTTTCATCCCCAGTTTTGTACTTTCAATGGGGGGGGGCCCTTCTGGGGTTCCTGAGGAGGAGCGTTTCTCGTCGTCACTTGCTTCAGTGTGGAGAGGTGTATTGAATAATCTGAGTGCTATGGGGAACCGTTATAAACGTATGGCTGATAGGAGGAGAGTTTCTGGTCCAGATCTTAATGTGAACGATCTGGTATGGTTGTCTACCAGGAATATAAAACTTAAAGTTCCCTCCTGGAAGCTGGGCCCCAGATTCATCGGGCCGTACAGGATCAGTTCCATAATTAATCCTGTGGCATTTCGTCTGGACCTCCCTCCTACGTTTAAAATTCATAATGTGTTCCACAAGTCATTACTTAAGAGGTACGTGGCACTAGTCATACCATCACCTCTACCTCCTCCTCCAGTGGTGGTCAATGGTAACTTGGAGTTTCAAGTGTCAAAGATCATTGACTCACGTCTGAATCGCCGGTACCTTCAGTACTTGGTGCATTGGAAGGGGTATGGTCCAGAGGAGAGGACGTGGGTTCCTGCGTCTGACATTAACGCAGATCGTTTGGTGCGGACCTTCCACAGAACTCACCAGGGCAAACCTGGCCCTGAGGGTCCGGAGGCCCCTCGTAGAAGGGGGGGTACTGTCATGTGTGCATCGCCACGAAGTTCGTCGCGGTTGCACATTCTGACTTCTCACAGCTGAGTTGCTGTTTCTTTGTGTTTGGCAGTTAGGGAGTTAATTCTGTCTGTGCTCAGTTCTGGGACTGGGTGCAGTTTCTCCCGGCTGCAATTAATTATTTGTTGATTGGTTTCCTTTAAATCTCTGGTTGTCTGTTTGGGAGTTGCCAGTGAAATTCTTCATGCAGACCACAGATAGGATTGTATCTGTATAGACTTAAGTTAAAGAGCTCCTTAGTTGTTTTAAGCTCACCTTGCTTAGAGTTTAATATCCCAGATCATTTATGTTCCTTCTGTGTTTGAGTGTGTATGCAAGTCTGTGTTTTCTCCAGTCTGTCTTATATTTCTAATCTGTGTATTTAGCAGAGATCAGCCCATATCCCTTTGGTGGTAATCAGAATCCTTCTTAGGACTGATTACAGGGTTCAGGGACTGATAGGAGACAGGGTTAGGCTGGAGACTTGGACCTCTGAACCATTATCAGTACCTCCAAGGTGAGGGATTAGTTATGACCCCAGCTTAGGGTCAGGTTAGACCCCGGTCCTCTTCTTTCCTGTGACAGTGTATCAAGTCCTCAAGATTTATCCTGAGTTCAACGGATATCGTGTCAGGTAAATCTATTCTTTATTTACATGCTGATGTTGCTAATCTATATGTTGTATAGAGTGTTGTTCTTTTAAGAATAGTTTACTGACATCGTACACATATCATAAGACCGCGTGACATTACCTGACAGAATGTCCAGTGGGTCAATACGGAATCCGTTATACGCTGTCTCTGGCTAGAGGGTGACCGGGGTCTATGCTGACCCTAAACTGGGGTCCTAACTAATCCCTCTACCTGGAGGTACTGTTAAAGGTACAGAGGTCCAGGCCACCAGCGTAAACCCTGTCTCCTATCAATCCCTGCCAACTGTAATCTAGTCCTAAGAAGGACCCTGATTACCACCAAAGGGAATGAACAGGTAACGGTTAATGAACAGAAAGACATACAAGAAAGACAAGAAATAAAGTAAATAAAGTCTTACATACAACACTCACACACAGTAGGAACACCTAAGGTCTCAGAGATAAACTATAAGCTATAAGAGTAAAAACAACTAAGGAGCTCTTAGCTTAAGTATTCTCAGAACCGATCCAGTCTGCTAGACTACATGAAGGCTTTCACCGGCATCTAACACCCAGACTGGCAGGGATATAAAGGAAGCTAATTAGAACATAATCAAAAGCAGCCGGGCGAGGCTGGACCTAGTCTTAGCAAAGAGCTAGGTAAAATTAACTCTCTCATTACCAAACACAAAGTAACAGCAACTCAGCTGCGAGAAGTCAGAATGTGCAATCGCGACGATCCTTGTGGCGATGCACCCATGACAGTACCCCCCCTTCTACGAGGGGCCTCCGGACCCTCAAGGCCAGGTCTGCCCGGGTAAGTTGTGTGGAAGGTCCGAACCAATCGATCTGCGTTAACCTCCGACGCAGGGACCCACGTCCTCTCCTCAGGACCATACCCCTTCCAATGAACCAGGTACTGAAGGGACCGACGACTGAGACGTGAGTCAATGATTTTCGACCCATGAAATTCCACGTTATCATTGACCACCACTGAAGGAGGAGGTAGAGGTGACGGTATGACTGGTGCCACATACTTTTTAAGTAATGACTTGTGAAACACATTATGAATTTTAAACGTAGGAGGGAGGTCCAAACGAAATGCCACAGGATTAATTATGGAACTGATCCTGTATGGCCCGATGAATCTGGGACCCAACCTCCAGGAGGAAACTTTAAGTTTTAAATTCCTGGTAGACAACCAAACCAGATCGTTCACCTTCAGATCTAGACCAGAAACTCTCCCCTATCAGCCATCTGTTTGTAACGGTTCCCCGTAACCTTCAGTCTTAACCGATCTGGAACTATCAGTCTCCCTGAAAGTCCCACAGGGGCGTCCCCCTGAGCCCCCAATACCTCCCCCTCAAGCTCAGAGAATACAGCTGACACTACATCTCCCTCCTGAGGAATAGGAACCGGATCATCCGTCCTCCCGGCCCCTGGGAAAGTACGAGATAAGGCATCAGGAAGCAACTTTATTGAGCAGTCATATGCGCGATGAGGAGGTAACTCTTTACACCCCTCCTCTGAGAACATCTCCCCAAAGTCCTCCAGAAAAGGAGACAAAGTCCTAGGCACAACCGCACCGATGACCGTGCTCATGCAGTTATTCCTGCAAAATTCACCCCACTGGCTTATCTTTCCGGATTGCCAATCAATCACTGGGTTATGTTTAGCCAACCAAGGAAGTCCCAACACAATAGGAGTAGGTAGACCCTCCAACACATAACAAGACAATTGCTCTTTATGTATTGCCCCTACTCGAAGATCTATGTTATGAACAGCTTGTACCAAGCAACCTTGACCGAGAGGTCTAGAATTAATAGAGACTATAGGGACCGGTTTGGCCAAAACACTCAGTTGCATACCATGCACCTGGGCAAACCGAGCGTCCACCAGATTAGCCCCGGACCCACTATCAAGAAAAACAGAAATCCTCTCAGTTCTAGTACCAATCACCACCTCCGCAGGCACGAGAAACTGAGAGGGATTTGGGGACGAAATACACACTCCCAGGTTAACTCCTTTGCTCAAAGAGGCCCGGGATGGACACCCCCCAACAAAATGTCCCTCTCTCCCGCAAAAGAAACACCTTCTAGTCTTGCGGTGCACCGCCGGTTCCCTCCTACAAAAAGATGTCCCTCCCAACTGCATGGGTTCCTCAGAACAGACCAGGGGAACCTCAGTATAAGGGACTTTAGTAGTAGGTGGAGTCATCACGGGAGGCGGAGTTACCTCGCGTCTTCCCCGAATTCGTCTATCAATGCGAATAGCGAGGGCCATAGCAGCCTCCAGTGATGGAGGAGAATCATACTGAGCCAACACATCTTTTAATTTGTCAGACAACCCTTGACAAAACTGGCTCCTAAGAGCTGGGTCATTCCACTGAGTATCTGTTGCCCATCTACGGAACTCAGAAGAATATTCCTCCGCTGGACGATTTCCTTGCCGTATTTTACGTAACTTTGTTTCAGCAAGGGAAACTCGATCCGGATCATCATATACCAGACCCAGGGCAGTAAAAAATCGATCCACTGACTGGAGATCTGGGGAGCCTGGAGGAATAGAGAACGCCCAAGATTGAGGGTCCCCTTGTAAGAGCGAGATAACAATTCCCACCCTCTGCTCTTCACTCCCAGATGACCGAGGCCGCAGCCGAAAGTACAATTTACATGCCTCCCGGAAAGTAAAAAATTTGTCCCGCCCACCAGTGAACCTGTCCGGAAGAGCAACCTTAGGTTCAGATCTGGTTTGCTCCGGGGGGACAGAACCTTGGACTTAATGTCTGCCAACTCCATGGACAACCCCTGCAACTGCCGGGCCAGCTGGGCTACTGGATCCATGACAGCTGGGGAGAATCTTTAGTATGGGCCGGTGAAAATGTCACGCTGTATAGCAGATATATATATGTGATGACAGTAATCTATATCAAAAGGGCAACATACTATATAACATGCGCATAGATATATGATAACATAGAATTACCTGACAGAATGTCCAGTGGGTCAATACGGAATCCGTTATACGCTGTCTCTGGCTAGAGGGTGACCGGGGTCTATGCTGACCCTAAACTGGGGTCCTAACTAATCCCTCTACCTGGAGGTACTGTTAAAGGTACAGAGGTCCAGGCCACCAGCGTAAACCCTGTCTCCTATCAATCCCTGCCAACTGTAATCTAGTCCTAAGAAGGACCCTGATTACCACCAAAGGGAATGAACAGGTAACGGTTAATGAACAGAAAGACATACAAGAAAGACAAGAAATAAAGTAAATAAAGTCTTACATACAACACTCACACACAGTAGGAACACCTAAGGTCTCAGAGATAAACTATAAGCTATAAGAGTAAAAACAACTAAGGAGCTCTTAGCTTAAGTATTCTCAGAACCGATCCAGTCTGCTAGACTACATGAAGGCTTTCACCGGCATCTAACACCCAGACTGGCAGGGATATAAAGGAAGCTAATTAGAACATAATCAAAAGCAGCCGGGCGAGGCTGGACCTAGTCTTAGCAAAGAGCTAGGTAAAATTAACTCTCTCATTACCAAACACAAAGTAACAGCAACTCAGCTGCGAGAAGTCAGAATGTGCAATCGCGACGATCCTCGTGGCGATGCACCCATGACAGCACATTCAGGAAAACTGTTGAGCAGGTTAGAGGCCTCCTTTCTCTTTGTAATGTGTGTGAGTACAAACTTGCATAAAGTCAAGTGCAACTCTTTCAATAGCAACTACGCCCGGCCGAGATTGTGGTAGAGCCTTTTCATTGGTAAAACTAAGTCTATATTTGCTGATCAGGCTAGACTCCTGTTCTCCTGACTCCAGTTACGTATCGACACATTGGGCTACCTTCTGTGACTTGAAGTCCAGCAAGGCCTCCGGTGTTTCTTATTACTAGGCGTGAAGCACTAGCAATGCTTCGGACCCCGGTGTCTGGTTATACTGAGTGAAGGTGATCTGTCACCTTAGTCACTCTTCCTTCTCCACTCGCCCTTCGCCCTGCTCTCACCCTTAACATAAGCACGTGTAGCAATGGTGTCAAGGTCAGCTTTCCTTCAGTGCTCACTGACCTGTTCTCAGTTGGCTCGTTGGTATAACTGCTGTGATTCCTTTCCTTCCTTCCTTCTTAGACCCCACTTCGAGTGGCTATCAGGAACTTCTGTCAACTGATTTCAATGCACGCTCTGAGAGTCACTTTCCACCTTCTTAGGAACACAGGCAGCTTGTTCTGAGTAGCAGGTTAAGGGGTAGCTCTGACTAGGCTAAGATGATTCACTTCACCCGTACTAGCCTCCACTTCCATATCAGATGAGCTACACAAGCTCTGTGTGGATTCAGTCTTCTCTCCTCTCCCTCCAAGACTAAAACTGATCTTCTCTGTCCAAAGACAGGAACTTGAATCACTTCTGTCTAGCTCAGGCTGAGCTCTGACTAGAATGACTCACTATTGCTACGTCACACTACTTAAATAGTATAATATGCCTCTAGTGGCAATGCTGAGAAGTGTGCGTGAATGAATATCAGGCTTTACAGTTACCTTCTTGTGCATTTTCCAGGAGACATGTGTGCCTTGCGCAGCTGGGCCACACACATGGATGGAGGATTACTTAATAGTTTGGAAAAATAAACCTTTAAAATGCACACAGACGATTGAGATTGCACTTATGCACCTACAGGTCCTTCTCAAAAAATTAGCATATAGTGCTAAATTTCATTATTTTCCATAATGTAATGATTACAATTAAACTTTCATATATTTTAGATTCATTACACACCAACTGAAATTTGTCAGGTCTTTTATTGTTTTAATACTGATGATTTTGGCATACAACTCCTGATAACCCAAAAAACCTATCTCAAAAAATTAGCATATCAAGAAAAGGTTCTCTAAACGACCTATTACCCTAATCTTCTGAATCAACTAATTAACTCTAAACACATGCAAAAGATTCCTGAGGCTTTTAAAAACTCCCTGCCTGGTTCATTACTCAAAACCCCCATCATGGGTAAGACTAGCGACCTGACTGATGTCAAGAAGGCCATCATTGACACCCTCAAGCAAGAGGGTAAGACCCAGAAAGAAATTTCTCAACAAATAGGCTGTTCCCAGAGTGCTGTATCAAGGCACCTCAATGGGAAGTCTGTTGGAAGGAAACAATGTGGCAGAAAATGCTGTACAACGAGAAGAGGTGACCGGACCCTGAGGAAGATTGTGGAGAAGGACCGATTCCAGACCTTGGGGGACCTGAGGAAGCAGTGGACTGAGTCTGGTGTAGAAACATCCAGAGCCACCGTGCACAGGCGTGTGCAGGAAATGGGCTACAGGTGCCGCATTCCCCAGGTAAAGCCACTTTTGAACCATAAACAGCGGCAGAAGCGCCTGACCTGGGCTACAGAGAAGCAGCACTGGACTGTTGCTAAGTGGTCCCAAGTACTTTTTTCTGATGAAAGCAAATTTTGCATGTCATTCGGAAATCAAGGTGCCAGAGTCTGGAGGAAGACTGGGGAGAAGGAAATGCCAAAATGCCTGAAGTCCAGTGTCAAATACCCACAGTCAGTAATGGTGTGGGGTGCCATGTCAGCTGCTGGTGTTGGTCCACTGTGTTTCATCAAGGGCAGGGTCAATGCAGCTAGCTATCAGGAGATTTTGGAGCATTTCATGCTTCCATCAGCTGAAATGCTTTATGGAGATGAAGATTTCATTTTTCAGCACGACCTGGCACCTGCTCACAGTGCCAAAACCACTGGTAAATGGTTTACTGACCATGGTATTACTGTGCTCAATTGGCCTGCCAACTCTCCTGACCTGAACCCCATAGAGAATCTGTGGGATATTGTGAAGAGAAAGTTGAGAGACGCAAGACCCAACACTCTGGATGAGCTTAAGGCCGCTATCGAAGCATCCTGGGCCTCCATAACACCTCAGCAGTGTCACAGGCTGATTGCCTCCATGCCACGCCGCATTGAAGCAGTCATTTCTGCAAAAGGATTCCCGACCAAGTATTGAGTGCATAACTGAACTTTATTATTTGATGGTTTTTTTGTTTGTTTTTAAAAAACACTTTTATTTTATTGGACGGTTGAAATATGTTAATTTTTTGAGACAGGTTTTTTGGGTTATCAGGAGTTGTATGCCAAAATCATCAGTATTAAAACAATAAAAGACCTGACAAATTTCAGTTGGTGTGTAATGAATCTAAAATATATGAAAGTTTAATTGTAATCATTACATTATGGAAAATAATGAAATTTAGCACTATATGCAAATTTTTTGAGAAGGACCTGTATATAAAGGTCTTGTCTCACATTAAAAGAAAAATATAGCTCCCCCCACCCCAGAAACAGCGCTAATATTATCCACAGGTTGTGTCTAGTGTTGCAGCTCAATCCTATTGTCTTAGTTAGGCCAGGGTCACACTTGCGAGAAACTTGCACGAGTCTCGCACCTCAATACCCGACTGCCGCCGGCACTCGGACCGGAGCGTTCAGCTGCATAGAAATACATGCAGCTGCACACTCCCGAGTGCCGTCGGCAGTGCCGGGTATTGAGGTGCGAGACTCGTGCAAGTTTCTCGCAAGTGTGACCCCGGCCTTAGAAGAGAAATACAAGTTGTCAGGTGCAGGTGTATGGAGGCTTAGGAAAATTATTCTGCCTCTATGGTAAATGCCATAGAGCAGCAAAAAAAACTTGAAAACGCCAACTTCCCATTTTGTTCATTGCTCTTTCTCGTAAAAATGCAATAAAAGGCTATGAAAACATCACATAAAACCACAAAAGTTATCAATAAAAGCTCTCGTACAGGTTCATCAATAGAAAAATGAAAAATTTACTGATCTCAGAAAATGGCAACAAAACCCAAATTTTTTTTTACAAATTTCTGAAATTTTTTCATCTTAAAACAAAAAATTATACAAGTTTGGTATCACCCTAATCTTACTAACCTGAAGAATCATGATGCTACTGTATGTAATTTTTACTTGGCAATGATCACTGTAAAAACAAAACTAAAAATATAATGGTGGAAATGTGAATTTTTTTTACAACACTTGGAATTTGTTTCCAGTTTTCTATTGCATAGGAAAATGAATAATACCATTCAAAACTACAGTCTGTTTGGCAAAAAAACAAGCTCACATATGACTGCATAAAAAAATAATAAGAGGAGAGAAAACTAAAATTGTGAAAATTGGCTGCGGCTGAAAGGGGTAAATCTCCTACGCCTTTATTATTGTTCTGGGGAACACGCCATGGTGATGAATACAGGTGACTAATTCTCATGAAATGAACATTTTTTTAGTTTTCACCTGTTTTGTTTTGTCACAGTACGGAGAGTCTGTAGGATATGAGCTGCTGTACGTTTTTAGTGTTGTGTTCATTATTGTGCTTCACGGCGGGATGTGGACTGTTTTCTCTGTTCTCTCGATAATGCTATCAATCAGCGGCTTCAGATGTATCTTGGATTTATCTTGAAGTCAGTGAACTGCAATGATTTGTTTTACATTTTGGCTTGTGTGATAAGATCCATGGGGTTGTCAGGTTCTGTACAAAATGTCCAATAGTCACCTGTGCGCCAGCGTCTCTAAGTAATACATAATACACTTGTCATTACAATGCAGGAAGATGTGAAAGGAATAAACGACACCTTCCCACATCAGAACAGAGGTGTGACCGATATGACAGAAATTGAAGACTATGATAATTGCTAATTTCCAAGAAAAAAAAGTTGGTATTTCACATTCAAAATATCTTCAATATTCCACATTTAAAGAAGCACTCTCATCAGTTTTTATCCTCTTAATACATTGCAATCACCATATTATATAGCACTGTGTACTTACAATTGCTCATTTTGCCTTTCTACCCAGCTACCTTTTCTCTTAAGTCTGCTCTATGTAGAAATGACGCACCTCGCAGGGCCGTGGGGTACTCGGTACCGGACCCGTCCTTCAGGGAATGTCGCGGCAGCAGTGACCCAGTCCGTGGCCCTGGGCGTCCAATAAAATAAATGAGAAAGTTTATAGGGTATTAATTAGTGACGCCACCCATGGTGTTCGGCAATAAGGGGATGGCTGACTGTTGTGAACACTCTGAATCTGACTTCTGAGTTGGGGCTCCCCCTGGTGGCTGCTGATAGTAATGAAGCTGCTTTGGCTAACAGAAGTCTATCACCTGGGGGCGATGATTGGCAATCAGGTGTTTCTGACTGGGGAGATATAAGTGAGCAACCTTCCCATGATCCTTGCCGGTGATTTGTTTCTTCCTGGTCCCTTTTGGAAGTAAGCTTGCTTCCTGCTTTGTCCTGCAACTTTCAGATAAGTTATTTGCTGTTTATTACTGTGCCATTTGTTTTTGTCTATCTCAGTTTTCTACCCTTCTGGAGTTAGTACAGCCAGGTTCCCCTGTTTCTCATTTGCCACTGTTTATGTATTTTCAGTTCCCTGTTATTTCAGTATCTGCTGATTTGCTACCAGTTCACACCAGAGTTCTGATCTAGCGGTTCAGAGATCGTGTGGTCTCAGTATTTTTGCATATTAGACGTGTTGGAGTTTTTCTTAGAGTTTTTGCTGGATTGCAGACATTATTCTTTCCTGTCCTATTCTATCTAGACAGTTTGGGGCCCAGCATTTGATTGCTCTATTTTCTGCCTGTGTTTGTGTTTCATCTTGTCTCGCCGCCAATATATGTTTGGGGGCTACCTATTCCTTTGGGGTCTCTACTCCGGGGCAGTTAGCTTTCCCTTTTCTCTCTTTAGGCTTAGTTTTCTCTCCGGCTGTGTCGAGGAATCTAGGGCACCGTAGGTACATCCCACGGCTGCCTCTAGTTGTGCTGTCAGTTTAGGGGACTGCAATCCGCTAGTTACCAACCTCTCTGGGTGTCTGGTTGCCTAGGCTATTTTGGCTACTGTTCTCAGCTACCAAATCATGACAGCTGACGCTGCCTAAGGAGACCACTGGGGCCTTTGGTGATGCAGCAGAGTTGTTACAGCTCTTAACGGGTAGAGCTAGGCCCCAGGGCAGTTATAGTTCTTATAAAGCATAGTGACGTTGGGGTGCAGGAGTGAGGGAATAATGAATAACTGCAGACACATGAACTGTAGTTTCCTTTACCTTTACTTGATGATTTGGAGTGCGGACCGAGCACTGCTAGCAGATGGAAATGAAGATCCAGACAGCCTGCAAGCAATTTAGGAGTCCCTAAGCCAGATGGAGTTGGAGGCCTCCTTACTGCACTGTCCTCTGAGGCCCTTGCTGCTTAAAGCTATGCTCAAACCTCTGTTTCTTATTGTCCTAGTACTTGCCCGCATGGCAGGCAGCTTGAGCCTATTGCAGGTGTCACTCCTTTGTGGCGGCTCCGGGCTCTGATATGCTGCTGTGCCCCGAGTGTTTGATGGGCCAGGACACCTGCAGTTCCCTGCCCTCCAGATTTAGCTGTCGGGACCGTGGTACCCATGAAGCCACGGACTCCGGTGTCCGGTTCTTAGCACTCTGCTCTGGGGTGAGCTTGGTCACAGCTCCACACCCCAGTTTTTCATAGATTTCTCTATTCCTCTCTAACTCTTCTCTCACTCAGACTGCAACTCTAGTCTATGAACGAGCTCCTCACTTTTCCAGTCCCCAGCACTGACTGACTAACCCCACCTCCATGCCAGAACTAATAGGGGAGCTCCCCTAAAACTGGGTTTTGAGCTCCCCCTTCTGGTCTGGAGTCAGGAAAAGTGTTGGATGCTGGTGTTACCTGATCAGGGAACTCCTCCTTGCTTCCAAGCATGACATCACCCACTGTGAGGGAGGCAATGCCACTGTGGCAACCGGACTCCTGGGGTGCCACAGAAACAGGAAGTCTGTTTTCCCTGCATTTATCATCCCTCTCTTTAATTCCTGACCCAGCTGCTCCCTCATCCCCCTGCCAGGAACTTTTGCAGCAACTCATGACTCATGTAGGGAAAATTGACCTACCATTTCTATATAGAGCTTAGAAGTATTGAGCTAGTCAGTTTTTAACCACCTGATGTCATGGACTTAATGCAAAGATTTAGCTGGGTAAAAAGCAAAATGAGCAATTGTAAGTACACAGTGCTATATAATATAATGATTGCAATATATTAAGGTGATAAAAAGTTTGATGGGAGGAGTGCTTCCTTTTTCATATTTATAGGAAAGCTTGGCAGTAAGTTTTAAATTTCCCTGCAGCGCCACCAAGGGGAAATTAACCATTACACCATGTTCATTCAAATGATTAAGTTATTTCTGTGAAGTAATGTAATCAGAATTCACCGCACACTCTATAGTTCAACTGATGCAAAGAAATCTTGTTTATTTGAGCCCGTGAAAATAGGGAAAAAAAACAAGGCGCAGAAAAAGGTGATAATATTACGAAGCGACTATACTCAAGTGTAGACGTTTCGACCCGTACTGGGTCTTATTCATTACATCATTGTTTGTCACTGGAGATAAAAAGAGCTGTGGTATAAACAGAGGTATTCCCCAGTATGAGAGATAACAATAAGAATGCTGTATAGTCGCCAGTTCAATAGAATAGGTATGATGTGCTGTAAAGGACGATTATGGCGACACTCCCGCGTCTTGCCCCTGCTGTTGTTCTGTGAAGTAAGACAGGAGAAATCATCCAGAGCAAGAGACAATTTTTATAACTCTCCATTCTTTCGAAGAGATAAGAATTCTGAACAAAAGGACACCTCACATCTAAATTCCCCAATAGGCTACACAAAACAAGTACTGGTAAGTCTTACTTTTAGAGATGAACGAATTGATCCGAAGATGATCGAGAGTATGAGTCAAATTTCCTGAAATTTACAATTTCTCGAGAATTCGAACATTTTAAAATTTGATTCGCGGTTTGAAAAAAAAAAATTTGAACTTTCCCGGCACCATTTCCCACATTGCTTAAGCATCAGAGAGCAGGCTAACATCATTTTGCGTTGCAGCTGTAATGTGCTCCTAAGGAATCTCAATCCACCCGTGGCTGTTAACTAGTTGAATGCTGCTGTCAATCTCTGACAGCGGCATTTAACTCACACAAACCGGATGCGCGTCTTTGCTCTGACCATCGGCGCCTCTGTCACATGATCGCGGAGGTGCCGATGGGTTGGTATGATCTGCAGGAGACCCCTGTTGTTGTCATTGCCGAATTGCTATGAGCATTGCGTAAAACAAGTGATCAGATGATTGCAGCTTCTAGTCTCCATGGAGACTATTAAAGAAAATAAAAAGTAAAAAAAAAAAGGTTTTGAAAAAAAATTTCAAAAATAAAAAAACCTTCAAATCACCCCCCTTTTGCCCCATTCAAAATAAAACAATACAAAATACACATATTTAGTATTGCCACTTTTCAGAAATGCCAAATCTATCAGGATATAAAAGGAATTAATCCGATTGGTAAATGGCGTAACGAGAAAAAAAATCAAAACGCCAAAATTAATTTTTTTGGTCCCTGCAACATTTCAATAAAATGCAATAACAGGTGATCAAAACATCATATCTATCCCAAAATGGTATCAATAAAACGACAGCTCAGCACACAAAAGATAAGTCCTGAGCCAGACTCAGATCACGGAAAATGGAGACGCTATGGGTCTTGGAAAATGGCGCCTTTTTTTATACAAACTTTGAATTTTTTTTCACCACTTAAATAAAAAAAGAACCTAGACATGGTTGGTATCTAAAAACGTGTAATGTGGGAAATCATAATGGCAGGTCAGTTTTGGCATTTAGTGACCATAGTAAAAAGAAAAACCCCAAAAAACTATTGCGGAATTGCACTTTTCTTGTAATTTCACCACATTCAGAATTTTTTTCCGGATTTCCAAAACACGATATGGTAAAAGCAATGGTGTCGATCAAAAGTAAAACTGGTCCTGCAAAAAAAACAAGCCGTCATCTCATCTCATACTTGCTTCCCTTTCTAACTTACATTTCCAGTCAGCATGTTCATTCTTAAAAGCAGCAAGGTTTTTATTTGATCTACTCTTCATACACCCCCTCACCCACGGCGTTGCCATATGGCAGTCTTACCCAGCTTTAACTTGTTCTCTACTTGTGGCCAGACTTTATATTATCCACTAGAGAAATACTTAAATCATCAGATTAGCTTGCAAAACAAGTTATTTATCCTTACAATGACGACCTATGGTAACAATGAATACATTGGAGCTGATTGTGAATATACACACGTAGCAAAGCTGAATTTATTATTATTATTCATTTTTATAGCGCCATTTATTCCATGGCGCTATACATGTGAGAGGGGGCGAGTATAGACAAGTACAATAAATATGAGCAATACAGGACACACATAAGTACAGAAGGAGGGAGGACCCTGCCCGTGAAGGCTCACAATCTACAGTATATAGTGTCCTTCTAAATAGAATGTGTCAAGTTGAATCACGTTTTTATGTTACACGTTATTATAAAAATATAGATTTTTGATTTTTTTTTCATTAAACAATCTATATGGAATAACAGAAATCTGTCAGTTTCTACACTGGCCACTAGATGCTGTTTATATAGAAGTATAAACTGCTCATGCTCTAATCTGCCAGAGGTAAATGTGAAGTGAGGGGGAGGAAGTGAGCTGTGAGACTGTTCTAATCCTGTCTATGATGATAATGAGCCTGCTGAAAAGTGACCTGTACAGAAAAGGAAGCATGAATCTAATATGAGAGAGGTCCTGGGACCTTCCACGTAGTGTGGTAAGTTAACGTGTGTGCACAAAAGCTGATTTTCCTATGTAATCTTTCCATCTCCATTTTGATTGGATCTTTTCCTCTATATATTTCAGCCTTATTCTCTTTTAGATATCCTATGACTAAGGGAGAAACTACCACGCCTGAAACGCGTCAGTGTTTTATAATTTTCCCTTCTTTTAAAATTGCTTAAATACAGTTGGAGATTTTATCTGTTTGGAGTGCCGAAACAACTCCCTCCTTTTTCTTCTATGACTCGAATATTAGGCCTAGTGTCCAATGTGAAAATTGCAAGATTTCTGTTTGTGTATATATATGTATAGTGAAGTGATATGGACAATTGAAAACAATTTTTTAAATAAAAAAGCTTTTATAAACAGTAGGTCATTCACATTCCCTTTAACTAGCTGTAGCTTAATATATCAGTAAGGTTATTCCAAAATGGCTTCCTTTCGAGAAATATGGTGATTGGTGAAGTTAGTGAACAACAAGAGGTCGCTTGCAGTTTATGTTTAGCGTAACAGTGGCAGAACAGTTTATCATATCTGGCTCACGTAAAGTGACTTGAAAACCACGACATTGTTTCGCAACATGAAAATCATAATGGGTGGTGGTTTAAAACTTTATAGGGGTGCAAAAGTTTGCACCCCACCTCTCTGTGCCTCCCTCATTGGGCCCTTCAAGCATTGCTTCTTTTCGGAGTGGCACAGTGAGTGCAGCAGTACATGATCCAATACAGTTTTCAGTCATTATTACTAAAGTCTGTTTTTACGTAATGCTTTTCCTCACTTGGATTAGGGTTAGGGCTAGAATTAGGTTCATCATTAAGAATTGGATTATGAATAGGGTTAGGGCTAGAATTAGGCTTATTATTAACCCCTTCATGACCGGAGGTGCCGCAATTTCGTTTTTGCGTTTTCGTTTTTCTGTCCCCTTCTTCCCAGAGCCATAACTTTTTTTATTTTTCCGTAAATATGGCCGTGTGAGGCTTGTTTTTTGCAGGACGAGTTGTACTTTTGAAAGACACCATTGGTTTTAACATATCATGTACTAGAAAATGGGGAAAAAATTCAAAGTGCGGTGAAATTGCAAAAAAAGTGCAATCCCACACTTGTTTTTTTATTTTGCTTTTTTACCATGTACACTAAATGCTAAAACTGACCTGCCAATATGATTTTCCAGGTCATTACAAGTTCATGAACATCAAACATGTCTACGTTCTTTTTGATCTAATTGGTGAAAAAAAAAAATTCCAAAGTTTGTTAAAAAAAACCAAACTAAATAAATTGCACCATTTTCCGATACCAGTAGCGTCTCCATTTTTTGTGACATTGGGTTGGGTGAGGGCTTATTTTTTGCGCACCGAGCTGTTGTTTTTAATGATACCATTTTGGTGCAGATATGATCTTTTCATCACCCGTTATTGCATTTTAATGCAAAGTTGCGGCGACCAAAAAAACGTAATTCTGGCGTTTTGACTTTTTTTCTCATTACGCCATTTAGATAGATCGGACGATTCTGAACACGGTGATGCCAAATATGTATTTGTTTGATTTTTTTATTGTTTTATTTTGAATGGGGCAAAAGGGGGGATGATTTGAACTTTTATATTTTTTTATTTCTTTATATTTTTGAAAACTTTTTTTTACTTTTGGCATGATTCAATAGTCTCCATTTGAGACTAGCAGCTGCCACAACCCTATCAGCTCTGCTGCATACAGGCGATGATCAGATCGCCTGTATGTAGCAGAATTGCTTACTTGTTATGAGCACCGACCACCGGGCAGCGCTCATAGCAATCCGGTAGTGACAACCTTAGAGGTCTGCTGGAACCTCTGGTTGTCATGCCAACCCATCGGCAACCCGCGGTCATGAGACACGGGCGCTGATGGACAGGATTTCTGGCGCACTTGCCAGAAGGGCGTGTTAGATGCCGCTGTGAGAGCTTGACAGCAGCATTTAACAGGTTAACAGCCGCGGGAGGATCATGATTCCACCCACAACCCACAACTGACATGCGCCGGAAAAAGTGTGGGCTCACCGCCGGAGCCCACATCAAAGGGAGGGTGTCCGACATCGGCGTATTTATACGCCTGATGTCAGAAAGGGGTTAAGGATTGGATTATAGGATTATAGGGCTAGGGCTTGGTTTAGGGTTTATGACTAAAAAAAAATATTCAGAATTGAGAGTCCTCAGTGGTTGATACCTTTTAATGGCTAACTGAAAAGATGGTAACAAATTGCAAGCTTTCGAGACTACTCAGGTCTCTTCATCAGGCATAGACTAATACAAAATCTGGGTTTATGACTAGGGATTTGGGTTAGGTTTAGGGCTAGAATTAGGTTTAATACTAGGGATAAGGGTTATGGATAGCGTTAGGGCTAGAACTGGAGTTAGAGATCATAGAATCATAAAATGTTAGAGTTGGAAGGAACCGCCAGGTTCATTGTGTCCAATCCCCTGCTCAATGCAGGATTCACTAAACCATTTCAGACAGATATCTGTCCAGCCTCTACTTGAAGACTTCCATTGAAGGAGAACTCAGCACTAGTGATGAGCGAGTATACTCTTTCCGAGTATTTTGCCGTGCTCGGAGATTAAGTTTCTGTCGATGCAGCAGCATGATTTGTGGCTGCTGGATAGCTGAAATACATGTGAGGAATGCCTATTTGTTAGGAATTCCACACATTTACTCAGACTGTCTAGCAGCCACAAATCATGAAGCTTTGTCGACAGAAACTAAATCTCCGAGCACGGCAAAATACTCGGAGGACACCTGAGCATACTCGGGAAAACTCGAGCAACAAGTAAAAACTCGAGCAACAAGTATACTCGCTCATCACTACTCACCACCTCTCGTGGCAGGCTGTTCCACTCATTGATCACCGTCACTGTGAAAAAATTTTTTCTAATATCTAATCTGTATGTTCTCCCTTTAAATAAAGCTGGGGTTATGCCTAAAGTAAGGAACAGAACTAGGGTAATGAAATTGTTACATAAAAAAGTAATAACAATATAAATAAATAAGCCAAAAATTATAATAATGCATAACCTTTTATTTAAAAAAAAATGTTTGATTTCAGAAAATGCAGACAAATATGGAAGGTCAAATTGCAAACTTTAATTATCAGTATTTTCCTTGAATTTCAGTATGTGTGCTTGGAGGATAAGGGGTTTCAATTCTAGACTGGTGGGATTGACACAGGGAGGACTAATATTTTATAAGTTGGGGGCAGCGCAAAATATTTGTCTTGACTCATTCACTTGTTAACCACACTACATCACTGGTCATTGGTATTGGGAAAAGTAGCAAGAGGCGTTATAAATCTGTCATTGATGTCCAAATGCAGTTTCTTTAAATCTATGATATTATGAGCTTGATAAATGTCCCCAATTCTCATATCACAACAATGTGTGCAAAATGTAAATGTTATTGTTTGGCTGGGATGTATAAAAAATGTAGACTAACTGAGATATACACTATAAGATTGTTTCTTACAAATGCCAGACTGTGTATCTGCACCGGCAGAAGCTGTTGTATTCAGCAGGTCTGAGCGATGATGGGGAGCAGTTTGAGACATTCAACTTCTTCTGCAATGAATACAAATGTTATTGGCTCATTGCCCCAGCACTCCCTGTTCTTCTTTTTTACTGAGTTTGTCTTGTAATCCTATCAAACGTTCATTGTTGTTGCTGAGATGAGAATCTGTAGGTCCCCTGATGTACAGCATCCTGTCTGCTTACTGTGTTTAGTTTCCCCAATGAGAAAATATCTCTTCCAATCTTGTCACCTCACTTATTAAAAGGGCCGGAACATATTCCTCCAGTCTCTTTTCATCAGCTTGTCCCTTCCTGCTTTCCACAAACAACTTAGATAGATGAGAATTCTACTACGTACCTGGAGAAATCTCGACAAAAGACAGAACAGGACATAGGATGGGAAATCCTCCGAGGCTCAGTTACTATGCAGTGTATTTATATCAGACGTCCCGAGTAGAGTGACTTACAACATAGGAAGAAGGAGAGCAGGTTTCCTTGTCCTAATTAGGTGCTATTAAAAAAGCCACTTCTATCATACATCTGTCACACATGAAGTGGGTTAGGGTAGTTCATATATACCCTGTCAGCCATCTCTAAGTATCCAACCTCTACAAGTCCTTGGCCATGGGAGTAATGAGATCAATAAGGAGGGCCAAAGCTAAATAAAGTGACACCAATCTACTTCCATCTCATTGGCGGGTGAAGATGGTTAGACTGAGGTCACATAAACCAGACCATCAATAGTGCAGAATTGTTGGTTCTTCGATAAGGTTGTCAATGTCATCTGGGAAATATGTGTAGGGTGGGAAATACAGCTCTGGCAAAAATTAAGAGACCACTGCACAGTTTTATAAAAATCAGCTTCTCTACATGTCTGACAGCCATTCATTCCAGTGTCACCTGAATTCCAACCAGAGTACACCTCATTCTACTTAATGTGCTTCTGATTAGGTCATCACCTGAACCAAATCTTATTTAATTAAGGAAAGTATAAAAAACACTGCTGTGGTGTTCACAATCCTCTTGAAATAAGACAAGCTGGATGGCAAAACATGTGCTATTAATATCCCAAAAGTAATAGGAATGAAAAAATAACTTTTAACCATGCCAAAGGAGTTGAAAAGGAAAGTCTTGAGTGAGGAAAAGAAGGGCTCAATTCTGGCTTTACTAGCGGAGGGATACAGTGAGTGTCATGTTGTCTCAATCCTTAAAATTTCTAAGACAGCAGTTCTTTACAACAAGGTCAAGCAGCAGACATTGGGGACAACAAAGCTACAGACTGGCAGACGGCGAAAATAACTCTCCACTGACCGAGATGACTGTCATCTTATTCGAATGTCACTCAGCAACCGCAGGATGACATCAAATGTCCTACAAAAGGAATGGCAAATGGCAACTGGGGTGAAGTGCACGGCAAGAACAGTTCGTAACAGGCTCCTAGAGGCAGGGCTCAAGTCATATAAAGCTAAAAAAAAGCCTTTCATCAATGAGAAGCAAAGGAGAGACAGGCTGAAGTTTGCCAAAGACAATAAGGATTGGACCATAGAGGACTAGAGTAAGGTAATCTTCTCAGATGAGTCTAATTTTCAGCTTTGCCCAACACCTGGTCATCTAATGGTTAGACGGAGACCTGGAGAGGCGTATAAGCCACAGTGTCTTGCACCCACTTTGAAATTTGGTGGCGGATCGGTGATGATCTGGGGATGCTTCAGCAAGGCTGGAATTGGGCAGGTTAATCTTTGCGAAGGACGTATTAATCAAGCCGCATACAAGGTTATCCTGGAAAAAACAGTTGATTCCTACTGCTCAGGCAATGTTCCCTAACTCTGAGGACTGTTTTTTCCAGCAGGACAATGCTCCATGCCACACAATTAGGTCAATCAATGTGTGGATGAAGGACCACCACATCAAATCCCACATCAAATCCCTGTCATGGCCAGCCCAATCTCTAGACCTGAACCCCTTTGAAAACCTCTGGAATGTAATCAAGAGGAAGATGGGTAGTCACAAGCCATCAAACAAAGAAGAACTGCTTACATTTTGTACCAGGAGTGGCATAAGGTCACCCAAAAACAGTGTGAAAGACTGGTGGAAATGAAAGCTGTGATTAATAATCATGGTTATTCCACAAAATATTGATTTCTAAACTCTTCCTGAGTTAAAACATTAGTATTGTTGTTTCTAAATGATTATGAACTTGTTTTCTTAGCATTATTTGAGGTCTGCAAGCACTGCATTTTTTTTGTTATGTTGACCATTTCTCATTTTCAGAAAATAAATAAAAATGTATTGCTTGGAAATTCGGAGACATGTTGTCAGTAGTTTATAGAATAAAAGAGCAATTTATATTTTACTCAAAAATATACCTATAAAGAGAAAAATCAGACAAACTGAAAATTTTGCAGTGGTCTCTTAAGTTTTGCCAGAGATGTATGTCACGAAAGGACAGGGAAAGTTATGGATTACATCTCTCCATTCTCACTTCCAACATCTCTGCTCACATTTTAGTGTCAATTATACTTTTGCTAAAAACGGAGTAACTTGTCACTTGTCTCAAAATGTAAAGATGAACTACATGGTGACCCCGAGTGTATCCCTATGACTAGACAGTTCAGCTGGATTTTCCATGTACACAAAACACGGTGTGCTGTAATAGGCCTCCTTCACATGTAGTGGGAGATTTATCAACCTAAATGCACTAAGAATTTCAGTAGTTTGCATAAAGAAATTTGCAATGTCTTGCACAATTTTTCTTTAGACAATGTGTTTTAGACAATTTCTGCACATTGTCTGACAAGATGGAATATCATCACTGAAAAAGGGTCATGTCATTGCACCTAGAAGTCTGGTGTATGCTTCCTGGCTTAAGAGACACACTGCACATATCTGAAATTGAAGAAGATTGCTCACGTCCAGGAATGAACCGAAGATCAGCCGTCCAAACAGATCTTCTTAGCTTCCGGAAATGTGCAGTACGATGTGTGGAAAGAAAGCCGCACAAATACGCGAGATTCACAGAGGGCAGCAATGACCTTGGCTCTTACAAAATCATGTTTTTACTGCCAAAGGGGCGTGATAACGTGCTGAGTGGCACGACTAGTCTGGGGAATCAAACACCCCACCAACTAGTCAAAAGGATATTTGCAAATGAAAAACGGACTGTAAAAAATACATTTTTAAAACATCTGTTTAGGTGGCAAACAGTATAAAAGGCTTGTCAGGCAGGTTATCAAGCAAGAAATATACAAATGCTAATGGGTTGGAGGACATGGGGACTTGTCAGGTTCCCTTTAAATAGATTTATTGGACTGATGAGACTGATGTACATACTTTAATATTTTAGCGCCTTTCTAACATATATTTTCAATGAGTCCAGCCTTATGAACTCACAAGTCCACTTGTAATCAATCACCACCCATGCAGTCTGACTGACAGCTGCAGCTTATACTTGGCTGTGTGAGATCTCAGCAGCAGCATGGAAGTGGGAGAAAATAAAGACTTGTCAATCAAAGTATCACGAACACCGCACTGCACTTGCTCACTGAGCCAGTGCGCGTGTCCTGAATAAGACAGACTGCACTCAAAGATACCTGTGGAGCGGGGCAGTAGCGGTGAAGATGCGTGCTTCAGACTAACAGGACCCTAAGCACGTGACTGCCAAGGGGCGGCGCCGGCCACAGGTCTCTCAGAGAAGGCAGTAACAGACAGAGATTGTTTCAGGCCAGAGGACCTTAAGCACATGACTGCTGGTGGGCGTGGCCTAAGCTCCAGAGAGCTATGAGCAAAAGGAAAACTCCTAGAAGGGTAACTACGGGACAGAGTTACCAAGGGGCATAGACAAAACGGATAGTCAGGATAGCCAGGTCATACACAGAGGGAGCAACGCAGTACAAGTGGAGCAGGCAGAGAATAACCAGAACGTAGCCAAGGGATCAGAAAACCAGAACGGGCAAATACACAGTACCAAGACAGTAGACAAACTCACAACGAAGAGACGGACCGGGTCAAAACCAAACAAGCAACAAGATCAGGCACAAGGCACAGGCACACAGGAGGTCAACTAACTCAGCCGAGGGCAGGAGTATAACTGACACCAGACCTAGGTCAATTGGCAACTAAATAGCCGCCCTCTGCCAGAGAGAGGCTGAAACCATTAACCCCAGTCTGACCAGGACGGGGCAAAGACAAAACCCCGTCCTGGGTCATGACACAAAGTAAGTGGTTGAAGCTTGAATTTGAAAAAGGACTGTACTGCCATTCTGTCATGAATTGTGCATGAGCCACATCAGGTTTAAGAGCTTTATTAAGTATAGTGAAATCTGGTGACCGATTCCCTTTAATAAAAGTAGGTTATGGCTTATACACTTCAGGAACATTTTAAAATACTGAATATGCTGTTATGTGTTAATCCACCCAAAAGCAAATTTCACACAATTTTTGTTAAAGTATCTTTAGTTTTAAATTATATAGAGCGATATGATAACTGGAGACGAGCTGACCCTGTTTGGTTCGGGTACAAGAACAGTACCTGAACTTGAACCAGAACCCCGTTGAAAACAGTGGGAAACTCAGACTTTGGACCAGGAAAATTCTCTCTCTTTGCAACGGACTTCCCCCAGAATTCCGAAAATTGTGACAAACTTCCGGGAGAAGTCCATGTTCGGCATTTAGCACCGGACACTAACTCTCCGTTGCGAACCACAAGTTCAGGTTCACTCATCTCTAATGGTAATATATGACAAGTTGTGGGTATCTCTATATATTCCAACCAGCAGGGAAAGATGCATCTGGCCTAACATTTTCTCTGCAATGGATGATGAACGACCAACCATGTGGACAGGCCTGGTCCACAAGAACAGGACTTTATTAGCATCTGTGTGCTCTGGATCATAGATGGGTCCTGAGCAACAATCCCTTTAGGACTCTACATCAGTAGGGATGTAGTAGGGCACTATAGTATTTTATAATTATAATATATAGTCCACAAAATACTAAGTAAAAATCTATAAATTTGTGTTGTTTTACGGGAACTTGTATATAAAATATAGTTAATGGCACAACCCTAATAATTGGTCATAACTGGATTATGTATGAGTCTTCAGGATATTTACAGATGCGGTTACGCTCTCCGGGAAGTTATAATTCTGTTTTTCATTTTCTGCTCATGTTCAGATAAACCATATCAATAAATTTTTCAGTAAAGTGGTGTAAATTAAAGTCTGCATACAAAAAAAACTGTGAGGTGGCTGTAGTAGAATATTTAACCTTTACGGCATAAAGAGACATCACCATGATATTAACTGTTCGTTCACTTGTCTTTTTGTTTGCAGAAGAAACTACTTTCGAGGCAGGAGTGAAAGTCCAAATACACAGCCAGTCTGAGCCACCATTTATCCAGGAGCTGGGCTTTGGCGTAGCCCCGGGATTCCAGACCTTTGTGGCAACTCAAGAACAGAGGGTAAGTGGATTGGATTTCTTTGCTGTTTTTTTTTGTTCTTCGTGTCATCTCGGTACACACAAGAGCAAGGAAATCACTAGGATTTGGTGTAAGATATACAGAAAAGCCTCCGGAGCTGCAGCCACTTAAATCTATACCGAACACTGACAACAAAGGATCAGGAATTGACACTTGACTTTTCTTATCGAGCGTATTAACGCCTGGTATGTAGATGCGAGGATCATGGCTCTTTTTCCAGTTGACTGGAGACAATACAAGTGAGAAATTATACAGCAAAGTGTAATGAGCCTCCAGTATAGAAAGCAGGGGAGCTCCATCATGATTAGGATGTCATCACTCCTTGCACTGTGAAAATGGCTTAGAAATGAATGTTGTCTATCGCTGATTGATGTACTTATGGAGACGGCGAGTCGCTGGCCGGGGAGAAATTTTCAGGTGAATGTTCCTGTATCCGCCTTAGTAATGAGGCTGCAAAATTAATTTTTGATTGATGTACTTCGCCCCCGCTCTCCAGTCAGATGGGGATAAAGCCATCACGTTGGAATAATGTGCTTGGAAGAAAAGCGCTATCACATATTAGAGGGTATATTTTCTTTTGGTTTTCGCCTAAATGAATTTTATAACAGTTATGGCTGGGTAGTACCAGAATGACCACAGGGATGTCAATATATAGAGACATTTATTAAGCAAAATGTGCCAAAATCCTAGTACAATTTATGACAAAATAAAATGTCATACATAATCATCTACCCTTCAGTAGGTCTTTTGATGGTGAGCATAGGCTGGGCTGCTGGTGGACACCAGGTACCACTCCAGAGTAGTCCACGGGTGTTCAGCATCTGACGGAGGGTCAGAGACACATAAGAGATACATAAGAGCAAAGGCACAAAATGTTTTATTTTTTAACTGTATTGCGTTTATTATGCTCTGGATTCTAGAGAGACCTCAGTGTATAATAAAGGACATTAAATTCAAAATTTAATTTCTTGGGAAAATTGGGTGAATTTTAGGTCCACCCAGAGGAACTAAAAGATTTAGTTTTATTTTTCCAACTTCTTCCCAGTACATTTGACGCACACCAAACGTATTTAATGCAAATCAAATTTCTCCCCCCACTGCCTCAACTCAAGTTGAGTGAATCTGCCCGAGTCTGATGTGCATAGATTCACTCACCTCTAGTCATCAATTCTTGTCAAAAGATGATACACCTATCACCTTGCAGCCACTGCCTGCCTCATAGTTGATTTTGCCATACTGATTTTCCCTGCAATGTCTTCAGAAGGATTACATTGCCGCTATAGAAATTAAGCCATCCCTGTAATACATGGACAGCGTAGTTCTGGCGTTTCGGGAACCACTCTTAGGCCGGCGTCAGACTAAACGTATGGAAAATCGGTCTGAGTCTCCCTGCCGAGAGTCGCACAAGTGTTCTCCGTATGGTCATCCGTGTGTAATTGCATGTGCAATGCGATTTTTTCGTAACTATGTATCCGTATGACATCCGTATGACATGCGTATGGCTTTACATTTCTCACTGATTTTCCGCATTGAATTAAATGGCTCAATGGGCTGAAATGAGGAAAATGGGGAAAATCAGTGAGAAATGTAAAGCCATACGCATGTCATACGGATGTCATACAGATACATGGGTGGGAGAAAATCGCATCTTCCCATTGCAAATTCATTACACACGGATGACCATACGGAGAACACTTGTGCGACTCTCGGCAGGGACACTCGGACCGATTTTCCATACTTTTAATGTGACGCTGGCCTTACAGGTATGGGCTCCAAGCTCAGGACTCCTAAATGACGTCCATATGTCGTGATACAGCCATATGTCGTGATGCGTGATACGGCATAGCGTCATAGGTTTTGTGCGGTATAGTGACTGAGCCCTATTTAATTCAATAGAGCTGGCTTGCAATACCAGACACAACCCATGCACAATCATGATGCTGTTTCTGGATTTTCCAAGCATATAAAACCTCTTTAACTATTTGTCTGATCGATTTGTGGCTTCTTCCTCGTTAATCCAGTGATTTTCCTGACTTGATTTGTAAGCAGTAACGATAAGAAATTAAACCCGCTATAGGGGGTCACCTCAGACAAACTTTGTAGTTTTGCACAGAGCACATTAATGGAGACCCATATATGATATGTTTTGCCCTCTGCTTAGTCTGTTTGTGTGAATAATGAAGAAAGTAATTAGGACTAATCTGAGGCATGGAAAAAACTAAAAGGGGTTATAGCCTTCATTTTCTGAACAGCAAGATATTCTTTTGTAATGGAACTGAAGGAGACTGCAGGGACCCACTTGGACACTCTTAAGGGGATTTTAAAAGCAATTGCTTCTACTTAGCTCAGTTCTATGGCAAACATTGTATCTTGCGTTGCTTTATACATGTGCTGTATGGCGGTGTAATGATAATATCCTAAAATATATTTATATTTACAAGCGGATGGAGGCAACGGTTTTCTACGCTCCCTTGATGCTGGAATCTACAGCTTCTTTCTGGTCTTGTTCTGTTTGTAGACCATTTCGTTTTTTATCTGTTACATTGCCAATAAATGAAGAAGAAAAAGTGTAGAAGTAAATCCAAAACAGTAAGAACAATTAGTTCTGCTGCACAGGAACATTCAGAGCAGAAGTGATAAAAAAAAGTCTATGTAATGAAGACAGATATCAGCAGAGTAGTAGGGATTGGGCAGCGTTCTTGAATCCGGCTTTTCTGATCTCAGTTGGGGTCACCAGCGCCGCACAATATTTATCTACATTGCGGCTTCTCCAATTACCAGACATTCAGCTTCTCTGCTGGCCTCACAGCTTGGCTCTTAATAAATTGATAATGCCCGGACTTGATAGTCATATAATTATAGTATTGAAATACAATTTCACGCCATTCCCAGGCGACTAAAATATTGACCTCGTGGATAAAGTGCAACTCAATTATTATTTGTTTGCACAAACTTAGAAGTTAACTTTTTTTTTTCTGGAAAAAAACATTTTGCACAACCATTAAAGGCCTACTGTATTTTTCAGGCTATAAGACATGCTGGACCATAAGACGTCAACCTCAATTTATAGGAGGAAAATAGAGAAAAAAAATTAAAATGTGAAAATGGGCGGTCTGTCCTATAGTCCAAATGTAGCTTAAAGGGAGATCGACAGTGCAGCGTGGTCACAGGAGGCAGGGTTACCGCTGCATGAAGATAGTGGCGGCAGGAGTGGGGTGATTCTGTGGATGCAAGGCATGAGCCATTGATCGCCTAGCGATGAGTTTCAGGAAAATGTCGGTGGTGCGAGGCAGGAGCGGAGTACCCACTTTGCACATTGATTTCCCAGAAGTGGACTTCAAGAAAATGGCCACCAGAGGTGGCACATGTGCAGATTGAGATCTCAGCTCGTCATTGACACCGGCGGCCATTTTCCTGAAGGAAGCAGGAGATCAATGTGCAGAGTAGGGACTACGCTCCTGCCTCGCACCACCGATATTTTGCTGCTCCAAATTTAGGAGGAAAAGTGCATCTCACAGTCAGAAAATTACTGTGCATAGTAAAGATCAAACTGGAAGATCTTTGACAGGTCCTTAGTAGTCACTATGTCTTAAATGAGTTGTCCAATTGTGAAAAAAATCAACTAAAAAAAATTCACCACCTGAACCGATGTAGCATCTGAGATGGAATAATTAAAGATGCAGGTGATCAGCGGCCATTGATTGGCTACGGCCATCACAAGACATAACATTGTCACATGAGTGGCAGAAGATGCAGTGCCGACATTGCAGGACCAGCAATTACGGGTGTATAAATATATATATTTTTTATTTTGCCCAATTTAGTAGGTAGGAAAGGGTTGTCTTTTGGTGGACAACCCTTTAAGATGGCCATACACTAGTGATTTCAATGACCACTGATGTCTGGTGGCTGCCACTAAACCAAAGCAAGTGCACAAATGTATAGAGGAGATGAGAGAGGTAGCTACTAGCTATCTCATGTGTTTGACCAACTTTAGTCCAACTATTAGGAAATGAAGAAAGCCTCTCACAGGCCACATCCTCCCTTCCTTTGCTTCAATGATGACAACACATTAATATGCTGCAGATATTCTAGGTTTTTGCTGCTTTTTAAATCATAATATAAAAATATTTAAGATGTTGCTGACATGGTGTAAAAATATTGTTTTGAACTAATCATGGTTGCTTTATTTCTGTGTGAAACAAGGGCACTTTCATCATCTTAGATCTCAATGGACATGCATTACATCAGTAGATCTCCACATCATCAAGATTTCCTTCTCTGGTGTTTTACATATTATAAATGTAGTTTTATTCCATTTCAGAGATTATGTGATTAGTCACAAAAAGATCAACAAGAAAGCTATGTGACAAAGGCAACACACTGGCCTTTACCATGTAAGGTGTATTAGACAACGAGAAAACAAACATATATACAATATGTATTTTGACTATACTGGTGGAAAAATCCATTGAACAGTTGTAATACTTTTTCCACCCACCGATTAATCATCTGGTTACTGTACGGCTAAGTGCACACGTTCAGGAATATTTGCGTTTTTTTTCGCGTTTTTTTCGCGATTTTCCGCGTAAAAACGCGAAAAAAAACAAGCATTAAGCATCCTATACATGTTAATTGATTCCGCATGTTTTGGCCACATGTTGCGTTGTTTTCCGCGAAAAAAACGCTTCGCGGAAAAAATAGCAACATGTTCATTAATTTTGCGGAATGTAAGCGGTTCATGTGCGGTGGTACCCAGGGTCTGGAGGAGAGGAGACTCTCCTCCAGGCCCTGGGTACCATATCCCTGGTAAAACAATAATTAAAATAATAAATAATGACATTCTCACCTTCCGGCGGCCCCCGCAGCCTTCCCGCCTTCAGCGACGCTCCCGGCAACTCCCGGTCCCAAGAGTCCTTTGCGAGAATCACCCAGATGGCGTAGCGGTCTCGCGAGATGCTACGTCATCGGTGTGATTTGTCGCAATGCATCCTTGGGACCGCAATTTGCCGGGAGCGTCGCTGAAGGCGGGAAAGCTGCGGGGGCCGCCGGAAGGTGAGAATATCATTATTTATTATTTTTTTATTATTTTTACATTAAATCTTTTTACTATTGATGCGACATAGGCGGCATCAATAGTAAAAAGTTGGTCACACGTGTCAAACACTATGTTTGACTCGTGTGACCAACCTGTCAATCAGTTTTCCAAGCGATGCTACAGATCGCTAGGAAAACGCTAGCATTCTGCAAGCTAATTACGCTTGCAAAACGCTATTATTCTGGCGGGAATACGCTTACAAAAAACGTGCGTATTTCCCGCGGGAGAAATTTCCGCGGCAATTCCGCAACGTGTGAACTTAGCCTACTAGTCAGGTAAATGAGAAAAGCAATGCTAAAAGAGTATTAGACATCTCATACCAAGCTGCTTTTTCTATTGTCCAATGGATCTGTGTACATTGCCATCTTTATGGCGGCCATACTCTTTAGAAAACTGTTGGCTGAACGATCGTTTGGCTCAAAGGTCTTCGGACAACTCTTTATACATATGCATGATCAGCCAAACACCTTCACCCCCAAGTGTTTTAACGGGAAAGAACGGGATAAAGGAGTTGGCTAAGACTGAACTATTGATGAACTATCTACAGTATATGTTAAGTTATCAATATGAATTAGATGGAGGTCTAACACCCTGCACCCCTAACGATCAGCTGGAAAATGATTGGCAGTTAACAGGACTAGCGATGTATGAGATGAAACACTGACAAGTACTGCACTTTGTCCTCCTGTGTATCTCTTAATTTTCAACTTATGGTTGGGGGTGTCAGCTGTCAGACCTTCACCAATCGTATATTGGTGACCTACTTTGCGGATAGATCATCAATAGTTCAGCCCTGAACTACTTCTTTAACCCTGGGTCAGGCGCATGTCTGGGACTCCCTAGTCCAGGCGCCTGACAGGCACAGGTTAGAAAACCACCTATAATATATAGCGTAATTATCTCAGAGCTCTAATAGTAATCAGTGACCTTCATAGGGATGTATTAAAAGAGAGTACACAAAATCACATGCAAAAAAAACCCATTTAATAACCATAAATGTAATGAAACAAAAACTACGCAATCTTCACAACTACCACCATATAGCCTCCAGTTTTCAGGACATAACTATTACTAAACTTTAAAATTACTGAAAAAACGTAATTGTAAGGCACTTAGTTGCTACCGGAGTCATATTCACTCAGATTCAGATATTAAAAGCTAAGCAGAAGAAACTCATTGGCAAAGAGAAAAGCAAGGTTGGCAGATCATATCATCATATCATATCATACCAGAGATTATTCTCAAAACTGAGAACCTTCAGGAGCAATGAGCCTGAGAGGCCATGGAGGTCAAATCTGCTCTCCGCAAAGACGGCGGTAAAGCTGAGTGAGGGGGTTTCAAGCAGCACCAAAAGATTGGAAGGTACTGGAAGGGGCGAGATCCCCTGTTGACTTGGAGAGGAGGGGAAAAATAAAAATGTGTGAGCGGTGACTATCAGGCCTATTGCTCCTGTCCCAGAGTTAAGCTGGTGTTGAATATCTTTAAAAAGAATGGGCATATTGAGATGCAACAGTCCAATCCTTCTTGCCCCTGACATCTGTTTTTGGAGGAAAGTTGGGACACCAACAGACACAATTTTGACTGGCATGTATGGCTACCCTTGGTCGATGCATTCTCTTACATGCTTACAAGACCACTCATATCTGTCAAACCCAACCACGTACCATCCCCAAGAAGAGTACTGTATATGGAGGCTGCGGTTCTGCACATCATATGATTATGTGACAATGGTTAGATACTAGTATGGCCTTCAGCTCTTCTGTACAGCACAGACTTTACACGGATGGCTGCCAAATGAGGTGGAACATTAAATATAGCTGATAAAATCTAGCACTGTGTCAGGGATGTCAGTGCTGAGCCAATAGGCCAGGTATTGTCCAGCTGCCATATTGAGCCCAGTGATTTATTACTATAGTGTACTGTTCCTGCATGGGGATATAACGGATGCACTTCACTATCTTGATGTAATGTGACACATGGGATATATGGTGACACTGAGGATGCTATACTGCATGCATAAAATACACATTGCTATCTGTTCAGGTCATACACCACCAGATCTGGTGAACCGTCTCAGCCCGCACAGAGCATATTCTCGTCTGCTCCTGAAGACAGCTTCATACATCATTTTATAGGATTTTTGACCCCCGTCATGACCCAGAGTATTTTATAAATGGTTATATTGATTGGTTCCTAATTAACATTATGAACAGTATGTTTATTACATCTCTTATACAATTAGGATTATAGTGGAAATTAATTAGAAATGCAATCATCCCGGTGTATTGGAGAACGCAGTCGAGTGCTTTACCCGGGCTCTGAAGAATGGAAGGCTGTACACTGTTTTCAGTTTTTATTGTATTATTCCTCTTTTTAATTATAGGGATGATGCAGTTTATTTTATGGCCTCTATATTACCGGCCGTAATAGATTGCGAATTAGCGTAATCCAATAAATCAGCTTCTGCTCTCTACTATACAGTCACTACTATCATATCGCACAGCTGGCAGTACATATCTGATGTCAGCCTTTTCTGGAGAAACTTTTGATCTGGAAGAAAAATGCTCTTTTCCGGTAGGAAACCCAAGAGGGTGGAATCGCGATACACCTGCAGCTGTTAACCTGTTAAATGCCGCTGTCAATCTCTGACAACGGCATTTAACATGATTGTGCCGGAAGAGCGTCACTAATCCTGCCCATCGGCGCCCATATCACATGACTGTGGGTCGCCTATGGGTTGGCATGACAACCCAGGGTCAGCAGGAGACTCCTGTGGTTGTTATTGCCGAATTGCTATGAGTACCGCCCTGCAGCAGCCCTGCTCTGTGTTGCACGGGCGATTGGATGACCGCAGCTTCTAGTCTCCCATGGAGACTATTGAAGCAAGTGTAAAGTAAATAAAAAATATTAAAAAACTAAAACAATTACTGTATAAAAGTTTGCATCACCTTCCTTTTTCCCCATTCAAAATAAAACAATGAAAAAAAATAAAAAATACACATATCTGGTGTTGCCACATTCAGAATCCCTTGATCTATCAAGATATAAAAATAATTAATCCAATCAGAAAATGACATAACGAGAAAAAAGTCAAAATGCCAGAATTACATTTTTTTGGTCGATTCAACATTGCAATAAAATGCAATAATGGGCTATCAAAACATCGTATCTACACCAAAATGATCTCAATAACAACGTCAGCTGGACGAGCAAAAAATAAGCCCTCTCCCATCCCCAGAAAAATGGAGACGCTACAGGTCTTCGAAAATGGTGCCATTTAATGTCTAACAAACTTTGGATTTTTTTTTACCTCTTAAATAATAAAGAACCTATACATGTTTAGTATCTACAAACATGTAATGACCTGGAAAATCATAATGGCAGGTCAGTTTTAGCATTTGGTGAACATGGTAAAAAAAAAACCAATTGTAGAATTGCACTTTTTTTGCAGTTTTACTGCACTTGGAATTATTTTCACGTATTCCAGTATAAGATATGGTAAAATTTATGGTGTCATTCATAAGTACAACTTGACCCGCAAAAAACAAGCCCTCACATGGACATATTGACAGAAAAATAAAAATGTTATGACTCTGGGAAGAAGGGGAGCTAAAAAACAGAAACGCAAAAAACAAAATGGGCTGTTGCATGAAGGGGTTAAGCACTCTACATGCAAAGTCCCTGGCAGGAGAAAGGAACGAGCAGCTTTGTCAGTAGTTGAAGAGAGGGATTTGCTGGTCTGCCAGGGACTTTGCAGTGATGTAGAATTGTAGTTCTAATGATTGCTCATGCTGGGAAAAGAGACTTTGGCCGGCGTCACACTGGCGACAAAATCGGACGACTGCAATGCGATGAAAAATCGCATTGCAGTCGGACCTATGTTAATCTATGGAGCAGCTCCCAGTATCAGATTTTTTGTGGTCCGTTTTAAACGTCCGTGTACAATCGCAGCATGCTGCGATTGTCACCGATTGTCGGTCGACAATCGCCAATGCAAGTCTATGGGAGCGATGAAAAATCGGATTACAAACGGACCACACTGTGTGACTTGCGATTAAATCGCATCAGTGTCCTTTAGAAAAGCCGGCAATTCATCCCTGCCTATACTGTAAAAGCACACTGACAGCTTTAATAAAGAATCGAATCAATACATATCCACACATAGAATCCACATATATATATATATATATATGTCATTGTGACATATATATTGTAAGCTTTCCGGGGGGGTTTAGCTCTAGGATCGCTGTCTGGGTAGACAGAATGGCACGGAAACAGTTCATTCAGACAGCAGTTTGGTGAAAACTGGCCGCAACCAGTTTTATTAAAGTCCACAGCACACAGATAAAAACAAATCATAAACAGAAAACCTGGGCTTGTCTAGCCTCTAATTACACTTAGATAGATGGCCCTCTCTATCCGGGACCCAGACTCTACCAGTCTGTGCCCAAAACAACACATATGATATATGTTACCAGTATGGAGTTTCACAGACACTCCTCTTTATGTCCGAAGGCAACTCCAATGTCCAGACTTGAGAGAGGTCACCTCCTATTCAGTCGCTATTCGCACGGATTCTCACTGCGACTACTCCTGTGTCCGGGGTACTTCCTGCACCCAGACTGAGATAGCTCACACTCTTAGAGACTGCTTCCTTGTGCCAGGACACCTCCCTGTGTCCGGGCTAAAGACAGTTCCCACACTCTTGGAGACACTTCTGTGGCTGGACCCCTTGTCCAGACTGAATGAGCTCCCTGACTGTGCTCCCAAGCACCTACTTCTGGCTTCCTAATCAACACCTGAGTGGATTCAGGTCTGAGCTGCAAGCGTGTACTGAATGGCAGGTGTAGTGACCTTTCTTTACCACCAGGTTTACAAAGCCACACATTTCGTTCATACCAGTCAGCAAGGTACTTAGGTGAAATATACACCTCATTCACCACATATTCCTTCACTGTCTCACATATCCCCTCCCTCTTCTCCAGACCGGAGGGCTGGTCATCCAGACCGGAGGGCTGGTCAACAATCCAACAGAGACAGTGAACTCTGGACCAGTCATGGCCCTCATCAGCTTCATCCTCACCACTGTCATAGCCAACATCAGTTTTCTCTTCATCTGAAGCATCCGCACTACCCTGTACCCTCCCAGGCCTATACTCTCTGCGGGCCTCGGGTATCCTGCACGGTTTCATCTTGACTTTAGTGCCAGCCTCAGTCTCGGTATAGTGGCTCACCAGATAAGTACGACCAGGCACGTCAGAACAGCTCTGCTGATTCTTCCTCAGAAACTTTCGTACCTCCTGTTTTTGGGGCACTGACCCTGTGTCACCAACTGTCACAGGAGGTATAGGGGTTTTCTCTAATTCCCCCTGAACTTTCTTTAGCACATCTACTTTCTTAAATATCAGTTGATTCATAAATTCTGCCTCACAGAACCCAAGCGCCTCTGTCATGGTCTCTGACCATTCCGAGCCACACTGTTCAAACGATTGGCACTGTAGAGGGAGCTGATCGTTTTTCTTGGTCGGTACACATAATTTATCCTCTTCTGGTACAGGCTCACTTTGCATAAGACTCAGAGCTCTTACTTCTTTCTCCAGGAGATCCTCATGGCTACGCATCTTCTCCTGTAGTTGTTGGACGTCCTTTACGTCTTCGGCCCTTTCTTCAGGCTCTTCTGGTAGGACATGCTCAGAAGCCCTACCATCAGTCTTCTTTTCCACCACGTTCTGCATCCCATCTGAGCTCCCGTGTATCTGCAGCGGCAACGGAGCGACACATCGCCCCTCCCACTCACTGGGACGTGGTTCAAGTGTAGACTCCATGAAAATGCGCCTGAGCTCACCAAGGCCAACCCGAGGTCTCAAAATCTCATCTTGGGATTTATCCAGATCCTTTGGGTCGCTCGGGAACTCCGATGGCGCAGCGGGCGCCGAACTTCCGGCCCGAGCTTCGCGAGTCGCAGCCACGGATCCGGACAGTACACCGTCCACGCCGCTGTCTCCAGCAGAAACATATTCCGGGGCAGAGTCATTCCCCACATCTTCAGTCTTGTTCCTCACAGCTTCACTTGAGACATCAGCCTCTGGTGAGGCACCTGGCCTGGTGTCCACCACTTCCATGGCTTTCTCCACCTCTGCAGCATCACCTTCCGAGTCCTTGGCCTGATGCAGATCCACACCATACATTGATAACTTCTCATTTTCAACAGCATCCACTTGTGCTGTGTTCAGTTTCAGAGTCCTGTCTTTCACCTTAGTCTTCGCCAGGGAACCGGCCAACGGTACAACATCTTCAGATGCCATCCTCCGTCCGACTGCAAGGTCAGCCTCAGCCTTCCTCTCAGGACTCTCAATCTCCTCTGCTACCATGCCTTCCTCACTTGCACTGGTTGCTTTATTGTCATCAGATGACTCACTATCATCACCACTATCCCTGTCTGACCCCCTTTTCTCAGCCACATCTGGCTCACTTCCAGGGTTAGACACTTCATTTTCATTCACATCCGGCTCACTGTCAGGGTTATACAATTCATTCTCATTCACATCTTGATCTGGAACCTTAGTTAACATGTCATCCACAACATTAACTTCACCATCTGGTCCCTGGTTTCCCTCAGGTGGTCCCTCAAGTATGTGACTATGTGATAACCCCAGCACTATACTTCCATATAGCTCAGATACCAGGAGCTGACTTACGACCTCTCCCTGGACTTCAGTGTCCCTATACAATAGGTTATTGTTCATGGCAGCATGAGGAAACCTCTCCTCAGAGCCAGGCTCTTGGGGAACCTCATTCAGAACAATTACATTTTCCTGTGCCGTTTTAAGAGTGGGGTCTCGCACCGGCTCACTCCCAAAATTGTCACAGGAGCCAGGCAGGTCAGGGACACTCGGTTCCCGAGAACCACCATCCTCGTCTCCCAACATCACCTGCAAAGAAATGTCATCTTTATCACGGTCATCATCAGTATCATCACTATTATGATTAGCATTATCATCATTATCAATATCAGCATCCTCATCATGATCATCATTATCATTATCAATATTATCATGGTCATCATCATTATCACATAAGTTTAACGGCCCACTAGCATTGTGTTCCGCCCCTCGGGACTGCGCACCCTCAGTAGGAGCTTCATCACACTGTCCATCAGAAACATTTTTCCCCCAGAGATCCTTAGACCGGGGAAAGTCATTACCCAATATAACGGGGTGCACCAGGGTCTTCACTACCCCCACTTCATCTGAAACCTCCCCGAGTTTGGGGACCAAGTCCACGGCAGTCTCTGGGTAGACTTTGGTGTCTTCATGGATGTACACCACACTCAGGTGCTTATCAGGGATGAAGTCCCTATCACTCAGGCTGTCACATACGGAAGTCACTGGACTCTCTGAGTCCAAGAGGGCCTGTGCTGGGCAGTCACTTACAACCACCGGGGACCCCTGTGGTCCAGTCTCTTCGGCTGAGGTGGACACACACACAGGCTCTGCGCAGGGAGAGAGGGATCTGCCAACATCACAACACATAGGCTCCCCCTCTATTGGACAGTTGGCTGCAATTTCACGCCAGCTCCAACACTGTCCATCACACTCTCCCACCCACATGTCCCCTCGGGCCTGAACCCGCTTATCAGCATACCCCATGTCCCCAACAGCTGGAACACTCTTACCGCGAGAGTTCAGCGTCCGGGAACTCCGAAGTGACGACCTCTCAGACGGCTGTACCTCAGGAGGACGTGCTTGGGTGTAGCGGTCCACTATCACCTTTTCAACTCCATAATCAGGCCTGCTGACTGCAGACTCCCAACTGTATCTCCAGTCACGAACTCCCCTGGCACGGGCTGTCACCGTAACACCCAGCCGGGTAAGAATCGCCGCTTTCAACTTGGCATAGTCTTCGCTGTCCTGCTTGCTCAGGTCAGCCCAGACTTTTTGGGGTTCCCCAATCAGATAGGGTACGACCGCCATGGCCCATTCAGATAGTGGCAGATTCTCCTTCTCTGCCAGTCTCTCAAACCTAGTAAGATATACCTCCACATCATCACGAGGTGTCATTTTTCTCAAGGACCGTCTTACCGCCTTCTTTATAGCGGACAACGCCGGTGCCTTCACAACATTACTTCGGGACGCAGCACCGAAATCCTTTTTTGGTGCTGTCATCTGCTCAACAAATAACCGGTTATTCTCCTGCTGCTGCTGCAGGAATTGCTGCTGGGCCTGCTGCATGTGCTGCTGGTGCTGCAGGCGCTGCTGCTCCATGCTTCGCTGGGCCTGCACCAGGTACTCAACGAGTTCCTCCATACTGCCGGACTCATCTGTCTCAATCACAGCAGTCTTATGTTGCACATTAACTTGCGCCATTTGTTCAAACAGCGCCTCCATGCTGTCATCCATGCTGTCAGACTTCTCTGTCTTCACAACGGCAGACTTCAGTCAAGGCACACACACTACACAGCTTTTTTTCCACAGAAAATTCAGCCTTGCTGTGCAACCACTTTTTTTTTTTTTTCCTTCGCAAAGTCTATTAGGGCTACTGTCTCTTTAAGACTGCTCCACAAACTTTTCTTTTGCTGCTGCACATTCCACAGTCATTTTCACAACAAGTTCAGCTTTGCTGTGCATACATTTTCTCTCTGCAGACCCTATCAGGGCCACTGTCTCTCCAAGACTGCTCCAAACAGACGTTTCTGCTGACACACACTTTTTTTTTTTTTTTTTCTGTTGCTATTTCAATAGACTTCACCTTTAATGCTGTCTCTCGCCACTGTGCTGCATGCACACTCCAGCACTAACTGTACCAGGCCCTGCGCTGCCCCAGCATTCTCCGCCAATTGTAGCCTTTCCGGGGGTTTAGCTCTAGGATCGCTGTCTGGGTAGACAGAATGGCACGGAAACAGTTCATTCAGACAGCAGTTTGGTGAAAACTGGCCGCAACCAGTTTTATTAAAGTCCACAGCACACAGATAAAAACAAATCATAAACAGAAAACCTGGGCTTGTCTAGCCTCTAATTACACTTAGATAGATGGCCCTCTCTATCCGGGACCCAGACTCTACCAGTCTGTGCCCAAAACAACACATATGATATATGTTACCAGTATGGAGTTTCACAGACACTCCTCTTTATGTCCGAAGGCAACTCCAATGTCCAGACTTGAGAGAGGTCACCTCCTATTCAGTCGCTATTCGCACGGATTCTCACTGCGACTACTCCTGTGTCCGGGGTACTTCCTGCACCCAGACTGAGATAGCTCACACTCTTAGAGACTGCTTCCTTGTGCCAGGACACCTCCCTGTGTCCTGGCTAAAGACAGTTCCCACACTCTTGGAGACACCTTCTGTGGCTGGACCCCTTGTCCAGACTGAATGAGCTCCCTGACTGTGCTCCCAAGCACCTACTTCTGGCTTCCTAATCAACACCTGAGTGGATTCAGGTCTGAGCTGCAAGCGTGTACTGAATGGCAGGTGTAGTGACCTTTCTTTACCACCAGGTTTACAAAGCCACACATTTCGTTCATACCAGTCAGCAAGGTACTTAGGTGAAATATACACCTCATTCACCACATATTCCTTCACTGTCTCACAATATATATACATATATTTATAGTTGTTACACTTCTACATACTGTAATAGCCGCTAATTCAATTGCCGGCTTCAGTGAAATCACAGAAGCCGACATGCAATGATACATTGTTTCCACACATTTAACCATGTAATTTCATGTATTTTTATATATGTTTGAAACATACAATTACATGAGTATATGTGTGCTAAATTTCAGACATGTAGGGGTTAATTAAAGGTGTAAATTCGTTGAAAAAAAATGCGTGGGCTCCCGCTGTATTTTCTCCACCAGACAGACAAAGCAAGCGAGTGGGGCAGATAATAATAGCCTAGGGAGGGTACATTTTTTTTGTGCCCCCCCTGGCTACTAACATCTGCCCCCAGACACCCCAGAAAGGGCAAATCTATAATTAGATTCGCCCTTTCTGGCACTTTGCCCGTCTATTCCATTGCCCTGTAGCGGTGGCGAATGGGTTAATCTCACCTTAATGTCACCTTAGTATTGAAAGGTGACCTTAAGGTAGGTTAATAATTGAGAGCTGTCAATTAGACAACTATCAATTATTAATCCTATTGTAGTAAATTAAAAAAACACAGACACATTAATTAAAAATTATTTTAATGAAATAAAAACACCTTTTTTTGACCATATTTTATTTTACACTTAATCCGTGCGAAGCCATTGATCTCCTAAAATAAATAAAAAAAAATAAAACAACATTATTCTTACCTATTCCGCTGATCTGTCACGTCCCACGCTGTAATCCTTCACAAAAGGTTAACTAGCTTTGAGCCAAGCTGTGCAAGTAATCCTGCATGCTCAGCTCAAAGCTCATGAATGAATAAGTTCCTCTCCTGGCGACAGGAGAGGATGTGTTTCATGAATGAAGCTTAATTGATTGTGTCCACTTTCCCTTTAGGTCAGGTCACTAAAGTTAAATTGCCAATAAATCAATTAAGCTCCATTCATGAATCTATTCCTCTACTTTCGCTGGGAGAGGAACTTATTCATTCAGGGGAATACAGGTCTGAGACAGCATTATTAGCTCTCTGCGACCTGTAACCTGTTAACCCTTTCTGATGGATTACACCGTGGGACCTGACTGTACATCGGATTGGTAAGTATAATTTTGCTTTTTTATTTTATTTTTATTACAGGAAATGGTTTTAGCAGGAAAATAAAATATGGTCAAAAACTGTGTGATTATTTCATTAAACTTATTTTTTATTAAACTGTGTGTGTTTGATTTTTCTTTCATACAATAGGATTAATAATTGATAGTTGTCTAATTGACAGCTATCAATTATTAACCTGCCTTAAGGTCACCTTTCAATACTAAGGTGACAATAACGCCAGATTATTAACCCATTCGCCACCGCTACAGGGCAATGGGAATAGACGGGCAAAGTGCCAGAAAGGGCGAATCTAATTATAGATTTGCCCTTTCTGGGGTGTCTGGGGGCAGATGTTAGTAGCCAGGGGGGGCACAAAAAAAATGTACCCTCCCTAGGCTATTATTATCTGCCCCCACTCGCTTGCTTTGTCTGTCTGGTGGAGAAAATACAGCGGGAGCCCACGCATTTTTTTTCAACGAATTTAGACCTTTAATTAACCCCTACATGTCTGAAATTTAGCACACATATACTCATGTAATTGTATGTTTCAAACATATATAAAAATACATGAAATTACATGGTTAAATGTGTGGAAACAATGTATCATTTCATGTCGGCTTCTGTGATTTCACTGAAGCCGGCAATTGAATTAGCGGCTATAACAGTATGTAGAAGTGTAAGAATTATAAATATATGTATATATATATGTCACAATGACATATATATATATATATATATATATGTGCTCTATGTGTATATATCTATTCTTTCTTTTGGCATTTAAATACTATTCTTTTGGATCCATTATATGTCAGTTTTGCAAGCCTGCGAGAAAATCTCGCAAGTCGGATGAAAATCGGATGTTACAAGGTACACACACATGCGATTAAATCGCATCTTTGAAGGAAAATCGGATGCCAGAAGGATGTGTGATGTTTTTATTTTGATCCGATTGTCGACCGTCTAAAACGGACCGATTTTTTGTGGTTGTGTGTGACTCCGGCCTTACTGTTTCTATCGAGAGCTTAGAAAGATTCAGCTAGTCTGTTTTTAATCACGTGATGTCATAGAGCTAATGGAGAAGTTTAGCTGGGTAGAAAGGCAAAATGTACATACACAGTTCTATATAATATGATGACTGTAAAAAGTGCTAAAAAAATACCAACAAAAAATCCTAAAAACATTCTTTCTGTCCATTTTGCTTGTGGCTATAACACGTTCTTATTATAGTCTGAGAGTCTTTCCACATGCCTGATCTTTTGTTTGAGGGCCTTCCTGTTACAGAAAAACTGTGGCGACCTGTCGGATTTTGATCCCACTTGTGGATCAAACGTGTCTAATCAATGGAAAAAAGAAAATAGTGACAGCACACAGATGCCAATGGTGTGGCCTCCATTTGCTCTTGGTTTAACTGGTTGCTAGAAGAAGCTCAATAAGTTTATTTTTTTCATATGAGAATGATAAAATTAGACGCGCAGACCAAAAATGGATGAAAAACTGTTCATTTTTTTGCATACAAGAAAAAAAAGTACTTCATACTTTGACTATTGATTAAAAAAACGGACATGTGAAATGTCCCAAAGAATAAAATGGGTACATATTCTGAGTCCATAACAAGGCTGCGAGCGTGAGGCTCTTGAGACACCGTTCGAAAGGATGTTCTATGTATGATTGCTCAAACAAAGGCGGGTTTCACATTTGCGTACGGCAGAGCTGCAGAGGGCTTTGTACTTCCTCCGTTAAGCCCCGCCCACTGCCGCACCTCTTCCGTTCAGCTCTGCCTACGTCTGCATGCGTCCTGCGTACCTGTCTTTAACATTGGGTACACAGGCCATGTGGATGTATGTGGATGCGTCCGCATGCATCGTTTTGACGCTGCGCCAAACTACGTCGAATGCAACATGTTGCATTTTGTTGCGGTCAGCGGTCATGTCAAAACGATGCATGCGAACACATCCGCATACATCCGCATGGCCTGCATGCCCAATGTTTAAGATAGGTATGCAGGACGCATGCAGACGTAGGCGGAGCGGAACGGAGGAGGTGCAGCAGTTGGCGGGGCTTAACGGAGGAAGTACGCAGCCCTCCGCAGCCCTGCCCAACGCAAATGTGAAACCAGCCAAAGAGATTTCATCAGATAGCTTAACTCGACTGCAGAGGCATGTATGAAGATTCCAAAAGAAGGTTTATTTTCATGCTGAATTCATATAGGTAAAAAAGACTATTCTGAACCAGAGCTGGGCAAAGATGATGGTAGCAAGATGGATGACCTACACTCTCTGGGGAAGAAGGGAGGGGCTCCTTACATCAGAAATGGGCTACAGGGAGATAGAGAGGACAAACTTCTAAAAGGCAAACTGATTAAATAGCAGGATAACTGAAACAATACAATGACAGTACAACACTGTACGATTCCCAAGTCGTGGGACATGACAATAATTGATTAATAACCAAAACTCAGTTTGAACGTGAAACTTGAACTTGTGAATGGATCCTAGATTGGAGCATGCTGTAGATGAGATTTTTTTTTTGTTAAACAAATTCACGGCACCTAAAAAAAATAGTTTATAGAAATATTTATGCAACATTTCTATGGAAAACTTTGTAAAAGCACGTGAATATAAATCATGATGTAAATGGAGGAAAAAGCAAAGGATTAGATAGGGATAAGCAAGATTCAGCAAATTCCTTTATAGATGCCCATTCACTCATACAGCATTTACGGTATCTTCTGCCGTAAAAGTAACAACAAAACTCAGATTCTCACAAAATATAGAACATTCACACCCAAGTATGTGAAGAATTCAGGCAGAAAATGAAGGAACAGCCTCTTCGCTTGTGCACGGCTCAATAGGTTTTATATAAGGTTCACTGTAGTGATTATTACAGCTAGAAACGTCAGACATAGGTTGGATTCACACGGGCCATCATTTTACATCCCTTACAAAGCCAATGCAAAATCTTTTCACATATCTGACGTGCATCTTCAAGCTGATTTGTTGCAGATTTCCCCCTTATTAATGATGCATTTCTAAAAGAAAATCAAAATCGTTCTTGTTCATGACATGCCCATGTGACTCCACTATAAACATGAAGCAGAATATGGACAGGAAAACATACAAATGGGTAGCATACAGACAGCACAGTGACCAATGCAAGTCAATGTAGTAGTTCACATGAACGTTTTTACAGAGTCCAATTGTCTGAGTTTAAAAAAAATCACAGCATGCACTAATTTGTTCCATATATCGAATCAGACTAGTCCACTATAAGTTAATGAGTAAGCAGATCACATACAGGTTACCCTCTGCACTCATGTATCATCTGTTTTTTATGAATCTGTTGCAACTACTAATGGAATATTCTAAGATTGTAAAATTGCTTTAGTTAGTTGGATGGCACAAAAATAAGAAAGTTTGCAATTTACTTGCTCATTCTATTTGCCTTTGGTCTCCTGCTATGAGAGCTTTTATATTATATAGTGTAAAGCTTGTAGCAAACAAAATCAACCATCAGAACCTGGCTGAGTATAAGCAGTAGCTGCATTCCAGGCTGAGGAGTTAACTCCTGAGAGACTAGCCTGCTCTCTCCAGCCAATTGATTTCTATAAAGCAGTAGCTGCTGACCTCTCTTCCACTCTCAGCTCCTGACTGAGCTACTGCTATCAGTTTTGCAAAATCACCAGCCCCTACCATCTGCAGTGTCTTGGTGAGTTATTCTAATCAGAGCTCTCACTTTCAGAGTCATCGGCGTGATCAAAAGCCTTGTTATCTCTATATTTAAATATACTGATAATGGTGTAGACATCAGAACAAGCATTTATAGTCAGTTAATTTGACACAGTAGCATAAGCTCATAGTTAGACAAACATATTAAAGCAGAACTGTGACTTAAGGGGGAACAGCCGTGAACCATGAAGTGAAAGAGACTGGAGAGCTTTGTACCACTCAAGACACAACTTCAGAATAACCCTTTAACATAGAAAGATGAATTTTGCCTTTAATCATTTATTAAATTGTTCACATAAAAATCAGATGCAATATGGATAAAAAAAACAAACATCCAGACTGCATACAGATGACAATATGAATGAAAAATTGTCTGGTTTTTTTCTAGATGAAAAACAGACTTTTTCATACACTCTTCTGAATCTGTTGCTGACCGTGCAGGAACATGGTCTGATCATACCACATCTCCTGGGCAGGGGGGAAGCAAAAGAGTGTATACAGATATTACAGCATGGGATTACAGCTGATTCTTTTTGTGAAGCAAAAACATTTCTCTGCCTGTTTTAAGCAATGTTTTGCCTCACAGATAGAATCAGCAGCGATCCCCTGCTGCCCTGTCTGTATCCTCTCTTTTGCTTCCTCCCCTGCTCAGGAGCTGTGGTATGATCAGACCACGTCCTTGTACACAGACATTACACAGTACAAAGCAGGGGCACATTTATAAGATTATCTCAGCACAGGAACATTTTTTATCAACAAATCCAATTGTGGAACTTATTATTCCAAGATCTATTGATTTTAATAAATTTTGTTCATGGGAAAAACCCTTTAACCCCTTTCTGCCATCGGACGTACTATCCCGTCCATGGTATCTGGGCCCGTATGACCATGGACGGGATAGTACGTCACCGCGATCAGCTGCGCTCACGGGGGAGCGCGGCCGATCGCCGCCGGGTGTCAGCTGATTATCACAGCTGACACCCGGCACTATGTGCCAGGAGCGGTCACGGACTGCTCCCGGCATATTAACCCCTGGCACACTGCAATCAAACATGATCGCAGTGTACCAGAGGCACAGGGAAGCATCGCACAGGGAGGGGGCTCCCTGTGTGCTTCCCTGAGACCCTCAGAACAGCGCAATGTGATTGCGCTGTTCTGAGGGCTTCCTCCCTGCAGGACCCCGGATCCAAGATGGCCACAAGTTCCTCAAGGGTCTTGCAGGGAGGCAGCTTCCTCAGTGCCTGCTGAGAGCAGGCGCTGAGAAAGCCTGCAGCAATGCCTTTGAGATCACCGATCTGACACAGTGCTGTGCACAGTGTCAGATCAGCGATCCACCAATATACAGTGATGTCCCACCCTGGGACAAAGTAAAAAAGTAAAAAAAATAAAACTGTCCCACTAGTTAACCCCTTTAGTGAACCCCTTAAAAAAAAACAAAGCAAAAAACAATGATTTATCATCATACCGCCGAACAAAAAGTGAATAACAAGCGATCAAAAAGACGGATATAAATAAACATGGTACCGCTGAAAACGTCATCTTGTCCCGCAAAAAAAAAGCTGCCATATAGCATCATCAGCGAAAAAATTAAAAAGTTATAGCTCGCAGAATAAAGCGATGCAAAAATAATTATTTTTTATATATAATTGTTTTTATTGTATAAAAGCGCCAAAACATAAAAAATGATATAAATGAGGTATCGCTGTAATCGTACAGACCCAAAGAATAAAACTGCTTTATCAATTTTACCACAAGCGGAACAGTATAAACGTCACCCCCCAAAAGAAATTCATGAATTGCTGATTTTTGTTCATTCTAACCTCCCAAAAATTGTAATAAAAAGCGATCAAAAAAGTCACGTGCCCAAAAATGGTACCAATAAAAACGTCAACTCATTCCGCAAAAAATAAGACCTCAAATGACTCTGTGAGCCAAAATATGCAAAAATTATAGCTCTCAAAATGTGGTGATGCAAAAACTATTTTTTGCAATAAAAAGCATCTTTTAGCGTGTGACAGCTGCCAAACATAAAAAACCGCTATAAATAGTAAATCAAACCCCCTTTATCACTCCCTTAGTTAGCGAAAAATAATAAAATTTAAAAAATGTATTTATTTCCATTTTCCCATTAGGGTTAGGGTTGGGGCTAAAGTTAGCGCTAGAGTTGGGGCTAAAGTTAGGATTAGGGTTAGGGTTGGGATTAGGGTTAGGTGTGTGTTAGGGTTAGGTCTGTGGTTAGGGCTATGGTTAGGTTTGGGACTAGGGTTAGGGGTGTGTTGGGGTTAGGGTTGGAGTTAGAATTGGGGGTTTTCCATTGTTTTGGCACATCAGGGCTCTCCAAACGTGACATGGCGTCTGATCTCAATTCCAGCCAATTCTGCACTGAAAAATTCAAACAGTGCTCCTTCCTTTCTGAGCTCTGCCATGCGCCCAAACAGTAGTTTACCTCTACATATGGTGTATCAGCATACTCAGGACAAATTGGACAGCAACTTTTATGGTCCAATTTCTCCTGTTACCCTTGGGAAAGTAAAAAATTGGTGGCTAAAAGAGGATTTTTTTTTTCATGCCCGGGCATTATAAACTTGTGTGAAGCACTTGGGGGTTCAAAGTGCTCACCACAGATCTAGATAAGTTCCTTAGGGGGTCTAGATTCCAGAATGGTGTCACTTGTGGGGGGTTTCCACTGTTTAGGCGCATCAGGGTCTCTCCAAACGCGACATGGTGTCCAAACTCAATTCCAGCCAATTTTGGTTTGAAAAAGTCAAACGGCTCTCCTTCACTTATGAGCTCTTCCGTGCGCCCAAACAGTGGTTTTCCCAACCAAATGGGGTATTGGCGCACTCAGGAGAAATTGCACAAGAACTTTATCTGTCCATTTTCTCCTTTTACACCTTGTGAAAATAAAAATTTTTTTGTAAAAGATCATTTTTGTGACTAAAAAGTTAAATGTTTATTTTTTCCTTCCACATTGCTTCAGCTCCTGTGAATCACCTGAAGGGTTAATAAACTTCTTGAATGTGGTTTTGAGTACCTTGAGGGGTGCAGTTTTAAGAATGGTGTCACTTTTGGGTATTTTCTGCCATATAGACCCCTCAAAGTGATTTCAAATGTGAGGTGGTCCCTAAAAAAATGGCTTTGTAAATTTTGTTGTTAAAAATGAGAAATCATTGGTCAACTTTTAACCCTTATAATTTCAGAACAAAAAAAAATTTGTTTCCAAAATTATGCTGATAGAAAGTAGACATGTGGGAAATGTTATTTATTAACTATTTTGTGTGACATATTTCTCTGTTTTAAGGGAATAAAAATTTAAATTTGAAAATTGCAAAATTTTCTAAATTTTTGCTATATTTCCGCTTTTTTCAAAAATAAACGCAAGTTATATGGAAGAAATTTTACCACTACGTGAAGTACAATATGTCACGAGAAAACAATCTCAGAATCGCGAAGATCCGTTGAAGCGTTCCAGAGTTATAACCTCATAAAGAGACAGTGGTCAGAATTGTAAAAATTGGCCTGGTCATTAACATGCAAACCACCCTTGGGGGTAAAAGGGTTAATGATTATCAAAGACTCCTGACTATCTCCTGACAGTTTATGTCGGGTAGAGAAGGCTCAATCAATTTGAGTCAAGGCACAGGGAGACGACTGTATAAATTGGACCAAGATCGGAACTCAACGCATGGACTGGCCGACCTCTCTCCATACCTGTGTGTGACAGCTTACTGTATTTCTATGCAGCTGTCACACTGGTGTCAGGAGAGCCGCCGGCCAGTCCATGCACTACTTTCCGATCTCGCTCCGATTTATATGGCCGTCTGACTGCGCCCTTACAATGCCTAATCCTTTCATTGTCTGGGAAGATCAGCGCTGTCAGTAGTTTCTAGCAGTGGTTTACTCCCTTTTCTCTTTTAAAAAACCGGCATGCTACGTGCATGTGTATAGGCAAGAGATGACTGTCAGACAAACAAGCATTCAACCTTCTCCTGACATCAGGGCACCTTAAAGTATAAGGACACCTTTGGGAGCAAGTTTATTTTTTGCTTAAATGTATGTTTTTTTGTATGCAAATTGCCTCTTCAAACATAGAGGACTTGTACTCTATAGCGCCACCTATTGGAAGTAGCGATCCTACAAGTCACAATCAACCCTTTAACGAGTCTTGTAATATGACTTAGGATAAAAGCCAAATCAGAATCTCCATTTGCAGACACGGTGTTTCGGACTGTTGGTCCTCGTCAGTGCAAAGTAGGAGAGATCTGATTTGGCTAGATGAGAGGCTCTGGACTGGGGTCTGGAGGGTAAGGTTTCTCCTTGTGGAGAGTGACATACCAGCTGTTTTTTTGTAGTAATACATTTTTGCAATATGGGTCATCAATTTTGTTTGCCCATTTGACTTTTACAGGCTCTTTGTTTTGCTGGCTGCAGAATGAGTTAACTAAGAATGTGTCAGTCAACTCATTTTGACAGGGGAGTTTGTAACAATTTTATGTCTTTTACTGTGCTCCTTTCAGCTGATTTATGGCCACATCAAATGTGAACCTCAATTTTTATGTGGTGTCAAATTCTTGTGTCACAACGAGCTCACTGATGGATCCTCAGTTTGCGCGTTCTGCAGCCAACAATGTGTAGGGAAACAAAGAACCAGTAAAATCTTTTTAATACGATATCAAAAATATTTTTTGCCCAAAATACATGCATTTAACCCCTTTCTACCATTTGGTGTCCATGTGATCTGGGCCTTAATTCCCAGGGACGGGATAATATGTCATATACTATTACAAGCGATCGGACGGTGTGAGCGCGGCTGATCATGGACCACTCCTGGCACTTTAATCCCTGGTACACTGTGATCAATGATGATCACAGCGCTCCAGCGGCTGCAGAGGGGCTGACAGCCCCTCTGCTTTTGGATCGGAGACCCCGTGGCATGATGCTGGGTCCCGATCATTCCCATGGAGACCCCGATGTCGTCACAACGGCATCTGGGTCTCCAGGTCAAAGAGACTTTCTGACATGCGCAGTACATGTCAGGAAGTCTCAGGGTAGTGCACAGAGAAGCTGCAGCGCTGCAAGCTTCGATAGCAAACATATGCTGCTTCATCTGCATGCTATAGAGGAGATCAGCCTGCAGAAAATGAGTGTCCCATAGTGGGACAATGTGTAAAAATAAGAATTAAATAAAAAATTATTTTTTAAATAATTGTCAAAATATTTTAAAAAATAATTAAAAAATAATTAAAAATCAATATTTATTATATCAATAAATAAATATTTTAGTGAAAAAAATAAAATAATGTACACATATTTAGTATCCTTGCGTACGTAATGACCCGACCTATAAAACTGTCCCGCTAGTTAACCCCTTTAGTGAACACCATAAAAAAAATAAGGCAAAAAAACCAATGCTTACTCATAATACTGCTGAACAAAAGTGGAATAACACGTAACCAAAAATACAGGTATAAATAAACATGGTACCGCTAAAAACGTCATCTTGTCCTGCAAAAAACAAGCCCCATACAGTGTCACCAGTGAGAAAATAAAAAAGTTATAGCTCTCAGAACAAAGCGATGCAAAAATAATTATTTTTTATATAAAATTGTTTTTATTGTATAAAAGCGCCAAAACATTAAAAAATTATATAAATGAGGTATCGCTGTAATCGTACTGACACGAAGAATACAACTGCTTTATTCATTTTACCACACGCGGAACGGTATAAAAGCCCCCCCCAAAAAAAAAGAAATTCATGAATTGCTGGTTTTTGTTCATTCTGCCTCCCAAAAACTGGAATAAAAAGCGATCAAAAAATATCATGTGCCCTAAAATGGTACCAATAAAACCGTCAACTCGTCCCACAGAAAACAAGACCTCACATGACTCTGTGGGCCAAAATATGGAAAAATTATAGCTCTCAAAATATAGTGATGCAAAACCTTTTGTTACACTCGGTCCCAGCGCTGGCTCTGCACTCCGTTCTGCTCACTCACCTGTCCCATCTGCTCCTCGGCGTCCTGTGTCCTCCTCCACTTCCTGGCACGCTGCTGGCAGGCCTCCAGATAGTCTGCTTAGGACGCGAGGCCGCGCCCACCGTCTCTCTTAAAGGGGCAGCGTGCATTTTTTGAAATAGCTAATTAACCAATGGCTGCGCACTCAGTACTATATCTGGTCACTCCACCATTAGGGGAGTGCCGGAGCAACGTGTTCTATCATTGCTACATCCAGTTCCGTTCCTGATCTGTCTGCGCTGCGTCTGCAGTCTCTGTGCTTCGCTGATACTGTTTGTCTCCTCAGATCATTGCTAACCCATATCTGGCTAACCTGGACAATCTCGGCTATTACTGGCGCAAGTGTCATCCCGTTCCGCCATCAGCCATCCGTACCCGTGGACCGTGACAAGGTCACTGGAGCCAGCCTACTACCATCCGTTCTGGACCAGGACCTTATCCTTCCCCGTCAAGAACCCTCCACGGACTCTGTAAATACTTGTAACCCTTTTGGTCCCTCTGGGACAGCTGCCACGTGTCCGGGGTCTAACTGGAGGTAGCACCTGTGTCCTCCGGGTATTCCATTCTGGTCCTGTTCGAGGGGCCTTACTACGGGTACCCGGAGCTCACTAGTTACGCCCCCTTTGGAGCCCCCCGGACCGCGGTCTCGAGGTTCCACATTAAAAAATAAAAACGAATGTGAACTTCACCACCTCTGCCTCCGCTTCCATTCGTTACAGATTACTCCGGCCATGGAACCCGCTGGATCCCAGAGATCTCCGACCACGGATCTGTGCCAGGAGGTGACCCGTTTGGGAGTTCAACAGGACAAGATCATAACTTATCTACGCAGCTTGTCTACCCGCATGGATTCCTTAGGGCCCTCGTCTGCACCTGACTCTTCTATCAATAATCAGGTACCAGTTCCCATGGCAAGTCAAGGTCCCCGTCTGGCGGCTCCTACCCGTTTCCAGGGTGACCCTACTCTGTGTCGGGGTTTCCTCAATCAGTGCACTCTACACTTCGAAATATTGGGGCATATGTTTGCTTCTGACTGAGCCAAGGTGGGCTTCATCATGTCACACCTGGGAGGAGAGGCCCTCGCCTGGCTAAACCCGCTATAGGAGAGAGGGGATCCGCTGGTTAACGATCTTCAATCTTTCCTAGAGGCTTTTCGCAGGACTTTCGATGAACCTGGTCGCACCACTTCGACTGCCTCAGCTCTGCTCCGCCTGCGCCAAGGTACTCTCACGGTAGCTCAGTATGCTGTTAAATTCCGCACCCTCTCGTCTGAATTATCGTGGAACAATGAGGCCCTGGTTGCTAACTTCTGGGAAGGCCTATCCGGAAGAATCAAGGATGAGCTGGCGGGACGGGACAGACCTACCCTCTTGGAAGAGCTAATATCCTTGGCAACCCGAATTGACCTGCGTTTTCAGGAGCGCTCCATGGAGATCAAGCGGGACAAAAGGTCCTATCACCTGGACTCTAGTTTGTACAAAACAGGTACTTCGCCCTCCGCTTCCGAGGCCATGGAGGTGGACCATGTCAGTTTGGCCACCCGCCGCCGGGAGGCACGTCGCAAGGAGGGAAGTTGTTACTACTGCGGTAGTTCTGAACATTTGATCCATTTCTGTCCTAAAAAGTCGGGAAACTCCAGTGCCTAGGTCCGGTAGGAGGGGCCAACCTAGGTAGAGAACAGTCCTCTCCCTCTTTACACATCTCAGTCTCCGTGTCATATAGAGCAATAAAATTCTCCGAACATTGTCTACTGGATTCTGGAGCTGCAGGGAACTTCATCCAGCAGGCGGTTGTGGATCATTACCGCTTACCAGTCCAGCGTCTTCCTGATCCATTACAGGTGTCCGCCGTGGATGGCAAACCGCTGACCGAGCCCGTCCAGTTTCAAACCGAGTTGGTGGAACTCCGGTAGGTCTAATGCATACTGAACGAATGCGATTTTATGTATATCCCGGTTTATCCCATCCCATGCTTTTAGGTTTACCTTGGCTCCAGATGCATGAACCAGTCCTTAATTGGAAAACTGGAGAAGTTCTGCGTTGGGGAGATACCTGCATGAATCGTTGCTTAACCCGGATTCAACCTGTTTCGCCTCCAGTCCAGCCTGATACCCTGCAAGGGTTGCCTTCCGTCTATTGGTCCTTCTCTGACGTCTTTGGGAAAAAGGAGGCTGAGAGACTACCTCCACACAGGTCGTATGACTGTCAGATAGAGCTTCTTCCTGGAGCATCTCCTCCTCGCGGGAGAGTTTATCCCCTTTCACAGGCAGAGACTCAGGCCATGTCGGACTACATCCAAGAGAATCTGGCTAGAGGATTTATCCGAAAGTCATCGTCACCGGCAGGAGCTGGATTCTTCTTTGTGAAGAAAAAGGATGGATCCTTGCGGCCCTGCATTGACTATCGGGGTCTAAATCAAATCACGGTAAAAAACAGGTATCCATTACCTCTTATTTCAGAGCTGTTTGATCGTCTCCGAGGGGCCAAGATCTTCACCAAATTGGACCTCAGAGGGGCCTATAACCTGATCCGAGTCAGAGAGGGGGACGAATGGAAAACAGCCTTCAACACCCGTGACGGCCACTATGAATACCTGGTAATGCCATTCGGCCTAAGCAATGCACCTGCGGTTTTTCAGGAATTTGTTAATGACATTTTCAGGGACTTGCTCTATACTTGTGTCGTGGTTTACCTGGACAATATTTTGATTTTTTCTGCTGACTTGACGTCACACTGGAGGCAAGTACGCCTGGTCTTACAAAGACTGAGAGAGAACAGGCTATATGCCAAATATGAGAAATGCCTCTTTGAGCAGTCTTCTCTGCCTTTCCTTGGGTACATTGTATCTTCCACAGGATTAAAGATGGATCCGGAGAAGTTGTCTGCAGTTCTCAACTGGCCTCGTCCGTCTGGGCTAAAAGCCATACAAAGGTTCCTCGGGTTCGCCAATTACTACCGGCAATTTATTCCACACTTTTCCACCCGAGTGGCTCCAATCACAGCCTTAACCCGGAAAGGTGTAAACTCTAAGGAATGGTCCTCCGAGGCAGAAGAGGCCTTTGTTTCTCTCAAAAAAGCCTTCGCTTCCGCACCCGTTCTCCATCGTCCTAATTCAAGTGAGCAATTTTTTCTTGAAGTTGATGCTTCTTCCATAGGTGCAGGAGCAGTTCTGACCCAGAAGTCGTCTACCGGGCGGATGATCTCGTGTGGTTTTTTTTCCAAGGTTTTTTCTCCTGCAGAAAGGAACTACTCTGTCGGTGATCGCGAACTGTTGGCCATCAAATTGGCTCTGCAAGAATGGAGACATCTTCTTGAAGGAGCTCATCACCAGGTAATCATATTCACCGACCATAAAAACCTTGCCTATCTCCAATCTGCTTTAAGACTGAATCCCCGTCAGGCCCGTTGGGCATTATTTTTTGCCCGTTTCAATTTTGTACTTCATTTCCGTCCAGCTGACAAGAACATCAAGGCAGATGCACTCTCTAGAGCCTTCTTGCCTCCTGAACTGGAGGAGGAACCTCAGCACATTATTGAACCTTCTAAGTTAGTCTCTGTTGCCTCCACTGATCTGGCCCGGCTTCCTCCTGGGAAGACTTTCGTGTCCGCCTCTGATCGTAGTCGTGTTCTGTGCTGGGGTCATTCTTCTAAGTTGGCTGGCCATGCTGGTCAGAGAAAGACGCAGCAACTCATCTCCCGTTATTACTGGTGGCCTACCATGGGCAAGGATATCCAGGAGTTCGTCGCAGCCTGTCCTTCATGTGCCTGTAACAAAACTGTTAAACATCTACCAGCCGGCAGGCTTCTGCCTCTTCCGATTCCGTCCGCTCCCTGGCAGCACATCGCGATGGATTTCATCACGGATCTTCCCATTTCTTCTGGCTGCTCAGTGGTATGGGTTGTGGTGGACCGCTTCTCTAAAATGGCCCACTTCGTTCCGCTATCTGGCCTCCCGTCTGCTCCAGAACTGGCCACTCACTTCATTCAGCACATCTTCCGTCTACATGGATTTCCTCTCCACATCGTGTCCGACAGGGGCGTCCAGTTCACCTCTAAGTTCTGGAGAGGACTCTGTAAAATGGTAAAAATTGAACTAGATTTTTCTTCTGCATATCATCCCCAGTCTAATGGGCAAGTGGAGAGGATCAATCAAATCTTGGCTGGATACCTGCGTCACTTCGTCAACGCTCATCATAATGACTGGGTAGAATTACTGCCCTGGGCGGAATTCTCCTACAACAACCAAGTAAGTGAATCTTCTGGAAAGTCTCCCTTTCAGATTGTGTTTGGACTGCAACCCGGAATTCCTCTTCCTGTCTCGGGATTGTCTGATGTTCCGGCAGTCGATACCTTGTCTAAGAATTTCTCGGACATTTGGAGAGAGACCAGGTCGGCTTTGGCGAAAGCTTCTCAACGTATGAAAACGCATGCGGACAAAAGACGTTTGGAGGCTCCCATCTTTCGTCCAGGAGACAAGGTATGGCTCTCCTCCAAGTACATCCGTCTGAAGTTACCATTGTACAAATTGGGTCTCCGTTTCATTGGTCCCTTTGAAGTCTTGAGACAAATCAACCCGGTCTCTTATAAACTGAAATTGCCTAATTCTCTACGAGTACCTAACTCCTTTCATGTTTCCCTCCTCAAACCAGTAGTGTTGAGCTCCTTCTTTAAGGACCTGGGTACCACTCCTGATCCGGTCTCTGAGGATGATGTTTTTGAGGTAAAACATATCTTGGCCTCTAAGAGAGTAAGAGGTAGGATCTATTACCTGGTGGACTGGAAAGGTTTTGGTCCTGAGGAGAGATCTTGGGAGCCTAAAGAGAACATCCAGGCTCCTCTTCTTCTTAAAAGATTTCACGCAGGCTTGAAAAAGAGGGGAGTAGAGAGGTGGATACTGTTACACTCGGTCCCAGCGCTGGCTCTGCACTCCGTTCTGCTCACTCACCTGTCCCATCTGCTCCTCGGTGTCCTGTGTCCTCCTCCACTTCCTGGCACGCTGCTGGCAGGCCTCCAGATAGTCTGCTTATGACGCGAGGCCGCGCCCACCGTCTCTCTTAAAGGGGCAGCGTGCATTTTTTGAAATAGCTAATTAACCAATGGCTGCGCACTCAGTACTATATCTGGTCACTCCACCATTAGGGGAGTGCCGGAGCAACGTGTTCTATCATTGCTACATCCGGTTCCGTTCCTGATCTGTCTGCGCTGCGTCTGCAGTCTCTGTGCTTCGCTGATACTGTTTGTCTCCTCAGATCATTGCTAACCCGTATCTGGCTAACCTGGACAATCTCGGCTATTACTGGCGCAAGTGTCATCCCGTTCCGCCATCAGCCATCCGTACCCGTGGACCGTGACAAGGTCACTGGAGCCAGCCTACTACCATCCGTTCTGGACCAGGACCTTATCCTTCTCCGTCAAGAACCCTCCACGGACTCTGTAAATACTTGTTACCCTTTTGGTCCCTCTGGGACAGCTGCCACGTGTCCGGGGTCTAACTGGAGGTAGCACCTGTGTCCTCCGGGTATTCCATTCTGGTCCTGTTCGAGGGGCCTTACTACGGGTACCCGGGGCTCACTAGTTACGCCCCTTCGGAGCCCCCCGGACCGTGGTCTCGAGGTTCCACATTAAAAAATAAAAACGAATGTGAACTTCACCACCTCTGCCTCCGCTTCCATTCGTTACAACTTTTTTGCAATGAAAAGCATCTGCCATGCGCCCAGTGGTTTACCCCCACATATGGGGTATCGGCATACTCAGGACAAATTGCATAACAACTTTTGGGGTCCAATTTTTCCTATTACACTTGGCAAAATAAAAAAAATTGGAACTGAAGGAAATTTTTTGTGAAAAAAAGTTAAATGTTCATTTTTTTTAAACATTCCAAAAATTCCTGTGAAGCACCTGAAAGGTTAATAAACTTCTTGAATGTGATTTTGAGCAAGTTGAGGGTTTTTTTGAATGGTGTCACTTTTGTGTATTTTCTATCATATAAACCCCTCAAAGTGACTTCAAATGTGATGTGGTCCCTTAAAAAAAATGATGTTGTAAAAATGAGAAATTGCGGATCTACTTTTAACCCTTATAACTTCCTAACAAAAAAACATTTTGGTTCCAAAATTGTGCTGATGTAAAGTACACATGTGGGAAATGTTATTTAGTAACTATTTTGTGTAATATATCGCTCTCTGATTTAAGGGCATAAAAATTAAAAGTTTGAAAATTGAAAAATTTTCTAAATTTTTGCCATATTTCCAATTTTTTTCATAAATAAGCGCAAGTTATATCGAATAAATTTTACCACTATCATGAAGTACAATATGTCACATGAAAACACTCTCAGAATCGCCAAGATCCGTTAAAGCCTTCCAGAGTTATAACCTCATAAAGGGACAGTGGTCAGAATTGTAAAAATTGGCCTGGTCATTAACATGCAAATAACCCTCTGGAGTAAAGGGGTTAATAGGTTATTCTCAAGTTGTGCCTTGAGCAGCCCAGAGCTGTGGAGACTGCTTACAGTCTGTATGTCACTTATATAACATAGCCAGACATATGCTGGAGATTGAGAGCAGTCACATTTCCCGTTACTGCTATAACATTTATGAAAAATTCTCACGGAGGACTCCGCCAGAGCATTTCCTGAGTTTTCCGCGTATGACTGAATGTTTCATTTTTGACATTTAATATTCCAGTTTTCACTTTATTTAGTTTAACAGATTCGCTGTGTATAAAAAGCTTCCCCTGAGAAGGTGGGTGAATGAATTAATCCACATGAAAGCTTCACTTCCCCGTCTCTGCCAGACATTTTTCAGTCTCGCAGTTTTCCTCCATCCACTGTACATATTGCATATATCCAATGTCATGCTTACCGGGAAAACACAACAGAAAACATTTCATCAATTACTATGTGCGGCCGGTCGGCACAGCTGACTAATTGACGTGTTAACCAATTGATTTATCTGAAGGGTGGCCTTCAATGATCTGAATTTAATTAAATGGAAGCTACATATGGTGGAGAGACAGGCAGAAGTGAACCCCTGTCTGCCGAAATCCGTTATACTTGGGTAGGTGCATCCATAAAAACAGATCATCAGGGCTCCTTCAATGTGAGCTTTTCAGTAAAGAGCAAAGCTCCACGTTCAATTGATTTATCTGAAGTGTGGCCTTCAATGATCTGAATTTAATAAAATGGAAGCTACATATGGTGGAGAGACAGGCAGAAGTGAACCCCTGTCTGCCAAAATCCGTTATACTTGGGTAGGTGCATCCATAAAAACAGATCATCAGGGCTCCTTCAATGTGAGCTTTTCAGTAAAGAGCAAAGCTCCACGCTGCCAATAGGCAACTTTTCATTCTTGTCCAAAAGGTGATGAAAATTACCCCATCCCAATCTCGGTGGTTAACAGTGGCTTGTTAAAGGATGCGAAGGTTGACAATCTAACAAAAAAATATCATAGTAAAGCTTTTCCTTTATCCTGTCATCTATCATTCAGCAACAGATATGTTAGTTTTGCCTCCCCTTACTTTGAGGGTTTTGGCATCAGAATAAATAACATTAAGTGGGTTGTCCACTGTTCAACCACTTCCAAATCCTTGTTTCCCACTCTTAAAATAACAACACCTATACCCATCTCCTGTGTCGGTGCCATTTATAGGGCTAGAGAGGGGATTCTGAATTAGTGGACAACTCCTTTAAAGAAGATTGGACACTACTTTTTTATTGATGGTCTATTTTAAGATAGACCATCAGTATCTGAAAGATGTGGGTTCGACACCTGGCACCTCCACCAATTAGCTGCCGCCGACCGAGTTAGGAAGTTCTTAGATGTTGCCGGAACACTGCAGGTCCGTCAAAACTGCCACTGCCAAAGGTACTACAGGTCTGGTCTACAGAACCTGGCCATGGCCATTTCAGGAGTTATGGAGCTGCTGTGTTCCATCAACAGACCAAGACCTTGCGGCTGCTGTTGGCTACGGTGACAGATGATCAACAGGGTGCCAGGTATCCAATCACTACTGATCAGATACTCATGGCCTATATTAAAAATAAAAAAAGTATTGGCCAACCACTTTAACAAAAAAGGTGACAGATTAGGCTATGTTCACACGTAGGCCCACATTGATCAAGCAGTTTATGCCATTTTTTGCTCACCAAAAAGTTGAAAAAGTGGTTAAGTGTACAAGGTAACATAGTAACATAGTTATCAAGGCCTAAAAAAGACATTTGTCCATCCAGTTCAGCCTATATTCTATCAGAATAAATCCCCAAATCTACGTCCTTCTAAAGAACTTAATAACTGTCAGATACAATATTGTTACGCTCCAGGAAGACACCCAGGCCTCTCTTGAACCCCTCGACTGAGTTAGCCATCACCACCTCCTCAGGCAAGAAATTCCAGATTCTCACTGCCCTAACAGTAAAGAATCCTCCAGATGAAGAGAATGCCCCCTTGTGACCATCACCTTCTTTAGTATAAACAGATCCTCGGAGAGATATTTGTATTGTCCCCTTATATACTTATACATGGTTATTAGATCGCCCCTCAGTCGTCTTTTTTCTAGACTAAATAATCCTAATTTTGCTAATGTCTCTGGGTATTGTAGTTCCCCCATCCCCTTAATTAATTTTGTTGCCCTCCTTTGTAATCACTTTAGTTCCATTACATCCATCCTGAGCACCGCTGCCAAAAACTGTACACAGTACTCCATGTGCGGTCTAACCAGGGATTTGTACAGAGGCAGTATAATGCTTTCATCATGTGTATGCAGACCTCTTTTAATGCACCCCATGATCCTGTTTGCCTTGGCAGCCGCTGCCTGACACTGGTTGCTCCAGGTAAGTTTATCATTAACTAGGATCCTCAAGTCCTTCTCCATGTCAGATTTACCCAGTGGTTTCCCATTCAGTGTGTAATGGTGATACTGATTCCTGCTTCCCATGTGTATAACCTTACATTTATCATTGTTAAACCCCATCTGCCACCTTTCGGTCCAAGTTTCCAACTTATCCAGATCCATCTGTAGCAGAATACTATCTTCTCTTGTATTGACTGCTTTACATAGTTTTGTATCATCTGCAAATATCGATATTTTACTGTGTAAACCTTCTACCAGATCATTAATAAATATATTGAACAGAATAGGTCCCAACACCGACCCCTGCGGTACCCCTCTGGTCACAGCGACCCAGTTAGAGAATATACCATTTATAACCACTCTCTGCTTTCTATCACTAAGCCAGTTACTTACCCATTTACACACATTTTCACCTAGACCCAGCATTCTCATTTTGTGCACCAACCTCTTGTGTGGCACGGTATCAAACGCTTTGGAAAAATCAAGATATACCCCGTCCAATGACTCACCTTGGTCCAGTCTATAGCTTATCTCTTCATAAAAACTGATTAGATTGGTTTGACAGGAGCGATTCCTCATAAACCCATGCTGATATAGAGTTACACAGTTATTCTCATTGAGATAATCCAAAATAACATCCCTCAGAAACCCTTCAAATATTTACCAACAATAGAGGTTAGACTTACTGGCCTATAATTTCCAGGTTCACTTTTAGAGCCCTTTTTGAATATTGGTACCACATTTGCTATGAGCCAGTCCTGTAGAACAAACCCCGTCGCTATAGAGTCCCTAAATATAAGAAATAATGAAATAATGGTTTGTCTATTACATTACTTAGTTCTCTTAGTACTCATGGGTGTATGCCATCCGGACCCAGAGATTTATCTATTTTAATCTTATTTAGCCGGTTTCGCATCTCTTCTTGGGTTCGATTGGTGAACCTTAATAAAGAGTTTTCTTTGTCTCTTGGCTAGGGTTGAGCGATACTTTCCGATATCAAGAAGTATCGGATCGGAATGGGTATCGCGTACCCAAAAGTATCGCGAACCCGATTCTGATACCGAAATCATCAGCTATGGACATAATATCATCGTAACATTAGAATACATATATATATATATATATAACATGTCATTGTGACATATATATATACATATATTTATAGTTTATACACTTCTACATAGTAAAATAGCCTCTGATTCATTTGCCGGGTAAAGCCGGCTTTTGTGAAAAGACAGAAGCACCCGACATGAAATGACACTTGGTTTACATAGAGTTAGCCATGTCTTTTCATGTAGTTTGATATCTGATTTGCACAAACAATTACATGAGTGTATGTGTGCAAAATTTCACACCTGTAGGGGTTAATTAAAGGTGTAAATTCGTTGTAAAAAACCGGACTTTTTTGCTACGAACTTACACCTTTAATTAACCCCTACAGGTGTGAAATTTTGCACACATACACTCATGTAATTGTTAGTGAAAACAATAGATCAAACAATTGAAATGACATGGTTAACTCTATGTAAACCATGTGTCATTTCATGTCGGGTTCTGCATTTTCACAAAAGCCGGCAATTGAATTAGCGGCTATTATACTATGTAGAAGTGTATGAACTATAAATATAAATATATATATATATATATATTTGTCACAAATTCAATGACATGTATATATATATATGAGGTGTAAAATTGTTGAAAAAAAATGCGTGGGCTCCCGCCCTTTTTTCTCAACCAGACAGACAAAGCCAGCGAGTGGGGGCAGATAATAATAGCCCAGAGAGGGACCATTATTTTTGCCCCCCCCATGGCTACTAACATCTGCCCCCAGACACCCCAGAAAAGACAAATCTATAATTAGATTCGCCCTTTCTGGCACTTTGCCCATCTATTCCCATTGCCCTGTAGCGGTGGCGAATGGGTTAATATGGGGTTAAAGCCACCTTGCTATTGAAAGGTGACCTTAAGCCAGGTTAATAATTGAGAGCTGTCAATTAGACAACTATCAATTATTAATCCTATTGCATGAAATAAAAATAAAACACACACACTTTAATTAAAAATCATTTTAATGAAATAAAGACACATGTTTTTGACCATCTTTTATTTTACTGCAAAAACCATTTCCTGTAATAAAATAAAAAAAACAAAGCAAAATTATTCTTACCTATCCCATGCACAGTCAGGTCCCATGGTGTAATCCTGCAGAAAGGGTTAATGTTTACTGCAGGGACCGCAGCTAATGCTGCAGCCTCACAGTAAACCCCCAAATGAATGAGCTCCTCTCCTGGCTGACAGGAGAGGAAGTGGAAAGCTTAATTGATTGCTTTCCACTTTCACTTCAGGTCAGCCAGGGACACAATCAGTGACGTCAGAGGGAACTGATTAACAAAAATAGGGGTTCCCTTGAAAAAAAAATGGCGTGGGGTCCCCCCTATTTTTGTTAACCAGCCTGATGAAGCAGACTGCTGAGGCATGGTATTTAAGGCTGTTAAGGAGCCAATATCCATGGACCTTGCCAGCAGCGTCGGACTGGAGTACCTTGGGCCCACCAGAGAAAAATTATTCTTGGGGCCCACCATCATACTTCCCAACCTTTGAAGAAGGGAAAGAGGGACAAAGGCTGTGGCACACTGTGCCTGCTGCAGCAAATTTTAGGCCATACCACGTTGCACCACAGACTGTCCAGGAGTTGTTGGATGCTTTAGTCCAGGTGTGGGAAGAGATCCCTCAGGAGACCATGCGTCGCGCTCATCAGGAGCATGCCCAGAAGTTGTAGGGAGGTCATACAGCATACCTCCCAAATTTTGAAGACAGGAAAGAGGGTTAAAGGCTGCAAATTTTAGGCCACGCCCCGACCACACCCATTTCACAACTAATCACACCCATATCCTCGCCCCAAGTGTACCCATTTAGCACTGCTGATGACACTGACTGGTAATGAGGGCACAGTGGCTGGTACTGAGGAAAAGAAAGAAAGAGCAGCGAGAGAGAAAGAACAGAGAAAGAAAGAGAGGAAAGAAAGAAATGAGAGAAAGAAAGAACAGAGAGAAAAAAGAACAGAGAGCGAGAAAGAAAGAACAGAGAGCGAGAAAGACTAGAGAGAGAAAGAAAGACTAGAGAGAGAGCCAGAGGCGTAGCTAGGGTTTTGGTTTAGTGGGGGCGAAACTTCTGAGTGGGCCCCTAATCAGAGAACCTCAGCAAATGACCGCGCTGTTGCCAAAATAATCTATATATAAAAAGACCAATATTGATATTACCGCCATATGGTCTGTGGTAAATAATACCAGTCCTACAGAACATAAATAGATTACAGCACAGGTACAGATAATGACTTACCGCTGATGTTCTTTCTAATGGAATTGTTCACTTTTCATGTCTTTTCCATCTGGCCCAGACCGACATGACGACTTCTCCAGCCAGGACTCGACTGCAGAGATTACAACAAAGACACATTTCACTTCTCATATTTTTAGCACTGTCACGGTCACCAATTGGACTATTCTCAACCTGCACAAACTCCTCATCCTGCTGATACCCCAATACTGAGCCGCTGCTGCCATATGTGTCCCTATTTCTGCACCTGATACCCCAATACTGAGCCGCTGCTGCCGTATGTGTCCCTATTACTGCACCTGATACCCCAATACTGAGCTGCTGCTGCCATATGTGTCCCTATTACTGCACCTGATACCCCAATACTGAGCCGCTGCTGCCGTATGTGTCCCTATTACTGCACCTGCTGTGTGATTCTGTGTGACCTCTAAATTCTAAAGCACCCCTCTAGAATATAGTAATGCCGGGTGCAAGTGCCCTAGAAAACAGTGCCCACATTTTGTCCCCTAGACTGTAATAATGCCCTGTGTGCCCCTTGTCACAGTAACCTGAGTTCCCCTATAACAATAAGTGTCCACTTTACATTTAATAATGTCCCAAGTCTCCCCTGTACATCTCCCCTATACACAGAATAATGCCCCTCACTGGATATATACTGACCCCTTAATGTCCCCAAACTATTTAATGGGTCCAACACTGTATGATGGCCCCTAGATAGCATCCATCCAGCATAATACACCAGATAGTCCTCAATATAGTATAATGCACCCCCATAGGCAGCCTCTATATTATAATAAACCCCCATAGGCAGAGTTTTATAATATAATGCACCACCATAGGCAGCCGCTATATTATAATGCACCCCCATAGGCAGCCTCTGTAGTATAATGCATCCCCATAGGGAGTCTCTGTAGTATAATGCAGCCCCCATATACAGCCTCTGTAGTATAATGCACCCCCCATATACAGCCTCTGTAGTATAATGCACCCCCATTAAAAAAAAAAAAAAAACAATACTCACCTCCCGGCTCCTGTGCTGCTCACTGTTCTCCCTCTCAGCGTCTGACAGCGGGCGCCGGCAGGTGACGTCATCGCGCCCGCTGTCAGACGCTAGAGGGGGATTATGGGAGAGAAGGAGCGCTCGCTGGATGCCGATACAGCTGACCCTCCGATGACGGGTGGGGGGCCCACTACTGGCACCGGGAGCCCCCACTGCCTGTTCAGGCCCCATAGCTTCCGGGCGGCAGAGCAGGGAGAGCGATTCTCCCTGCTCTGCCGCAGAATGTAACTGTATTGGCGTGCTGTGCACGCCGATAGTTACTGTAGCATAGCTCCGGGTGGGCCCCCTCAGAGCGCGGGGCCCGGGGCCACCGCCCCCTCTGCCCCGCGACCTATCCTTTCAAATCAGGGCCCACCACGCAGGAGCTGGGGCCCACCGGAGGTTTCTCCGGTGTCCCCGTGGCTCAGTCTGACCCTGCTTGCCAGCCTGATAATACCAGGCTACAGCAGTCTGCTTATCTTGGCTGGTTAACAAAAATAGGGGATCCCCTCGAAAAAAATTGGCGTGGGGTCCCCCCTAATTTGTTAACCAGCCAGATGAAGCAGACTGCTGAGGCCTGGTTTTTCAGGCTGTTAAGGAGCCAAGATCCATGGACCTTGCCAGCCTGATTATACCAGGCCACAGCAGTCTGCATATCTTGGCTGGTTAACAAAAGTAGGGGATCCCCTCGAAAAAAATTGGCGTGGGATCCCCCCTATTTTTGTTAACCAGCCAGATGAAGCAGACTGCTGAGGCCTGGTTTTTCAGGCTGGTAAGGATCCAATATCCATGGACCTTGCCAGCCTGATAATATCAGGCCACAGCAGTCTGCTTAGCTTGGCTGGTTAACAAAAATAGGGGATCCCCTCGAAAAAAAAATGGCGTAGGGGTCCCCCTATTTTTGTTAACCAGCCAAGTAAAATGCAGACTGCTGGGGCCTGGTATTAAAAGACTGTCAAGGCCCATGGATTTTGGCCCTCAACAGCCTGATAATACCAGGCTACAGCAGCCCCACATTTGGCGCATCAAAAGATGTGCCAATTGTGGCACTTTACCCGGCTCTTCCCACTTGCCCTGTAGCGGTGGCAAGCGGGGTAATAAGGGGTTAATGTCACCGTTGATTGCACGGTGACAATAAGCCCGGTTAATGATGGAGGGGCGTCAATAAGACACCGATCCATTATTAATCCCAAAGTTTTTAAAGGTTTAAAAAAATACACAGCAAGAAAAAAGTATTTTAATGAAATAAAAGAGACAACACAGTTTTCATTTCTTTTATTACTCTCCATTCCTGCGACGCCATCGATCTCCTGTAAAAAAAAGGAAAAAAACAAACCAACAGTATACCCACCTGTCCGACGCAGTCCATAGTAACGAGTGTCCCACGACGATCCAGCTCTGCTACATCGGAATGCCAGGCAGAGCCTAACATCCCGACGCAGCACAGCTCATTACCTGCTTCCCCGGCGGTGACGTCATCGGACTGCTTTACGGCCGCGATAATCCAGCAGTCACTGCAGTTATCGCGAGAAACTGCATGTGACCGCCAGGGAGAAGATGGTGGCGGCCATCAAGCAGTCCAGGACGTGACCGCCGGAGATCTTCTGCCAGGTAAGTGCCGCTGACTCCTGACGGACCCGACCGACGGACACTGACAGTGACAGGACAATTACGATTCCGGTATCCGATATGACGAAAATATCGGTACTCGGAATCGGAATTCCGATACAGCGAATATCGGCCGATACCCGATATTTGCAGTATCGGAATGCTCAACACTACTTTTGGCATTTCACCTAGAATTTAATTTTCCAGCGTGAATACCGTGTAGAAAAAGTTGTTTAATATATTAGCTTTTTCCTCGTCATCTACAACCATTCTTTCCTCACAATTTTTTAAGGGGCCTACACTTTCACTTGTGATTCTTTTACTATTGATACAGTTGAAGAACAGTTTGGGAATAGTTTTACTCTCCTTAGCAATGTGCTTCTCTGTTTCCTTTTTGGCAGCTTTAATTAGTTTTTTTAGATAAAGTATTTTTCTCCCTATAGTTTTTTAGATCTTCAACTGTGCCATCCTGCTTTATTAGTTCAAATGCTTTCTTTTAACTGTTAATTGCCCCTCTTACTTCTTTGTTTAGCCACATTGGTTTTTCCTATTTCTTGTCCTTTTATTCCCACAAGGTATAAACCACATACAGTGCCTATTTAGGATGTTCTTAAACATTTCCATTTATTATCTGTATTCTTATTTCTGAGGACATTATCCCAGTCAACCAGATTAAGGGCATCTCTAAGCTGGTCAAACTTTGCCTTCCTAAAGGTACTGCCACACTACACAATCCCGCTAGCGATCTCGTTAGCGTCGCATACTAATGAGATCGCTAGCGGGATTGTTTGTATATCGCTGAGTGCGGCTTAACTTAGCGATATCGTTAAGGACGCTATCGCGGTTAGCGATCTCCTTAACGACTTTAGCGGTACAAAAGTACCGCTAAATCGCTAAGAAAAGGTGCCACACTCAGCGATAATACTTACCCAGCGGGAGCGCCGACGATGAAATAGGGTCCGGAGCGATTCCAGCGACGAGCGAGATCACAGCAGGAAGCTCGTCGCTGGCAGCTGCCGCACACTACAACATCGCTAACGGGATCGCTAAATAGTGACGTTTTTTAGCGATCCCGTTAGCGATGTTGTTTAGTGTGGCATACCCTTAAAGTTCAGTGTTTTTGTGACTCCCTGACAATTCCCCCTAGCGAAAGACAAGTGAAACTGTACAATATTGTGGAATTACAGGAGAACAAAAGTCAAAAACGTATCTCAAAAATTAGAATTTATTAATAACAAATCATGACAATAAATTACAAAAATACAATACATAGTAGTCAATTGTGCATATGGATTCGGATAAATGTGATCCGCCAAAAAAATAGTATATAAGGACACACAGGGCTCCTACTAAAAATGACAAATCATCTGAATGGAGCGCAAGCAAATTGTAATTAGGGCACTGTGTGTATCTATTCCCATATTGGGAGTGTAAACTCAGCCAATGCAGTTGGTAAAAAGGATAAACAACTACAATGTGCTCCTAATGCTAGCACTAACATGAAGACTGAAATCATTAAAGGCATGTAATTAAATATATAAGGTAAAGTTACCCATGTCAGAAGTAGGTTGTTTAAGAGCCACGAGGTGTCCAGGGACCCTGACGCGCGTTTCGCGAGCTCTAGGCTCGCTTCCTCAAAGGGGGGCATGGTTAGGAGTTGTTCTCTTGCCGCATATAAGTATCCGGCCATTCTGATCACATGGTCGGATATGGCCAATCAAATATAAGTATATGCGCAAGCGCGCAGCTGCAAAAGGTCCTAGATGTCAGGATACTATTATAATGGTATTGGTCACATGGTTAAATATAACCAATCAAGATCAAAGCACATGACATGCAAAATACCTACAGGTCCTAGTTTTATGATTCCTCACATATCGCTCACAGCAACCCATGAGATCTGATTTAGTGGGTGGCGAGATCGTGTGATCTCAGCATTTTTGTAATCAGAAGTGTTGGAAGTTTTGCTAGGGTTTTGCTGGGTTGCAGATAGTATTCTGTTCTTTCCTGTCCTATTTAGTCAGTGTTTGGCCCCTGCGTTTGCTCACTCTATTTTCTGTCTGAATTTGTGTTTCATCTTGTCTAACCGCCATTATATGTTTGGGGGCTACCTATTCCTTTGGGACTCTACTCCGGGGCAGTTAGCTTCCTGTTTCTGTCTTTAGGTGTAGCTAGCTCTCCGGCTGTGCCGACGCATCTAGGATCACCGTAGGTACGCTCCATGGCTGCTTCTAGTTGTGCAGTTAGTTTAGGGATCTGCAACCCATAAGTTCCCAACCTCTTAGGCCTCTTTCACACTTCAGTCGTGTGACGTCCGCCCAAGTGTGAAAATGGCGGATCCGTCAGAAAAGTGTAAAAACGGATGTAAAACGGATCAGTTTTCTGACGTATCCTCCAAGAAGTTTTCACCCGGAAATGATGAAATTTTCTTTCCGCAAATGTAAGTTTGCAAGTCCGGACCGAGGAGAGAGAGAGAGAGAGAGAGAGAGACCCCGGACAGTTTTGCCAGCATTTTGAATGGTTTTCTATGGAGGC
>JARQOD010000003.1:126827900-126899762 GCA_033576555.1 Oophaga sylvatica
CTGAAGCCCCGGGGTGAATAATTGGGAACAGTTTTAGCAATTCTGGCTTTGGTCAGGTACCATCGCATCATAAGTTTATAGTTTTTTTCTACCATCAGACTGTTAAGTATACTGCTCGTTTTGGAGGTCCAAATCTGGATGCATTCTGTATCAATTAAGATGGCACCAATATCTGCCAACGAGAGGTGTAAGTTAGGCCTCTTTCACACATCAGCTTTTTGCAATCAGGCACAATCCGTCCAATTGCTAAAAAGACGGATCCAGCGTAGATTGTAAAAAACTGATGTGCCAGGTCCAGTTTTTAGCCGGATCCATCGTGAACTTTTGAACCCGGAAAATGTATTGTACGCATGTCTGGCACGGAGGAGAGAGAGAGAGACCTTGGTTCGGCTTCCAGGCAGGTGTAGATGAAGAAAACGGAGTCTGGTGGCCGGATCAGTTCTATGCCTGATCCAGTACCCATAGACTTGTATTGTATGACCAAGCCTGACGTGCCGCTTAAGGCGCTGTCCGTTGTTTCCGGTAGAGAAAAAAAACGTTACATGATGCGTCCTGTCCGGCCGCCGGAATTAAAATCTATGACGGATCTGGCAGAAAACAGACTAAATGCAATGACATGCGGCGCGATCCGGCACTAATGCATGTCAATGAGAAAAAAACGGATCCGGCGGTAAAAGAAAAAAACGGATCAGTTTTTTTCAAAAACTGCCGGATCGCGCCTGACAGCAAAAAACTGATGTGTGAAAGAGGCCTAATTAGGTTGTGGCCATGCGTAGTTCAGTCTGATTTTGTAAAGGGAACCTGTCAGAAAAATATTACTGTGTTTTTGGATGCTTTTTTCACTGCTTCACCCCACTTGGAATTTTGAAATTTTGAATATGATACAATTAAAGGGAATCTGTCACCCTAAATTGGCGGGATATTTAAATGATGGCAGTCAGGTCAGATGGGCAGTGTTTTGGGTACTTGCCTTAACATGTTGTTCGCCGCTGTCTCCATTATTTCTGGGAATTGTAGTCGTTGCCCTCCATATAACGCACCTGTGCATTGCAATCTTGAATTGCGCACGCGCAGTATGCTTTGCCCGCAGATTGCAATGCGCAGGCGCGTTATATGGAGGGCAACGACTACAATTCCCAGAAATTATGGAGACAGCGGCGAATAACATGTTAAAGCAAGTACCCAAAACACCGCCCATCTGACCTGACTGCCATCATTTAAATATCCCGCCAATTTAGGGTGACAGATTCCCTTTAATGGTAGTATTTAAAAAACTACAATTTGTCCCGCAAAAAAAAAAAAAACAAGACCTCATCTTGATGGAAACATAAAGTTGAGGAAGAAGGTTGAGGAACAAAGCAAAACTGAAAAAATAATGGAAAATTGCCTAGTTATGGGTTCATTCTAATGGAGGCAGAAGGGTGAAGTCTGGCATATCTTGGAAAAAACTGAAGACATGCTATCCAGAGAGTGGGCTCCAGCGGGTTCCTGGTTGTCAAGTGGACATTACACGGGATCGCTCTATGGCGGCTTCAGTCATCTTTCCTACATCTATGATCTCCTCATGTCCATTTATTGTGCTCAGAACTGAAGTGTTTGTCAGACGTTTGCTAAGTAATATATCGACGTGGAAATATTTAACCTCTGCTGAGGTCTATGAATCCATCTTCGGTGTAATTCACGTTCCCTCTTGTGGTTTTGTTTGTTTCGCCTCCGCTGTGCTGTTGAGCGCTCCAGCTTTTCATTACAATGCAGTAGCACAGTAGGCAACTCTATTGTTTGCAATGGTAATGATTGTGAAAACACTCCATACAAAGCAGAGAGAGAGAGAAAAAAAACATTTAAGAAATGAAAAATTAATAATTGAGCAAGAGCGATCTCTCGCTCATCTAGTTAGGAAGCTGCTTTATCTCCACTTCTCCTACATCCGTCCTTTACCTGATTCTGATTGCTGAAAATAGAGAACTAGAATTTGCTGATTGGATCCAGGGCCAACTACAACAGTTTTGCCACACGTTATTCTTGCCTGTGGCGCTAAGCTTCCTCGTCTGCTTCATAGCTTCCTATACTCTTTACATTGCATTTGGCTTTATTTCAGGCAATAAGGGTCACGGTGGAGTCTTAGATCTTGAGTACATCGTGGTAATACACGTCATGCTGGTAACCCTTCTGTAGTGCACTCTAATGTAATATTCTCCTACTCTTCCAAGGGTTCCGTCTGATAGCTGTACTCCGGCTAAAAGCTTCAAGATGACAGTGTCAGCGTCCATTCACCTTGTACCTACATGGCGCATCAGCAAATATTGGATTGTCTTCTGTAATTGAAAACTGCCAATGTTTTCCCATTAATAGTCCACTCGGTGCTTGTAATGGTTTCCATTTTATTGCTGTAGAACGACGGGTTTGGCTTTCTACGTTAAACACAACTATTAGATCTTCATAATCAGAATTTACACTTAGCACTTAATGCTGGATGTATGAATGGTTTTCGACGGCTGCGGGGGTAAGTTAAATGACGGTTGTTGTGTGCAGGGGAAGGGGTGATACTACCAATCAATAGAGAAGATTGCAGCGGAGTGCAGTGATCAGGCTGAACCGATTACTATGACTGCACCGTACCGACAGTATGTACAGTAGAGTGTAACAAAGACATTCTTCTGCCTTTATTTGGGTCAATAATTTGCTTTGTTCAGTCTTGCATTTTACAGACTTTATTTCAGAATTCACAATTTTTTCCTTTTCCTAATTTAGCAGTATAATATTTCATACAGCGGAAAAACAGATATTTCATCTTCTTGACAAGGACACTTTTCATTAGAAAACGTTTTATGTTCTTGCAACGAATGCAGCATTAAAGGGAACCTGTCACATTATACGTTCAGTAGTAAATGTCATGCAGTCAAGTAGGTGGCTCTTCTTATTGTTTGACAGCTATCTGTATATTCTCAGACCGCCTACTGGACTCCTAAGTATAAGAAGAGTGAGGATTTAAATGAATAAAGTACCAGTTATACTCAATCTTTCCCTACAAAACTATTAGCAATTCGTTAAAAAATAAGTGAAAAAAACAGTTGTTTTTTTCCCTTGATAAAGACGCCGGTATGGCGTGTTGTGAATAACAAACCTTATTATTATCATAATTCAAGAATCGATTAACTCCAGCAGCGCAGTCCACCTTATGTGTTTCATCAGCTGGATCCAATATTTCCTGGAGGATTTATCCACCAGCCACGGGGCATCAGCTGCTGTTCTTCTCCACTCCTATGTAGGAGATGTGCCTGTCTCAACTCCACAACTCTAACAGGTGAGCATAACCCACACTTACCCACTCTTCCTCCATAAGATATCTATTGTGTGCTCTGTTCCCCACGTCTAGATTCAGTCATTAAAGGGAACCTGTCACATTGTACATTCAGTAGTAAAAGTCATTTCGTCCAGTAGGTGGACCTTCTTAGTGATTGACAGCTATCTCTGTATTCTCAGACCACCTACTGGACTCCTAAGTATAAGAAGAGTGGGGGTTTAAATAATGTGCCATTTATACTCAATATTTTCCAACTAAATTATTATTAGTTTGTCGTTTTCCTTCTGTTCTGTTCTGTGCTCTGTTGCCGACATGTTCCCTCTAAAACTGGCCACACACATTAGATAGCTGTTGGTTTATCAGTCATTTGACTGACAGTTATCTCTCCTGCCACCCCCCACCCTACAAAGGAATCTTCAGCTGGGTCAAGAGTGTTTTATATAAGAATATGTAACACAGAATGAAAAGGTTGTATGATTGAATTGCTCAGACAACACAGTGGCCGGGAAAGGAGATAGCTGCTCTCTGTTTACATGAAGGAGCAGAATTGCCGGCAGGTACGGACTGGGGCTGAAATTCAGCCCTGGCATTTGAAATCACACAGGCCCATGCTGTCCCCGTCCCCAAGAACCAGATGGGATATATCACTAATCTTACCCTGGATGGAGGAAAGCAAGATTTACTACAAGACCAATATTTCTAATGATACCTGTGTCTTGCTGGGGTAAGTGACGGAGTCAGCAACTTTGTGCTCCGTCATAACTCTTAACATTATGGGTGTCTTAAGAACACCGATTCTGCTAACAACGTAGCAGACAAGCCAGCCCATGACCAGACAGGCCCTTCTAGCATTAGCCAGAATTGCCAGGTGGCTAGTCTGGCCCTGACTGCATGCAAGAACAGTCTGTGGTCACTCTGAGCTGCGCAGAACAGGTAGGTAGATAGCTCCTGAGTGTCTCACTTCCACTCTCTGCACGTGGCCTACAACATGTCCCTAGGTAATGTTGCCATTTCTCTTTCTTGCATTTAGGTACCTTTGTGGTTGGTGGTATTTGGCCTGAAATTTAGCGAGTGGTCACCGACTTAGTTATTATATTAGTGACTTCTGTGTGGCATGGGATTTTTTAATGCTCCGTTTGGGGCATGTGCTGACCAGTTATTTATAGTTGTGGGTATTATTTATTCACACCATTTACGTGGATTATTTATACACATCTAGCCCTGTGCAGGCATTCGTTGTGAGACACTGTGTTTCTTTTTTTCGGTGCCTTATATGTCCATCCATTTAATATTATCAGCACCGTCTGTTTTAGCAGCTTTTTTGTACTCTACCTCACTCATTTTTTGCCGTGTTTTGTCTTATTGTGGTATTTTTGTACAATAACATTTATTTACAATTTGCATCTATCCCTTTGCTTTTCTTGTATCTTGATTGATATATTTTTTTGAATCATATATTCTTCTAAAGTGTTCTCAGTTTTGATTCATCATTTATAGGTTTTGTTGTTTGGGCCCAAGAGGATGTTCCATTTGGCCATGTGGACAAATTTGTAGGTTTATATATAGGTAGATAGTATCTACTGTACCTGCCTGTCAGTTTCTTTGTTACATGAGAAAAAAATTAAATGGACCCGGAAAAATCCTTTATGCATTATGGTCAGCAGTGAGCAACTATTAGCCAAAGAAAAAAACCTAAAAAGGATAAAACACTAGTGGTATCACAGCTACCAAGATCAGTATCTTAATTTGTATATGTTCACTATTAGGGTATGTGCACACGTTGCAGATTCACTTGCGTTTTTTTCTGCTCGGATTTTGCTAAATCCAAAAGGTAAAATGACCTGCGTTTTACCTGTGGATTTAGTGCGGATTTACTGCGGATTTTCTGCGGTTTTTGTGCGGATTTCCCCTACTGTTTTACACCTGTGGATTTCTATAATGGAGCAGGTATAAAACCGCTGTGGATTCCGCACAAAGAATTGACATGCTGCGGATTCAAATCCGCAGCAAATCCGCACTGATGTGCACAGTGGTTTTTATTTTCCATTGCCTAACATTGTACTATCACTTGTGGATCCACAGCACAATCCGCAACGTGTGCACAGACCTTAAATCACTGATATACACTTATGTACATAATAAAAAAACATTTTTCAACATATCTAGTTACGGACTATATTAGTGAATAATCACACAGAGGACTTTCCACTGTAATTTTTGGTGTCAAAATCCAACCATGGGAATGGTAATTAGGTAATCCACTTTGTTGTCCATAAGGAGTTCATATGGCCTTGGATTTCTGCAGTGGATTTGAAAATGACATGAAGAAGTTTCTACATGGATTCAGCCTAAGAACCACAGCAGGTAGTCACATTGAATAGGACTAGTGTTGAGCGATACTGCTCGATATCTAAAAATATCGTATCGAAATGGTATCGCCGATATCACTAAATATCGTCGATATCCGATTCCGATTCCGGAAGTCCAATGTAAGTCTATGGGAACAAAATATCGACATTAAAAAAAAACCATTCTTGCCTTGTTGGTTAATTGTACATGAAGGAAAACAACAAAGACTAATGTAGAATGTATTGGGGGAGGTTGAGGAGACAATAAAGGCATACATGTTTAACCCAATGCATTGGAATAGCATTAATATATTTTTTTTTGGAAATACGTTTGGATTGACTAACAAATTGACAATGTTGTTAACCTTTTTCTATTTTGGCAAATATGTATGTTTCACAACTTCCATGCTCTTCACCTTTTTAACTTTTGCCAGTGCCACACTTTCTCCTTCATAATCTTCAGCAGCATCATCTTTCTCATCAAATTATTCTTCATCTTCACCTTCTTAATCTTCTTCTTAAACTTCTTGCTATTCATGTTTTTGTTTACATTACTCATATTGTTATTATTAAACTAATTAATCTTCTTCATATTCAAATTCTTCATCTTCTTCCTCTTCATCTTCTTCATCATATTCTTATTTGTGACAGAGATTCCTGTACTTGTAATCTGTAAAAGTATGAATTGTTCATCCTTCCGTTCTTGCTGTCACAAAAGATTTAAATTACAACAGTATTTGTCCGTGTTCAGTTTAGCCTGCAGCAGCAGCAGGCATTTTCCAGGGGCACCACGAGGAGGAACGACTCACCCCATACACTGCTTAGTCTTCTTCTGCTTAGATTTAGAGCATATATTTGCTCTTCATTTGGTCTATACTTCATGTTCTTCAGCTTTTGATCTTTGCTTATTGTTCTTCTGTCTCTTGTTCTGTATCTTTAGTTTGTCTAACCTTCTTTGTCCTGTTGGTGATCTTCTTCTGGGTAATCTTTTATTTTTTCTTTGTGATGGTGTTCAGGCTGGTTGGCTTCATGCTCGTCGTCCTTGTTGTCGTCATCTTCTTCTGGGTGGTCTTTAAGGTCGTCTAATTTCCGAGAAACAGCTGACGTTACTGGAACCCTGACGGGTATCAGATGGAGCAAGAGACAATGGAAGTAACGAGGACCAGTTGACTGTGCTGGACCCCGGACGGGTAGCAGAAGGAAAAGAGGCAATGTCACAACCGAGTACCAGCTGACGTTACTGTGACACGGTTACTAAGCAGGAGGTACCTGTGCTCCAAAGCACTACCAAGGACCAGCAGACGTTGCTGGAACTCGGATACGGAGATGGAGGCACCTAGGCCAAAGGCACTGGGGAGAACCACTTGATGGTACTGGACCCCGGACGGGTAGCAGAAGGAAAAGAGGCAATGTCACAACCGAGTACCAGCTGACGTTACTGTGACACGGTTACTAAGCAGGAGGTACCTGTGCTCCAAAGCACTACCAAGGACCAGCAGACGTTGCTGGAACTCGGATACGGAGATGGAGGCACCTAGGCCAAAGGCACTGGGGAGAACCACTTGACGGTACTGGACCCCGGACGGGTAGCAGAAGGAAAAGAGGCAATGTCACAACCGAGTACCAGCTGACGTTACTGTGACACGGTTACTAAGCAGGAGGTACCTGTGCTCCAAAGCACTACCAAGGACCAGCAGACGTTGCTGGAACTCGGATACGGAGATGGAGGCACCTAGGCCAAAGGCACTGGGGAGAACCACTTGACGGTACTGGACCCCGGACGGGTAGCAGAAAGAAAAGAGGCAATGTCACAACCGAGTACCAGCTGACGTTACTGTGACACGGTTACTAAGCAGGAGGTACCTGTGCTCCAAAGCACTACCAAGGACCAGCAGACGTTGCTGGAACTCGGATACGGAGATGGAGGCACCTAGGCCAAAGGCACTGGGGAGAACCACTTGACGGTACTGGACCCCGGACGGGTAGCAGAAGGAAAAGAGGCAATGTCACAACCGAGTACCAGCTGACGTTACTGTGACACGGTTACTAAGCAGGAGGTACCTGTGCTCCAAAGCACTACCAAGGACCAGCAGACGTTGCTGGAACTCGGATACGGAGATGGAGGCACCTAGGCCAAAGGCACTGGGGAGAACCACTTGACGGTACTGGACCCCGGACGGGTAGCAGAAAGAAAAGAGGCAATGTCACAACCGAGTACCAGCTGACGTTACTGTGACACGGTTACTAAGCAGGAGGTACCTGTGCTCCAAAGCACTACCAAGGACCAGCAGACGTTGCTGGAACTCGGATACGGAGATGGAGGCACCTAGGCCAAAGGCACTGGGGAGAACCACTTGACGGTACTGGACCCCGGACGGGTAGCAGAAAGAAAAGAGGCAATGTCACAACCGAGTACCAGCTGACGTTACTGTGACACGGTTACTAAGCAGGAGGTACCTGTGCTCCAAAGCACTACCAAGGACCAGCAGACGTTGCTGGAACTCGGATACGGAGATGGAGGCACCTAGGCCAAAGGCACTGGGGAGAACCAGTTGACGGTACTGGACCCCGGACGGGTAGAAGAACGCACCCATGAAAATGTAAGTTGACAGGACGCAAGCCGTCCGCAGTTACCGAATCACACAGTCCTACAGTGGGTGCTTATCCTATTGTCACAATGGAAACCGCCTTTATTTACATATCCCACAGCACACATAGGAATCACCTAAACTGCAGGCACCATAGAGTCGGCTAACCCGAATGCAACACGACAGCACAACTTATTGGAGGATAATTGACGTTCACACTGCCAGGAAACAGCTGTCGTGCTGTAACCAGGCTGGCCAGGAGTCAGTACCCCTGCCAATTACTTACGAGCAACAAATGGCGGTGTTGTAGCCCAGGGAGTAGAGTTCAGGTGGTAGAAAGATGAACATAACAGGAGACATGGAAAACGTTGCCAAACAGTTATTTAATCTGAAAACGGACAGGCAAATTCAGGTGAGATCCATGCCTTGTTCATTTTCAGAAAAGTAAGCCGGTCTACATTCTCTGAGGATAGTCGCATGCGACGGTCTGTTACTACACCACCTGCAGCACTAAAGACACGCTCAGATAATACACTGGCAGCAGGGCAAGCCAGCACCTCCAATGCATACTGGCTAAGCTCTGGCCATGTATCCAACTTAGAGACCCAAAATTTGAAAGGGGAAGAGGCATCTGGGAGTACACTTAGAGGGAAAGCCAAGTAGTCTGTCACCATCTTACGGAAACGTTTCTTCCTGGTGACTGGAGCCGTCTCGGATGGTGTAGACCTTGCTGATGCTGTCACAAAACTTTGCCACATTTGTAACATACAGTTCTTGCCCTGTGCAGAGGCGCTGCTTCTGCTCCCTCTTGTTGTAGAGGTGTCTACACTGCCTCGATGCACAGAGCTGCTTTGTAAAGCAGTAGCAGCAGCAGCAGCTCTCTCGGCTGGAATGTACAACAGTATGGATTGCACCAGTGTGTCTTGGTACTCCTGCATTTTACGGTCCCGGTTCACCGGTGTGATGAGGGTTTGTAAGTTGTCCCGGTAGCGAGGGTCTAGGAGGGTGTACACCCAATAATCTGACGTGCTGAGAATGTGGGCGATGCGGCGGTCGTTTCTCAGGCACTGAAGCATGAAATCAACCATGTGCTGCAGACTCCCAACTGGCCAACAAAGGCTGTCCTCTGGAAGAGGCGTCATCTCTGTCTCCTCTGCATCACCCCACCCTCGCTCTACATACTGACTACAGCGTTGTGTACCTCCCTCTGTAGGGATTTCTTCCTCCTCCATTGACTCCTCCTCCTCCTCATCCTCCTCACAAAGTGAGCCCTGCCCAGCCCTTTGTGAGGAACCACGTTGCGCTGACTGTCCTGAAGGTAATTGAATTTGTGACTCCTCATCCTCCACCTCTTCCAAAACCTCTTCCTTTAGTGCTTTCAGTGATTTCTGAAGCAGGCAGATAAGGGGGACAGTCATGCTGACTAGTGCATCATCTGCACTCGCCATCCGCGTTGAGACATCAAACGCACGCAAAACGTCGCAGATGTCCTTCATAGAGGCCCACTCAGTAGTGGTGAAGTGTGAACGGCGCAAATTGCGAGTTGATTGCGCCTGTTGCAGCTGATACTCCATTACTGCTGGCTGCTGCTCACACAACCGCTCCAACATATGTAACGTGGAATTCCACCTGGTGGGTACGTCACATATGATGCGATGTTCAGGAAGGCGAAATCTGACTTGCAGAGCTGCAATGCGCGATCTGGCCATGCTGGAACGTCGCAAGTGAGCGCACTCTAGGCGGACCTTGTGCAGCAGTGCATCAAGATCCGGATAGTCCCTCAAAAAACTCTGCACGACCAAGTTGAGCACATGTGCCAGACATGGTATGTGAGTGAGGTTGCCAAGGCCCAGAGCTGCCACCAGATTTCGGCCATTGTCACACACTACCAAGTCTGGCTGGAGATTAGCTGACAAAAACCACACGTCGCTCTCCTGCTTGATGGCATCCCAGAGCTCCTGCGCTGTGTGGCTTCGATTCCCCATGGGAATTAATTTCAGTACGGCCTGTTGACGTTTGGCCACGGCTGTGCTCATATCGGTCGCAACAGGTAAGCGTTCACGGGTCCATGTGGAGGTATACCGTGACGGCTCGTGCAGCGATGATTCTGAGGAACTGGAGTAGGAGGAGGAATCAATGTGCACAGATTGGATTCCTGCAATCCTTGGAGTTGGCAGAACACGTACAGCGCCACTGGCAAGATCTGTACCCGGCTCCACAACATTGACCCAATGGGCAGTGAGGGAAAGGTATCGTCCCTGGCCATGGGTACTGGTCCACGCATCGGTGGTCAGGTGGACCCTGCTACTGACGGCGTTTAGTAGCGCATGTTTAATGTTTCCCTCGACATGTTTTTGCAGAGCAGGGACAGCTTGCCTGCTGAAATAAAATCGGCTTGGCACATTATATTGTGGACTGCCAATGCCATAAAGTTCCTGAAACTGTCAGTCTCCACCAGCCTGAATGACAGCATTTCAAGGGACAGGAGTTTTGCAAGGCCAGCATTCAGAGCCTGTGCTCGTGGATGGTTTGCCGAGTATGGCCGTCTTTTATCCCATGCCTGTGTTACCGATGGCTGTTTTTTGTTCTGGGAGTGTGACGATGACTGTGAACTTGCTGCAGTGGGTGGAATAACAGTTTGTCTATGGACAACAGTGACCGAGGTTCTTCCATGGAGATCCTGTGAGGAAGCCGAACCAGGTGTGTGAGAGCTGGAGGTAGAGGCTCGAACATGACCTAAAGATGTAGGTGCTGCTGTAGGTTGGCCTACATCTCCAGTGTGTCTTTGTAACTCAGCTACGTGCTTTGTCCGTACATGTTTCCACATATTTGTGGTATTCAGGTTCCTGATATTTTTACCTCTTTTAACTTTTTGCTTACACAGCTTGCATTGAACATAGCAAATATCATCTACAAGTCTGTCAAAAAAGGACCACGCAGTGCAAGTCATGGGAGCGCCAATTTTGACAGTTCTAAGAGAACTGCTCCCAACAGGTGCCAAACTGGAGGCTACAGGCAAGCGAGTCTGCAGCCTACCTCTCCCTCCTCTTTGTACCGTTGGGACAATCTCTTCCTCAGAGCTGCTCCCACCACCTTCCTGTTGCTCACGCCATGTTGGGTCTCGGACTTCATCATCTCCACTACCCTCTTCCAACACCTGCTGCTGTTGGATGGTCTGGGCAGCACCATGCTCCACAAAACCTGGCACCTGAGTCTCATCATCATCATAAGATGCGTTCTGCGGTGTGCTGTCCATCGGCACTGGCTCACCCGCCTCTTCAGATTGAGAGAGACACAGCTGTTGCGCATCACTGCATACTCCCTTTTCTTCAAATTGCAGAATGCTGCTTGCCTGTGCCCGTGTTTGCGAGCCAACAGATTCTGAGAACAGAAGCAGAGACTCAGCTGGCTCCTGTACAGAACTCTCTGACTGCCTGGGCAATTTGACAGGCGGTGAACAGACAGATGGTTGCTCAACAGTGTTGTGTTCCTGAGAGGAGGTGGAAGGAATTGAAGTCGATGCATTGGCTGCCATCCAACCAACAACGGCTTCAATTTGTTCTTCCCGCAGCATAGGGGCACGCCGAGCTCCTACCAAAGTGCGCATAAAGGAACGCTCATGAGTAAAACTGGTGGATGCTGTGTCACTGAGGGCGGCAGCAGCCACAGAATCCCCACGTCCTCTCCCTGCTGAAACTCCACGGCCACGATCATGTGCCTTACTCACTGACTTCTTCATCTTGGTAGATTGATAAAGAAAGTCAGAAAAGTTATAAGGCCTAAGTGTGGTTATTACGCAGAGACTGAAGTGAACACTGAAACACAACTGTTCACAATCTGTGAAAGGCTACTCCTTTGTCTACTTCTATAGTGTTTGCAACCAATGTATTGTATACGGATGGAAGCGCGTCACACTAATAGATTATATTTTAAATGGAATGGAGCAGAACCAATTGGAGATAAATGAAAAGGATGAGCCACTGAGACACGCTCAGCAGAGTACAAGCAGCAGTGCTTGAACAAGTAACTGGAGCGTGATGTGCACTCAAAAAATAAAAAACACAGACTGAAGTGAACACTGAAACACAACTGTTCACAATCTGTGAAAGGCTACTCCTTTGTCTACTTCTATAGTGTTTGCAACCAATGTATTGTATACGGATGGAAGCGCGTCACACTAATAGATTATATTTTAAATGGAATGGAGCAGAACCAATTGGAGATAAATGAAAAGGATGAGCCACTGAGACACGCTCAGCAGAGTACAAGCAGCAGTGCTTGAACAAGTAACTGGAGCGTGATGTGCACTCAAAAAATAAAAAACACAGACTGAAGTGAACACTGAAACACAACTGTTCACAATCTGTGAAAGGCTACTCCTTTGTCTACTTCTATAGTGTTTGCAACCAATGTATTGGATACGGATGGAAGCGCGTCACACTAATAGTTAAATTGCATGGAGCTGCAAGAATTACACTGAAGGAAAAAAAAAAGAGTCTGTGAGTGACATGTGCAGATGCCTACAGACAGCGTTGCATGCAGAGCAAACTGCAGCGTCACCTGCACTCACACACACCTTGCAGAGCTGTTAAAACAACACTGCAGGCAAAAGGAAGCTTTACACAGCGGTTGGTGCTAGCCTGCCTACAGCACAGTACACTAAATCGCAATCTCTAACTGTCCCTCAGAGTCAGCACAGCAGCGTTCTGTCCCTTACTGAATTCACAGCACAGTGACGCTAAAATGGCGGCGGCGCCTTTTATAGTGCATTCTGACATCATTTCAGCATCCAATCACAGCCATGCCATTAGTTAACATGACCGCAGCAGTACAGGATGTGCCCACACTTCTTAGGATTCCTCATTGGCTGACTAAAATCACATTGCCTCGCAAAGAATTATGGGAACTTCCGATTCCGGTATTCGATAAGACGAAAATATCGAAACGAATTATCGAAAGGCCGATAGAGCTAATATCGGCCGATACCCGATATTTGCAGTATCGTATCGCTCAACACTAAATAGGACTAATCCACCATGAACCTGGGCCATTAAAACTGCAAATAAGCGGGAAAGATCCAAAGGATTAGCTTCAAATTTCTGGTGTGTATTCTTTGGCAAATCAGTGAAGAATAGTTGCCAGCTTTAAATGATTTGGTCAATCTGGCAGATTATGGAGTAGCTACAGAATATGCCAACAATGTGCAATAAATGCATCTATCTCGATCTTTCTGGAGAACTGGATCTTTTCACGCATTGCGCTTGCTCAACAATTCTTAGAGTTCCCACAGAAATTAATAGAAAAAGCCACCTCTCCACTGACAGCAGCCACAACAGGGCCCAGTTCTTCAGATCGATGTGGATCGCTCCGAAACCGGCATCTATATCACATTTATGGAATGTCTTGTGACTATGCCACAAAAATGGGAATACCCCTTTGTAAACTCTGTGCCAGCATACTGTACTTTCATAATTAATTGTCATTCACAGCTACATTCATAATTCTGCTGGATTACAGAACCTGTATATGATGTAGGGACAAATTTCATAGAGTTCTGTTCAATAAAACTAGGACCTCTGTTATGTGCTACGTCTTGTTATTAAACTTGTTGACTGCTCTCAATAGAATTGTGAACTATTCAATGTCATGTGCCTCAATATTTTTGTAACCTTGTTCTACATAATCTCAGGAAGAATCCTTCAGTTCCTCGGTTGATGCAACGATGGTGGCATTGAGTGCATGTATGAAGAAATATTATAGTTTATATTGAAAAAATTTGAAATCCTTTTAGCAGATGATGATCAAGATGAATATTTACATCTTGCAAAATCACAAACATATGTACCACGCTTGGGTTGGCTAATGCTATTGCTATTCCTTTTAATAGTCTCTAAAATTTACATTATTTGACTAATGACGACATCTGTGAATGTTCAACAATATTTTGACAGATATATTTAACACTGAGATAGTACAATTCCTGTTCGTTGTAAAATAGCGAAAGCATTAAAAAGAAATACATAAACTTCAGGGTTTTTTTTACATTAATAAAGGACCTCTAGTAGTATCAACCCTCCTAAGCCATCTATATGGGCATGAAAATCATAGCTGAAAAAAATGTTGCCTTGATATCTGACATCCGATGTCTTATTCCGGAGAAATCCACATTTTTACTAATATGCAAATGATCTGTTAAGATCTATGGGCCGGACAAAGATCTCGCTGATAATCTGCCTCCGGACATTATTATACATGAAAGGTGGAATTATCAGTGTGATATGTAATGGCCGCTTCCTGCACTCCTGACTAGTGATGAGCCACCACCGTAGTGTTCGAGTTCGGTTCGGTTCGTCGAACACCGTCGAACACCGTTGAAAACCAATGGCAGGCAAACCAAAACACATAGAAACACAAAGAAAACACTTCAAAGGTGTCCAAAAGCTGACAAATTGCTCACAAGACACAACTAACACATGGAAAAGTGACAAGTACATATAGTCATGCGAAAAGAAAAGAGGTGGAGGAGTAAAAGGAAGGGAGACACAGATATAGGCATGTCATGCCCTTCTAAAACCAAAAAAGAGCCAAGCCGACACGGCCAGTCCGTTCCTGCCCGTGCAACCTGCTTTTCTTCGGGTTTGTGCCAGAGCTGCGGTGGACCCTGACGGCCAGCCCCCCTCTCCCAATACTGGTGCCTGTCCGCTGGTGGGTCGAGTGAGCCCCCTGCGGTGGAGGCAGGTCTAATCATTTTTATTTAAATTGTCTCTCTAATTTGAATGAGTACACTTTAAATCGTTTTACAAGGATCTATTGGAGGGCAAGTCTCATGCCAGAAGCTGCGTAATGCCAGGTCCAGTAGCGTCCAGTAAAGCTGCTGCAGTTAAAAAGCTTTTATAAGGATCGAGCTTGTCGGTCCACCGCAAGGCGTCCTACGGCCAATCACAGCCCCTGTGCCTTGGGGTGCCTCCCCGATGCTCTTCACTGATTGTCCCGGGGGCCCGAAGCAATTCATTTGAAAAAATTAAGTGTCCAAAGTACAGGTGGTGTAGCTTGCTTAACAGCTGGGTTAATCCTCTGACTAGCAGACACTGCTACTAGGCCCAAAATGAATGTCGTTTTTTCGGAAAAACGAACTCTTCAAAATCTAGTTGCCCTCAGCAACACAACCCTCAAGTCCTTATCTTCATCTGCAACCTGGATAAATTCTAATCTGGGTTGTTTTGCATGTAGGACCTCTAAGTGTTTATGTTGCGTCTCTATTATTAATGGGGTGCAGGAATTTCAATCTCGTACCACAGGCACCATTTTTAAAATCAACTGTCTTGTCAATTGCCAATCGTGCTACATTATTTCTTTAATTGAGTGCGGTTGTGGGTTGCAGTACATCGGTCGGACGATACAGACGATGCATGCAAGGCTCAACAAGCACCGTCAAAATATCCAAAATGGGTTCATGCTACACAGTCTCTCAAAACATTTCTCCCTAGTGCACCAAAAGAATTTGAATTTGTTAAAACTCACTGTTATTGACCAGATACCACATGATATGCCTGATCGGTATAATAATCTAATAACAAGGGAGTTTCTGGATTTTTAAACTTGGTACACTGGCCCCTGAGGGGTTAAACCTCACTATTGAAAAAGTCACGTAATATATGCATTTTTTAATTATTTATTTATTTTCATTTAATTTTCCTTGTGTACATTGTTTTTATGTCGTTTTTAGGTTGGTTTTATTCAATTTATCTGTGTTTTTTTTTTTTTTTTTTTTCTTTTTTGCAGTCATATTTGCAATTTTAATCATGTGGGTGTTCTGATTAATTGCCTTTTAATTTTCATTTGCTGCTCCACCTTAATATAGCTTTCCTACTCCATTCTATGTATAACTGCCACCTGAGGAAGACGGAGCTATTCCTTTGAAACGCGTTGTGGATATCAATAAATGAAGACTTTTTAATATCAGCTGAACTGCATCCCTCGCGCTCCTTATGACCGGATTGCTTTATCATCACTTATATCTGATCCTCTCTTGAGGTACCCAGCCGGAGCTGCAGCGGACAACCTTAATCTCATCTGCCTTTATCGCCAGCCTGGCGCTCCTTTGAAACCGTCTATCTGAATTTGGTAGCAAAATTATTGTCTGGGTTAGATGCAGTTCAAAATTTGTAATTAGATCTACAGCGTGTACTCCTGACTAGCCTGCACTAGCTTTCCGTGACAGCAGAACACCTAAGCTTTGGAGCAGACCTCTGATTCCCAGGCTATAGTATGAGTAAACAGCTCTAGTCTTCACACTCCACCATCTGTGTTACCCCAAGCCATAGTGTATGTAGTTTCTTACGGTTAAAAGGGGGGTGGGGAAAGACCCAACCCACCTGTAATTGCCGATGCCAACGTCACGTAAAACACAGCAAGGGGACTCCAAAAAGAGTCTCCATTTTTTCCAAAAATTTGGGGCACAGACATCACTTACGTAGCATCAATTGCCCCAGAGTTGCTGAAAACGGTTGGTGAGGTGATTTTACCAAATCCTCCAGCTTTTACTCTCCCCAGGATGACACAGGGGTAGAAAAGTCCTTGCGGATCCATGATTTGTTCATCTTTATGAATGTGAGTCTGTCTACATTCTCAGTAGACAGCCGTGTGTGCTTATCTGTCACTCAGCACACCACCAACAGTGCTGAACACACGTTCAGAGAGAACAAAAATTATTATTAATTTGAAAGCTGGTGGAGCTTAGTATAGATGGCCTATTAGAATGAGTACCACACACTGCTACAGGCCCAAAATTATTCTACAGGCAAGATGCAGCTAAAAATTAGTATTAATGTGAAAGCTGGTGGAGCTTAGTATAGATGGCTTATTAGAATGAGTAACACACACTGCTACAGGCCCAAAATTATTATCCGGCCTAGATGCAGCTACAAATTATTAGCAATTTTAAAGCTTAAAACGTTTGGTGAGGTGATTTTACCAAATCCTCAAGCTTTTACTCTCCCCAGGATGACACAGGGGTAGAAAAGTCCTTGCGGATCCATGATTTGTTCATCTTTATGAACGTGAGTCTGTCTACATTCTCAGTGGACAGCCACGTGCGCTTATCTGTCAGCACACCACCAGCAGCGCTGAACACACGTTCAGAGAGAACGCTGGTTGCGGGGCATGACAAGATCTCCAAGGCGTGAGTGGCGAGCTCTGGCCATTTATCCAGATTGGAAGCCCAAAAAGAGCAAGGGTCCAGTGACACAGTCATGGCTTCAATGTTCAGTTGGAGATACTCCTGTACCATCGTCTCTAGGCGTTGACTATGTGTCTGACTTCTTGTCTCCTGTGGCCTTGCAAAGGTTGGGCTAAAAAACTGGTGAAAGGATTCCGCAAAATTGCTGTGAACACCAGCAGATACTGTGTTTCTGTTACGGTTTGAGTGCTGAACACTCGACAGTCCCACGGTTGGCAAGTTAGAGCTGTGAGATTCACTACGTGCACCACTGGTGTTTTGTGGAAAAGCATATGTAAGATTCTGCAACAGTCTCTGCTGATACTCCTGCATGCGTGAATCCCTTTCTATGGCTGGAATTATTTGGCAAATTTACTTTTGTACCGGGGATCTAACAGTGTGGCTACCCAGTAGTCAGGATTATTTTGAATTCTGACAATTTGAGGGTCATGTTGCAGGTAGTGCAGCAAGAAGGCACTCATGTGTCTTGCGCATCCGGGAGCACCAAGTCCCTGTTGTGTTGGTGGCGAAGTACGACTCATGCTTCCTTTCTCTACCCTCTCCCCCCAACCTCGCACAACAGAAATGTGATCAAGGTTTCCCTTATCTGATGAGTCTTCCATGCCCATCGCCAGTTCGTCATCCACTTCTTCCTGGGCTCCTGTACCTTCCTCACTAGTTTGTCTGCTACCAAGCGCCCTGGTTAATCCCTCTCCCCCACCCTCCCATGCCAGCCGCCTTGGTGCTGCCGACCGTCTGGACCTTGCAGATGTTAGCCCTTCCGCATACAACTCCTCCTCCTCTACTTCCTCCACCTCCTCTTGTTCCACCACCTGACTCCGAATTATGTTTAACATCTGCTCCAGCATGTAAATCACCGGAATAGTCATGCTGATAATGGCATCGTCAGCACTAAACATCTTCGTGGCCATTTCAAAACTGTGCAGAAGGGTGCATTGGTCCCTGATCTGAGACCACTCCTCCAGCGTGATTTGCCCCACCTCTGGATCTCGTTGGGCCAGGCTATAATTCATAACGTATTGCACCAGGGCTTGTCGGTGCTGCCACAGTCGCTGCAACATGTGCAGAGTTGAATTCCACCGCGTTGGCACATCGCATTTTAGCCGGTGAAGTGGCAGGCCCAACGACTTCTGTAGAGATGTAAGTCGCTGAGCTGCGGGATGCGAACGGCGGAAGTGAGCACACAGCAACCGTGCCCTCTGCAGAAGGCCATGTAGTCCGGGATAGTGTGCTAAAAATTGCTGGACAACCAGGTTCAACACGTGAGCCATATAAGGCACGTGTGTGACATTGCCTCGGCGAAGGGCCGCACCCAGGTTTGCGGCATTGTCGCACACGGCCTTCCCTGGTTGCAGGTCCAGTGGAGATAACCATTCATGAAACTGGTTCTCCAGAGCTGACCACAACTCCTCAGCTGTGTGACTCACATTTCCCAGATATTTCAACGTAAAAACCGCCTGATTACGTTGAGCCCTTATGCCAGCATAGCAAGGAGGTGTGCTGCAGGATCCCTTCTGCACAGCTAGAAAGCCCGTGGCATGACCAGACAGGCTTTGGGTGCAGGTGGAGGACCGAGAGGAGGTTGAGGAGGCAGTTACATTAAAAAATGCCCAGGCTATGCAAGGCTTAGAACCCATGCGACCTGAAGAGTCACCTTGACTTGTGGTCAGAGGCAGAGTTGTGGTTGAGGATGCAGTTGGTGACGTGCTTCCAGTACTACGTCTCTGTCCAGGAAGGCGCACCCTGACCTCGTCGTCACTCGAATCCTCCTCCATCTCCTCTGCTGACCTCATCGACTGTCTCACTGTGGGTTGACAGTAAGTGGGATCTACAACCTCGTCATCATCACCCTGTGTGTTCTCACCCCCGTCGTCCTCAGAGCCAACCTCTTCCTTCCCTGACACAAAACTCAAGTTGTCGCTCACATCTGGTATTTAAGTCTCATCATCGTCTTCCTCATTGTCTCCACCAACAGGAGTTACAGTTTGGGAACGAGGGTCTACATTATGCTCAGAACCTTCTTCATCTGGTCCTGGATCAGACTCATAAACATTCTGGGCATCAGTGCAGATCATTTCCTCGTCTGGATTCACAGAAGCTGTGGAGACGACCTCTGATTCCCAGGCTATAGTATGAGTAAACAGCTCTGCAAACTCAACCATCTGTTCTACCCCACACTCAGACGGCAGTTGGAGACTTGAGAGCTGTGAGGAAGCAAGTGCGATTGGGGTGACACCTCTGAAGACTGGAGTTTTTGTGTTGTTGAAGTTGAGGTGGAGAGCCGACTTAAAGGCGCACTTGATATCTGTTGAAGCACCTTAATTTTGTGCCTCATCTGGAATTTGTAACGATGGGCGTGCCCGTAAGGAAGGGATCGTACCACATTGTCCACTAAAAGAAGTAGACATCTTAGTTTGGCTGGAAGATGGTATTTCCTCTGCAGATGTTACTGTTGCTTTAACACCTACCCCACGGACACAACATTTTTTTCCCTTCACAACACGCCTATTCCCCTTTCCACTAGCAGCAGGCCTTTTGCCACTCATTTTGGTGGTTACCTAATTGACAACTGTGGAGTTGTTTCCACAAAAAACGATGGCTGCAAAAAATTCTTAGTATTTGAACGCGGGTGGAGCTTTGTATAGATGGCCTAATAGAATGAGTGCCACAGACTGCTACTATGACCACAATAATTCTACATGGCAAAAATATAAAATAGAACAGCGCTCCATCCGGGTGTATGATGTGGAAAAAGTCTTTTATTCAGCCATAAAAATACTGCATAAAAAATTTTTTTATTCAAACAAACAAAGTCTTTTTAAAGAGAATAAACAGGACCATGGGGCACAAGGGGAGAGAGAGAAACAGACAAAATAATGTACACCAACACTTTAAATATAAGAACCACCGTCTCAATACCCCTTGTCCACCATGTGTCCTATAGAAAAAAAGAGAAAAGATAAGGACACATGGTGGACAAGGGGTATTGTTTGTTTCTCTCTCTCCCCTTGTGCCCCATGGTCCTGTTTATTCTCTTTAAAAAGACTTTGTTTGTTTGAATAAAAAAAAATTTTTGTGCAGTATTCCTGATCGCTTAGCTGTCAATCATGTGGCCTACAAGGGTGATCAATTTCTAATAATTGCCCTTACAGCAGGATGTGTGCAGTACAAGTATGTATATCCCTCCATAGAAGATGGTAGCAATTGCTGCGATCTCTTTTGGGTGTATTTCGCCTGCGCCGCATCTTGGCTCTCTCCAGGGTTTCCCTGGAGACGGCTTCGATGGGCGGTGACGCGGGCACTGAGTGTGATGCCTCTTCCGGTTTTGTGATGCGACTGCGCACTCCAGGCTGTATGGTGAGTGTCTGCACATTCTGTGATTAGTTCAGCATTATGTCATTTCCTTTATGACGCAGTTGGCATCTTACTTTGCCTGTCAGCGATGCAATGATTGGTAAATATGAGTAAGATATATGATACACTAACTCTTATAGGTGATTTCTTTTACCTTGGCGCCGTTTTTTGTCTCTCTTTTTGATTGGATCTGCCGCATGGATGCAAATGAAGGAGGAATTTGACTAATCCACATCTCTATGGCAACATCATGAGGAAGCTATTTTCGATCTTATGTAATATCATATGGATCTATTTGTATATTTGATTTTGAAATTTATACACATGTTTATCGTAATTGATACAGTATCTATGTAGGTCTGATCTCTGTTTTGCACTGTCTTTTGTATATGTATATTTAGGTGGGAGTAAATGTTTTTTATGATTGGTGCTGGCTTACAGCCCTATACTATTTAAATCCGCCCTTTTGTATGTTTTGTATATACTTGACAGAGACCTGCTGTGGTCGAAACGTCATTTTTATGGCTGAATAAAAGACTTTTTCCACATCATACACCCGGATGGAGCGCTGTTCTATTTTATATTTTTGCCATATATTGTTTCCAAGTGGGTTCCTTGGACTGGATACGTGCTCCCCAATTCTGTGAGTGCTGTCAACTTGCTTTTCTTTTTTTCCTTTGACAAGAACATGGGGACCAATAATTCACAGGCATATGAAATAGGCAGGCAAAATTATAGAATTCTTAATAGCTGTGGAGCTTTGTATAGATGGCCTAATACAATGAGTACCACAGACTGCTACTATGGCCAAAATTATTGTCCAAGCAACATGCAGATAGAATTTTTTTTTTTTTTTTAAGGCTGGTGGAGCTTTGTATAGATGGCTTAATATAATGAGTACCACAGACTGCTACTATGCCCAAAATTAGTGTCCAGGCAACATGAAAAAAAAAATTATTTTATTTTTAAGGCTGGTGGAGCTTTGTATAGATGCCCTAATAGAATGAGTAGCACACACTGCTACTATGCACACAATTATTGAACAGGATAGATGCAGCGAATAATTAGGAGTGATTTGAACGCTGGTGTAGCTGACAAAAAGTGATAGCAACTGCTGTAACCTAGCCCTGAAAAGGGCTGCAATTACAAATAGTCACTGTCCCAAGTTGACTTATCTGTCTATTTAAGAGTGAGCACAGACCTGCCTGCTAAAACTGCTAGGAACTGATGTAACGTAGCCCTCAAAAGGGCTGCAATTATGAACTAGTGCCTACTCCCTAAACCTTCCTCTCTATTTCTCAGCGATTTCGCGTGCAAGTCGCAGTTGCACAATGCACACCCAATATAGCGCTAACAGAAGCAGTGCCGTCTAACACTGAGCTGCAGCATTGAGAAAATGGTGGCGAGGGGGAAATGGCTGGGTCTTATAGGGCAAGGACATGTGACATACACAGCCAATGACACATGCCCTTGCTTGTGTGAAAAAAAGCACCTCGCTCCATGCGTGCGCTGCTGATAGGCTGACAGACTGCACCGCCCACTGGAAATGCGGGAATGAGAAAAAAAATGGAGATCTTCATTATTTCTGCAGAGATCCATCCCATGCCCCTCCCCCCGCCATGCTGTACACTCAAACTGTGTATTAACATTGATTATCAGCATTACTGTGAAAAAATCCAGTGACGATTTAGGTGCACGAACAGTTATGAACATAACCTCGAACAGCCGGATTTTTTCCAAATCGTTCGGGTTCGTCGAACGACTCGAACACCGCCCAAAACAGCTTGAATTTGAGATTGGCGAACAGTTCTAGTCGAACACTGCTCATCTCTACTCCTGACCTCACCACAGAGCTGTGTGTAAGTAAAACTAAACCTGCATTTCCACTGCAAGATAATTGTGAACAAGCATTGTTAAAAATTCTTGTTTCATGATTTTCTTGCTGTGTAGACAGGCTACCAATTACCCCGTACACTAGCAAAATGCTCATTCATCAGGTGAAACTATTTTTTGTGCAGCACAAAAGACAATCGATCTGATTGGTGCATCTCTCTGTGTAAACAGGATTTGTGCTGCCGAGAACAATGGCAGCCAATGCGCTCTCAATGCTCAGTGTGAATCTTTAATTTGGTCTGCCACTGAAAAAAATCCATTGAAACAACTGGCGATTGGTAAAGTTTGATCTCATAGTGCTGCCGTTTAGTCCATGTAAACTGACCCAAACAGTACAGCAGAGCTAAGATTTGGCTGATTACAAACACCTCTGCTGCTGCAGCTCTCCTCTCATAGTACTGTTAGCTTAGCTGTATTCCCTCCCCTCCCACACTTGCTGGCTGTGAGATGAAAGCAGAAGTGTTAGTTGTAAGCAGACACAGCTATACAGTGAGATCATTCAGGAGAGCACCTATGTGAGACATGTAATGATGGACAGTCTGCTCTCCTCACTGAGATTTGTCTCATTACAAACACTTCTAGCAGCTCTCTTCACAGTGCTGTCAGCTATTCTGTGCAGCCTCTCTTCCTACCTTGGCTGTGTGTGATGAAAGCTAAAAAAGTGTATGTGTTCACACTTATGTCTACTATACCTTGGGCACTTTTTGGTCACACACAGCTCTGCAGTGAAATCAGGAGAGCAGACTGTCAGTCATTACATGTCTCACACTGGTTACGCCCCATTTAGTTTAAAATAATCTCTGGGGGTAGATTCTCTTGCAATTCAGTGTCCTGCCCATAGTCCTGAACAGATCATTTACATATAACAAAAGTATGGATTTTTCTAGAACAAGACATTGGATCGCAGAATTCAAGGTATTTTATTCAACTTTCTGTGATGAGCATGCCCATATAGATGGATGAGAAGGGTTGATCCTACTGATCCTTCCCTTTAAAACTATTCTTGTTAGCAGTAGGAGTTAAAACTGCTTTTGGTGCTTTGTAACTTGCCATCCACTCTTTTTGAGTGATTAGTTCATTTTCATCCTTATTCTGCCAGCATCATAGGTGCTGGAATGTCTTTTCCTTCACTTTCCTGCCCTACTGTTTATATGCTGTTTGACAGACAGGAGAGCAGGAAGACAAAGATCCACTTCCACTTTCTGTAATCCATCTCTGTGTATCTGCTCGGACAGATGGATTACACAGGCAGTAAACAGCAAGTTAGACAGAAAGGAGGCCCCTAGTTCTTGTTGCTTTGCAGCAATTTTTTGGGGGCAAGACAACATCATTTCTAAAGTGATTTGCAAATTCTTTTTTTATCACATTATCTGTGAAAAGAGATCAAGTTATCTGAAAGTATATAAGAAGAAACCTTCACAAACAACTGATTATCAAGGTCGATATGAAAAACCCCAGGAAATGACTAGCAATAGTCAACTTCGTAGCTTTTCAATCTACTTTTAAATATAATGTGTATTTATTGAGCCACATTGCAGGTTAAATTATTAAAATTATTAAATGATATGACTCTTAAGCTACTTTTAACTGCAAGTAATATGGTTTTGCCAGGATACCTATTCTAGTAATACTAAGACCTCCATGTTCCTGCTTGTGACCAATAAACTAGTATCTTACGAGTAGTGATGAATGATTGAATTTGTAATGAATCAAATATGTTAAGAATTTTTTGGGATCCGATTGCACAAAACAGCCGGCTGCCATTTTGCTAAATTATTTTGCAGACAATAAATGGGTTAAAATCCCCCAAACTTTATACTCACCTATCCTCACCTCTTCTCGCATGGTCTTCACCGTTTCCACAGATTGGGGGACTGGAGATCTGCGTGGTAGGCGGCATAAGAATGATAGGCAAGTACGGTACATGTTTTTGTTTCTTAATTTCTTTAACCCTTTTCCTCTTTTCATGGGAGTCTCAATGAGGACTTCATTTATTAGGACCAAATCAAATCTGCCGATCAAATCCAAGCAAATCGAATTTCAGGGGTTCACTCTTCTCTAATTGCAAGTTGATTTCCAAACTTTTAAGAAGATTGGATGTAAAGCACAGATGGCGGACTATGAGGGGATTATGTAATCAGTTATGTATGCAGTCTTATTATTATACTATTTCTAGACATTCACGTCTCACCGGGGTCAGATATAAAGCAAGTTCACAAACATGTGGGACTGCCGCATCTTTACAGTGATGCAGAAAGACTTTGTCTCTTCTCACACTAAATAGCCCAAGTCATTCACGCAGCATCTGTTATAAGGCTCACACTCCAACGAGCACCAGGCGGGGTGTTACTGGACGGCGAACTCCGCCAGACGGTTAATCACAGGCTGGACTGGGCCCTGGACTCCTTCATTTCAATTTTTTTCTTGGTGAACACTCTCAGTGCTAATGAATTATGCAATAAATGGTTTTATTATGAAGAAATTAATTGCAACCCTGTAACAGGAAATCTGGCACAGACAAGACCAACAATACATCAGCTTCTCCGGTTTAACATTTGTGCTGTGAAGAGATTCCCCAAAACAAAGCCAAATTCATGCATTTTATTACCAAAGAAAAAGATCATTAATATTCAATGCAAAAATTAGAGACATTGTAAGAGAGAACAATTCAGTTAAAGGAACACAACATCTAGAAATGAATCATTAAAATGGACCTGACAATGGATGCAAAGCTGCCCGAACCCTGAGCAGCATGTATCAGATAGCTTAAATCAATCCAAAAAGGAATGTTCTCCAGCAGCAACAAAGAGGAAGATGAAACTTAGTCTTTAATCATATAAAAATAGAAAATTAGCAGAATGTGCACAAATTATAAAAAACTATAATATTAACGCGTTTTGGAACATAGATGATTAAGAGTTTTTCTACCTGAAATGCATAAGCATTATGGATTTTTTTTTAATATATGCATATTCTTCCAGTCTTTTTATTCTATATGATTAAAGGCTAAGTTTTAACTACTTCTCTGTTAGTGCTTGAGAACATTATTTCAGACTGTCTACAAGGAAATTTCCTGATATACCTATCTCTAATACTGGAATGGTGAGCTGAGTTTACATTTTTTCTCATTTTTAGCATGTGTCAGACACTGTCTGGATGATTTGAGCCATGTATAGTTGACCCTGAAATGCTGCACACATATTTTGAAAGCCATCGGATCTGAGCCACACGGGAGACTAGTTGGAAAGCAGGTTCAGAGTAGCTTCTCCCTGCTTGCTGCGAATGATTATGTAATGCCGATATCTCTGCATCCCTTTTCCCTGGCAAAAATACCAATGCTCTCACCGCCGCAGCCCTGCACCACCTGCTCCTCCTGCCTTGTCTCCAGCGCCTCTGCTTTCCGCTTCCCTACCCCGACAGAGGCGCCAAGTTACTCAACGCTGCAGTCCCACGCCCCGTCCTCATTCTCCTGCAGCTGTCCAGGGTCTGCACACTGCTCGCAGATCGCCGGACACAGTTCTTAAGGCGTGCGCACGGTTCTGGCTTCTTAAAGTGACAGTGCGCGTCGTCCTAAAATATTCCCAGCTAATGGCTGGGGAGCTCTAATTATTTAAGGCACCTCTATCAGATGGGAGGTGCCTGTGCAATGTAAGTGTGTTTATATCATCATTATCAGTTCTCAGGTCCCAGCTCTCATATTCCTGAATACCAGCCTGTCTAGCAGCCGTGCCTTCCATCTTGTCTTCCAGCCGTGCCCGCCAGTTTGTCTTCCAGTCTTGCCTGCCAGTCTATCTTCCAGCCGTACATGCCAGTCTGTCTTCCATCTATGTCCGCCAGCCTGCCTATCCACCATTTCAGCCTGCACCCGCCAGTGCTTATCCTCTCATTTGCCGGTCCTGTCGGAATCCATGATATCTGTTGCCTTCCCCCCCACCTGCATACATCTATTAGACTTTCACTTGGGCCAACCCAGCAACCCATTTCTACTGGGTCAGCTGCCATTTACCCAAGGTCAGTCCTGGAGTAGCACCTTGATTACCTCCCTTGTCTCTCCTCGGATCTTGGTGTTGTACGCTGCTGCATATCCATGGTCGGATTGGGTGAGACTCCTAGTTACCATATTTTACGGACTATAAGACGCACTGGACCATAAGACGCACCCCAAATTTTCAGAAGAAAAATAGGGGAAAAAATTAATGTGTCAAATGAGGGTCTGTCTTACAGTCTGTATTCAGCTTACCGGGGGGGTAGGGTGTGATCTGGAGCGCTGGTGGAGCAGGGTCACAGGAGGTATTCGGTGGTTTGGCAATGATCTGACTCATCCCAAGCTGGTACGGCAGGTTCGGAAGTGTGTGGGCTCCGCAATTTTGTAAAAGCCCGTAGCTCCCAAACATCCATCCCAGGATGGTGCGAGGCACTTTTGCAGATACTCGGTGGTGCTGGGGCTCCGCCGACATTTTGTGAAATCCCGGAGCCCCCACACATCCATTCCAGGCTGGTGCATGGCAGTTTTGGAGATGCTTGGTGGTGCAGGGGCTCCACTGAAATTTTGTGAAAGCCCAGACACTTCCATTGCTGTAATGTTGTGGTCTCCAGGAAAATGGCCGCTGGAGGCAGCGTATGTGCAGAATGAGATCTCGGCACCAAGATCTCAATCTACACAGGCGCCACCAGAGGTGGTCATTTTCCTGAAGGCCAACGCATTACAGCAATGGAAATGCGGGGGTTCTGGCTTTCACAAAATGTCGGCAGAGCCCCCACACCACCAAGTATCTCTGAAACTGCCGCGCATCAGCCTGGGATGAGACTCCAGGTAAGTACATCTGGACGATAAGATGCACCAGCATTTTCCTACAAAATTTTGGGGGAATAAAGTGTGTTTTATAGTCCTAAAAATATGGTACGCCCCTCCAGGCTCTCCTTGGGCTCTGGAACCATGGTTCCACCACCTACCCCATTACAGATTTATAGCGCTTTTCTTATAAATGCACACAGCGACAGACCTGTCACTCAAAGGGAGCAGGTGGGGAGAAACCATCAGTGACTGCCCTTTTAGACTAGTCTACCATGTGGCTCGGTTCCTGGTGGCTTTTACAATATGGCTGAAATAATAAAGCCATTGTCTAATACATTTATCCAATGGATCGGGCAGTATGTATCAGCTGTTAGGTTCCATTTCATTAAGCAAGAATTACAGTCGCACCTACTATTTATTATTTTGCTGCATTTTCTGCTTGATCCTGAAAAAAGATCTAGTAAAAATCTTGTACAACATAGTCGTCAATCTGATAATCAGCTCCACCTTAATTTGGTCACTGTCTGAAAATCTTTACTTTTAGCCAAGGGTCACGGCTTTGTAGTCTTTTACCACAACAGAGCAGTGGAGAGAGGTTCCTGCTGCAGCCAGGAAGCAGTAAAGAGAAGGAAGGAGACATCACTGATTTTCTGAGTCTCAAAGAGAAGATTTCTGTATACCGTATATACCCATGTATAAGTCGAGATTTTCAGCCCATTTTTTAGGGCTGAAAGTCCCCCTCTCGGCTTATACGCGGGTCATATACGGGAGTCGGCGGGGGAGGGGGAGCGGGGTGTCGGATTATACTCACCTCTCCGTCGCTGCGGTCTCTGCAGCCCCCCTGCTTCTCCACAATCTCCGGCTCCTTCCTGCAGCGGTCACATGGCACCGTTCATTAAAGTCATGAATATGCACATATTCATGACTTTAATGAGCGGTAGCATGTGACCGTTGCAGGACTGAAGCGCTGCGGAGAGCGCCGGGAGAAGAGGAGAGGCTGCAGGGACGCGTGGCGGAGGGGTGAGTATAGCGATATTTACCTGTCCCTCGGTCCACCGCAGCGCACTGCTCCCTCGGTCCGACTCCTCTGTGTGTGAATGATGAGGCAGAGGGCGCGATGATGTCGTTAGTGCGCGCCCCGCCCCCTGCCTGATCATTCACACACAGAGGAGTCGGACCGAGGGAGCAGCGCTGCGGTGGACCGAGGGACAGGTAAATATCTCAGGTGCCGGGGTCCTGAGCGAGCGGTGACACCCCCCGCCTGCTCAGGACACCGGCACCTGGCCCCCAGCGACGAGAGGTGAGTATGTCATTTTTTTTTTTTTTGCAGCAGCAGCATATGAGGCCTAATACTATGGGGCATAATTGTGCAGCATATGGGGGCATAATATGGAGCATATGGGGGCATAATATGGAGCATATGGGGGCATAAGCTGTGGAACATATGGGGCATAATCTGGAGCATATGGGGGCATAATATGGAGCATATGGGGGCATAAACTGTGGAACATATGGGGCATAATCTGGAGCATATGGGGGCATAATATGGAGCATATGGGGGCATAAACTGTGGAACATATGGGGCATAATCTGGAGCATATGGGGACATAACATGGAGCATATGGGGCAAAGCTGTGGAACATATGGGCATAATCTGGAGCATATGGGGGCATAATATGGAGCATATGGGGGCATAATATGGAGCATATGGGGCATAATATGGAGCATATGGGGGCATAATATGGAGCATATGGGGGCATAATCTGTGGAACATATGGGGCCATAATATGGAGCATATGTGGGCATAATCTGTGGAACATATGGGGCATAATCTGTGGAACATATGGGGCATAATCTGGAGCATATGGGGGCATAATCTGTGGATCATACGGGGGCATAATCTGTGGAATATATGGGGGCATAATCTGGAGCATATGGGGGCATAATCTGTGGAGCATATTGGGCATAATCTGTGGAGCATATGGGGGCATAATCTGTGGAGCATCATATGGGGGCATAATCATTTTTCACCCTAGGCTTATACGCGAGTCAATAAGTTTTCCCAGTTTTTTGTGGCAAAATTAGGGGGGTCGGCTTATACACGGGTCGGCTTATACATGAGTATATACTGTATATGTTTTAGATTCAATTGTAATATGTAACTAAAGAGGATCAATGAAAAGTGGGAGACAATGTGCTGGGATATTTTTACATGTTTGTGCATTTATTAATGAATAAAATAGGATACCATAGGGATACTTAAAAATCCCCAAAAATTTATATTTGGTAAAAGCTGCATTTTTACTCACTAGAACCCTACAAGCTGGTTACACTGAAAGTTTCTAGTACAATGTCGGAGCTCGCTGCTCTGTTCTCCTGACCTCGTCTCTCTATTGTTCCCAGAGGAGAGATACATTTTTCCATGAGAACACTTCATATACAGGCTCTCGATCTGTCTCTCTGCAAAGTGTGAGAATGGGTTGATCAGAAACAATGGACACTGCAGTCATATTCCTAAGAGCTTGTATTTCACTGGCACAGTTATGTAAGTATAAAAGCGTAATAATGGGACAATACAAGGCCCATGTACTGCATTTATTGCATTGGTTGGCAGATGCAGCCTACATAATGTCAGATACCTGCTGTGCTTCACAAAAATATTAAAGTGTAACTCAAATTTCAAAAGAAAAACGATTATAGTGGTCGACTGCGCAGTGTAATCATTTTTATTAATCATTCTATTAGAGGATTTTGCTGTTAACCCACAGCACGGAACGCCCAAGATCTGCACGAAATAAGGCAGTGTCCTGTTTACTGCTTATAGCTGCCGTCTTAAGTGCAGGAGCGAGTGCTGTAGGATGTTATGGTGCCCACTCTTGCACTGAAGACAGAAGCCAAGCAGGAGCAGGACGCTGCTAGTTTAGTGCAGCCCACAGTACAGGCCTTGGGCAGTCCGTGCTGCGGTTAAAGAGCAAAATCCTGTAATAGATTGATTTAGAAAAATGATTATACTACAAAATCCTCATTTTCCTTTTGAAAATTGATGGACAAATTAACCTATAAGATCAGGAACAACAGATCATAAGTGATTGTGACCAGGATGGGACTTACCATTACCAACCTATGCAGTCGCACATGGGCCCCAGAGGTAGGAGGGTCCACTACCACTTCAAAAGAAGGTGGGATTGTGCATTATGATGAGCTATGGGATTGCCTATAAATTGTTCTTGCACAGGGCCTCTTCTATCCGTGTCTGCCACTGATCGTGATGGATCCTGTAAATTTGAAGGCTAAGACACCAGTGTGAACAGAGCATAAATCACACTCTTCACTGTAATAGGTTATAGAGCAGACTTGAAAACATTTTTAGAACGCTCAGAGAATGTTGTATATAATGGTGTGAACAATTTTGGAGGTAAGCAATATCCCACTTTATAAGGCAATAAGAGAGAGATTTGGAGCATTTAATGACTAAATGTAAGGATATGGGTAGATACCTGAAGAAGAGTGGACTTAAAACAGGGGCACAAAGGGAGGAGACTGCCTGAAGTAGGGGTGCTAGCAAAGAGGGGGACTAGAGCAGAAGCACTAGAAGGAGTATATCTATAGCAAGGGCTGTTGGCATATGCAACAGATTGGGACTTATTATAAGTAAAAGGAGGACTTTATACTAAAAAGACAGCAGATGGCTATAGTGTGTAAAGTTATATGCTTGCTGTAATGTGGGGAGGGAAACTCTCTTGTTGTTGTTGGTTGTTTTACCTTTGCTTCCTGTTTCGTTTTCTCCACGGACTGTGTGGCACTGAATTGTATCTCATGTTTATCCAGTATGAAGTAAATACTGTTTACTCAAGATATCTTGCTGTCTGAAGCTTGCGTAAGTACAGTGCCGATGATAAGAAGATGCACTCTGCGACAGGTTATGGGCCCAGTCACCCCAGACGCTACGCAGCCTAGACATCCCAGGCACTACGCATCCCAGACGCTACAAGCCCAGGCAGAAGGATCGCGGTTTATAACCCCAGATTACGGAGCACACAGATAAGCTCTGTAAACAGAAGGAAATAAATCCAGATACAGAGTGACAAAGGAATTCATGACCCCAGGAGCTGGATATAATTACAGAGAATTCAACACAAGCAGGACATACAGGAACTATCAGAAGAAAGAAAAAAAAAGAAAAAAACAGGAGAATATCTTCAGTACAACTCTCTAAACAAGTAAGTCTATATAAAGATGATGAATAACACAGAACTGAAATTCACAGTAGCTAAACTGAATAGTGAAAATTATCACTTATGGAAATTTAAAGTAGAGATGTTGTTATCTAAGGATGATTTATGGGAAGTAATTGTTACAGAAAGACCAGATCAAGATAATCAGACATGGGATAAAAAGAATGGACAAGCGAGAGCCACCATTCGCTTATTAGTGGATGATGCTCAATTAATACATATAAGAAATGAAGAAACAGCGAAAGGAATGTGGGAAGCATTAAGAAAACTGTATGAAATACCTAGCTTGAATCACAAATTATTTTTATTAAGAAAGCTTTACAGTATGAGATTGAGTGCAAATGATGACATGCAGAAGCACATATTCTCAATGATGGAAGTGATATCACAGCTAAGATCTATTGGTGAAGACATTAAAGAAAGTCATATAGCAGCTTTATTGTTGTGCAGTTTACCATATTCGTATACAGCCTTGATAAATGCCCTTGAGACGAGACCAGAAACTGACATTACATTAGATTTTGTGAAAACAAGACTAATAGATGAATATCAGAGAAGAAAAGAACAAAGCAATGATTCTTATACTGAAAAGGACAGTGAAAACGCTCTTAAAGCTACAGAATTTAAAAAACCCTATAATAAAGAGACAAGAGAATCATAGAATCATAGAATCATAGAATCATAGAATGGTAGAGTTGGAAGGGACCTCCTGGGCCTTCTGGTCCAACCCCCTGCTCAAAGCAGGATTCTCTAAATCATCCCAGACAGATGTCTATCCAGCCTCTGTTTGAAGACTTCCATTGAAGGAGAACTCACCACCTCTTGTGGCAGCCTGTTCCACTCCTTGATCACCCTAACTGTCAAAAAGTTTTTTCTAATATCTAATCTGTGTCTCCTCCCATTCAGTTTCATCCCATTGCTTCTAGTCTTTCCTTGTGCAAATGAGAATAAAGATGATCCTTCTACAATGTGACAGCCCTTGAGATATTTGTAGACAGCTATTAAGTCTCCTCTCAGTCTTCTTTTTTACAAGCTAAACATTCCCAAATCCTGCAACCGTTCCTCATAGGACATGGTTTGCAGACCGGTCACCATTCTGGTGGCTCTTCTCTGAACTTGCTCCAGTTTGTTGATGTCTTTTTTAAAATGTGGTGCCCAAAACTGGACACAGTATTCCAGATGAGGTCTGACCAAAGAGGAGTAGAGGGCAATAATGACCTCACGTGATCTAGACTGTATGCTTCTGTTGATACATCCTAGAATTGCATTTGCCTTTTTTGCTGCTGCATCACACTGTTGACTCATGTTAAGTCTGTGATCAATTAGTATACCCAAGTCTTTTTCACATGTGCTGTTACTTAGCCCTATTCCTCCCATTTTGTATATGCTTTTTTCATTTTTATTGCCCAGATGTAGTACTTTGCATTTTTCCCTGTTAAAATCCATTCTGTTAGTTGCTGCCCACTGCTCCAGTTTATGTATATCTTTTTGAATCCTCTCTCTCTCTTCTCTAGTATTAGCTACCCCTCCTAGCTTCAGATGTAAGAAAAAAGGTCATTTAAAGAAAGACTGTACCATGTGGAAAGCAGAACAACAAAAATTACAACATAAAAAGCATACACAGAAAGTAAAAAACACAATTTCCGATTCGTGTGAGAATAATTGGAATGGCACATTCAAAATAACAGAAAAGAAATCATCACTTGGTTGGTTTATTGATTCAGGAGCAACGAGTCATATGACAAGTGACAAGAATTTCTTTACTGATCTTGATTTAGATAAGAAAGAAGCCATTTATCTTGCAGATGGAAGCAAAAGAACTGCAGAAGGTATCGGACAAGGTATGCTAAATTGTTCAAACAAGTTCAGACAAGATTCAAAGATACTTGTACAGGATGTGTTGTATGTTCCAAAATTGGAAGTTGGATTACTATCTGTGAAACGTTTAACAGCAAAAGGACTTACAGTAAAATTCAAAGACAATGAGTGTGCAATTATTGCAGGAAACAAGATGATAACCAAAGTCAAGGCAGATGAACAATTATATCATTTTGACAAACCAAAGGAACAGATGAAGGTATGTACACATGATCACAAAAACTGTATTCACATGTGGCATAGACGTCTAGGACATAGACACCCGGACAGTATAAGGGAACTACAGAAAAAAGAATTGACAAAAGATTTAAAGATATCAGATTGCTCAATTACCATAAGATGTGAATGTTGTATAAAATTGAAAGCCACAACGATATCTATTCCAAAAGAAAGTGAGATGAAAAGTGAAAGACCACTGGATTATGATGCATACTGACGTATGTGGACCCATGAAAGTGACTACATCAGGAGGCAATAGATACATGTTTACTTTTATAGACGACTACTCAAGATACACAGTCACATACTTAATTAAGAACAAAAGTGAAGTTTTTGATAAACTTGTAGACTATGTAACAAGATCAAGTAACACATTTCAAAGGAAGCCAATTGTCATCAGAAGTGTTAATGGATGTGAATTTACAGGTCACAGAATAGAAGACTACTTAAGACAAAATGGAATAGAACATCAGAAAACTGTTCCATACACACCTGAACAAAATGGAGTAGCAGAAAGGAAAAACAGAACTCTAACAGAAATGATGAGATGTATGCTGACAGATTCTAAACTACCAGAGAAATATTGGGGTGAGGCAGCAATGACAGTTACATATCTACAGAACCGACTTTTTTCCAGAAAACTGAAGAAAACTCCATATGAACTGTGGCAAGGTATGAAACCAAGTGTCAATCATTTAAAAGTTTTTGGATGTAAAGTTTTTATATTCATTCCAACAGAAAAACGTTCCAAACTTCAAAACAGATCCATGGAAGGAATATTCATTGGATATAGTGAAAACTGCAAAGGATATAGAATCTTAGATCCCAAAACAGACAGAGTTACAGTGAGTAACAGTGTGACATTCATTGAAGATTTAAATGAAGACATTATGATTTCAGTTGAAACAAAAAATGAGAAAAACAATAGTGACATAACTGAAGAAATATCTGATGAGAAAGAAGTAGAAATTAATGAAGAACAAAATACTGAAAGTGAAGACTCACAACTACAAACAGACACAGAACCAAGACGTTCAATAAGAGAGAACAAAGGAAAACCACCAAAACGTCTCTCATACAAGACAAGTATAAGAAATATCTATGAGCCTACATCTTGGGAAGACATATCTAAACTTCCTGAAGGAGAAGCTAATAATTGGATAGAAGCAACAGAAACAGAAATTAAATCCATGCATGATTCAAATACATGGACACTAACAGATTTGCCAGAAGGAAGAAAAGCCATAGGATGTAAATGGATTTTTAAAGTAAAATACCAAACAGATGGCACACCTGAAAGATATCGAGCAAGACTCGTAGCTAAAGGGTATTCTCAAAAATATGGAGAAGACTATGATGAAACATTTGCTCCAGTTGTCAAACACACTACAATAAGAACTTTACTTACAGTTGCAGCAATGGAAAAGATGGAACTAAGACATCTGGATGTAAAGACAGCTTTTTTGAATGGCGATTTAACAGAAGACATCTACATGGAACAACCTCCAGGATTCAAAGATGAAAGAAATCCAAACAAAGTTTGTAAACTACAGAAAACCATATATGGTTTAAAGCAGAACAACAAACAAACATATGGTTTAAAGCAAGCAGCTAAAGCGTGGAATGACAAAATCACGGAAGTACTAACAAATGAAAAATTTCAAAGAAGCAAAGCTGATCCATGCTTGAACACAAAAAGGCTGAGTAATAGATGGATTTATGTACTCATATATGTAGACGACATTTTGATTTGTTTTAAACAAAAAAGAGATAAAGAAAACATTCTAAAAATCCTGAAACAAAATTTTGAAATCATAGACTTGGGAAATGTAAAACAGTACCTAGGAATACAGATAGAAAGAGAAGAAGATGGAAGTTTCCTACTGAATCAAAATCACATGATTCAAGACATAAAAGAAAAAATTGGACTAAAGGATACAAAAACAGTAAAGTCTCCAATGGAAGCAAATTATCTCAAAGAGATGAACAGTGAAAAAAATATGCTACCAAACAATGAAGAATACAGAACAACAATAGGAAAACTACTGTATCTAGTGACCGTTACAAGACCTGACATCGCAGCAGCAGTAGGAATCCTGAGTAGAAAGGTATCAAAACTAGAGTTGAGCGATACTTTCCGATATCCAAAAGTATCGGAATCGGAATGGTATCGCCGATACCATTAAAATATCGGCGATACCCGATACCGATACCGGAAATCCAATGTAAGTCTATGGGAACAAAATATCGTAACTAAAAAAACCCCATTCTTTCCTTGTAAACACTAAATATACACACATAGAATACATATATATATATATATATATATATACATGTCATTGTGACATATATATATACATATATGTATAGTTTATACACTTCTACATAGTAAAATATCCTCTGATTCAATTGCCGGGTAAAGCCGGCTTCTGTGAAAAGACAGAAGCACCCGACATGAAATGACACTTGGTGTACATAGGGTTAACCATGTCTTTTCATGTCGTTTGCTATCTGATTTGCACAAACAATTACATCAGTCTATGTGTGCAAAATTTCACACCTGTAGGGGTTAATTAAAGGTGTAAATTCGTTGTAAAAAAAACTGACTTTTTTGCTACGAATTTACACCTTTAATTAACCCCTACAGGTGTGAAATTTTGCACACTTAAGGGTATGCCACACTAAACAACATCGCTAACGGTATCGCTAAAAAACGTCACTATTTAGCGATCCCGTTAGCGATGTTGTTGTGTGCGGCAGCTGCCAGCGACGAGCTTCCTGCTGTGATCTCGCTCGTCGCTGGAATCGTTCCGGACCCTATTTTCGTCGCTGGCGCCCCGCTGGGTAAGTATATATCGCTAAGTGTGGCACCTTTTTTAGCGATTTAGCGGTACTTTTGTACCGCTAAAGTCGTTAAGGAGATCGCTAACCGCGATAGCGTCCTAACGACATCGCTAAAATAGGTAGCCACTAGCGATATAGAAACAATCCCGCTAGCGATCTCATTAGTATGCGACGCTAATGAGATCGCTAGCGGGATTGTCTAGTGTGGCAGTACCTTTACACTCATGTAATTGTTTGTGCAAATCAGATATCAAACTACATGAAAAGACATGGTTAACTCTATGTAAACCAAGTGTCATTTCATGTCGGGTTCTGCATTTTCACAAAAGCCGGCAATTGAATTAGCGGCTATTATACTATGTAGAAGTGTATGAACTATAAATATATATATATATGTGTCACAAATTCAATGACATGTATATATATATATGAGGTGTAAAATTGCTGAAAAAAAATGCGTGGGCTCCCGCCCTATTTTCGCAACCAGACAGACAAAGCCAGTGAGTGGGGGCAGATAATAATAGCCCAGAGAGGGACCATTATTTTTGCCCCCCCCTGGCTACTAACATCTGCCCCAGACACCCCAGAAAAGACAAATCTATAATTAGATTCGCCCTTTCTGGCACTTTGCCCGTCTATTCCCATTGCCCTGTAGCGGTGGCGAATGGGTTAATATGGGGTTAAAGCCACCTTGCTATTGAAAGGTGACCTTAAGCCAGGTTAATAATTGAGAGCTGTCAATTAGACAACTATCAATTATTAATCCTATTGCATGAAATAAAAATAAAACACACACACTTTAATTAAAAATCATTTTAATGAAATAAAGACACATGTTTTTGACCATCTTTTATTTTACTGCAAAAACCATTTCCTGTAATAAAAATAAAATAAAAAAGCAAAATTATTCTTACCTATCCCATGCACAGTCAGGTCCCACGGTGTAATCCTTCAGAAAGGGTTAATGTTTACTGCAGGGACCGCAGCTAATGCTGCAGCCTCACAGTAAACCCCCAAATGAATGAGTTCCTCTCCTGGCTGACAGGAGAGTAAAGGCTGGGTCTCACATAACGATACACCAGCGATCCCGACAACGATATGCACTTGTCAGGATCGCTGGTGTATCGCTACATGATCGCTGCTGAGCTGCCAAACAGGCAGCTCAGGCAGCGATCTGGGACAGCGACACTGCGGGTAACATCGCTTAAGGGCCCGTCTCACATAGCGATATCGCTACCGTGATCGCTGCTGAGTCACTAGTTTTGTGACGCAGCAGCGAGCTCACCAGCGATATCGCTGTGTGTGACATTCAGCGACGATCAGCCCCCCTGCCGGGTATCGCTGATTGTCGCTGAAATGTCAGGACCTTTTTTTGATCGCTGGTTTCCCGCTGACAGGCACGCATCGCTGCGTGTGACAGGCGGGAGACCAGCGATCCGCTGGTAACCAAGGTACACAGCGGGTTTCCAGGCGCGGGGCTGTGCCTAGAAACCCGCTGTGTACCTTGGATACCAGCGCCCTGATGCAGGGGAGCTGGTATCCAAGGTACACAGCGGGTTTCCAGGCACCGCGCAGCGCTTGGAAACCCGCTGTGTACCTTGGATACCAGCTCCCTGCATCAGGGCGCTGGTATCCAAGGTACACTGCGGGTAACTAAGCGATGTTACCCGCAGTGTCGCTGTCCCAGATCGCTGCCTGAGCTGCCTGATTGGCAGCTCAGCAGCGATCATGTAGCGATACACCAGCGATCCTGACAAGTGCATATCGTTGTGGGGATCGCTGGTGTATCGTTATGTGAGACCCAGCCTTTAGTTACCCGCAGTGTACGTTGGATACCAGCGCCCTGATGCAGGGAGCTGGTAACCAAGGTACACAGCGGGTTTCCAAGCGCTGTGCGGTGCCTGGAAACCCGCTGTGTACCTTGGATACCAGCTCCCTGCATCAGGGCGCTGGTATCCAAGGTACACAGCGGGTTTCTAGGCACAGCCCCGCGCCTGGAAACCCGCTGTGTACCTTGGTTACCAGCGGATCGCTGGTCTCCCGCCTGTCACACGCAGCGATGCGTGCCTGTCAGCGGGAAACCAGCGATCAAAAAAAGGTCCTGACATTTCAGCGACAATCAGCGATACCCGGCAGGGGGGCTGATCGTCGCTGAATGTCACACACAGCGATATCGCTGGTGAGCTCGCTGCTGCGTCACAAAACTAGTGACTCAGCAGCGATCTCGGTAGCGATATCGCTATGTGAGACGGGCCCTTAAGTGGAAAGCTTAATTGATTGCTTTCCACTTTCACTTCAGGTCAGCCAGGGACACAATCAGTGACGTCAGAGGGAACTGATTAACAAAAATAGGGGTTCCCTTCGAAAAAAAAATGGCGTGGGGTCCCCCCTATGTTTGTTAACAAGCCAGATGAAGCAGACCGCTGAGGCCTGGATTTTCAGGCTGTTAAGGAGCCAAGATCCATGGACCTTGCCAGCCTGATAATACCAGGCCACAGCAGTCTGCATATCTTGGCTGATTAACAAAAATAGGGGATCCCCTCGAAAAAAATTGGCGTGGGGTCCCCCCTATTTTTGTTAACCAGCCAGATGAAGAAGACCGCTGAGGCCTGGTTTTTCAGGCTGGTAAGGATCCAATATCCATGGACCTTGCCAGCCTGATAATACCAGGCCACAGCAGTCTGCTTAGCTTGGCTGGTTAACAAAAATAGGGGATCCCCTCGAAAAAAAAACGGCGTAGGGGTCCCCCTATTTTTGTTAACCAGCCAAGTAAAATGCAGACTGCTGCGGCCTGGTATTAAAAGACTGTCAAGGCCCATGGATTTTGGCCCTCAACAGCCTGATAATACCAGGCTACAGCAGCCCCACATTTGGCGCATCAAAAGATGTGCCAATTGTGGCACTTTACCCGGCTCTTCCCACTTGCCCTGTAGCGGTGGCAAGCGGGGTAATAAGGGGTTAATGTCACCGTTGATTGCACGGTGACAATAAGCCCGGTTAATAATGGAGAGGCGTCAATAAGACACCGATCCATTATTAATCCCAAAGTTTTTAAATGTTTAAAAAAAAGACACAGCAAGAAAAAAGTATTTTAATGAAATAAAAGAGACAACACAGTTTTCATTTCTTTTATTACTCTCTCATTCCTGCGACGCCATCGATCTCCTGTAAAAAAATAAAAAAAACAAACCAACAGTATACCACCTGTCCGACGCAGTCCATAGTAACGACTGTCCCGGCAGAGCCTGACATCCCGGCGCAGCACAGCTGCTTACCAGCTTCCCCGGCGGTGACGTCATCGGACTGCTTTACGGCCGCGATTACCCAGCAGTCACTGCAGTTATCGCGAGAAACTGCATGTGACCGCCAGGGAGAAGAGGATGGCGGCCATTAAGCAGTCCGGGATGTGACCGCCGGAGATCTTCTGCCGGGTAAGTGCCGCTGACTCCTGACAGACCCGACCGACGGACACTGACAGTGACAGTGACATTCCGATTCCGGTATCCGATATGACGAAAATATCGGTACTCGGTATCGGAATTCCGATACAGCCAATATCGGCCGATACCCGATATTTGCAGTATCGGAATGCTCAACACTAATCAAAACCAAATAAAGCTGATTGGAATGCCGTGAAGAGAGTAATACATTATTTGAAAGGAACTAGCAATGTTAAGCTGAAATTACCCACAGGTGATAATTGCATTTTAACAGGATATGTTGATGCAGATTGGGCTGGAGATCCAACTGACAGAAGATCTACCAGTGGACATATTTTTTTTCTCTCAGGTGGTCCAATAAGTTGGACAAGTAAGAAACAGTCAATTGTGACACTATCTTCAACAGAAGCAGAATATGTTGCAGCAGCATATGCGGGTCAAGAAGTACTATGGTTAAGAGAATTGTTGACTGAATTAGGACAACCACAGTTGGAACCAACAAAACTAAAAGAGGACAATTAAGGATGTCTTGTTCTTGCTCAGATGGAAAGAGTTAATCCAAGAACCAAGCATATTGATGTGAAATATCATTTCTTGAGAGATCATCAGGATCAAGGAGTCTTGAAGTTGGAGTATTGCCCTACTGAAGAAATGACAGCAGACATTTTCATGAAGGCGTTGAATGCTGATAAACATCAGAGACTAATAAAAAAGTTGGGTTTGATTGATTAAGTCCTTACTGTTGAGAAAGGGTGTTGGCATATGCAACAGATTAGGACTTATTATAAGTAAAAGGAGGACTTTATACTAACCCGACAGCAGATGGCGATAGTGTGTAAAATTATATGCTTGCTGTAATGTGGGGAGGGAAACTCTCTTGTTGTTGTTGGTTGTTTTACCCTTGCTTCCTGTTTCGTTTTCTCCACGGACTGTGTGACACTGAATTGTATCTCATGTTTATCCAGTATGAAGTAAATACTGTTTACTCAAGATATCTTACTGTCTGAAGCTTGCATAAGTACAGTGCCAACGATAAGACGATGCACTCTGCGACAAGGGCACCAAAAGGGAGGTCAGATACCTACAGTAGAGAGATTTTGTAGCAGAGTAGAAGCATGTGGAAACTCGAGCAGGAGCCTTTAGAGTTAATGTTCTGTGAATAGCATTACAATTCATATTGAGTGTCTGGACCTACGATCATACTGTAGTAGACAATGACAGCAAGCCAGCCAATCTAATGTGGCAGTGAGTGGATAAGGCAGCCCACCATTATCCACTCCCCCTTGTTTTACCTTTCCAATCGTATTAGAATATTCCATTGTCTGCGTATGTTCCACAATATTTAATAAGGCAGTTTATTAAGAATTCTGGATGACAACCAAAATATCGCCTTCCCTCCTCAGACATCATCAACCTCCTGGCCAGTGCTCAGGATTTCCACGTCACCCTGGGTAAGACATGGATGGCCTTCTATTGCTTAAAATTAAAAAGAACAGCTTTGATTTAACAGCTTCTCTCTGAGAGGTTAACAAAACAATTCATATAAAACACATACCCAGATGGCGCAGAAGCATCGCCCTGATGTCCCCGGCCGGCAAACTGCTCATCTCTGGATGGAAGCTGCTGGGAAATCATCGGATCCTGATTAGCACATGTGTACAACTGGAGAGATGCCTTAAGTATAGAAATACACAAAAATTAAACAAATGTCATCGCTTCATTAGCTCTGTAGTGTTTCCATTTGCCACCTGTGTACATGAAAATACCAACCTCACCATAGCGGATCAGTGCCCATCCACATAGAGCAGGAGCGCATACGACTTTCTGCAGTCCATGCTCCTCTAAGTAGCCAAGTATCCAGTCTACATTCACTTTGGACTCTCTCAGCTTGTTTTTTTCTATGGATGCCATGCTGCTGATATAAAATCTTGGTATCACTTTACCATGAAGCTTTTGGGTCCTCCATTCGTTGACTGTACTGACCGCTCCATCAAGCACCTTTGCACATAGATGGAAATGACTTTATTGGTCCTGGAGGGTTGATCCAGTGTTCTGTAAAGCCTCCGCTTGTATGCAAGAGCGCAATATGCTAATAATATATACTATGCTTGTGCGCTACCCATATCGCGTTTACACACAGCAGCAGGCATCTGTCAGTGTGTCCGGAAGCACATGGGAAACATATCAAATCCGGCTTCTAACAATGTAATGGAATTCTTAAGATACGCTGCAAGAACGGCACAAGAAGCAGGTTCCAATTACCAGATGACATTGAGATAGAGCGCTACAGGGACCGAGGTGCACTATTAATTTAGGGGCCATAAACATTGGAAATAGACATCTATATTTGGCGGATGTGGTATATATAACATTTGAACTACGTGTTGGCTATCGCTAGATTTGTTTGCACAGTATTCTTAATGGATATGTATGTTCAGTGCTGTAATTTACAACTATGGGAGTAGAAACAATCAACATGCCCTAGCATGGAGAATGAAAATGGACAAGGAAGAGGGACATTCAGTGTTAGCTGTTTAAAGAGAATCTGACAGTAGGATCAACCCTCCTAATCAGTCTATATGGACACACAGGCCATAGGAAGCTGAATAACATGATAACTTGATATCTGAGATCTGATGCTTTATTCCAGAAATATCCATATTTTTCTTATATGTAAATGAGCTGTTCCAGGCTATGGGCCGGACATAGATCTCCCTGAAACTCTGCCTCCAGAGCTTATTGTAAATGAAATGTGACGTTACCAGTGTGAGACATGTAACTAACACCGGACAGTAGACCTGTACTTATCTTCTTACAACAATATTGCAGCCTTGCCTGCCTGTGAGATGGAAGCTGCTCAGAGGAACCTGCAGAAGTGTCAGTTATAACCACACACAGCTCTGCTCATTTACATAAAAGAAATATGTGGATTTCTCTAGAATAAGTCATCAGATCACAGCCGGTTTCACACGTCCTGATATTTCCGGTACCGAAAAAAATCGGTACCGGAGATATCAGTGTCCGGTACCGTGTGCTACCCGTGTGCCGCATCAGTACCACACGGACACACGGACGGCCGCCGGGGAAGTAGCTGCTACAGTAAGCCGCTGTCCCTCTGCGGCTGGTGCTGAAGCCGGCTGTAATACCCCCTACTCTGCCTGCGATGAGCGATATATTAATACACCGCTCTTCGTTCTCCTCTGCTCGCAGGCAGAGCAGGGGGAATTACAGCCGTCTTCAGCACCAGCTGCAGGGGGACAGCAGCTTACTGTAGCTGCGACTTCCCCAGCGGCCGTCCACGCACACGGAGGTCTGTGTGAACAGTTCTCGGTGTGCATGTGTGCGGGACATTTTCCGGTCCGTGTGTCCGTTGTCAAAACGGACATGTGTACGTGTTTGGCACATGGACACATGGTCCGTGTGAAAACACACACATGTGCATAAACACATTGGTTATAATGTGTCTAAAGTATGTTCCAAATTATTATGCAAATTGGTTTTAAGTGTCATAGCGTTTTTTTTTGTAAATGAAACCCATTGATGGTATTGTGTCTCAGGGTTCTTTGGATCACTGAAATCAATCTCAGATACCTGTGATAATTAGTTTGCCATGTGAGCCCAATAAAAGGAAAACTGGATGTTCCACACTATTAAGCAGGCCAGAGTTTTCAAGTAAAATGGGAAAGAAAAAGGATCTCTCTGCTGCTGAAAAGCATCAAATAGTGCAATGCCTTGGTCAGGGATGAAAACATTACATATTTCCCGAAAACTTAAGCATGATCATCGTACTGTTAAGAGATTTGTGGCTGATTCTGAGCACAGACGTGTTCGTGCTGATAAAGGCAGAATGAGGAAGGTTTCTGCCTGGCAAGTTCATCGGATTAAGAGAGCAGCTGCTAAAAAGCCATTACAAACCAGCAAAAAGATATTTGAAGCTGCTGGTGCCTCTGGAGTCCCTCGAACCACAAGGTGTGGGATCCTTCAAAGGCTTGCTGTGGTGCATAAACCTACGATTCGGCCACCCCTAAACAGTGCTCATAATCAGAAACGGTTGCAGTGGGCCCAGATATACATGAAGACTAATTTTCAAACAGTCTTGTTTACTGATGAGTGTTGAGCAACCCTGGATGGTCCAGATGGATGGAGTAGTGGATGGTTGGTGGATGGCCACCATGTCCCAACAAGGCTGCGACGTAATCAAGGAGGTCGAGGAGTCATGTTTTGGGCCGGAATCATAGGGAAACAGCTGGTAGGGCCCTTTAAGGTTCCTGAAGGTGTGAAAATGACCTCTGCAAAGTATGTAGAGTTTCTGACTGACAACCTTCTTCCATGGTATAAAAAGCAGAAACGTGCCTTCAGGAGCAAAATCATCTTCATGCATGACAATGCACCATCTCATGCTTCAAAGAATAGAGTCATTGGCTGCAAGAAGATAAACTCATGGTGTGGCCAGCATCTTCCCCTGACTTCAACCCTATAGAGAACCTTTGGAGTATCATCAAGCAAAATATCTATGAGGGTGGGAGGCAGTTCACTTCAAAACAGCAGCTCTGGGAGGCTTCATGCAAAGAAATACAAGAAGAAACTCTCCAAAAACTCACAAGTTCAATGGATGAAAGAATTGTGAAGGTGATATCAAAGCAGGGTTCTTATGTTAATATGTAACTTGGCCTGTTAGGATGTTTTGGAGTTAAGTAGCTTTTTTGTTCAGTGAATGTGACCTCCTAATGCTGCAAATTCCACAAATGAGCATTTTCAGTTCTTTAAAACAGATCAAATGTTCAGAAATTCTACTGTGCCTAATAATTTGGAACAGTGAATTTTGAGTTTTTTTCCATTTTGGAGATTATACTGTTATCATTGGGAGGTTTCCTCAATAAAATTCGATGTATACTCTAACGGGTGATGACTTTTATTAGACTGACTGTCATTTGCACCGACCACTTAGGAAAATCAGAGAAAAATATCATTTGCATAATAATTTGGAACATAGTTATGTCTGTACATGTCTCCAGTACGTGTTCAAACTGTCACCACACGTACTGGACACACGGATGTGTGAAACCGGCCTAACAAGGTATTATTTTATTTAGCTTTCTAGGACTTGCATGCCCATATACAGTGTTGACCAACAACAGCCTCAAAACTTAAAAGATCTGGATTCGATCTGTATGGAGGAGTGGTCATAATCCCTGCTGCAGTGTGTGAAAATTTGGTCGAGAACTACAGGAAACATCTGACCTCTGTACTTGCAAACAAAGGTTTCTGTACCAAATATTAAGTTCTGTTTTTCTATTGTATCAAATATGTAATTCATGCAATAAAATGAAAATTCATTATGTAAAAATCATACAATGTGACTTCTGTTTTTTTATTTTTAGATTCTGTCTCTTAGGCCTCTTTCACACATCCGGCGGGCGCCTAAACGGCGCCCCCGGCATTTAGCCGCAGCGCCGCATGCGGTATTTTCTCTGAACACCGGATGTGCCGCATCTTGTTTTTCGCCGCATCCGGTTCACGAATGCGGCAAAAAAACCGCATACGTCTCATCCGGTGTATCCGGTTGGCATACGTTGACGCCGTATTGCGCCGGATCCGGCTTTTAAGCACGCCCATTTTGGGGCCCTTTTTGGGGTTCCAAATATGATTGGCTACTGTAATCCTATATATACACTGCTCCTACATCCCTTCTTTGACAGGTTGTAGAGGAGAAAGTGCAGTTTGGAGAGAAGAGCAAGTAGCAAGTGATTGGCGAACATGGAACCCATTATCGGCAATATCTTCAGGAATCTTGTTGATTTTACTGCGGAGATGAATCGATTGAGGTTTATCGTTCTGGAGAAGGAGCTAAAGTTTGAGGAGCAGCGGCGTCAGCGCCTGCGAAGTCGCCGCCGTATGTGGATCCACCCCATCACGTCACAGAGATTAACTCGTGGTGTCTATTCCACACTGAACATGGAGCTGCGACAAAATCCAGAGAAGTTTTTTGCCTATCTGCGGATGAATATAGAAAACTTTGATGATTTGCTGGAGCGTGTTGGAGACAAAATTAAAAAATCGGATACCTACTGTCGGTTCTCGATATCTCCGGCGGAGCGTCTCATGGTGACTATAAGGTAAGCTATATGTATTGGTTCTGTTTGCTTGAGCCACTTGTAATTTTATCATTAATTGAACATCACAGGCCAACTAGGAAACCACATGAGTATCCCCAAATCTAGTTATAAAACAGTCTTTCTCCTAGATATTATTATTTTTGGTATCTCCAATAGTCGTAGCTGAGTTCTGGTATGTAATGCTGCGTTTCTGAAATAATTTGTATTTTCTAATTTGTTTTCAGATTTCTGGCAACTGGCGAAACTCTATCATCGCTCCATTTTCAGTATCGGATTGGAATCTCCACACTATCCGGCATAATAAAGTATACTTGTCGTGCTCTGTGGGATACTTTGGTTGGAGAATTTATTCCAGAGCCAACAACACAGCGGTGGCTTGAAATAGCGGACCAGTTTCTACTCATCTGCCAGTTCCCCAATTGCCTGGGGGCCGTTGATGGAAAGCACATCCGCATTCAAAAGCCAAAAGGAACTGGATCTGAATTCTTTAACTATAAGAAATATTTCTCTATCGTCCTGATGGCTATTGCAGATGCGCACTACAAGTTTATCGCGGTGGACATTGGGTCTTATGGACGGTCTAATGACTCCCAAGTGTTTAAAATATCTGCTATGGGACGTAAATTGTATGGAAACAGTTTTCAGTTTCCCCCCCCTAGGCCACTGCCTCAAACCTCAGGCCCACCAATGCCATTCGTTTGTGTAGGTGATGAGGCATTCCAGCTGTCCCAACACCTATTGAAGCCGTATGCCAGCAGAGAATTGACACATACAAAGCGGGTATTTAACTACCGCCTCACAAGAGCCAGACGGATGGTGGAGTGTGCCTTTGGCATTATGACAGCAAAATGGCGTGTCCTTTTGACTGCAATAAACTTGAAGACCGAGACTGTTGATGATGTAGTGAAAGCGTGCGTGGTCCTCCATAATTTTGTCCTAACCAAGGAACCAATTTCTCTGGAGGACCACAATCAAGAAACAACTTTGCACAACTACACCAACATTACCACTCGCAGTACAGTTGCAGTTTCTAGAATGAGGGACCAGTTTGCTCAATACTTTGTGTCACCGGAAGGTAGTGTTGACTGGCAGGATGACAGAGTGTGATAAATGTATTGTTTATTTTAATAATTTTCTTTACCCACAATAAACCTTTAATAGTTTACTTGTCTACCTTCTTGTGTGTTTTCTACTATAACCTTCTTGCCACTGTTGTGTCCATGGCTGTCACCTTTTGTCCAAAAAAGTGTACATTGTAGGCCATGTTTCCCCAACTGCAGTCCTCAAGGCCCACCAACATGTCAAGTTTTTAGTCTTTACTTTGCATTGCTCAGGTGATAATTGCCTCACCTGTGCAATACAAAGGAAATACTGCAAACAATACCTGTTGTTAGGCCTTGATGACTGGATTTGGTGACACATGGCCTACAATGTACCCTTTTTAGGACAAAAGGTGAAATTGTATTAACAAAAGTATTTCACCATTTGTCCTACAAAAAGTGTACATTATGTTTCCCCTACTCCAGTCCTCAAGGTCCACCAACATGTCAGTTTTCTGTCTTTCCTTTGTATTGCTCAGGTGATAATTGCCTCACCTGTGCAATACAAAGGAAATACTGAAAACATGATATGTTTTTGGTGGGCCTGGAGTAGGGGAAAACTGGGGTGTACACATTTTTATTAAAAAAAAAATACACTTTGCATACTACACAACCCGGGACATAACTTTGCCAAAAAGGTTACATTTATGAACCTTTTAGCCAAAGTTAGGTGTACCTGTATACCAAATTTAAAACTTAACATCCTATAAATAAAAGACAGACAACAATGTTAAACCAATGAACAATTTATTGAAAAAAATATTTTTTAATATAATTGTTATTAAAGTAGGCCTTGTGGCCCAATTCTTCAGATTTAAATAACCTTTATATTTTATTCAACTTTATTATTTTTTTAGTAACTTTATTTTTTAAATAAATTTTTTTGGTTTTCAACTTTATTTTTTTAAATAAATTTATGAAAAAAAATTGTAACATTAACTACAGGTCAGTGTAGTGTGGGGTGAAATACTGCTGGAGGGGCTGCGGGACACTTCGACCGTGGGAGTGTGGAGAGTGTGGAGGGACGAACGGGATGGTGGTGGGGAAGGAACAGGAAGAGGTGAAGGGGTGGAAAGACCAAAAGAATGGGAAGACAAGGCAGAACAGGTGGGTGGTGGTGGAGTGGAGGGTTGTGCATGAGGAACAGGTGACATAGTAGGTATTTGGAAGGGGGAAGTAGATTGGTAGGTAGAAGTGTGGTAGGGGGTAGGTGGCTGGTAGTGGGTAGGTTGTTGGTACTGGGGAGGTGGTTGGACCTGGGGAGGTGGTTGGTACTGGGTAGTTGGTTGGACCTGGGGAGGTGGTTGGTACTGGGGAGGTGGTTGGTACTGGGGATGTGGTTGGTATTGAATAGGAGGGGGAGGAGGTATGGCAGGTGGAGGGGGGGGAAGATGGACGGCGGCTGTAGGGGGGGGAGGTGGTGGAATGACTGGGGTGGATTGAGGATGGGAGACAACCTGCACTACAGCAGCGTGGCACGTGTGCATCACATACATCTGCTGGTCATAAGATAGCGGATCTATGCGCTCCGCAACCGACCTAAAAAAGCTGTAGTTCGGGGGTGCTCTTATCTCAGAACGCACAGTTTCCAGAAGTGTCTTGACCTCACCAACTAGTGTGGTTATCTGACGAAGGCCTGCGGAAACTTGTTCAGATAGCAACTTAAGGCAGTTCTGGAAAGATGCGTTCATGTGTAAGAACTCGGGCGCATAGTTCTTTTCCTGACCCTTCTGACGCTGCCGCCCAGTACCCGCAGCTGTACTAGAGGTGGCAGGATCAGAAGGGTGTGGTAAAGGGAAGGCTATATCCTGACCAGCAGATTCATGCATTGCAGGCGGCCACGCTGCTCCAGCGCTGGTGGAAGGGACAGCGGGATCGTGTGTGTGTGAAGTGTGGGAAGGGTCAGATGTGGAGGGTTGGTCAAAGTGTCCCTCGGTGTCGGTCTCCTGAGGGATCGCTCTAGAAGGCTCCAACTCTGCGGGCGCCCGAGTGCTGCTCACCGTGCTGTGGAAGAAACAAAAACATAAAATTAATATACAGATGTGGAATGGCCCTGGGTGAAAACAAAAAAAAATATTACATTTGATGTTAATATTTACCTTCTGGTGACCATGGTTTCACGCAGGAACGCCAGAGCTTGTGCATATTTGTACTTACTCTGGCATCCTGAAGATCCACTCGGGGCCCGCATTTCCTTATTGAATTCTTTCTTAAAGCGATCCCTCACAGACCGCCACCGCTTCATAATTCTCTCCCCTGAAACGAGAAAGCACACATTGGTTACTATACAACAACCACACTTTAGTCCTCGTGTCCCCCAGAGTTCATGTTTTCATTGTTTCCATAGTGTTTCACAAAAGGAAATCATGAAAACATGAAGCGTTGGTTACACAAGGACAGAATTTTTTTAAAACACCTTTACAGTCAGCAACATGAACTATACTTACGGTATTTATTCTGGGACCTAGGATTGAGGTCCTCCCAGCGGTGCATCATTGCTGCTGCCACTTCCGTCCAGAGCCGTCGTGTCACAATTTGATCCGCATGCTGGCGGTCCGCCATGTTCCACAGCGGCTCCCTTTCTCGGACCAGGTCGATCATCAACTCCACGTCCAATCCCTCCTCCGTGTCCGAGTCGGGAGCACGCTGTGAAGCCTGTGAAATGAACAATGAAAAAAAATAATATATATATATATCAGATACATGGTTTTAGTTTGTAAAAATTATACATGTTACAATGGGAATATTAATGCACAAAACATTTGTAGATAACACGTTTTTTAAAAAGCATAAATTATATAACATGGCAAAAAAAAAAATAATACTTACACGTTGAGAACCGCCGACAGTCTCACGACGACTCTGGGAGGCGCTGGGAGAAACCCTCTGGCTCCCAGATGCGAGAGACTAAAAAAATGAAAATAAAAATTAGGATATTGGCAGGTGTTGGCCGCTGTGTGAAGTATGCACTAAATGTTTTTCTATGTGTTGTGTGTACTGTGATGTTGTGTTTATGAGATTGATGCAGGATACTTACGAATTGTGAGCCCACTCCGGGTATCTCTCCACCCCGTCCTTCTTCCTCTGGGAGCTCCTCGTCATCTTCAGATTCCTGTTATTAAAATAACACAATCAAGACATATAGCCCACAGATGGATTGTGGATAGAAAAATTAAAAATACATATTTTTACCGCCAATTCCTGACGATGGGTAGGAGGGCTCCCAGAAGAAGATGTGTCCTGCTGTGGCGGCTCTGGCTCTGGCTGGGAGGGAGGAGATGGCGATGCCGGTGGTGCTGCCGCCGCCGCTTCAGCCGCTGCTTCCTCCGCCAACAACGCCATTGCTGCAGCTGCAGCAGCTGTTTGATGTTCTCTGCTGTGGAAGAAACAAAAAGGGACAGTCAATATATTTGTATATTTCTTGGCCCTGTCTGAAAGAAAAACAAGCATGTATTTTTATTGAAATGGGGGGGGGGTGTAATGTTTACCTTCTTCTGGCTTCCCTCCTTGCCCGCCTCTCCTCCTGTTCTCTTCTATCTACAAGCGCCGCCTCCCCCTCTTGTTGACGTCTTCTACTGTAAAAGTAAAAAGGTACTGTAAATTTGAGAATCCTTGTCCATGGCTGAAATAAAAAACAAACATGTAATTTATAGCAAAATGTGTGCTGTAATACTTACTTTCTCATTGCTATCCTCCTAGCTTGGAGGTCCTCTGCTCCCCTCTGCTGAACTTGGGCTTCAGCCGCTGCCGCCCGGTGAAGTCTTCGGCTGTTGAATAAGGACACAAAAACGGACAGTGAATATATGGGTATTCCTTTGCCCTGGCTGAAACACAAAAAACAAACATGTAAATTAGAGCAAAATGTGTGCTGTAATACTTACTTTCTGCTTGCTAGCCTCCTAGCTTGGAGTTCCTCTCCTCCCCTCTGCTCAACTTGCGCTTCAGCCGCCGCCGCCGCCGCTCGTTGAATTCTTCTGCTGTTAGGACACAAAAAGGGACAGTGAATATATGTGGATTCCTTGTCCCTGGCTGAAAGAGAAAAACAAACATTAAATTTTTAGGGACATGGGGGATGACATTTACTTTCTGCTGGCTTGCCTCCTTGCATCCAGGATCTCCTGCGCCCTTGGATCAGCAGCATCAATTCTTCTGCTGTGAAATTAACAGACCAAAAAAAATTTGTTGATATATTTTGATTGTCCCTGTTTTAAAATATAACATTCAAACAACGACATTATTCCGACCACATGCAATCATTTTTTATAGCCATCAACAGTACCAGGGTAAACCGTATCCCTGGCCAAAAAAAAAAAAAAAAATATATGATAATAAAAACATGGAAATTTCACATAAGAGCATAATTAGCTAAGGTCAGAGGCAGCCAAAAAATAACATTGCAACAAAAAGAAAAGTACATCAACATTTGTATACTAAACACAGGAAAATAATAGCAGCATGAGTAGATAAAACCGTGACAAGCCACAAAGAAAAAATATTGCAAACAAAAAAACATTAGCATAGTCAAACAATTCAACAGACCATGAGTAGATAAAACCATGACAGGCCACAAAGAAAAAATATTGCAAACAAAAAAACATTAGCATAGTCAAACAATTCAACAGACCATGAGTAGATAAAACCATGACAGGCCACAAAGAAAAAATATTGCAAACAAAAAAACATTAGCATAGTCAAACAATTCAACAGACCATGAGTAGATAAAACCATGACAGGCCACAAAGAAAAAATATTGCAAACAAAAAAACATTAGCATAGTCAAACAATTCAACAGACCATGAGTAGATAAAACCATGACAAGCCCAAAAAAAAAAAAAAAAACCATTGGCAAAAAAAAAAATGGAGAGAAACATTACCATAGTAAACACATGCACATTTCCGATAGTAGCATAAAAAACAACGACATAACTGGCCAAAAAAATTAATACTTTTTTAAAAAAAAAAAAAAATTTTGATACACAAATACATCCACATTTCAGATTGTCGCAGGGAGACAAAGCACATCACTGCTAAAAAACAGTACCAGTAGATCTACATTATCAACATTCACAACAATAGCAGTGAATACACAATAAAGTTCCCAAACAAATGCATTTTAAACTCGGGGACCCACCCCATCATCGGCAATTTAATTTCATTAAATACCTGGGGAACCAATCCCCATCACAGAAAAAACATTACATATATAATGTACCAGGCCACAAAAAATAAACATCAGCTCACACAACATTGGTGACATATGTATTTACATTTTTGAATTTGGGGGTGGGTGGTTCATATTTACCGTCTGTTTTCCTGGCGCTCCATGGTACGGATCCTGGCTGCGAGTCCGGTGGCTGCGTCGTGGCTGCGTCGGTGGCTGCGTCGGTGGCTGCGTCGGTGGCTGCGAGTCCGGTGGCTGCGTCGGTGGCTCTCTGTGGCTCTCTGTGGCTCTCTGTGGCTCTCTGTGGCTCTCTGTGGCTGTGTCTGATGTCCCACCCAATGTTTTTTTTATATGTTTGCTGAGGGGTGGTACTTCCTTGTATATGTTTGCTGTGGGCTGGTATATCAATTAACAAACCGGATGCGGCTACCGGATGCGGCGGACGCCGCGATGCGGCGCATTGCGGCGTCCATAGACTTTCATTGTAAAAAAGAACCGCATGCGCCGCATCCGGCGCATGCGGCTTTTTCGCCGCAGACAAAAAACGTTACATGCAACGTTTTTTCCAGACACCGTACGGTGACCAGACACCGCATCCGGCACCAACCGGACGCGCCGCAGTGACATGCGGCGCCATGCGGCGCTAATACAAGTCAATGGAAAAAAAAACCGCATGCGGCGCATACGGTTTTGTGATGCGGCGCTGCTAAAAAATGCCGGGGGCGCCGCAAGGGGAAAAACGGATGTGTGAAACCAGCCTTAGGCTGCGTGCACACGTTACGAATTTATTGCGGATCCGCAGCAAATTTTCCGCTGCGGATCCGCAATAAATCCACAAGTGTGTATCAAAACAATGTTAACCTATGGAAAAAAAAATTTGCTGTGCGCATGCTGCGGAAAAAACGTGCGGATTCGCAGCGTTTTATTTTTCACAGCATGTCAATTCTTTGTGCGGATCTGCAGCATTTCTGCACCCATTGACTTACATTGAGTCGGGCACATCCACAGCAAAACCACAGATCCGCTGCAGACCGGGAGGAGGGAAGTGTGTGGGCAGTGACTGTGTGCGTGTATGGTGTGTGTAGGGATCTGCATGTAGTGTTGTGCCAATGTCTGCGTGATTTTTGTAAGTGCGGGGGTATGCGGGGCTGTGTGGGGGTCTGCGGGCCTGTGTGTATGTGTGTGTGTGCAGGCATCGTCCAATGGGACTACTAGTTCCATCCGGCTATGCCTGCTACAGTGAGACCATTAGCCAATGATGTGACAGTAGTAGTCTCATCATCCGGCTAATGTGTTGAATGTAAAAAAAAAAAACCACATACACATTATATAGTCCATACTCACCATAATCTGCTAATCCCCGAAAGCCCTCGCTCACCTGAAAAAAAATTTAAAAAACAAACTAACAAATATACTCCCTGTGTCCGATGTAATCCCATTAGTAATGATTGTCCCACGATGATCTCCCGTGGAGAGCTGTCACATCAGCAGATGCGACCGCTCTCCAGGAGCTCTGGTGATACAGTGACGGAGATAATCCTCCGCACTGTATCACTCCACCACCAACAGGTCACCGGAGTTCACCTGTCATTTGCAGCACTACAGCCGTGAGAATTTTCTCTGGTTATCTCTGGGTTATCTCTGGTCAGTGTGTCATCGGAGACCTATAGAGAGGTCACATCTGCTGATGTGACAGCTCTATAGGGGAGATCATCGTGGGACACTCGTTTTAAAGAGGGACTGCGTCGGACAGGGAGTACACAGTTGTTTCTTTTTTAATTTTTTGCAGGTGATCGATGGCTTCAAATGGATTTAGGCGTACAATAAAAATTATGAAAAACCATGTCATGTTTTATTTAATTAAAATACTTTATTCTTATGTGTGTTTGTTGTTTTAACCCTTTCAAACTATAAGTTTAACAATGGATAGGCGTCTTATTGATGCCTCTCCATTATTAACGGGGCTTAATGTCACCTTACAATAGCAAGGTGACATTAACCCCTTATTACCCCATATGCCACCGCTATACGGCAGTGGGAACAGAAGGGCTAAGTGCCGGAATTGTACAGATGCGCCAATTCTAGGGAGGCTGGGTGCTGGTATTTTTAGCCAGGTGGGGCGCTAATATCCATGGCCCCTTCCTAGGCTATGAATATCAGCCTGCAGCTGTCTGCATAGCTTTTCTGGCTATAAATTGAAGGGGGACCGCACGTCATTTTTTTATCAGGTCCCCCTATTTTAATAGCCAGTAAAGGCTAGCTGCGGGCTGATATTCATAGCCTGGGAAGCTCCATGGGTATTAACCCCTTCCCAGGCTAGAAATATTGGCCCCGATCGTCGGCTTTCCCCCTCTGGCACTGAAAATTGCGCGGGAGCCCACAACATTTTTTTTTAAAAGATATTGCATGAAGATTTTGTGTGTGTGTATCTTCAACTATTTATGTACCATTTTATCTATCTATCTCTCTATCTATCTATCTATCTATCTATCACTATCTATCTATCTATCTATCTATCCCAAATCTATCTATTTTTTATCTATATATCTATTATATATCTATCTATCCCATATCTATCTATCTATCTATCTATCTATCTATCTATCTATCTATCTATCTATCTATCTATCTATCTATCTATCTATCTATCTATCTATCCCATATCTTTCTACCTATCGGTCTATCTATCTATCTATCTATCTATCTATCTATCTATCTATCTATCTATCTATCATCTATCTATCCCATATTTATCTATCTATCTATTATCATCTATCTATCTATCTGTCTATCTGTGTGTGTGTAATGGAGTACGGGTTGGACAAATGTAAAAGAGGAGGCTGGACAAGAAATGACATCACAATTTTTTTTTTGGATAAATTATACATGTTTATTTAGCTTACAAAAACGCATACAAAGCCGCATCAAAAACACATAAATAACGCACCTGCGTTTTCTGCCAAGAGGTGCGGATTCTGTGCGTAATTTTTATGTGCCAGAACGTCTGTGGGGGTTAAATTAAAGGAAAATAAATTATTCTGGGCATGCTAAGTTGTAAAAAATGGATCAGTCACCGGAATCCGTCTTTAGACGGACAGTGACGGATCCTGCGCCCTTAGCCTTCCAATACAGCCTACGACGGATGACGCTGGATCCGTCGCTGTCTGACTTTTCGACGTACAGAAAAAACGTTCCTTTGTCTGTTGCCTCCATCCAACGGACAAAGATTTTTCGACGGATCAGTCAAAAGACGGATGAAACATGCGGCCATCCGTTGCTAATACAAGTCTATGAGAAAAAACGGATCCTGCAGCATCAATTGCAGGATCCGTTTTTTTCACAAAACGACGGATTGTGACAGATGGCAAAAAACTGAAGTGTGAAACAGGCCTTAGAAGAGTTGATCCTACTGACAAATTCTGTTTAAGATGATGGTTCTTCTGGACCTGGATAAAAGGAGAAAAACATAGATCAAATTTATCAGTTCAGCTTGGGAAAAACTGTGCCTTAAAGCTTTGCATGCTACATTTGCAATAAAATTGGGACCTTTTCTCCATGCACAACAAAATGAGCTCCAAGTGGGTTTGGTCTCAAAGTTTTCAGTCAGTTTCACACATCCATATTTCGCAGTCCATCACAGACCTGGATGTTTGGCCTGATTGTGGGTCTCCTGACCTGATTTTGACAGCCTCAAAAGGCATATGAAACACAAACATGTGAAACTGGCACAAAAACTTGGTTATAAATTTATGCCTTCCTTGTTAGAAATTATCCAAATGTATTAGAGGATTTGTCTCAATTCATTTCAACCATCTTTTTTCTTAGACTTGTATGCAAATAGCGTCTTCAGAGAGGAAGAGGACTTGAACTTTAAGTGTCACCTATTGGAAGTAGTAATCCTAAACGTCAATATCAACTCTTTACCAAGCCTTGCCACATGATTTAGGATAAATAAGGGGTCAATATTGACTTTTAGGATTTCTACTTCCAATAGGTGACACTAAAGGGTATGCCACACTAAACAATATCGCTAACGGGATCGCTAAAAAACGTCACTATTTAGCGATCCCGTTAGCGATATTGTTCAGTGCGGCAGCTGCCAGCGACGAGCTCCCTGCTGTGATCTCGCTCGTCGCTGAATCGCTCCGGACCCTATTTCTCGTCGGCGCTCCCGCTGGTAAGTATCTAATCGCTGTGTGGCACCTTTTCTTAGCGATTTAGCGGTACTTTTGTACCGCTAAAGTCGTTAAGAAGATCGCTAACGGCGATAGCGTCGTTAACATATCGCTAATGTGGCCGCATTAGCGATATAGAAACAATCCGCTAGCGATCGCATTAGTATGCGTCGTTATTGTGATCGCTAGCGGGATTGTTTAGTGTGGCAGTTAGGGCCCCGTCTCACGTAGCGACACACCAGCGATCCCGACAACGATCGGGATCGCTGGTGTGTCGCTACATGATCGCTGCTGAGCTGCCAAACAGGCAGCTCAGGCAGCGAACAGGACAGCGACACTGCGGGTAACGTCGTCTAGTTACCCGCAGTGTACGTTGGATACCAGCCCGCTAATGCAGGGAGATGGTAACCAAGGTACACTTCGGGTTTCCAGGCGCTAAACGGTGCCTGGAAACCCGATGTGTACCTTGGTTACCAGCTGATCGCTGGTCTCCTGCCTGTCACATGCAGCTATGCGTGCTGGCCAGCAGGAGACCAACGATCAAAAAAAAGTCCAGGCATTTCTGACACAACCAGCGATTCACAGCTGGGGCCTGATCGCTGATACGTGTCAGACATAGCGAGATCGCTGTTTAGCAGCGATCTCGCTAGCGATCTCGCTATGTGAGACGGGGCCTTAAAGTTCAATTCCTTTTTTTCTTTGAAAAGGCAATTTGCATGTTTAATTTCCAAGAGAAGCATTGCATGGCCTATAAGTCTCTTTACCCTGTCGCGTCAGGCATGTCACTCTCCTCAAGGAGAAATGTTACCACTTAGACCCCCGTCTTAGAGTGATGTAAGAAATGTGGACTTAGTTTTCCTTTAATGCTGAAGAAGTAATTATAGCATAAATACAATTTATAATTTTCATACTGAACTCCTGTAATCAAAATCCTTTCTGGAGCCATTGACCGTTCACTCATTGTCAGCGAGGCCACAAATGCACAAATGGGACACATTTTTATACAGCAGTGGCATCCTGTTCAGGGACAGAACTATAGCCATAATGGCTGCTATGGGGCCTGTGATAGCAGGGGAACTTGGGACATTTGGTAGGTAAGAAGAACAAATGCACACATAACACCACTGGGCCTTGACTCAGTGCCATCCTCTTTGATATCCATCATACCACCGTTCATCCTGCTCATCACCGCCAGGCCCTTCTACAGTGTGATCTTCTCTGAGGGCATGGGTGCTGTCAGAACGGGCAGCGCTGCACTAGAGTCAAACAGTAATGAAAGGGGGACCCCATTCTAAGTTTGCTATGGGATCCTTGCTCTTCTAGGTACACTTCTGATTCTTCTATAGAAGTGTTCACAAAATTCAGCTCTGGATGAACACCCCTCAAGCAGATTTCTTATCGCTGGGGTTTTCACTTTCTTTTGGCACATAACACTAATAGTTCTTCTTACTGATGACATAGTCCTGGCTGTGAACATTCATGTTTATAGGATCTGTACTAGTTCTGTCTAGCAGTTATCTGCCCCCTCAGTCATTACCTCCATGGGTCCAATCCAACAGTGAATCCACTTAACTCCTCTCTTGGGACACTGCCTGATAATGTTAATATTGTATTTGCCAAGATCTTTGCTGCATTTTGCTGTTAAACACCGCTTGCAGTGATGAGTTTTTGGACGCCTGACTCTAACATTATACAAATAATCATTAGCCTCCAATTATGCGAATGCGGATTGCGGGCAATGGTTGTTCCTTGCTGTATAGTCTCATATGAAAGGTCTTGTATGATGACAGAAATGTATGTAGATTTACATGTATGTAAACCTGAATAGCCTTAGAAGAAACCATCAACCTCTGTATTGCAGTAGCTGAAATCCAAGGTGAATCTGGAAGAAATAGGGTGAGTTTCCACGGTCAGGAAACGCTGCGTGTTTGGCGCTGTGCGCTGGCGCAGCGCCAAACACGCAGCGTCCAGATGTTACAGCATAGTGGAGGGGATTTCAAGAAATCCCGTCTCCACTATGCGTAACAATACGCAGGTGGCAAACCTGCGTAAACGGACATGCGGCGCGTCTTTTAGACCGCAGCATGTCCTCGCGTATTGCGGCGATGGTGCGTCGCCGCAACATAATTAACACAGGGCTATGTAGCCCTGCGCTCTTTCCGGAGGTGTTCCGGAGGTGTCCTGAACACCTCCGGAAAGATCGCGCGTCAGAAAGGGGGCGGGGCTTAGACGGAGCGGAATTTCCGCTCCGTCAAAAGCGCTATGGTTCCGGACCGTGGAACCATAGCCATAGGCAGAATATTTTCCATAACATGTCATTGGGTGTTCTGTAACACACCATTCACCTGCATTGTATGTGGTTTTATGAGTGACCTAATGAACATTACAGCAGATATTTTTCTGTGACCAATTACTGTAGAAACAGACATACTAAATATTCATGCAGCATGATTACTCTTCATTTTAGAGGATAAATGTTATAAAATAAGAAGATTAGTACTATATCTGCTGCTCATGTATCACCACCAACATCTACAATGAGCTATCACACGTAGGAGGCACATGTGTCTGCAAGTGTGTCAGATTCCGGCCTGTCCATGGTGCCAGATTTCCATCTAGGTTCTATGCTTTGAACATTCCCTCCTTGTTAGAAGGGTATATTAACAATAAAAATGATCAAAAAAGTGTCCTCTTGTATGGACATTCAGTGATCAGCTGTAAACTGTGCGGAAACCTGGACATAATTGCTCACTTACATTGCAGCTCCACCACAGGCAACTTCGCACCTCATCTGATTAGTAGGCCCGCTTGACTTCATAACTTCATCATGATGTCCATCACGGCACATTCTTACGACTTTGCATCGTCTACTAATCAGAGGAAGTGTCGGAGATACGGTCAGGTAGTAGCAAGTTCACAGTTCTGGAGTACAGACATGGGCGCTGGACCCGGGTCTTCTAAATTGCTTTTGCTCAACTCTACTCTGTGTCAGCGATGAGGATATTGAACACAAGACCCCCTATATTAACTCAACATTCATGAATTATATGAAAATATTTTTTTTTAAAAGTGGAGATCTCTTTTATCCAGAACGTATCACAATAGAACATATGCTGTTTGGACGAGTGGATATGCAAGGTAGAGTTGTACATGGGGGGTGTACTTATAAACAAACCTTAGAAGTATCTGTATATCAGCCTCTAGTGTTTGTAGAAAACCATGTTCTTCATACCCTGACATTCAATCTTCACTAAAGAAAAAAAACAGCAAGATTGATTAAAGGGCTCAGTGTGACATGAGGTTCTACACAGACACTTTACACATGAACGACTTTCTCATTGTCCATAGATGCTGCAATCAGCATTTACAGAGCAGTTCAGCTTGTTTTACTGCACTTGTGTCACTTCTCAATACCATCTTCTATGAAAGTGCTGCTCATGTAATACATGGAATAACACCTTCATGTATCTCCTGGGTGTCTGATGGCTCTGCAGAATGTCAGAAGAACCTCAGATAAGTGGGACTATTCCTAGTCATTATATGAGTAAATCTGCCAACTCAAAAGGGCTACCAGACTTGTCACAAGCGACTCTACACAGCAGTTCCAAAGGGCACTCTGGTATTCATCCTTTCACCCCTATGCAGACTTATGGTCCCCAGGTTGCATGTATATGGAGTAGTTGCTGGCCGGTCAAGTGAGATGTCAGCAAGTTGAGTCAGAATTAGAAAGATAGGGACTATGGCAAGTTGAAATTCTAAAAGTGTAGTCAGGGCATAGCCAGGATCTAGTCCAGAGGGTCAGGTACAGACTCTTCTTAAAAGAGTACATGGAGAGACTGGGAGTAGAGTTGAGCGATACTTTCCGATATCCTAAAGTATCGGAATCGTAATGGTATCGCCGATATCACTAAAATATCGGCGATACCCGATACCGATACCGGAAGTCCCATGTAAGTCTATGGGAACAAAATATCGAAATTAAAAAAAAACCATTCTTGTCTTGTTGGTTAATTGTACATGAAGGAAAACAACAAAGAGTAATGTAGAATGTATTGGGGGAGGTTGAGGAGACATTAAAGGCATAGATGTTTGACCCAATCCAATGGAATAGCATTATTTATTTTTTTTTAGGAAATACGTTCGGATTGACGAACAAATTGACAATGTTCTTAACCTTTTTTCTATTTTGTCAAATATGTCTGTTTCACAACTTCCATGGTCTTCACCTTTTTAACTTTTCACACACTTTCTCCTTCATAATTTTCAGCAGCATCATCTTTCTCATCAAATTATTCTTCATCTTCACCTTCTTAATCTTCTAAAACTTCTTGCTATTCATCTTTTTGTTAACATTACTTATATTGTTCTTATTAAACAGTTATTATTCTTCATATTCTACTTCTTCATCTTCTTCCTATTCATCCTTTTCATCATATTCTTATTTGTGACAGACATTCCTGTACTTGTAATCTGTAAAACTCTGAATTTTCATCCTTCCGTTCTTGCTGTCACAAAAGATTTTAATTACAACAGTATTTGTCCGCGTTCAGTTTAGCCTGCAGCAGCATCAGGCATTTTCCAGGGGCACCACGAGGAGGAACGGACTCACCCCCATACACTGCTTAGTCTTCTTCTGCTTAGAATTTAGAGCATATATTTTGCTCTTCATTTTGGTCTTATACTTAATGTTCTTCTGCTTTTTGATCTTCTGCTTATTGTTCTTCTGTCTCTTGTTCTGTATCTTGTAGTTTGTCTTAACCTTCTTTGTCCTGTTGGTGATGGTACAAAAGCCAATGGAAGTAACGAGGACCAGCTGACTGTGCTGGAACCCGGAGGGTCAGCAGAAGGAAAAGAGCCAATGGCACAACCGAGGACCAGCTGACGTTACTGGGACACGGTTACTAAGCAGGAGGTACCTGTGCTCCAAAGCACTACCAAGGACCAGCAGACGTTGCTGGAACTCGGATACCGACATGGAGGCACCTAGGCCAAAGGCACTGCGGAGAACCAGCTGACGGTACTGGAACCCGGATGAGTAGCAGAAGGTACAAGAGCCAATGAAAGTAACGAGGACCAGCTGACTGTGCTGGAACCCGGAGGGTCAGCAGAAGGAAAAGAGCCAATGGCACAACCGAGGACCAGCTGACGTTACTGGGACACGGTTACTAAGCAGGAGGTACCTGTGCTCCAAAGCACTACAAGGACCAGCAGACGTTGCTGGAACTCGGATACCGACATGGAGGCACCTACGCCAAAGGCACTGCGGAGAACCAGCTGACGGTACTGGAACCCGGATGGGTAGCAGAAGGTACCCATGGAAATTAAAGTTGAGGCAGCAGGACTGTTTGCTGTTCACACAGCAGGGGAACAGCTGACATTACTGAACCCCAGTAACACAGGAGCAAGTGTAGACTGTGCTAACAGCACTTCCGAGAAACAACTGGCGGTGTTGTAACCCAGGGATGAGAACAGAACATGGTGAGGCAGCAGGACTTTTTGCTGTTCACACAGCAGGGGAACAGCTGACATTACTGAACCCCAGTAACACGGGAGCAAGTGTTAACTGTGCTAACAGCACTTCCGAGAAACAACTGGCGGTGTTGTAACCCAGGGATGAGAAGAGAACAGGGTGGAGGCAGCAGGACTATTTGCCATTCACACAGCAGGGGAACAGCTGACATTACTGAACCCCAGTAACACAGGAGCAAGTGTAGACTGTGCTAACAGCACTTCGAGAAACAACTGGCGGTGTTGTAACCCAGGGATGAGAACAGAACATGGTGGAGGCAGCAGGACTTTTTGCCGTTCACACAGCAGGGGAACAGCTGACATTACTGAACCCCAGTAACACAGGAGCAAGTGTAGACTGTGCTAACAGCACTTCCGAGAAACAACTGGCGGTGTTGTAACCCAGGGATGAGAACAGAACATGGTGGAGGCAGCAGGACTTTTTGCCGTTCACACAGCAGGGGAACAGCTGACATTACTGAACCCCAGTAACACGGGAGCAAGTGTTAACTGTGCTAACAGCACTTCCGAGAAACAACTGGCGGTGTTGTAACCCAGGGATGAGAAGAGAACAGGGTGGAGGCAGCAGGACTATTTGCCATTCACACAGCAGGGGAACAGCTGACATTACTGAACCCCAGTAACACAGGAGCAAGTGTAGACTGTGCTAACAGCACTTCCGAGAAACAACTGGCGGTGTTGTAACCCAGGGATGAGAAGAGAACAGGGTGGAGGCAGCAGGACTATTTGCCGTTCACACAGCAGGGGAACAGCTGACATTACTGAACCCCAGTAACAAGGAGCAAGTGTAGACTGTGCTAACAGCACTTCCGAGAAACAACTGGCGGTGTTGTAACCCAGGGATGAGAACAGAACATGGTGGAGGCAGCAGGACTTTTTGCTGTTCACACAGCAGGGGAACAGCTGACATTACTGAACCCCAGTAACACGGGAGCAAGTGTTAACTGTGCTAACAGCACTTCCGAGAAACAACTGGCGGTGTTGTAACCCAGGGATGAGAAGAGAACAGGGTGGAGGCAGCAGGACTATTTGCCATTCACACAGCAGGGGAACAGCTGACATTACTGAACCCCAGTAACACAGGAGCAAGTGTAGACTGTGCTAACAGCACTTCCGAGAAACAACTGGCGGTGTTGTAACCCAGGGATGAGAAGAGAACAGGGTGGAGGCAGCAGGACTATTTGCCGTTCACACAGCAGGGGAACAGCTGACATTACTGAACCCCAGTAACACAGGAGCAAGTGTAGACTGTGCTAACAGCACTTCCGAGAAACAACTGGCGGTGTTGTAACCCAGGGATGAGAACAGAACATGGTGGAGGCAGCAGGACTTTTTGCCGTTCACACAGCAGGGGAACAGCTGACATTACTGAACCCCAGTAACACGGGAGCAAGTGTTAACTGTGCTAACAGCACTTCCGAGAAACAACTGGCGGTGTTGTAACCCAGGGATGAGAAGAGAACAGGGTGGAGGCAGCAGGACTATTTGCCATTCACACAGCAGGGGAACAGCTGACATTACTGAACCCCAGTAACACAGGAGCAAGTGTAGACTGTGCTAACAGCACTTCCGAGAAACAACTGGCGGTGTTGTAACCCAGGGATGAGAAGAGAACAGGGTGGAGGCAGCAGGACTATTTGCCGTTCACACAGCAGGGGAACAGCTGACATTACTGAACCCCAGTAACACAGGAGCAAGTGTAGACTGTGCTAACAGCACTTCCGAGAAACAACTGGCGGTGTTGTAACCCAGGGATGAGAACAGAACATGGTGGAGGCAGCAGGACTTTTTGCTGTTCACACAGCAGGGGAACAGCTGACATTACTGAACCCCAGTAACACGGGAGCAAGTGTTAACTGTGCTAACAGCACTTCCGAGAAACAACTGGCGGTGTTGTAACCCAGGGATGAGAAGAGAACAGGTGGAGGCAGCAGGACTATTTGCCATTCACACAGCAGGGGAACAGCTGACATTACTGAACCCAGTAACACAGGAGCAAGTGTAGACTGTGCTAACAGCACTTCCGAGAAACAACTGGCGGTGTTGTAACCCAGGGATGAGAACAGAACATGGTGGAGGCAGCAGGACTTTTTGCCGTTCACACAGCAGGGGAACAGCTGACATTACTGAACCCCAGTAAACACAGGAGCAAGTGTAGACTGTGCTAACAGCACTTCCGAGAAACAACTGGCGGTGTTGTAACCCAGGATGAGAACAGAACATGGTGGAGGCAGCAGGACTTTTTGCTGTTCACACAGCAGGGGAACAGCTGACATTACTGAACCCCAGTAACACGGGAGCAAGTGTTAACTGTGCTAACAGCACTTCCGAGAAACAACTGGCGGTGTTGTAACCCAGGGATGAGAACAGAACATGGTGGAGGCAGCAGGACTTTTTGCTGTTCACACAGCAGGGGAACAGCTGACATTACTGAACCCCAGTAACACGGGAGCAAGTGTTAACTGTGCTAACAGCACTTCCGAGAAACAACTGGCGGTGTTGTAACCCAGGGATGAGAAGAGAACAGGGTGGAGGCAGCAGGACTATTTGCCGTTCACACAGCAGGGGAACAGCTGACATTACTGAACCCCAGTAACACGGGAGCAAGTGTTAACTGTGCTAACAGCACTTCCAAGCAACAACTGGCGGTGTTGGAGCCCAGGGTCAAGGAGGGTGTAGGCATAAAATATTGAGTTATTGCCTTGTTACGTGGCCATTGCAAATGTATGTACTTCAAACAAGAATAAATGAAGTTTTACTACAACAATAAAATGATAAATTTCAATTACAGAATAGAAAAATATTTATACTTGACAGTCCTCTGTGGTTGATAACGTTTAATGGCTAACTGAAAATATGGTAACAAATTCAAAGCTTTCGAGACTACTCAGGTGTCTTCATCAGGCTAAGAGTAAAGCCAAAAATGAAGAATCACATATTTCTACACACAACAGGACACAGGAATAGCTAAGACAAGTGAGGGAGGGACAAGTGAGGGAGGACCGGCAACAAAAAGGAGAACAAGGATGAATTATCAGCGCCACACAATCACAGATAAATTAATGAATTTAGCTGTGGCAAAAGACTTTTGTATGCCCGCCCGGTCATAGCATCATGGATATGGAATTACTGTTATTAAAATATAACTTCAAATATGAGAAACGTACAAAGGTTTCAGAATATAAGCTCATCATGACCTTTGACACTGTTAGTGATGGAATGAATAGATCACATGGATTTATGTCATTCTATATCAATTAAGGAATCTGCGTCTATGCCCTTCCAGGGTCATGAAAACCCCAAAAAATACGCCAATGAGAGGGCAATCAAACTTTCTATCCTTATCTAGGAACTGTTTGAATATTTATGTTCATCCCTGTGAGATAATTACAGTTCTGATACACGTCACTTACTTGTCTTACCTATTGCAATATTCCTGTGTCCTGTTGTGTATAGAAATATGTGATGCTTAACTTTTTTTAGTTAGTCTTTCCCTGATGAAGAGACGTGAGTAGCCTTGAAAGCTTGCAATTTGTTTCCATCTTTTCAGTTATCCATAAAAAGGTATGAACCACTGCTGACTCTGAAGTCTAAATATTTTTCTATCTACTGGCTAACACGGTACAAAGATACACATGTTTTCTAATTTCAAGAAGGAAAAATAAAGAAAATACAAATATAAACGCATATATGCACATGCCAAAAATAAATGGAACAACACAACACCCAAAAAATTGGTAACAAAATATAGTGTTGTACATTTAAGAATAAAAGTACATTTTTTTTTTATGAATAATGCTTAAGGAACGCAATGTTAAACTATAACATAGTGAAGACAATGGATTTTGTAATAGTCACTCATCATCATCATCGCAAATTTTATGTGACAGTCACAGACAATTTAATTATTTAAGTTCATAAAATCGTAACTTTCTATAGCATGTATGACATGTCCAGCATGGACTCATCAATGTGATTGATGACACAATAATGTACAATAAAAAATAACCATTTAAAAAAACATTAGGCATTGTTTGTCACAATTTAAGTGTGTGCCTGCAAGTGTAGGTGAAACAAAGGCTACGGATAGCAAAGGTATATTCTATGTCTGTATCACACAGTGGACAGCCTCTGATGGGTAATGCCGATGTTATACTGTACGTCAATAAAGTCTGCGGCTGAAATCATGCATTTTTTGCTTGTAGAGTGTTGAAGAGGGTAAAAGAATGTCTGTTTGCGCAAAGCTTTATCCGTCAACACTACCTTCCTACTGTCACGCGTAGGGTAGGGTAGCGTTGTGGCAATTAGCTGACTATCAAATGTGAGGTTAGGCTGCGTTATTGCGCACTAGGGACGCCAAAAAAAAATACAGCAGTAAGAATTTAATGTGTAATACTACACCTATGACAAACCAAAAAATTACGTTCCCTCTTTAACAAAGTACAAGACTAACAAGCCTAATGGTTGACGCTGACTTAATTGAGATACAGTATTACATCAACATTGTCCATGAGTAACTATGCACTGTGATACCTATATACCAGTATTAATTTATATCTCTTGTGGTTGTTTCAACAGCACTTGCAGGTATAAGTACCTATTGTCAGTATGCATGATGCACTTTCTAGATGTAATAATTTATTATTGGACATTATTACCATGTTTACATGCTGGCCATTTCATATATGGTGTTTGAAGTTCCAGTTGGCATCAGTATGTGTATTTTATAATGTCTGTCATAAATAAAACTCGTCATGATGATGATGAGGATGTAATGATTCGTACATCCATTGAGTGCATTATCTTACAGGTACAGATAAAGTTCCTTTAAAAGCATTAATTCATAAGTCTGAAATGTACTTTTATGCATTAATTTAAAAATGTGAAGAGTAGACTATGTTTTATTTTTTGTTACCATTTCTAATAGACATGTGCAGATATGCGCTGTGATGACAAATTATTATTTGTCCATATTTTTCTTAAAAATTTATCATTCTAGGCCTGCAAAACTTCACAATTTCATGTTTTCAGCATAACAAGCAGGGTGACGGCTCTTCCCTATTTGGAGCATGTTGGTCATGTGTTTTTCTGTCCATGTGTCGGGAACAGGACACTTCTTGCCGTTGACACAGCAGGGGAACAGCTGGCGTTACTGAACCCCACTAACAGTAGAGCTTGTGTTTTGTTCTGTGGACACGACACTTCTGAGCAGCAACTGGCAGTGTTGGAGCCCAGGGAGTAGCGTTCAGGTGGTAGAAAGATGAACATAACAGGAGACATGGATAACGTTGCGAACCAGTTATTTAATCTGAAAACGGACAGAGAAATTCTGGCGAGATCCATGCCTTGTTCATTTTCAGAAAAGTAAGCCGGTCTACATTATCGGAGGATAGTCGCATGCGACGGTCTGTTAGTACACCACCTGCAGCACTAAAGACGCGCTCCGATAATACACTGGCAGCAGGGCAAGCCAGCACCTCCAATGCATACTGGCTAAGCTCTGGCCATGTATCCAGCTTAGAGACCCAAAACTTGAATGGGGAAGAGCCATCTGGGAGTACACTGAGAGGCAAAGCCAAGTAGTCTGTCACCATCTGACGGATACGTTGCCTCCCGCTGACTGGAGCCCTCTCGGATGGTGTAGACATTTGTGGCGCTGCCACAAAACTTTGCCACATTTTGAACATACTGGTCTTTCCCTGTGCAGAGGCACTGCGTGTGCTCCCTCTTGTTGCAGAGCTCTCTACACTGCCTCGACGCACAGAGCTGCTTTGTAAAGCAGTAGCAGCAGCAGTGCTCTCGGCAGTAAGGTAGAACATTAGGGATTGCACCAGTGTGTCTTGGTACTCCCGCATTTTACGCTCCCGGTTCAACGGTGTGATGAGGCTTTTGACGTTGTCCCGGTAGCGAGGGTCTAGGAGGGTGTACACCCAATAATCAGACGTCGTGAGAATGTGGGCGATGCGGCGGTCGTTTCTTAGGCACTGCAGCATGAAATCAACCATGTGCTGCAGACTCCCAACTGGCAAAGAAACGCTGTCCTCTGCAAGAGGCGTTATCTCTGCCTGCTCTGCATCACCCCACCCTCGCTCTACATACTGACTAGAGCGTTGTGTACCTCCCTCTGGAGCGATGTCTTCCTCCTCCATTGACTCCTCCTCCTCATCCTCCTCACAAAGTGAGCCCTGCCCAGCCCTTTGTGAGGAACCACGTTGCGCTGACTTTCCAGAAGGTGATGGAATTTGTGACTCCTCATCCTCCACCTCTTCCAAAACCTCATCCCTTATTGCTTGCAGTGTTTTTTGAAGCAGGCAGATAAGGGGGACAGTCAGGCTGACTAGTGCATCATCTGCACTCGCCATCCGCGTTGACTCATCAAACGCACGCAAAACGTGGCACATGTCCTTCATAGTGGCCCACTCATTAATGGTGAAGTGTGGACGGCGCAAATTGCGTGTTGATTGCGCCTGATGCAGCTGATACTCCATAACTGCTGGCTGCTGCTCACACAACCGCTCCAACATATGTAACGTTGAATTCCACCTGGTGGATACGTCACATATGATGCGATGTTCAGGAAGGCGCAATCTGCGTTGCAGAGCTGCAATGCGCGATCTGGCCATGCTGGAACGTCGCAAGTGAGCGCACTCTAGGCGGACCTTGTGCAGCAGTGCATCAAGATCCGGATAGTCCCTCAAAAAACTCTGCACGACCAAGTTGAGCACATGTGCCAGACATGGTATGTGAGTGAGGTTGCCAAGGCCCAGAGCTGCCACCAGATTTCGGCCATTGTCACACACTACCAAACCTGGCTGGAGATTCGCTGGCAAAAACCACACGTCGCTCTCCTGCTTGATGGCATTCCAGACCTCCTGCGCTGTGTGGCTTCGATTCCCCATGGGAATTAATTTCAGAACGGCCTGTTGCCGTTTGGCCACGGCTGTGCTCATATCGGTCGCATCAGGTAAGCGTCCACGGGTCCATGTGGAGGTAGACCGTGACGGCTCCTGCAGCGATGATTCTGAGGAACTGGAGTAGGAGGAGGAGTCAATGTGGACAGACTTGATTCCGGCAATCCTTGGAGTTGGCAGAACACGTACAGCGCCACTCGCAAGATCTGTACCCGGCTCCACAACATTCACCCAATGGGCAGTGAGTGAAAGGTATCGTCCCTGGCCATGGGTACTGGTCCACGCATCGGTGGTCAGGTGGACCTTGCTACTGACGGCGTTTAGTAGCGCATGTTTAATTTTTGCCTCAACATGCTTTTGCAGACCAGGGACGGCTTGCCTGCTGAAATAAAATCGGCTGGGCACATTGTATTGTGGGACTGCCAATGCCATTAATTCACGGAAACTGTCAGTCTCCACCAGCCTGAATGACAGCATTTCAAGGGACAGGAGTTTTGCAATGACAGCATTCAGAGCCTGTGCTCGTGGATGGTTTGCCGAGTATGGCCGTCTTTTATCCCATGCCTGTGCTACCGATGGCTGTTTTGTGGCCTGGGTGTGTGAGGATGACAGGAAACTTGCACCTGTGGGTGGAATAACACTGTGTCTCTGGACAACAGTGACAGAGGTTCTTCCATGGCGATCCTTTGAGGAAGCCTTACCAGCTGTGTGTGAACTGGAGGAAGAGGCTCCAACAGGAGCTGAAGATGTAGGTGCTGCTGTAGGTTGGCCTACATCTCCAGTGTGTCTTTGTAACTCAACAAAGTGCTTTGACCGCACATGTTTCCACATATTTGTTGTATTAAGGTTACTGACACTTTTACCTCTTTTAATTTTTTGATTACACAGCTTGCATTTGACATAGCAAATATCATCTGCAACTGTATCAAAAAAGGACCATGCAGAGCAAGTCCTGGGAGCGCCCGGTTTGGCTGTTGGAAGAGAACTGCTCCGAACGGGTGCCAAACTGGAGGCTACAGGCAAGCGAGTCTGCAGCCTACCTCTCCCTACTGTTTGGACCGTTGGGGCAATCTCTTCCTCAGAGCTGCTCCACCACCTTCCTGTTCCTCACGCCATGTTGGGTCTTGGACCTCATCATCTCCACCACTACCCTCTTCCAACACCTGCTGTTGTTGGGTGGTCTGGCCAGCACCATGCTCAACAGAAACTGGCAACTGAGTCTCATCATCATCAGATGCGTTCTGCGGTGTGCTGACCATCGGCACTGGCTCACCCGCCTCTTCAGATTCAGAGAGACACAGCTGTTGCGCATCACTGCATACTGCCTCTTCTTCACATTCCAGAATGCTGCTTGGCTGGGCCCCTGTTTCCAAGCCAACATATTCTGAGAACAGAAGCAGAGACTCAGCTGGCTCCTGTACAGAGCTCTCTGACTGCCTGGGCAATTTGGCAGGCGGTGAAGAGACTGATGGTTGTTCAACAGTGCTGTGGTCCTGGAGGAGGTGGAAGGTATTGAAGTCGATGCATTGGCTGCCATCCAACCAAACAACGGCTTCAATTTGTTCTTCACGCAGCAGGGGGGTACGTGAGCTCCTACAAAAGTGCGCATAAAGGAACGCTCAGGGGAAAACTGGTGGATGCTGTGTCACGGGTGCGGGAGCAGCCACAGAATCCCCGTCCTCTCCTGCTGCAAATCCACGGCCTCGACCCGACCAAAAAGCCTTTTCCCCTGACTTCTTCTCTTGGTAGATTTATAAGAAAGTCAGAAAAGTTAAGGCCTAAGTGTGGTTATTCCTCCGACTCGTGAAACCCCGCAGAAAAAGTTCAGTATCGTGAAAGGCCCCTTTTTGTAGTTCTATAGGGTTTTCAACCTTTTTTGTATGGGGGGAAAGGGTCCACTAATGATTGTTTTTTTTTTACTAAAAGGAGGCACCAATGAGAAAAATGGAGGATGAGGCGTGACACCGTCGAGATAAACCGGAGTGGTTGAAGTACAAATGGGCGTAATCGCACTCACAAAAGAAAAGTACAGATACAGTGAACATGAAAAAAAATATTCACTATCTGTGAAAAGCTCTTTGTGTAGTTATTGTGTTTTCAACCCAAGTTTGTTCGGATGGAAGGCGTCACATAATGATTAGTTTTTTTTCCCCTAAATGGGAAGCAGCCCAAATTTGGAAAATGGAAGGATGGGCAGGACACACGCTCAGCAGGGTACAACGGGAGTGGTTTTAAGAACTAATGGGCGTGAAGCATCAAAAAAACAAACCTCACGCTGCGGAAAACTAAAAAATATTTACTATTGTTTAAAAGTCCCTTTGTTGTTTATGTGTTTTAAAAATGTATTGTTGGATGGAAGGGTAAAAATGATTAGATTTTTTTCCCCTAAAAGGGAGGCAAAAGGAAAAGGAAAGGTGAGGCGTGAAAAAGCTCAGCAGATAAAGGGGGTTGGAATAAATGGAGGTGATCTGCATCAAAAAATCAAAAACCTACAGACTGCAGTGAAAAAAAACTATTATATCTGTGAAAAACTTTTGGTAGTTCTTGTGTTTTCAACAAAGTTTGTTGGATGGGAAAGGGGTTCCCCTAATAGTTAATTTTTTTCCCCTAAAAAGGGGAGCAGCAAATTTGAGAAAAATGTGAAAGGGGAGGCAGGAACACGCTCAGAGAACAACGGGAGTGGTTGAAAAACTAATGGGGGTGATTTCACTCAAAAAATCAAAAAAAAAAAAAA
>JARQOD010000003.1:126899862-127030768 GCA_033576555.1 Oophaga sylvatica
GACATGGCGCCACCATTGATTCCTGCAAATTTTGCGTTCAAAAAGTCAAACAGTGCTCCCTTTATTCCAAGCCCCGACGTATGCCCAAACAGTGGTTTATCCCCACATATGAGGTATCAGCGTACTCGGGAAAAATTGCACAACAACTTTGGGGGTTTCTAATTTCTCCTGTTAACATTGGGGAAAAAAATTGGGGACTAAAAATTATTTTTGTGGAAAAAAAAATAATTTTATATTTTCACGGCTCTGCGTTATAACTTCTGTGAAGGACTTGAGATTCAAAGTGCTCACCACACATCTAGAGGAGTTCCTTGGGGGATCTAGTTTCCAAAATGGGGTCACTTGTGGGGAGTTTCTACTGTTTAGGCACATCAGTGACTCTGCAAACGTAACATGACGCCCGAAGACCATTCCATCAAGTGGGCATTTCAAAGGTCACTACTTCCCATCCGAGCCCCGACGTGTGCCCATACAGTAGTTTTCTCCCACATATGGGATATCAGCATACTCAGGACAAATTGGACAACAACTTTTGGGGTCTAATTTCTCATGTTACCCTTGCGAAAATAAAAAAATTGGGGACTAAAAGATCCTGATTGTGGAAAAAATATGATTTTTTTATTTTCATGCCCGGGCGTTATAAACTTCTGTGTAGCCCTTGGGGTTCAAAGTGCTCACCACACATCTAGATAAGTTCTTTGCGGTGTCTAGTTTCCAAAATGGGGTCACTTGTGGGGAGTTTCTACTGTTTAGGCGCATCAGGGGCTCTGCAAACGTAACAAGATGCCCGCAGACCATTCCATCAAGTTGGCATTTCAAAGCGTCACTACATCCCTTCCGAGCCCTGACGTGTGCCCAAACAGTGGTTCCCCCCCACATATGGGGTACTAGCGTACTCAGGACAAACTGGACAACAACTTTCGGGGTCCAATTTCTCCTGTAACCATTGTGAAAATAAAAATAGTGGGCTAAAAAATCATTTTTTGAGAAAAAAAAATGATATTTTATTTTCACGGCTCTGCGTTATAAACTTCTGTAAAGCACCTGGGGGGTTCAAAGTGCTCACTATGCATCTAGATAAGTTCCTTAGGGCGTCTAGTTTCCAAAATGGGGTCACTTGTGGGGGAGCTCCAATGTTTAGGCACACAGGAACTCTCCAAATGCGACATGGCAACCGCTAAATATTCCAGCATATTTTCTATTCAAAAAGTCAAATGGCGCTCCTTCCCTTCTGAGCCCTGCCGTGCGCCCAAACAGTGGTTTATGATCACAAATGAGGTATCTGTGTACTCAGGAGAAATTGCCCAACAAATTTTAGAATCCAATTTATACTGTTGCCCATGTGAAAATGAAAAAAACTGAGGCTAAAAGAAAATTTTTGTGAAAAAAAAGTACTTTCTTTTTTTTACGGATCAATTTGTGAAGCACCTGGGGGTTCAAAGTGCTCACTATGCATCTAGATAAGTTCCTTAGGGGGTCTAGTTTCCAAAATGGGGTCACTTGTGGGGAGCTCCAATGTTTAGGCACACAGGGACTCTCCAAATGCGACATGGCAACCGCTAAATATTCCAGCATATTTTCCATTCAAAAAGTCAAATGGCGCTCCTTCCCTTCTGAGCCCTGCCGTGCGCCCAAACAGTGGTTTATGACCACATATGAGGTATCTGTGTACTCAGGAGAAATTGCCCAACAAATTTTAGGATCCAATTTATACTGTTGCCCATGTGAAAATGAAAAAAACTGAGGCTAAAAGAAAATTTTTGTGAAAAAAAAGTACTTTCTTTTTTTTACGGATCAATTTGTGAAGCACCTGGGGGTTCAAAGTGCTCACTATGCATCTAGATAAGTTCCTTAGGGGGTCTAGTTTCCAAAATGGGGTCACTTGTGGGGGAGCTCCAATGTTTAGGCACACAGGGACTCTCCAAATGCGACATGGCAACCGCTAAATATTCCAGCATATTTTCCATTCAAAAAGTCAAATGGCGCTGCTTCCCTTCTGAGCCCTGCCATGCGCCCAAACAGTGGTTTATGACCACATATGAGGTATCTGTGTACTCAGGAGAAATTGCCCAACAAATTTTAGGATCCAATTTATACTGTTGCCCATGTGAAAATGAAAAAACTGAGGCTAAAAGAAAATTTTTGTGAAAAAAAAAGTACTTTCTTTTTTTTACAGATCAATTTGTGAAGCACCTGGGGTTCAAAATGATCACTATGCATCTAGATAAGTTCCTTAGGGGGTCTAGTTTCCAAAATGGGGTCACTTGTGGGGGAGCTCCAATGTTTAGGCACACAGGGACTCTCCAAATGCGACATGGCAACCGCTAAATATTCCAGCATATTTTCCATTCAAAAAGTCAAATGGCGCTGCTTCCCTTCTGAGCCCTGCCATGCGCCCAAACAGTGGTTTATGACCACATATGAGGTATCTGTGTACTCAGGAGAAATTGCCCAACAAATTTTAGGATCCAATTTATACTGTTGCCCATGTGAAAATGAAAAAACTGAGGCTAAAAGAAAATTTTTGTGAAAAAAAAGTACTTTCTTTTTTTTACAGATCAATTTGTGAAGCACCTGGGGGTTCAAAATGATCACTATGCATCTAGATAAGTTCCTTAGGGGGTCTAGTTTCCAAAATGGGGTCACTTGTGGGGAGCTCCAATGTTTAGGCACACAGGGACTCTCCAAATGTGACATGGCAACCGCTAAATATTCCAGCATATTTTCCATTCAAAAAGTCAAATGGCGCTCCTTCCCTTCTGAGCCCTGCCGTGCGCCCATACAGTGGTTTATGACCACATATGAGGTATCTGTGTACTCAGGAGAAATTGCCCAACAAATTTTAGGATCCATTTTATCCTGATGCCCATGTAAAAATGAAAAAATTGATGCTAAAAGAAAATTTTTGTTGGAAAAATTAAAATGTCCATTTTTTCCTTACACGTTGCTTTAGTTCCTGTGAAGCACCTGAAGGGTTAATAATCTTCTTGAATGTAGTTTTGAGTAGCTTGAGGGGTGCAGTTTTTATAAAGGTGTCACTTTTGGGTATTTTCTGCCATATAGACCCCTCAAAGTGACTTCAAATGTGAGGTGGTCCCTAAAAAAAATGGTTTTGTAAATTTTGCTGTAAAAATGAGAAATCGCTGGTCAACTTTTAACCCTTATAACTTCCTAACAAAAAAAAATGTTGTTCCCAAAATTGTTCTGATGTAAAGTAGACATGTGGGAAATGTTATTTATTAACTATTTTGTGTCACATAACTCTCTAGTTTAACAGAATAAAAATTAAAAATTTGAAAATTACAAAATTTTCAAAATTTTCGCCAAATTTCCATTTTTTTCACAAATAAACGCAAAAATTATCGACTTAAATTTACCACTAACATGAAGCCCAATATGTCACGAAAAAACAATCTCAGAATCGCTAGGATCCGTTGAAGCGTTCCTGAGTTACTACCTCATAAAGGGACACTGGTCAGAATTGCAAAAAATGGCAAGGTCTTTAAGGTCAAAATAGGCTGGGTCTTGAAGGGGTTAAAAAAAAAATATTTATGCTATTCCATTTGATTGGGTTAAACATCTATGCCTTTAATGTCTCCTCAACCTTCCACAATACATTGTACATTACTCTTTGTTGTTTTCCTTCATGTACAATTAACCAACAAGGCAAGAATGGGGTTTTTTTAATTTCGATATTTTGTTCCCATAGACTTACATTGGACTTCCGGTATCGGTATCGGGTATCGCCGATATTTTTTGGATATCGGCCATACCATTCCGATTCCGATACTTTTGGATATCGGAAAGTATCGCTCAACCCTAGTCAGCATACTACGATTAATGAATACATGAACTACATTGTTGCAATACACAAGGTACTTACAGTTAAGATTTTTTGATCGAAAATGCTCCATCACTTCACTCTTAGATGTTTTTTTTTTCCAAAGATTTTTGCTTTCCTTTGAAATTTTCTGATTTTTTCCGTTGAATTCATAGGAGGGACCAAGTACACTTGTGCGGTAGATAGAACTTTCTGTGATCACTGAAGTACATGTAATATGTGAGCTCTAATGGTGATCACCCAGACAGGAAGTCAGATTGTTGCTAGGCAACCCGATATACCACAGCTTGCAGAATACTCAAGGGAAATGGATAGGAGCAGAAGAAATAAGAGAATTAGTATAAAACTTTGTATAATCTCTGTAGATGCCGTTACTGAAGCTGATTTGAACTTCAAGTCCATCTGCTCACATCTAGGCTGCCTGCACTTCACCGTCATACTTTAGAGCAATATGAATAATCATGACTTCAACAAAAAATGGCTGTATTACGCTCTGTAAATGGGAATTTGGTGCTGTCGGTTGTTTTGAGGACTCAAAACTGCTAATACTGACGTACAGGTGAGATCTTAAGCAGTTAATAAACCTGGGTAGTTGGTCATACTAATTTTATGCCTGATGCTTTGGCTTACCTGGTGAGGTGGAGCCTCCAAACCCTAGGTCCAGGTGGGCACACGGGCCACGGGCGTTGGTGCAGGCAGGTAAGGCAAGCCGGAAACAAGGATTTGGCACTCGGAGGAGACTCAGTACCAGAAGTACAGGAGCAGTGGAATGAAGCAAAGGTGAATGCAGAGATGGCAAAATGAGGGTTAACCTGCTGAGGTGTAGGTGTGCAGGAGCAGAGTTGGAGCACAAAATGTGGAGCACACCAAGCACTAGAGTGTTATGATTTGGTAGCTGAGGAGAGCAGGCAAAAACGGCAATACACCAGAGAGGTTGGAATCTACTGGATTGCAGTACCCTGACTAACCACCACAACTAAAGGCAGCCGTGGAGCGTACCTACGTTGGTCCTAGACGCCTCGTCACAGCCTGAGAGGCTAACTACACCTACAGATAGAAAGAGGAAAGCTATCTGCCCCGGAGCAGATCCCCAAAGAACATAGGAAGCCCCCAAACATGTAATGGCGGTTAGACAAGAGGAAATACAGACACAGACAGAAAATAGTATGAGCAAACGTTGGGGCCCAATCTTCCTAGAAAGAAAAGGATAGGAAGGACACTTACTGCAATCCAAAAAAAACCTAAAAAATACCAACTCTACTAATTGCAAAAACACCTGAGATCACACGACCTCTACCACCTAAATTAGTTCTCTGGTGTAACAAAACTAAGCCGCAGCCACTGAAAAAACTGGAAAAGGCAAATGAACAAATAACAGTGGCTCAGATAAACTGAGAGGAGCACAAGCCCCCGGAGGGGACCTGGCTGACCTCCACAGAAGTGCAGGAAAAAATGCAAAAAGCAAGCACAAAAATAAAAGCAGAAAATATCTGTTAGCAGAAGATGCAGGCAAGACTCAGCAAGCTTCCAAGTGAACAGTAACCAAAGTTGAGACAAGAACAATTGATCACCGGCAACCCTGATGGGAGGGAACCTCCCTTATATAAGACCAGTCTGTAACTCCTGATTGCCAATCTTAACAATCTTCATTGAATGGTTCAGTACTGTTTGTAACCACCAGAGGGAGCTTCTGCTCAGAATTCATTTCTAACACATTCACAACACTAGAGTCTTAATAGTAAAACATTAATGTGTGTCTTACTGGGTCTTAAAGGCCTAAGGAGGTGATGTCACACGCCGGACAACCTGCAAAGCCTGACGTGGAGCACAACAGAGTTCAGTGGACTGCGATGAAGGGAGCAGAGCCCGGACCCAGGACAGGTGTTAGTGAAGTTTTAATCCACCTTGTAGTGCAATGTTTTAATTCACCCTACAAAGAGCCCACTGGGCATTATCTTGCTTGTGAAATATCTCAGGTTCTCTGCACTATGTACTGTTCTACCCCTCCCCTCTATTTGTGAATGATGGCTCTAGTGTCCATCTAAGAGGCCCCTAATGCTGACACTTTGATCAGTGTTGTGTGCAATACAGGAAGGCCTAGTGGATGTGTGTTTCTTTGTCATGCAATTAGTATACTCATCTAGCTGGGCACCAGTGAAGGATCCAAGGGACAATATGTGTGTGGCATCTCCTTTAAATAGTATGGCCACACTGGCCTATGAGGTAGTTCTGGCTGCACTTTGATCGCGCTTATGACAATCTGGTGGCTAACATTATGACAGTACTTCCTTCAGATAGATGCAATCACTATGTCTCCTTCATAGTGCGGTGCATCACACATCGCCAGTGCTGGTCATGGCCCCTTTTTGCGGTCACCTCTCTCGACTTTGATACCTGTTATGAATGTGCTAGAGATGGTTTCTGAGCAGAGGCTCCATCTGGTGGTTACAGACAGTACTGAGCCTTTCAGCGAGGAATGGCAATCTGGGATCGCTGACTGGTCTGATATAAGGGAGGTTCCCTCCACTGATGGTTGCCGGTGATCTATTGTTCTTGTCTCAATTGTGGTTCCTGGTTCATTTGGAAGTTTGCTGAGTCTTGCCTGCATCTTCTGCTATCAGATAAGATATTTTCTGCTTTTATTTTTGTGCTTGCTTTTTGCATTGTTCCCTGCACTTCTGTGGAGGTCAGCCAGGTCCCCTCTGGGGGCTTGTGCTCCTCTCAGATTATCTGAAGCCACTGTTATTTGTTCATTTGCTTTTTCCTGTTTTTTCAGTGGCTGCGGCTTAGTTTTGTTACACCAGAGATCTGATTTTAGGTGGTAGAGATCGTGTGATCTCAGATGTTTTTGCAATCAGAAGAGTTGGTATTTTTAGGGGTTTTTTTTGGATTGCAGTGAGTATCCTTTCCTGTACTTTTCTGTCTAGACAGATTGGGCCCCAGCGTTTGCTCATTCTATTTTCTGTCTGTGTCCGTGCTTCTTCTTGTCTAACCGCCATTACATGTTTGGGGGCTTCCTATTTTCTTTGGGGATCTGCTCCAGGGCAGATAGCTTTCATCTTTCTGCCTTTAGGTTTAGTTATCTCTCAGGCTGTGACGAGGCGTCTAGGATCAACGTAGGAACGCTCCACGGCTACCTCTAGTTGTGTGGTTAGTTCAGGGTACTGCAATCCAATAGGTTCCAGCCTCTCTGGTGTATTGCCGTTTTTGCTTATTCTCCTCAGTTACCAAAACACAACAGATACCCTGCAGTTGATCTTATCTGACAACTTGAACTCTTTTATCCTATTCACTAAGTTACCACAACACAGTTCCTCATATACAGGTGCGAGGAGGCCATAGTGGTAGTCGTGGTGAGGAGCTGTTGCGTCCCCACCCCCTGGCACCAAACAAAGGAAACAAGAAGTCCCATCTGTTGTGTGTGATATGCACCAAGTAGGACACTGACATTTGATTCCAGGGTTCCTTCTAACTCTGCAATCTCAGTTCCAGATCCACGGTTCATGCAAACAGCTCCAGACTCCATGTCCATACTTAACAGTTCAACTTTACTTAACAACAGGGTTCTTGATACAGACGTAGCACAGTTCACATACATTGGCATTCCTTGAGCTTTCCCTGCCTTCTCTGTCAACTTCCTTCCTGAAGACACTTTATATACCTGTCTCTTCCAACAATCTCTGTCCCACAGATACTCTTTTCTCTTCTGCAGCGTCCGTGCCGCTAGCTTCTCCAACTTCCTCCCATTCCCCCAGTTTGTTTTCAATTAGAAAAGGTAAAAGGCGTGCTCAGCTCTGCCTAATCCCGGCCATAGGGTTAGGACCCTCTTTGGAATGGTTACTTCTTTAGATGGTGACCACTCGCACCCTGCTCAGCCTGGGGTCCCTTATTGCCTCAGCAAACTTCACCCCCACGACTATCCATGTGTCCTCTCTCACTGCTACTTTACTTCTGCCCACTAAACGGGAAGTCTCACATTATATCTCACTGCTGTGCACTACACCCATCTGTAACTCCTCCCAGCCTGGAAAACCCCTTATTCTAACTATGCTTGTGCTGGCATTCTCATTCCCTTTTTTATTGTGCCCCACTAAACTATCCAGAATATTGTCCTATTCTATTCTATACTTTTCCCTAATCCTATATAGAATACATGTAAAGTATATACACATTAAAATAAGAGCAAACGAATAGATTAACATTCATAAACTCTATGTATTTAATTATTTAATGTGAACACTGTTAAAGGAGGGGGAGGCATATAACGGCCTCTGTCACCCCTTACACTGGCACATGTATCCTATGTAATATTTCATATTCAGGCTTCAAAAACTTATTGTCTGGCAAACTTCATAGTTAGGAATAAGCCTCTTTGCTTTGTTCTGCTGTGTCTAGTGTTTGCTATAATGGCGGCTAACTTCACCCTGTCAGAGAGTTCACTCTTCACTCTCAGGAATATGCTTTTTTGGTTCCCTCTATGGTGGTAGGTGGTATTCCTAATCCGATATTCCTCATCCTCAATTTGTAAAGGTGTATCTCTCTTCCAGGAAGTCTCATCTCTTTTTCCTAGGACTGACTTCACCCGTTGCAGTACAGAAATGAGCTTGTTAAATACTCCTCTAATGTAGTCCTTACTAGGTCCATGGGGTTGCACATAAATTGTCAAGTGTTACACCTTCCCTTGCTAGTTTACTATCTAGCCATCCTGTTTCTGACTACAATCTCCTGAACTCAAACAACAGTGAACTCTCTCTGTAACATCAAGGGACTATGGACAGACTTTGTAATACTAACTCCACATGCTCAGTAATTCACAACTTTACACAGCAGCTCAAGGCGTTAAAGGTGTGGGCCGGGACTATTTTAGTTTTTTTCTCACAGGACTAAGACAGGCAGCTAGTTGCTAGTTAGTATTACCTATCTGTTCTGCCCAGTATTGGCTCAGAGCGATCACAGACCACTCCTGTCTGCAATTCTGCTTCTTCATGCCAACATAGCAGTTCTTCCTTTTTGGCTCTGCTGTCGACAGGCTGTGACTGCTGATGTTATGCTGATTGACAGCCGACTCCTTGCAGTTAAGCAGAAGGGACCCAGCAGTCAATCAGCATGACTTCAGTAGTCACATCCCATCAACAGAGCAGGGCAGAAGAGAAGCAACTGCCCTGTCAAAGTGATGTTACCAGAACTAGCAACTATCTGCACTGAACCTCTTAGGCCCATAAGAAAATTGTAAAACAGTCCCAGTTAACCCCTTTAACTCCATATACTTTGCATTCACCACACCAAAACTTAGTGGCATACTGCTTGGGTCAATTAGACCCCGGACTAGAGTTGAGCGAAACAGGTTGGTCAGATTTATAAGTCGCCAACTTTCCCCAAAGTCGGGTTTCGTTGACCGAAACCCGACCATAGCGTGCTGTCGGCCCTGCGGTCGGCAAAACGAGCGTCAAAGTCGGTTTACCCAGAATGCTTTCAGGCGCCTTTTTTCAGCCAATGAGCAAGGACGTGCACTGTGGGCAACGAGATGACATGTGCAGCGTCCACCACCATCTTAGAGAAGGGCATTGCAGTGATTGGCTTGCTTTGGGGGGCGTCATAGTGTCTATAAAAGCCCTGAGTTTTTAATTCTGCCGATCTTAACAGTAGGGAGAGGTTGCTGACGCTGTTTATCAGTAGGGAGAGAGTTAGGGCTGGAAAGAGAAGTTCTTCTGTGCTTGTGCTGATAGCAATTGTGCTGTACAGTTAGTGTGCAGTGACAGGGGAGGATTTTCTTGTGTGCAGCAGCGCTTGTTATTAGGCTGCCTGCTAGCTGTATTGCTGTGTGTACAGTGCTGTGCAGACTGCTTTTTACATAGCACTAAATACTTTTATTCTTTTTTTCTGCACAGTTACCGAGCGTTCATTTTTTCCCACACCGTATAGAGCTGTAGGCTCCTTGCATACTACCGTGTCACGGACAAATACATGCTGACTATCTGTGTGTGACTCAGGAAATATATACGGAGATCGAAATTTTCCCCTACACCATATACAGCTGTCCGCTTCTGATACACTACCGTTTTTCTGCTTTTTGTATTACGGTCAAATCCATACTGAGTGAGCTTCTGTGTGTGACTCCGGAAATATATATGGAGATTGAAATTTTCCCCTACACCGTATACAGCTGTCCGCTTCTGATAGAGTACCGTATATCTGCCATTTGTATTACGGTCAAATCCATACTGAGCGAGAATCTGTGTGTGATTCCGGAAATATATACGGAGATTGAAATTTTCCCCTACAACGTAAACAGCTGTTCGCTTTTGATACAGTACCGTATATCTGCTCTTTGTATTACGGTCAAATCCATACTGAGTGAGCGTCTGTGTGTGACTCTGGAAATATATACGGAGATTTAAATTTTCCCCTACACTGTATACAGCTGTCCGCTTCTGATACAGTACCGTATATCTGCTCTTTGTATTATGGTCAAATCCATACTGAGTGAGCGTCTGTGTGTGACTCCGGAAATATATACGGAGATTTAAATTTTCCCCTACACCATATACAGCAGTATGTTCCTCATACAGTACAATATATCAGCTGGTATTTTTGGTACATTTTTCCAAACATGAGGAAGTATGATGGAAGAGGCCGTGGACGTGGGCGGGGAGGGCCAGCTGGTACTGATGGTGGTGGTGGTGCATCTGCTGGTAGTGCCAAAAGCACAATAGCACCTAAGGCAGGAGGTGTTGAGCCTGCGTCATTGTCTGGCTCCAGAAGGCTTGGAAGGCTCCCTTTTCTGGGAGTATGTAAACCGCTTTTAAAGCCAGAGCATCAGGATCAGGTTTTGGTTACATTGCCGAAACAGCCTTCAGCTCTATCACCTCCTCTTCTGAAGTTTAAAAAAATGCAAGCACTGAGTCGTCAGTGCAGGCTCCTGGTCAGGAACAACACCTTTCCTTGTGTCCTTCACCCCACCAAAAGTGAAGGATGTGGCAGGCCACACTTCAGATTACTCCCTGGAGTTCTCTTCACATACCATGCCTGGGTTATCAAGTGAAATCCCGAATTCCCCAGTCCAAGATGAATATGACATGGAGTGCACTGATGCACAGCCACTGCTATATGATTCTGCTGGTACATTCACTCAGAGCACTGCATTGCCCTCGCAGTCTACTGAGCCAGATTCTGACCCTGATGAAACTCAGGTACCCCTTCCCGCATACTATACCACCATACACAGTGACACAGAGGAAGGTGCAGATGAAAATTGAAGAGGAGGTGATGGATGACCCAGTTGTTGACCCGATTGGCATCCATTGGGGGAAGAGGGTGCCGCTGGCAATAGCTCAGAAGAGGAGGAGGATCCGCAGCAGGCATCGACATCGCAGCTGCGGTTATCTGGCAGGCCCGTAGCAGTCCAAAAACGTGTTAAAAAAACAAAAAGAGATGCAGGACAGCTTGACCGGATGGTCATATTAGCACAGCGTGCAAGTCATGAGAAGTTTTCCCATAGTAGGAAGAGTGCAGTGTGGCACTTTTTTGACCAAAATCTTATTGATGAGGCAAAGGTTATCTGTAAGAAGTATGGAAGGACCTTTAGACAAGGGAAAAATCTCCGAAATTTGAATACCAGTTGCATGCTTAGACATGTAAACACCATGCACTTGCAAGCGTGGACGGACTACAAAACCTCACTGGATTTGAACACCTACATTGCCAAACTGATCTCATTAGAGATGATGCCCTTCCGTTTGGTTGAAAGCGCAGCGTTCCGAGAGCTCATGGCCTAAGCTGTCCCACGCTATGACCTACGCAGTTGCCACTTCTTTTCTAGAAAAGCCATCCCTGCCCTCCACCTGCATGTGAAAGACTGCATTGTCCATGCACTCAAACAATCAGTGAGTGAAAAGGTGCACCTCACAACAGATGCATGGGCCAGTAGGCATGGCCAGGGCCATTACGTGTCCATCACTGCACACTGGGTTAATGTTGTGGATGCAGGGTCCACAGGGGACAGTGGCAGTGGGACAGTGCTGCCTAACCCACGGTAAAGGCAACAGTTGGCTGTAGGTATTCGACCCTTCCTCCTCCTCCTCCAGAAGCGAAAGCTCGTCGACAGAGCTAGTCGCACGAGCACTCCATCCGCAGCTGCCAGTGTTGCACATGAGGTGTCCCACTATTGAAAAGCTAGTGGTAAGCATCAGCAGGCTGTTTTAAAGATGATGCCTTTGGGTGACAACAGACACACCGCGGAGGTACTGGCCAACTACTTGCAGCGAGAAACTGAGTCATGGCTGGGCAGTCTACATCTTGAGCCAGGCAAGGTAGTCAGTGATAACGGATGTAATTTTGTGGTGGCCATAGCCCTGGCAAACCTCAGACACATACCTTGCCTGGCTCACACCTTGAACCTGGTGGTGCAGTGCTTCATAAATAATTATCCGCTGAGTTACCAGCCCTGCTCCATAAGGTGCGAAGACTGTGCTCGCACATCCGTCGCTCGCCCGTAGACTCCAGTCGTATGCAGAGGCTGCAGCGATCGCTCCACCTCCTCAAGCACCGCCTAATCATAGACTTCATAGACTTTGCAACAAGGTGGAACTCCACCATGCACATAGTTGAGAGGCTGTGCAAACAGAGGCAGGCTGTAATGCATTTGTGGGAGGATAAACGGCCAGGCAGTTTGAGGTCAGACATGGAGTTGTCGGGTGTGCAGTGGTCAAAGCTGAAAGACCTCTGTAAAGTCCTTCAGTGTTTTGAGGAATGCACACGGCTGGTAAGCGCAGACGACGCCATCATAAGCATGAGCATCCCACTTATGTGACTGCTCATGAAAACTTTGATGCACAATAAGGATCAGGCATTTGCAGCGGAGGAGGAGGAGAAGGAGGAGGGAAGCCTTGATGACAATCAGGCATTGTCTGCTCAGGGAACTGTCCTGGATGAGGTGGAGGAAGAAGAGGAAGAGGAGGAGGAGAATGAGGGGGATGATTATTTTGAGGCGGAGGATGTTTCTCAGGGGGCAAGAGAAAATGTTGGCTTGCCAAGGTCAGGTACAGGGTTTGTGCGTGACTGGAGGGATGTGGATTTGGCAGAAAGTGCTCCTCCACCCACCACTGTCAGTGCATCATTGACAACTGGAACATTGGCCCACATGTGTGATTATGTCTTGTGGATCCTATTTTCCCAAGGGTAACAGAAGAAATAGGACAAATTGCACAATAAATCTTGGGGTCCAGAGTACGCTGATACCCCATGTGGGAGTAAACTACTGTTTGGGCGCATGGCAGAGCTCAGAAGGGAAGGAGCACCGTTTGACTTTTTCAATGCAGAATTGGCTGGAATTGAGATCAGACGCCATGTCACATTTGGAGAGCCCCTGATGTGCCTAAACAGCGGAAACCCCCCAATTCTAACTCCAACCCTAACCCCAACACACCCCTAACCCTAGTCCCAACCCTAACCACAAACTTAACCCTAACACACCCCTAACCCTAATCTCAACCATAACCCTAATACTAACTTTAGCGCCAACCCGAACCCTAACTTTAGCCGCAACCCTAACCCTAATGGGAAAATGGAAATAAATACATTTTTTAATTTTATTATTTTTCCCTAACTAAGGGGGTGATAAAGGGGGGTTTGATTTACTATTTATAGCGGGTTTTTATGATTGGCAGCTGTCACGCTAAAAGACGCTTTTTATTGCAAAAAATAGTTTTTGCGTCACCACATTTTGAGAGCTATAATTTTTGCATATTTTGGCCCACAGAGTCATGTGAGGTCTTATTTTTTGCGGTACGAGTTGACGTTTTTATTGGTACTATTTTTGAGCATGTGACATTTTTTGATCGCTTTTTATTTCGATTTTTTGGAGGTTAGAATGAACAAAAATCAGCAATTCATGAATTTCTTTTGGGGGAGGCGTTTATACCGTTCCGCGTGTGGTAAAATTGATAAAGCAGTTTTATTCTTCGGGTCAGTACGATTACGGCGATACCTCATTTATATAATTTTTTTATGTTTTGGCGCTTTTACAGAATAAAAACAATTTTATATAAAAAATTATTATTTTTGCATCGCTTTATTCTGCGAGCTATAACTTTTTTATTTTTTCGCTGATGATGCTGTGTGGCAGCTTGTTTTTTGCGGGACAAGATGACGTTTTCAGCGGTAGAATGCTTATTTATATCGGTCTTTTTGATTGCGTGTTATTCCACTTTTTGTTCAGCGGTATGATAATAAAGCACTGATTTTTTTGCTTTGTTTTTTTTTTTTTAAGGGGTTCACAAAAGGGATTAACTAGTGGGACAGTTTTATAGGGGGGGTCGTTATGGACGCGGTGATACCAAATATGTGTACTTTTATTGTTTTATTTTTTTTATTTACAGGAAGAAATGAATTTATTGGGGAATATTTTTTTTTATTTATTTGGAATTTTTGTTTACACATGTTTATTTTTATTTTTTTTACTTTTTTACATTGTCCCAGGGTGGGACATCACTGTAAAATGTCAGATCGCTGGTCTCACAGTGTGCACAGCACTCTGTGAGACCAGCGATCTCACAGGCAGCGCTGCAGGCTTCTCAGTGCCTGCTCTCAGCAGGCACTGAGGAAGCCGCCTCCCTGCAGGACCCGGCAGCCATCTTGGATCCGGGTACTGGGAGGGAGGAAGCCCTCAGAACAGCGCAATCACATCGCACTGTTCTGAGGGTCTCAGGGGAGCGTGCAGGGAGCCCCCTCCCTGCGCGATGCTCCCCTGTGCCACCGGTACACCGCGATCATGTTTGATCGCGGTGTGCCAGGGGTTAATGTGCTGGGACCGGTCCGTGACCGCTCTTGGCACACAGTCCCGGGTGTCAGCTGTGATAATCAGCTGACACCCGGCGGCGATTAGCTGCGCTCCCCCCGGGAGCGCAGCTGATCGCTATGACGTACTATCCCGTCCATGGTCAGATTGTCACGGGTTTCATGGACGGGATAGTACGTCGGATGTTAGAGAGGGGTTAAGGTTGACAAGCTTAAGTAATAAGAATTATAAGAATTGATGTCGTTGGCATTGAAATTGGCACTGTAGGTGTATTTACTGTCCTCCACTCACTGGCGATTATTATTCCCCATTGACTTTCATTGGGGTCTGGTTTCGTTTTTGGCCGAACTTCGACTTTTGCCGTGAGCAAGTCGGCCGATCTCGTTCGACTCGACTTTAGGTAAAGTCGGATGCTCCGAAACCCGACTCAACCCTCCCGGAGGCAAAGTCGCTCATCTCTACCCAGGACATTTGTCCTACTAAATGTATTAATGTACGCAACAACAATCCTCCATCTCACACATGTAGCACATTACTGAATCTATCGCATATTGTCGCTGTATACATATACACACACGGCATAGTATGAAATATTGTTTTACCAGTTCAACAAGCAACAACAGTTGTTCACGTGGAAATAATCTGTGATATTTAGATGAGGGCAGCAAACCTATTTTCAACCCTCTTATATATGTTTTATCTGCTTTAAAACACACTTTGCAAGAGCTATTACCTGCTTTCAGAAGTCAAAACTACTTACAAACTGTCTTTCAAGAGATCATCTGGGAATTAAAGAAAGAAACAAAACAGCAGGTAGTTTAAAAAATAACCATTACTAAATTCCGTGCTCCTCCTGCAGTCCCTGAGGGCTTGTTCACACACTGTGTTTTTCTCCTGCACGTTTTTCAATGGTATAGAATGCTGCACTTTAGAGTATCAGCAAAGTGAATGAGATCTCTCTAATCTCATGCACATGTTGCTTTTTTTTATTTTGCGGATTTGAACCATCAAAATGTTTTTTCAAATCTACATTATATCAATTCTCTCACCATTTTTGCAACATTTTTTACCCATTCATTTAAATAAGAACATGCAACATTTCTTCCCATGCATCAAAAACGCACCTAAAAAAGCACAGATTTTACGCAGTGTTTTTCCTGCCAACCCTGTTTTTTGTGCAGAAAAATCTGCTGCAAATACTTAATATGTGCACATAGTCTAACAGTCACTCTTTGCATTTTGCTACTGCAAAGAAAAAATGGCATATATTCACGAGACAGCAGTGGTAACTCTCTGGTACCAAATTCATTATCCAGCATAAAAGACTAATTAGGGCTCATTCACATGTCTGATTTTCTCACAAAGGAGAAAAATGGATCTATTATTTTGATCACAGTTTGATTAGAGTGTGGTCCGAATGCCATCAGTTTTTTCATACATGGAGAAAAAAAAAACTTTAAACCTTCTCCTCCTTCACAATCCATGAAAATTGGACTTCACACAGATGTATTCCGAGTGTGGTCCGATTTTTTTCAAGGATCCATAGACTTGCCTTGCCGATTTTCATCCGATGCTCAAATCACGATCGGACATTTCTCTAATATATACTGCAGACCACGTGAGCTGAGGAAAAAACCTGACATGGACACAGCCCCATAGAATATCATAGGTAAGAGGGCCATCCGTGAAAACCACAGATAGCACTCAGATGAGAAAATCGGACGTGTGAAGGAGCCATCAGTTTGCATGTAATAAATATTGGACAGGATTAATAAATCTGCCCCATTGTAGTTTCAGTTCAGAGGATGGCATTTCTCATGTTTCCTTCTATAAATTTTCCATGTGAAATGCTGGAGCACTCTGATCATTTCAGAGCAATGACAAGCCATTTTCACATAGAAGCCTCAGCGCTAAAATCAATTTCTTGCTGCAGAATTCTCAGCGCATCCAGTAAAATGATAAGCTCTAAAATCTTATCTGGAAAATTGCCAAAGTTAGCGCACAATGCTGCATATTGGGAGAGATGCTATCTTCCACTGCATAGAAAAGATGTCTCACCTGTCTGCTTGGCATTAGTGTCACATGGGTAATGTGCCATCCTGTCACACTCTCCGATTGCATGAGGAAACGTGGGCATTGTCTCACGCGCTGGTGCACATTGTTTACTCATTCATTTTCCTGACTCAGAGCTGTCATAGACACAATGGACGTGCATCACTACAACGCTTGTTTGTACGCCTGTGATATATAATTGCACCATGTTTACACTCCAGTACATTGGTTCTCGGTGAATGGGGATGATCATAGTCTGTGATTTAGTCTGTAAGTATTTCTTCCACTGCCAATTGCATCAACATTCATGCTGCCAAGTCTCATCCTACAACATATTCTTTTAATCTGCCCCTGCTTTCATTCTACACAGCTAGTCCTGCTGCCTTCACCTGTGAACATCTCTAGAATGCAGTCCTTAAAGCCTCCTGCTGCACAAAAGATCAAATTTACTTTCTTTTTATCTCTAAATCTCTTCCAAACCAGCTTCCCACTAATCCGCCTCCACTTTATACTAGAGTGGCCAAAATATGTACAGTCGCTAATATTCATACCCACTATACAAATCTTTGCCAACTTTTAGTTGTTCAGAAACCAACTCTACCCAAAATCCCTTAGTCATATAACTTACTCCTACTTCTTAGGGTCCCGTTACACATAGCGACTCACCAGCGATCCCGACAACGATATGCACTTGTCAGGATCGTTGGTGTGTCGCTACATGATCGCTGCTGAGCTGCCAAACAGGCAGCTCAACAGGTAACAGGTTACCAGCTCCCCTGCATCAGCGTGCTGGTATCTAAGGTACACATCGGGTTTCCATGCGCCGCCCGGCGCATGGAAACCCGATGTTTACCTTGGTTACCAGCTCGCTGATCGCTGGTCTCCCGCCTGTCACATGCAGCGATGCGCTCTGGCCAGTGGGAGACCAGCGATCAAAAAATGGTCCAGGACATTCACCAACGATCAGCGACACCCAGCAGGGGGGCTGATCGTCGCTGAGTGTCACACTAAGGCCGGAGTCACACTACCGTATAATACGGACGAGTGCTAGGCGATAAAAAATCGCGTAGCACTCGTCCCAATGTTATTCTATGGGGCAGGTCCCATCAGCCGATTTTTTCTCGCGCGTTTTATACGCACGAGTGAAATCGCAGCATGCTGCGATTGTACGCGTATCTCGGCTCAGAATCGCCAATGCAAGTCTATGGGTGCGACAAAAAAACGGACATCACACGGACCATCAGTGTGACTTGCGAGAAATACGCACATATTTTACTCATTACAGCCCATTGAGCCATTAAATTCAAAGGGGAAAAGCAGTGAGAAATGAAGTGCCATACGGATGCCATACGGATCCTGACATGCGAGGAAATCGCATCATCGCATTGAAAACGGATTACATATGGATCAACATACGGAGGCTGTTGTGTGATTATCGCATTTACAAAATCGGACCGTTTTTTTAATCGTTCTGTGTGACTCCAGCCTAAGCGAGATCACTGGCTAGGTCGCTGCTACGTCACAAAATCGGTGACGTTTCAGCTATCTCGTTAGCGATCTCGCTTATTGTAAAGGGGCCTTTAGTTGGAATTCTCTACTCTCCCTGCACTTATGGCTTTGTATCTCTTCTTGAGATGGGTTCAGAGATTACTTTGTATTGCAAGCAGACACTGAATCTGTTACTTGCATAACAAAAGTCTTACATTAGTTTCATGGCACACAGGGGTCACGTACAGTAGTGTTACTAGAGTCCGATGCTTTAATTCAGGTCTGGGAGAGATCCCTCAGGATAACATCCGTACCCACTGTATATATATATATATATATATATATATATATACATATACATATACATATGTCCCTCATCCGGATATATGTCCCTCAATCTGGTATATATTTTGCCTATTCTGGTATATGTCGCTTATCCTTGGTCCCATTCTGGTATATATGTCTCCCATCTTGATATATGGATATATGTCCTCAGTTCTGCAGTTGTTCTTTAATGTATAGAAAAAAATTACCCATTTTACTCACCACGGGCAGACATAGATGGCATGGGGCTTCAAGGCAGAAGTATAATGCAACCCCCACAGTGCTCCGTATAGTATAATGCATCCCATAGTCCTCCATATAATATACTGCACAGATCATAGTCATCCAATGCCGTGAGCAACGTTTTGGGTTTCTTGACCATGGAGTGAATTACCTGTATGATGAACTACTTGTTAGAGATGGGTTATTTGGTAGACGCTTTGCTTACTAGACTCATCAGGAGAGCTTTAAACTAGTGCAATATGGGGTGGGAAATATATGGCCAGGAAAAAATATGCAGCTAATGAATTCTTTTGAAAACCCTACTATTAGGCCAGGGTCAGATATGCGAGAAACTCGCACTATTCTCGTGCGAGTCTCTTGCATGAACACCCGACACTGCCGCCGGCACTCGGACCGGAGCATACGGCTGCATGTATTTCTATGCAGCCGCACGCTCCGGTCCTAGTGCCGGCATCATTGCCGGGTGTTCATGCGAGAGACTCGCACGAGAATCGTGCAAGTTTCTTGCATGTGTGACCCCGGCCTTAGAAGTGAAAATGAAGAATAAAAACAACAAACTCTGAATGAAAATAGAGGAGCAAGAGAAACCGACTACAATCTGAAAGGTGTCTAAATGCACAGAGCATTAGAAACAAACAAGGAGAATTGGAGCTGCTCACACAGGAAGAGAGATACGTTTTCATATGCATCACTGAAACTTGGTGGGATGATACACATGACTGGAATACAAACCTTGTAGGCTACAACTTATTTATTACAAACAGGATTAAAGGGAATCTGTCTCCAGTTTTTTGGTCTATCAACAAAAAATATCATCTAATAGAGTTTGAGCTATACATTCCCCAACTACTTGTGAAACCCCGACTCCCCATGAATCCCTCATGAAAACCTTTTATATTGCTCCCGCTCTATATGTAAATATCCTCGGTCCGGTCCAATGGGCGTTGGTTCTGGTCCCTCTCTCCACCCCAAATCGGCGTGCTGTACACATTCCATTATGTGAATAGCGTTGTTCGCCTACAGGTCCCGCGCGTGCGCATTCAAATTGCCTCCCGCATGTGCGCAGTATGCTTTTCCCAACTGCGATCATGCTATCCCTGAATTTTGGATTACAAGAGGAGGAAGGCCAGAGAGGACTCAGACTTTAAAGTTGGACTTCAGAAAGGCAGATTTTAATGGACTCAGAAAGAGAGTAGGAAAGGTCCAATGGCTGGATGTTGCAGAGGACAGAAATGTCCAAGAAAGATGGGAGATTTTTTCTAAATGAAATTCTCACTGCACAATCGGTAACAATCCCAAAAAGAAGAAAGAATTTGAAGCATTTAAAGAGACCAGGCTGGAACACAGAACTTAATCACTTGCTAAAAAGGAAAAAAGAAATGTATATTAAATGGAAAGAGGGGGCCATATCTAAAGAAGACTATAATGCTGTTTGCAGGGAATGCAGGGCAAGCGTTAGAAGCGCTAAAGTCAGTAATGAAGTGAGGCTTGCAAGGAAGACCAAAAGCAGTAAAAAAGGATTTTGCAAAAGAAAAGTCAAAGATGCTATAGGATTTTTACAGGATGAAAAGGGTGAAGTGGTCAGAAATAATGTTGAGAAGGCCGAACTTTTAAATTCCTATTTTGCATAGGTTTCCTCTAAGAATGCAAATGTAGCATCAACTGATCTTCATTGTGCCATCAAAGGAGTAAAAGAATCCACACTATCTATAAACAGAGAGATGGCGAGGGAACACTTAGCTAATTTAAATGAATTTAAATCTCCTGGTCTAGAGGAATTACATCCTAGCGTACTGAAAGAGTTAGTAAAGGAAATTGCATAACCACTAGCCAGAATCTCTGAAACATCTTGGAGAACAGCAGAAGTCCCAGAAGATTGGAGAAGGGCAAATGTTGCCCCTATCTTCAAAAAAGGAAAGAAGATGGATCCAGGAAGTTACAGGCCTCTGACCCTTACTTCTATACCAGTAAATATCTTTGAAAAAATTATTAAACAGCATGTAAGTATTTGGATACAAATAGTTATTAACCAGAGCCAACATGGGCTTGTAGCAAAGAAGTCATGCCAGACTAATCTAATTTCCTTCTATGATGGAATCACTGACTTTGTAGATCAAGGAAATGTGGTAGATATAGTGTATCTCGACTTTAGCAAAGCATTTGATAAAGTATCTCATACTATCCTTATTGAAAAAATGTATGGGACTGACAAGGCTGCAGTTAGATGGATTCATAACTGGCTCAGTAATCGTACTCAAAGAGGGCTAATAATAAATGGTTGCACATCTAATTGGAAGATTGTTTCAAGTGGGGTACCACAAAGCTCTTTTCTGGCCCCAGTGTTGTTCAAAATTTTTCTAAATGATCTAGAGAAGGGAACTGAAGGTAAACTAATCAAATTTGCAGAGGATGCAATGCTAGGAAGGATATCTAATGGTATCGTCACACTCAGCGACGCAGCAGCGATCCCGACAACGATCTGACCTGGCATCGCTATGTGGTCGCTGGTGAGATGCCAAACAGTCTGATCTTCCCAACACGCAGCAATGATCGGCGACCCATAGTGACCTGTGTAACGATGTGTCTCCCTATTGTCTGAGTTGCTTGCGAGATCGCTGGTAAAAGGTGTCAAACACACCGATTCATGCTATCCAGCGGGATCTCAACGACCAGAGAAAGGTCCAGGCATTTCTGACACGACCAGCGATCTCACAGCAGGGGCCTGATCGCTGGTACGTGTCAAACTTAGCGAGATCGCTGCTGAGATCACTGTTGCGTTACAAAACTTGTGACTCAGCAGCGATCTCGCTAGCGATCTCACTTAGTGTGACGGGGCTTTACACTAGAGAAGACAAAGGATTCAGAAGGACCTAGATAAGCTTGAACAATGGGCAGTGGCTAATAAAATGACATTTAACAGGGAGAAATGCAAAATTTTTCATCCAGTTGAAGTTTCTGCTGGTGTCAGCAGGTCTCTGACCCACCGGGCCTGTTACGCCCCTTGTTATGTATTTGAAAAGGCACAAGTGGATAATTCTACGTTTTGTCATAACGTAGTCACTGCAGGATTCAATCTGATCTCTATAGATTGAAGTTGGTAGACTGGCAGCAATCAGCTCATCGCTGCCATGGCTTACTGTAATTCTAGGAAGGGGTTATTCAGTTATAATAAACTCTACTTTTTAAGTAACTGAAAATAGCTAATAAAGAAACCAGATTTCAAAGCATGCTGATTTAGCCATGCTAATTAGCTCTCTTCCAGAATAAAGAAGAAAGCCGTCATATTATCCAAACCAGAGAAACTTCTAAAATGACAATAGACTGTCCAACCAAACCAAAAAACTACTCCATCAGTAATAGAGACCTTTCAGATAAGCAAAAAAACTACTCCAAAAAGGAAAAGAGACCCCTCAGCCAAACCAAAGAACTACTCCTAAAGGAAGAAAGACCCCCTCAGCCAAACCAAAGAACTATTCCAAAAGAAACAGACACCCCTCAGCTAAACCTAAGGGCTATTCCCAAAGGAAGATGTATCACCATAGCCAAACCAAATAATAACTCCACAAGAATGAGAGACCCCTCAGTCAAACTAAAGAACTACTCCACAAGGAAGTGAAACCTCTCAGCCAAACAAAAAAACTACTTCAAAAGGAAGAGAGACTCCATAGCCAAACCAGAGCTTCTCCAAAAGGAAGAGAGACCTCTTAGCTACATCAGAGACTTCTCTAAAATAAAAAGAAATCCCTCAACTAAACCAGATACTCTTTTGAAAGATGGACCCATTAGCCACATAAGTGACTTTTCCAGAAGATAAAGAGAATCCTCAGCCAAGCCAAAAACTCCTCTAAAAGGAAAGGTGTCCTAACATCCAAACAAGAGACTTCTTCCAAAGGGAGACCCTTCATTCAAACCAAAGACTCCCCAACGGAAAATAGACTCCTCAACCAAACCAAAGCCTCCTCCAATAGGAAGAAAGACTCCTTATCCAAAATAGATTCTCATCCAATACCAAAGAAGAGTTCCGTAGCCAAACCAGAGACTCTTTTACAAGGAAGAGAAACTTCAATCTCTTTAATGAGCTGCTGGAGCTGCATAGCTAACTAATTCTCAATCACTCTTGGAGGACACAGACTGAAGCATATAGTAACATGAATACAGCAAGTACAGAACTTCTTATAGCATTTTACAAGATTATAGCAAGAAACTTTAATGGGATTATCCACTACTATCATTAAAGGAAAATATATATTTTTGTTCTGTGTTAGCCAGTAGATAGAAAAATATTAAAAACTGAGAATCAGCAGTGGTTGATAACTTTTAACTTTAAACAGAAAACATGGTAAAAAATAGCGAGCTTTCAAGACAACATGTGTCTCTTCATCAGCATGATATAGGCAAAGAGACCCAGAATCCAGTTCTTTGATGTAGCAGATCTGAGAAAGCTGCCTCCGCTCATATTAAAGTATTGCAGTCACCAACAGAATGGTACTGCACTGTGATCCTAAATGTTACCCCACCCTCTGCTTTTACAAACGCCCAGAAGGGGAGGGGAGAAGTGACATCACACACATGCAAGTAGATCCCGCCCACATTTACTACAGTCATAAAGTAGTTTGCACTACAATAGGCTTTCAAGACAAATGTCAGCAGCTGCTCCCCTAGTGTTTGAAAGTTGAAAATAGCAAAAAATGTTAAATCACTTTTTATATTTTTTACCATTATATTTTTGAAAAATATTAAGTAAATAAAACATTAATACCTTTCATTTTTTTCAGTTGTTGAAAAAAATGTTTTTTTATGACACATTCCTTTAAAGAGTGTGCTCATTATACATGATTGGAAGACATGAGTTGAACAAAATACGACATTCTGTCACTTCCCTTTCTCCGATAAGCGGAGTTGCCGTCTTCTCACCCTGCCCCCACTCCTATAATGTGCACATAATCTTGTTTCTTAGGCTGAGTCATCATTCTGTTAATTGAATTGTTTCTTAATTAAGCCTGTCCATTTTGATTACCTGTTATTGAACCTCTGGGTGTCACGAACTATCCGTCTATAAGTCTAAAGCCAAAGAAACACAACCCTGCTCTATTGTGTTACCTTATCTTATAGGGTGCACTTTGCTCTGATGTACAGTAAGAATATCAATTAATGGATTGATGCTGATGAGAGCTCAAATCTCTGTGCATAAATGTGTCCCCCAACTAGGTGTACAGTATAGACACTACTTTTATCGAGTGAAATGCTCCAGAATTCTGGGGTCATTTGCACCAAAAACTGCCTTACATGCTTACTACCATATTTATGATGTGTTTCAGATGCTTTTTACAACTTGTCCAACATTAGGACGTGAGCTTGCTGAAAGGAGTAATGGATTATCCAAAAAGGGCGTAAGCAGGATCAGATATCATAAGTAAAATATAGTTTTTAATATTCAAGAATAAAATATGGGTAGCCAATGCCTCGCAATGACATACAGACATTAAAGTGATAAAGTGATTTTTGATCGGATAGCACACGGACAGGAAAGTGACTTTAGGGCTGTTCAGTTTGAAGATTTTTTCCTTGTCCATGAGAAAAAATTCACAGAATGCCCTACTTTCTTCCAAGTCTTGGATGAGACTCACTCATTCAAGTCTATGGGTGCGAGAAATTTTTTTTAGTGGCATCCGATTTTTACAGATAAATTTATATTATAAAGCTAGGAAACTGTATGTGATCATGTATATATTTTTTAGCATAGATGTATAAAAACGGATTTCACAAGGATGTCACACGGACATAAAAAACACATACGGATGACGTGCAATGAAAATTAGAAAAGAAATCAACTGAGTTTTCTGGATGAAATTCGGACGATTTCTTGTTTTTTTGCAGAATGAGTTGTAGTTTTGATTGACACCATCTTTTATACCATACAATGTACTGAAAAACAGGAAAAAAAATTCCAAGTTGGATGAAATGATTTAAAAAAATGCAATTCCTCAATTTTTGGGGGGGTTTTCCAATAATTGCATTCATCTAATTGGCAGGAATGATGCGTTAACGGACATGTGGCGCGTCTTTTTAGATCGCAGCATGTCCTATTCCCTTGCGGCGACGCAGTGTCGCCGCAAGGGAAATAACACAGGGCTATGTAGCCCTGTGGTCATTCCGGATGTGTTCCGGATGTGTTCCATGAACACATCCGGATTGACCGCGCGTTCAGAAGGGGGCGGGGGTTTGGGCGGAGCAGACTTTCCGCTCCGTCCAAAGCGCTGTGGTTCCGGATCGTGGAACCACAGCCTAAAACTGCACTGCTGAAGGTGCTCAAAACCACATTCAAGAAGTTTATTAATTCTTCAGGTGCTTTAAAGGAATTTTTGGAATGTTTAAAAAAAATGAACATTTAACTTTTTTTCACAAAAAATTTACTTCAGATCTAATTTGTTTTATTTTACCAAGGGTATTAGGAGAAATTGGACTCCAAAAGTTGTTGTACAATTTAAACCACTGTTTGGGCGCATGGCAGAGCTTGGAAGGAAAGGAGTGCCATTTGACTTTTCAATGCAAAATTGGCTGGAATTGAGATCGGACTACATGTCGCGTTTGGAGGGCCCCTGATGTGCCTAAGCAGTGGAAACCCCCCCACAAGTGACACCATTTTGGAAAGTAGACCCCCTAAGGAACTTTCTGGTGAGCACTTTGAACCCAAAGCGCTTCACAGAAGTTTATATCAAAGAGACGTAAAAATAAAAAATCATATTTTTTTCACAAAAATGATATTTTCGCCCCTATTTTTTATTTTCCCAAGGGTATCAAGATAAATTTGACCCCAAAATTGTTGTGCAATTTGTCCCGAGTATGCTGATACCCCATATGTGGGGGTAAAGCACTGTTTGGGAGCATGGCCGAGCTCAGAAGGGAATAACACCGTTTGACTTTTTCAACGCCGAATTGGCTGGAATTGAGATCAGACGTCATGTCGCATTTGGAGAGACCCTGATGTGCCTAAACAGTGGAAACCCCCAATTCTAACTCCAACCCTAACCCCAACACACCCCTAACCCTAATCCCAACCCTAACCATAACCCTAACCACAAACTTAACCTTAACAGACCCCTAACCCTAATCACAATCCTAACCCTAATCCCAACTATAACAGTAATCCAAACCCTAACTCTAGCCCCAACCCTAACTTTAGCCCCAACCCTAACCCTAACTTCTCCCCAAACCTAACCCTAACTTTAGCCCCAACCCTAACCCTGACTTTAGCCCCAACCTTAATCCTATCTTTAGCCCCAATGCTAACCCTAACTTTATCCCCAAAACTAACCCTAACTTTAGCCCCAACACTAACCCTAATTTAGCCCAACTCACTTTAGCCCAACTCTAACCCTAAAGGGAAAATGGAAATGAATAATTTTTTGTATTTTATTATTTTCCCTAAATACAGTAGGTGGTTGATAAAGGGGGGGGGGTTGATTTACTATTTTTTTAGTTTTGATCACTGTGATTGGGTCTATCACAGTGATCAAAACCGTTATAGCGAGTTTTTATGTTTGGCAGCTGTCACACACTAAAAGACACTTTTTATTGCAAAAAATAGTTTTTGCATCAACACATTTTGAGAGCTATAATTTTTCCATATTTGGCCCACAGAGACACGTGAGGTCTTGTTTTTTGCGGGATGAGCTGACGTTTTTATTGGTACCATTTTCGGGCACATGACATTTCTTTATCACTTTTTATTCTGATTTTTGGGAGACAGAATGAGCAAAAACCAGCAATTCATGAATTTCTTTTAGGGGGGCGTTTACACCGTTCCGCGTGTGATAAAATTGATAAGGCAGTTTTATTCTTCGGGTAAGCATGATTACAGTGATACCTCATTTATTTCTTTTTTTATGTTTGGCACTTTTATATAATAAAAACTATTTAATAGAAAAAATAATTGTTTTTGCATCACTTTATTCTGACAGCTATAACTTTTTTATTTTTTCGCTGATGACACTGTAAGGCAGCTCGTTTTTTGCGGTACAAGATGACGTTTTCAGCGGTACCATGTTTATTTATAACCGTCTTTTTGATCGCGTGTTATTCCAGTTTTTGTGGGGCAGCATGATGATAAAGCATTGTTTTTTGCCTTTTTTTATTTTTTTATGGTGTTCACTAAAGGGGTTAACTACTGGGACAGTTTTATAGGTCGTCTCGTTATGGACATGGTGATACCAAATATGTGTACTTGTATTGTTTAGATTTTTTTTCCTTTAAATATTTTTGTAGTGAAGTGATAGAATAAATAATGATTTCTTTATTATTATTTTTTATTTTTTAAAATATTTTTACAATTATTTACATTTTTTTTAACTTTATTCTAACCTTTACACTTTGCCCTACTATGGGACAATCATTTTCTACAGGCTGATCGCTTCTATAGCAGGCAGATAAAGCAGCATCTGCATGCTACAGAAGCTGTCAGCGCTGCACTCAGTGTACACTGACCTGAGAGACTGCCTGACATGCACTTCGCATGACAGGAAGTTTCTCATCTCTGGAGACCTGTATGTCGTCATGACATCGGGACTCCATGGCAGCGATCGGGACCCCGTGTCATGCCGATCCAAAGGCAGAGGGGTTGTCAGCCCTCCGCCTGCTCCCGGAGCGCTGCAATCTTGTTTGATCACAGTGTTCCAGGGGTTAAAACACCAGGAGAGGTCTGTGACTGCTTCTGGCAGTTAGTGCTGGGTGTCAGCTGTGAGAATCAGCTGACACCCGACGCGATCGTCCGCGCTCCCCCCGCGAGCGCGGCCGATTGCCATGACGTACTATCCCGTCCATGGTCTAATTGTGCCGGGTAACATTGACGGGATAGTACATCAGATGTCAGAGAGGGTTTAAGGGGACTTGAACCTGCAATTATCTGATTGGTTATACTGCATAACTGCAATACCATGGTATTGAAGTATACAGCTCTGGCAAAAATTAAGAGACCACTGCACAGTTTTATAAAAATCAGCTTCTCTACATGTGTGACTGCCATTCCATTTGAATGTCAGTTGAATTACAACCAGAGTACACCTCATTCTACTTAATGTGCATCTGATTAGGTGATAACCTGAACCAAATCTTATTTAATGAATGAAAGTATAAAAAACACTGCTGTGGTGTTCACAATCCTCTTGCAACAGGACAAGCTGGATGGTAAAACAAGTGTTAATAATATCCCAAAAGTAATAGGAATGAAAAAAAAACTTTTAACCATGCCAAAAGAGTTGAAAAGTAAAGTCTTGAGTGAGGAAAAGAAGGGCTCAATTCTGGCTTTATTAGCAGAGGGATACAGTGAGCGTCATGTTGCTTCCATCCTTAAAATTTCTAAGACGGCAGTCCATTACAACAAGGTCAAGCAGCAGACATTAGGGACAACAAAGCTACAGACTGGCAGAGGGCGTCATCTTATTCGAATGTCACTCAGCAACCGCAGGATGACATCAAGTGACCTACAAAAGGAATGACAAATGGCAGCTGGGGTGAAGTGCACGGCAAGAACAGTTTGTAACAGGCTCCTAGAAGCAGGGATCAAGTCATGTAAAGCTAGAAAAAAGTCTTTCATCAATGAGAAGCAAACGAAAGCCAGGCTGAAGTTTGCCAAAGACCATAAGGATTGGACCATAGAGGACTGGTGTAAGGTACTCTTCTCTGATGAGTCTAATTTTCAGCTTTGCCCAACACCTGGTCATCTAATGGTTAGACGGAGACCTGGAGAGGCATACAAACCACAGTGTCTTGCAGCCACTGTGAAATTTGGTGGAGGATAGGTGATGATCTGGGGATGCTTCAGCAAAGCTGGAGTCCTGGGTTCAAGTCCCACCAAGGACAACATCTGCAAGGAGTTTGTATGTTCTCCGTGTGTTTGCGTGGGTTTCCTCCGGGTACTCCGGTTTCCTCCCACACTCCAAAAACATACTGATAGGGAATCTAGATTGTGAGCCCCATCGGGGACAGTGACGATAATGTGTGCAAACTGTAATGCACTGCGGAATATGTTAGTGCTATAAAAAAAAATAAAGCTTATTATAAAAAAATAAAATAAAATAAAAATAAGGAAGGCTGGAATTGGGCAGGTTAATCTTTGCGAAGGTCGTATGAATCAAGCCACATATAAGGTTATCCTGGAAAAACAGTTGATTCCTTCTGCTCAGGCAATGCTCCCCAACTCTGAGGACTGTTTTTTCCAGGAGGACAATGGGCCATGCTACACAGCTAGGTCAATCAATGTGTGGATGAAGGACCACCACATCAAATCCCTGTCATGGCCAGCCCAATCTCCAGACCTGAACCCATTTGAAAACGTCTGGAATGTAATCAAGAGAAAGATGGATAGTCACAATCCATCAAACAAAGAAGAACTGCTTAAATTTTTGTACCAGGAGGGACATAAGGTCACCCAAAAGCAGTGTGAAAGACAGGTGGAAAGCATGCCAAGACGCATGAAAGCTGCAATTAAAAATCATGGTTATTCCACAAAATACTGATTTCTGAACTCTTCCTGAGTTAAAACAGTGTTGTTTTTTTATGATTATGAACTTGTTTGCATTATTTGAGGTCTGCAAGCACTGCATTTTTTGTTATTTTGACCATTTCTCATTTTCTGAAAATAAATACAAAATGTATTGCTTGGAAATTCGGAGACATGTTGTCAGTAGTTTACAGAATAAAAGAGCAATTTACATTTTACTCAAAAATATACCTATAAAGAGAAAAATCAGACAAACTGAAAATTTTGCAGTGGTCTCTTAATTTTTGCCAGAGCTGAATAGTGTAAATCATGATCTCTTATGATAGGTTACTGTTAGGTGGATTCATAACTGGCTTAGTGATCGGAATCAAAGAGTGGTCGTAAATGGCTGCACATCCAGTTGGAAGAATGTCTCAAGTGGGGTACCACAAGGCTCTGTTTTGGGCCCTGTATTGTTCAACATCTTTATCAATGATTTAGATGAAGGAATTGAGGGTAAACTGATCAAATTTGCTGATGACACAAAGCTAGGAGGGATAGCTAATACTAGAGAAGAGAGAGAGAGAGTTCAAAAAGATATAAATAGACTGGAGCAGTGGGCAGCAACTAACAGAATGGTTTTTAACAAGGAAAAATGCAAAGTACTACATCTGGGCAATAAAAATGAAAAAAGCATATACAAAATGGGAGGAATAGGGCTAAGTAACAGCACATGTGAAAAAGACGGGTATACTAATTGATAACAGACTGAACATGAGTCAACAGTGTGATGCAGCAGCAAAAAAGGCAAATACAATTCTAGGATGTATCAACAGAAGCATACAGTCTAGATCACGTGAGGTCATTATTGCCCTCTACTCCTCTTTGGTCAGACCTCATCTGGAATACTGTGTCCAGTTTTGGGCACCACATTTTAAAAAAGACATCAACAAACTGGAGCAAGTTCAAAGAAGAGCCACCAGAATGGTGACCGGTCTGCAAACCATGTCCTATGAGGAACGGTTACAGGATTTGGGAATGTTTAGCTTGCAAAAAAGAAGACTGAGAGGAGACTTAATAGCTGTCTACAAATATCTCAAGGGCTGTCACATTGTAGAAGGATCATCTTTATTCTCATTTGCACAAGGAAAGACTAGAAGCAATGGGATGAAACTGAATGGGAGGCGACACAGATTAGATATTAGAAAAAACTTTTTGACAGTTAGGGTGATCAAGGAGTGGAACAGGCTGCCACAAGAGGTGGTGAGTTCTCCTTCAATGGAAGTCTTCAAACAGAGGCTGGACAGACATCTGTCTGGGATGATTTAGAGAATCCTGCTTTGAGCAGGGGGTTGGACCAGATGGCCCAGGAGGTCCCTTCCAACTCTACCATTCTATGATTCTATGATTCTATGATTCTATGAAACTCAGCTTCTAGCTGAGTTTTACAGGAGTACCAAGATGGCAGTGAGGAGGGCCTTCAGTAGGACCCCGGCTGCCATGATAACCCATTGGTGCCCATTGACAGATAGACCAATGGAAGCCGGTGTGTGCACGCATTCGCAACGACTTTATTTAAAATCCACTCTGAGAGATTGACAGCAGCATACAAATGGTTAACAACAGCGATCGTAGCACAGCTCAGTTACCTTTTGTTAGACACAGATACCTATGTGCAGGTGCAGTGGCAGCCAGTCTGTTTTAAAGCGACTCTTAGAGATTGACAGTGTCATGTAAATGGTTAACAGCAGTGATCAGAGCTCAGCTCAGTTCGCTTATGTTAGACACAGATGCCGGTGTGCACGTGCATCAGCAGCCAGTCTGTTTCAAAGCCAGTCTTAAGGTACTGTCACACTAGGCGATATCGCTTAAGCGATACCGATTTTATGACGCAGCAGCGACATCGTCAGCGATGTCGCTGTGTGTGACATGTAGCAGCGATGTGGCCCCTGCTGCGATGTCGCTGATCGTGCACGAACGTTCTCGGCCGTATTTTGATCGTTGGCGTCCCGCTGGTGAGCCTGAATCGCTGAGTTTGACACCCTTTATGAACGACGAGTGACCTCGTTGGCGACTCATGTCAGCGGCGCAGGTGGGACTAGGTTTTCTTTAGTAATGCCCCTCAGCTCCGATTGGTGGCCACAACTTCACCTCAGCAATAGATGAAAATGGAAAACTGCGCCCCCATCCATTGTTCCAGAGCGCTTTGTGGATTACTCCAACATTCTAGTTCGGGGCAAACGCAATAGCAGCACAGACTGGATCGCAGTAGCTGCAAAGCAGAAGTCTAGCAGGGCGCAGTATGGAATGATGCTGGAAATTCGTATGAACCACTTGCGCTCGAGAACAATAGATGGGAACGCTAATACGTAGTCTTTTATGACGCGGTCGTCCAATCACAAAGCGAGAGCTGTGACATAAACAGTCATGACATACCACCAATCTGTGCTGAGGGGCGTGGAAAAGGTTGCGCTCAATCACGCCTATCGAGGTCGGGATCTTTAACAATACATGCTGTGTGACAGGTCCCAACAACCGCCGAGGTCGTTATACAGATTGCTGATGTGTTGTTTATGAGATCTTCCTGTTTGGAAGCTACTAGCGACCATATAGCGATGTACAAACGATCTCTGCCAGGTCGTGTCGTTGTTGTGATCGCTGGTGCGATCGCTTAGTGTGACAGTACCTTTAGAGATTGACAGTGTCATGTAAATGGTTAACAGCAGTGATCAGAGCTCAGCTCAGTTCACTGATGTTAGACACAGATAACGAATGTGTAACATAGTCAGCAAATGTGTGTGTACAGGGCGCTGATCTCCTTAGTCCCCTTCACATATTGACGCCCCACTGCTGACATACCTATACATCATTTAAGCGTAAAAGAGCCCAGCATTAGAAAAAAAGATCTACTTTTATTTTCCAAACGTATAGTGACTTACTGTATGTCCTTTGAGTGATTTCAGCTGAGCAATACTAAAACGCAGCCCAAGGAAAAAAAATGGCACTGTTTAGAGAAAAAAAAAAGGCTTTTTTGCATTTCTGAACAGGTTGTAAAAATGGCACACTGACTTTCCTGCATACAAAATAAAAGGATAGTCAATCCAAAATTCTCTCTCTTAGCAAGACAACAATCTCACTGAGGAGGGAAGAAAAGGAGAATCTTAGTCTTATAATTATTAACACTTTGGCGAGAGAAGACAAGTAATGTAGGGCGAGGGGTGTGTGTTAGATGATGAAGCAGAGAGTTTGGGAGCATGGCTTTCTCTTTGCTGTTCATAGTGGCAGAGACACTAATATGTGTAATTTGCAGAAGAAGTCATTCTGCAGAAACACAGTGGATATAATGGAGATGTCAAGCTGAGGTCTGTCCCTGTATATGGCTCTGGGGGTGGGTTGCATGTCTATCAGGTTACATTGTTAATTATGTGTGATGTTACCTGCAGCAGCACAATACATTGACTAATGCAAATCATTAAGTGGCTACATAATCACACAGAGATACAAAGCTCACAGTTTCATCTAACACATCTATTTATGTGCAGGCTGTCACATATTTATTGTAATAACCATAATGTTTCTGCTGCAGATATAAAAACAGGAAGGCAAGGAATACTTCTACTTGGAAAAAACTACCATTCTCTGAAGACCAAAGCTGCCATGAAAGCTTCTATAATGCCTACAATCATTCAGTATGCAAATTGCCTCTTCAGAGAGGAAGAGGACTAGAACTCTGTAGTGCCAAGCCACCTGTTGGAAACAGCGATCCTACAAGTCAATATCGACCCTTCAACGATAGTGATATGCCCTATAGAGTTCTAGTCCTCTTCCTCTCTGAAGAGGCAATTTGTATATTCATTTCCCAGAGGAGAATTGCACGGTGAATAAGCCTCCTTACATTGACATTCCAGGAGAAATATTACCCCTTAAACCTCTGTCCAGAGCCTCTCACTTAGCCAAATCTGAAGTCAAGCTTTACACTGATGAGGGGCAATACCCCGAAACACCGTGTCTGAAAATTGAGATTTTGATTTGGCTATTATCTTGAGTCATATTGCAAGGCTTGTTAAAGGGTCGATAGTGACTTTTAGGATTTCTGCTTCCAACAGGTGGCGCTTTAGAGTTCTAGTCCTCTTCCTGTCTGAAGAGGAGCATTGCACGGCGAATAAGCCTCTTCACATTATCATTCCAGGGCCGGTATGTCGCTCTCCACAAGAAGATATGTTACCTACAATCATAATTTCAGCTCATACCTGCAGCACCAGACCGAACCTAATCAATTAATCTGTTGCATTTGATAGTGCTGTTTGAATGTTTTCTTAATTTCTAATATCCAAAGCGTACACTACAGAAATAACCCCATTGATATGTATGAAACAGGCAAAGGTTTACACATCATCAGTAAAGAAACACTGCCATCCAAATCAATGACCAAAGTACCATATCATCCAAGCTAATGACATGACATCCAAGTCAATAATCTGGGCACCATACCATTCAAGTCAATAGCTTGAGCACTATACCATCCAAGTCAAAAACCTTGACACTATAACAAACAAGTAAATAACCTGGGCAGGATACCATCCAAGTCAATAATATGGGCATCATACCATTGAAGCTAATGACATAGGCGTCATACCATCCAAATTAATGACCTGGGCACCATAACATCCAAGTAAATGGCCTGGGCACCATACCATCCAAGTCATCAACCTAGGCATCATACCATCCAAGATAATCACCTGGGCACTATACCATCCCAAGTTAATGACCTGGGCACCATGCCACTAAGTCAATGCTCTAGGTACAATACCATCCAAGTCAATGACCTGGGCACCATATCATCAAAGTCAATGACCTGGGCATAACATCCAAATCAATGACCTTGGCACCATACCATCCAAGTCAATAATTTGGGCACCATTCCAGTCAAGTCAATAATCTGGGCACCATACCATCCAAGTCAATAACCTGAGCACTATACCATCCAAGTCAATAGCTTTGGCACTATACCATCCAAGTCAATAACATGGGCATAATGCCATCCAAGCTAATGGCATTGGCACCGTACCATCCAAAGTAATGACCTTGGCACCATACCATCCAAGTCAAGGACCTGGGACCATATCATCCAGTACAACAACCTAGGCTCCATACCATGCAAGTCAATGGCCTAGGCATCATAACATCCCAGTCAATGACTTGGGCATCATTCATCTAAATCAATGACCTTGGCACCATACCATCCCAGTCAATGACCTGAGCATCATATATTGAAATCAATGACCTTGGCACCATACAATCCAAGTCAATGACCTGAGCATCATATATCGAAATCAATGACCTTGGCACCATACAATTCAAGTCAATGACCTGAGCATCATATATCGAAATCAATGACCTTGGCACCATACAATCCAAGTCAATTACCTGAGCATCATATATCGAAATCAATGACCTTGGCACCATTCAATCCAAGTCAATGAGCTGAGCATCATATATCGAAATCAATGACCTTGGCACCATACAATCCAAGTCAATGACCTGAGCATCATATATCAAAATCAATGACCTTGGCACCATACAATCCAAGTCAATGACCTGAGCATCATATATCGAAATCAATGACCTTGGCACCATACAATCCAAGTCAATTACCTGAGCATCATATATCGAAATCAATGACCTTGGCACCATACAATTCAAGTCAATGACCTGAGCATCATATATCGAAATCAATGACCTTGGCACCATACAATCCAAGTCAATGACCTGAGCATCATATATCTAAATCAATGACCTTGGCACCATACAATCCAAGTCAATGACCTGAGCATCATATATCGAAATCAATGACCTTGGCACCATACAATCCAAGTCAATGACCTGAGAACCACGCCAAAACCAATCTATTACTTTGGATAATTATATTTAAATGTTGTTTTTTACATTTCTAAAATGCAGTGCATCTATTCACATTTATGGAATAGTCAGAGGTTTATACATCATTGGTCAAGAAACACTGCATCTAAGACATTGACCTTCGTCATATATAGTTGATGCACAGTCAGGGGTGGGATTTACATTTTTAACTAGAGTTTCCCTACACTTCTGTACGTTCCACATGCTGTGCCCCTAAATATAATATTTCCACACACTGTGCTTCCTAAAAATATTATAATTGTGCCAGTTGCAAGCACTGGCCCTTAAAATAAATATTATTCTATATACTTTGTTCCCTTGAAATTAATTCTAATAAGTTGTGTGCCAATAAATACATCGTAATGCGCTGCACCTCCAGAATGAATGATAATAAACAGGGGCTAAGGGGCTTTCATCTGAAAGACATTTATCATCTATTCTCTGGATAGGTGATAAATATCTATCTGATTGCTGGGACCACCAACGATTATTAGATGGGGCTATTGATCCCCTTTTCTTTCTCACTGCGTCAGGATTGAATGTATCGTATGATCACTGCAAGAAGACTAATGGAGAAAAATGCAGAGTTCCTCTACCCTTGTGAGAATACAACTCTAAGAGTCCCTATACACATGACTAAATGTCAGCTGAATCCCCCAATGTTGACAGGTTCTGCCGACAGTGTAATGTGTATAGGAGCACCTGAAAATTGATTGTCAGGGGAACTCTTAGTCCGGCATGTCTGATTTTGGACTGACAATCCTTAAATTGTCTGCAGACAATTGACTGCCCATTGACGTGAATTGAGTGGGGGGGGACCCTTTTAAACAGTTTCCCAGTAAGAACGGACATATTTTCTATTCTTTTAGGACATGGACCTCTCTGGATGTGATTTGGAATGGCACCTCTGCTTTTACCCGTAGCAAACTATGTGGTATATGTGGTATTAACTACCCCAGCTGTGAAGGGTTAAGAGCAATTGCTTAATTTTCTAAAATCGTAACTGGTGAAGCTATTACTGCTAAAGTAAAGCAGACAAGACAGAGTGCTGCCACTTAAATGAAAAAGATGTAGCTATGAAATATTCAGAAATGGAAAACACAGGGAGGGATCAGCTGGGGACCCGGCGCGCACCCACTCCTGCAGCTGCTCGCACATATATTAGAAGACTGGAGCAAACAGCACTAAAGACCACTTTCTGGCTGGATGGGAGGCAGGCGTCATAAATTCTACTTAAATCCACACACATATATAAACATTAGTCTGCATGCTCCGTGCAAACACCACTTGTCATACAAATTACTGCAAATCATTATATTTTCATAACCCAATTAGTCAATCCAGGCCTGGTTAACATTATAGGGTAAAGATGATGTTCGCCGTTTATGTACAGTGGGGACATACGGTCAGGGGTGGACATATTATTGATGCAGCCGCACAGGGTCCAAGAGGTAAGGGGGTCCACTACCATCTCCAAAGAAGCTTCTGTCAGAGAGATGTAAAGGGTGCATTATGATGAGATATTGAACTGCAAAGTGGCTGACCCTAATAGTAGGTATAAGGAAACATCAGCTGATGACCACGCCATTACTGAAAATACATTTTTTATACAAAGGCCAACGCTGATATTACCGCCATATGGTCAGCGGTAGATACCGGTCCTGCAGAACATGTAGATGATTACTGCACAGTTATAGATGGTGACTTACCGCTGACGTTCTTTTGATGGAGTCGTTCACTTTTCCCATTTTTTCCATCTGGCCCAGACCGACATGACCACTTCTCCAGCCAGGACTGGTCTGTTGAGATTACTACAAAGACACATTTGACTTCTCATATTTCCATCACCATCCTCATCTATTCCCAACCTGCAGAAACTCCTGATCCTGCTAATACCCATGCACTGAGCCGCTGCTGCCATATGAGTCGCTATTACTACACCTCCTGCTGCACATAATCATGCCCAACACTGTGCCTCGAACTAATGACACCACTACGCCCCCACATAATAATGCCACCACTATGCCACTTGCAAAGTAAAATCTTCCCTTTTTGCCCTCTATATAGTAAAACTACCTTTACAAATATTATTGCCTTGTGCAAGTGCCCTAGAAAACAGTGCCCACGCTTTGTCCCCCCCAAGAAACCAATAATATCTCATGTGCACCTTTGATTTTCACAATGCCCTGAGTGCCCCTATAACAATAATGCTTCTTCAGTGCCCACTTAACATTGAATAATGTCCCCTGAGTCCCCCATGTATAGTAATAATATTCTGAGTCCCATCATGTATAGTAATAATATTCTGAGTGCCACCATATATAGTAATAATGTCCCCTGAGTCCCCCCTTGTATAGTAATGTGTCCTGATTCCCCCATGTATAGTAATAATGTCCCCTGAGTCCCCCCATGTATAGTAGTAATGGCCCATGATTCCCATGCATTGCTGATGTGATCAGGCTGTCATGTGACATGTTTGCTATTTGCATGTGTTGACTAGACTTTCAGCTTCTTTCAATTCTCTCCTAGTGAGAGAAGCAAAACTTATCTAGTTGACACAAGTAAATAGCAAACATGTGGTCACGACTGCCCGATCACACTGATGATATTGGAGACTCGTGATAGCAGGCGCACCGCACCCTGTCATGATTTGGCAGTCTGCAGTCACTGCAGACCTTTATCTCAGGCCCGGACAACCCCTTTAATAACTTTATACAAATAATAGGCTGCTTATTATTTAATTATTAAAGGGATTGTCTGGTCTTAAGCTACAAGTTTGCAGTAACTCTATGTTTCCAAAGACTTGAGAATCCTTAAATCCTGTTTGCTGTTTGTCAGCTGCTCTCTTAATTAGGTGAATTTGTGTGGCAGAAACCTTCCTCATTATGCCTTTATCTGCACATACCCATCTGTGCTTTGTATCAGCCACAAATATTTTCACAGTGCTATAACCCCTCTTAAGTTTTTATTAAATGTCAAATATTATCATACCTTGTCCAAGGCATTGCACTATTTGAAGCTTTTCGGCAGCAGAGAGATTGATTTTCTTTTCCATTTTGCTTGATTACTAATGTGTAAAGTCCCTCTAATTGGGCTCATCTGGCAAACTAATTATCACAGATGTTTGAGATTGACTTCTGTGATCCAAAGAGCCCTGAGACACAATACCATAGATGAGTTTATTTGAAAAAAAAAACCTAAAAATTACATCTTTATTTTAGTAAAATCCAATTTGCTTAATAATTTGGAACGCAGTGTATGGTGAATTACATGCGGTTTTCCAGAAAAAAAATATAGATAAAGCAGCTTAAAATATTAAGTCATAAAAATTTAGTAATATAGTTTAATTAGCTCTGGAGTCTTTGATTCACTGATAACTGCCCCAATCCATATTGCTACCTTTCGGGTTCAGTGGGAAACTGCTCACTGCTTAGTTCAATAGCTAAGCAAGCCCCCTTCTCTATCACATATACAGAGAGTGTGGCTGGCTAAGCTTTAGATATGAGTAGCCAGCCTTTTTACACACTATTCTGGCCAAGGAAGCCCCTTTAAATATTGTAATCACTGATATGTGTGGAGAAAACCACACATGCTTGATGGAGTATGACTATTTCTTGCGATATTTTATGGTGTTCTTTTCTATGTACGGTAATAGAGTATGATGCACACATTAGTAATCATTAATGTTTATTGTTGTTTTTTTTCTGTTTCCTTTTTGTAGCTGATGTACCTCCCATCTCCGTGGGGGGTTTGTCGATTTTCCGACCTGGGTTCGGACTTTTTCCCAGTATACAGTATATCAGCATGCAGGATTGACTGTGAGACCAGATACATTGTCGAAAACTGCAACTGCAAAATGGTACACATGCCAGGTGAGACAGGCAACTACAGAATTCTCTGTTTGGTATAAAACCATTGGGGTGTTTGTTTCTTCAGGTTTATGTGCTGTACATTCAAGGAGCTATCTAATTGTCTGATGACATGTCGGTAATATGAATTGTCTCCGTGTTTCTAGGTGATGCTCCCTTCTGTACACCAGAGCAGTACAAGGAGTGTGCGGAGCCGGCCCTCAGTGAGTCATGCACCTCACAGTAACACACACAGATACACTGTGTGCGCCGCACAACATGCATACACAGACCTCTGGGTATCTGCAATTTTTATGGGATGGAAACGCTAGTATTACTCCGTACCTCTGGATAAATAAATGATGCGTAGACGATCCCATTCCTTCTAGCTATAGACCTGAATGAGTGGTTAGACTGATTCATTGGGGGCACATTTAGCAAACGAAACATGTTTTCTTGAAAAAATAAAGGCAGAAGTCAAGTGCACCGTCTTAGCTTAAAAAATTATCATGGCTATGTAATGCAGGTGGTCTGAATGCAACTGCAGAGACAACAGCCAAGATCACCAATCTACGTCTACTTTATTCACTTAACGGGGTTAAATGTGGGAAAGATTATTATCACAGATAAATTGCACAAGAACAATAATCACAGTATCTTTTACAAGCAACAGGCAATTATATACATATAGATATATTGGTTAGTACATTTCAAGAGATATTGCCCAAATTTTGCTCACTGGCTCACGATGTCAAGCCTGTATCGCTCTTCAAGCAAGTCCCAGTAACTCGTTCGTGGCGTCTCTTGGCCTGGCTTGGTTCTGATCACGGCGTTCCACTGGAGCGGAGCATGGATCTTCCTCACAACTCAGGCCTTCTGCGGCATATGAACACTCCCAGATTCTTCTGTGCCGATGGTGGCTGCAAGCCCACCTCGCAGGCATACAACCAGCCCTGATGCAGGTTTTGGCGCCAACTGTTCTTCTCAGCCTGGCCAGGCCTTTCATATTCAGGAAGTCCTTCCTGTGTGTCACCTTATCAGGTTAAACAGATGAATTCACTCCCCCTGTAAATCTCCCAGCACAATTTGGTTCCAGCTACCACAGTTCTTTCTTTTTTACTTTCACTTACAGTTTGGTCCACCAGATGGCCGTGTTTGCTTATAGTTACTCAGTCTCTTTTCCATCTCTCTACAGCTAAACAATTTGCAATTATTTGGGAGACTACATCGCCCGTGATTCTTTGTAGTTGATTCCGTTTTGAAATCTTGCTCTCCCCACCACAGCCTTCACTTTAGTCTTTACCATAACATTTACCACAGTCTTCACAGCAGCCTTAAGCACAGACGTAACCACAGACTTCATAACAAACTTCACCACGGCCTTCACCACTAGAGATCGTCAGACCTGTGGATATTCAGGTCTGGCGGGTTCAGTTGAGCAGTTAAAAAAATTCGGGTTTAGGTACCAGAACAGTTCCTGGATCCGGACCCCATTCACTTGAATTCGGGGCTCGAACATCCTGTGTTTGTCAAACACTGCTTCTGATTGGAGGTAAAATGATTACCGGTCCGGTCACTGGCATAGGCTGATGTGACTACTGTTCCCATCAGCCTACGCCTGCTGCTGCTAAAAACAGCGAGAGCAAGTGGTAGCTGAAGGGAGTATTTATCAGTCGGCGCTTGCGCTCAAAATAAATAATAAAAAACACGTGGGTTCCCCAAATTTTTTGATAACAAGCCAGGCAAAACTCACAGCTGGGGGCTGCAACTCTCAGCTGTCAGTGTTAGCAAGGCTGGTTATCAAGTATAGAGGGGGTGGTATTCTCAGTCTGGTAAGTTGTCATGGATATTGGCCCCCCAAACCTAAAAATAGCAGCTGGCAGCTGCCCAGAAAGGCACAACTATTAGATGCACCAATTCTGGTGCTTTGCTCGGCTCTTTCCTCTTGCCCTGTGGCAGTGGCAAGTGGAGTTTATATATGTGGGGTTGATGTCACCTTTGTATTGTCCGGTGACATCAAGCCCACGGCTAATTAATGGAGAGGGTCTATAAGATGCCTCTCCATTACAAATCCTATATTTGTCTGGTATATAAAGACACAGCCAGAATAAAGTATTTTACTTGAATTAAAACACGACACACTTTTCCATTTGTATTTAAAAATAACAAACACAGTTATACTCACCTAACGCCCTTTCCAATGAAACCTTAATCTCCTGTAATAAAATAAAAATAAAAAACAAGATATCCCTCACCTGTCCGGAATTTTGTCCCACGCCGTAATCCATGTCTGGGGACAAATACTTTTCAACCTGGACTGTGCCAAGATGCGACCGTCCAGGCTGAGAACCACTGGGAGAATGAGCTGCTGCGAGCTCAGTCTCAGTGACCAGCGGTGAACTCATTTATTTCAAATAAAAGACTTTGTACTTGCTGGGTGTTTATTTACCATATAACTATAGGATTAGTAATGGATAGGCATCTTATAGACACCTCTTCATTACTAAGCCGTGGGCTTGATGTCACCGAACAGTACAAAGGTGACAGCAACCCCACAACTATTAACCCCACATGCCACCACTACAAGGCAAGTGGGAAGAGCCGGGAAAATTGACAGAATTGGCGCATCTAATACATATGCCATTTCTGGGCATCTGCGGGCTGCTATTTTTAGGCTGGGGGGTCAATATCCAAGGATACCAGCCCCCAGTTGTCTGCTTTACCTTGGCTGGTTGTCAAAAATCGTGGGGACCCCATGCTGTTTTTCAAAATTTTTTATTTAACCCCTTAATGACCAAGCCATTTTGTAGGTTAAAGACCAGGCCAATTTTTACAATTCTGACCACTGTCTCTTTATGAGGTTATAACTCTGGAACGCTTCTATGGATCTTGGCGATTCTGAGATTGTTTTCTCGTGACATATTGTACTTCATGATAGTGGTAAAATTTCTTCAATATAACTTGCGTTTTTTTTAGGAAAAAAATGGAAATATGGCAAAAATTTTGAAAATTTTGCAATTTTCAAACTTTTAATTTTTATGCCATTAAATCAGAGAGATATGTCACAAAAATTAGTTAATAAATAACATTTCCCACATGTCTACTTTACATCAGCACAATTTTGGAACCAAAATTTTTTTTTGTTACGAAGTTATAAGTGTTAAAAGTTGACCAGCAATTTCTCATTTTTCCAACAAAATTTACAAAACCATTTTTTTAGGGACCACCTCACATTTGAAGTGAATTTGAGGGGTCAATATGACAGAAAATACCCAAAAGTGACACCATTCTAAAAACTGCACCCCTCAACGTGTTCAAAGCCACATTCAAGAAGTTTATTAACCCTTTAGGTACTTCACAAGAATTGAAGCAATGTGGAAGGAAAAAATTAACATTTAACTTTTTTTCCCAAAATTTTCTTTCGACACATTTTTTTTAAATTTTGTCAAGGGTATCAGGAGAAAATGAACCACAATATTTGTTGTACAATTTCTCCAGAGTACACCGATATACCATGTGTGGGGGTAAACCACTATTTGGGCGCATGGCAGAGCTCGGAATGGAAGCAGCGCCATTTGACTTTTTTGGCTGGAATTGAGATTGGACGCCATGTCGCATTTGGAGAGTCCATGTGTGCCTAAACAGTGGAAACCCCCCACAAGTGACCCCATTTTGGAAACTGGACCCCTCAAGGAACTCATCTAAATGTGTTGTGAGAGCTTTTAACCCCAAGGGATTCACAGAAGGTTATAATGTAGAGCCGTAAAATTAAAAAATCATATTTTTTCCACAAAATGATCTTTTCATCCCAATTATTATTTTGCAAAGGATAAAAGGACGCCAAAAGTTATTGGGCAATTAGTCCTGAGTACGCTGATACCCCATATGTGGGGGTAAACCACTATTTGGGCGCATGGCAGAGCTCGGAAGGGAAGCAGCGCCATTTGACTTTTTTGGCTGGAATTGAGATTGGACGCCATGTCGCATTTGGATAGTCCCTGTGTGCCTAAACAGTGGAAACCCCCCACAAGTGACCCCATTTTGGAAACTAGACCCCCCAAGGAACTTATCTAAATGTGTTGTGAGAGCTTTTAACCCCCAAGCGCTTCACAGAAGGTTATAACGTAGAGCAGTAAATTAAAAAATCATATTTTTTCCACAAAAATGATCTTTTCATCCCAATTTTTATTTTCCAAAGGATAAAAGGACCCCAAAATTTATTGTGCAATTTGTCCTGAGTACGCTGATACCCCATATGTGGGGGGAAACCACTATTTTGACGCATGGCAGAGCTCGAAAGGGAAGTAGCGCCTTTTTCAAATGCAGACTTTGATGGAATGGTCTGTGGGTGTCATGTCACGTTTGGATAGCCCCTGATGTGCCTAAACAGTAGAAACCCCCCACAAGTGACTCCATTTTGGAAACTAGACCCCCCAAGGAACTTTTCTAGATGTGTGGTGAGCACTTTGAACCCCCAAGTGCTTCACAGAAGTTTATAACGTAGAGCCGTGAAAATAAAAAAATCATATTTTTTTCCACAAAAATAATCTTTTTGCCCCAAATTTTTATTTTTATAATGGTAACAGGAGAAATAGGACCCCAAAAGCTATTGTGCAATTTGTCCTGAGTACGCTGATATCCAATATATGGGGGGGAACCACTATTTTGACGCATGGCAGAGATCGGAAGGGAAGGAGTACCGTTTTTAAATGCAGACTTTGATGGAATGGTCTGCGGGTGTCATGTCGCGCTTGGAGAGCCCCTGATGTGGCTAAACAGTAGAAACCCCCCACAAATGACCCCATTTTGCAAACTAGACCCCCCAAGGAACTTATCTAGATGTGTGGTCAGCACTTTGAACCCCCAAGGGCTTCACAGAAGTTTATAACGTAGAGCCGTGAAAATAAAAAAAATGGTGAAGTCCATGTTCGGTATCCACGCCCGAACAGTAGCTGTTCGGTACGGACGCCAAACTTTACTGTTCGGGTTCAACCATCTCTAGACACCACATCCTTTACTAGAGCCTTAACCACAAGCCTTTACAACAACTTTTATCACGACTTTCACAGAAGCCTTCAACACAGCCATTACCACAGCCTTCACTACATCCTTTACTACAGTCTTTACCACAGACTTCATCACAGACTTTGGAACAGACTTCACCACGGACTTCGGATCAGACTTCACAACAGCCTTTACTGCAGACTTCTTATTCAATATCAGGAGAAGGGGCATCCAGGTGGTGATCTTTATGAATACCAGTTACTTACCTTTCCCACGTGGTATATGACTAGCTTTCCCCTTATGAATGCAGTCATGCACCCTTCTTCCATTTACAAGTGGCATCTGCAGGCTTGTTTAGGTAACTACTACCTATTAAAAGCCAGTTTGTGGTATGAATGTGGAGCCCAGCTGTGACTGGATCCATATCTTCCAGAAGGATGTACTAAAGGAAGATCCCACTAGAGGTCACTATACACACACACATCTCAGCTTACCTAAGAGACCAGTAGAGGGAGCTGTGTGTTAGGCACATAAAAAAACCAGTTAGTTCCAGTTTTACCTCAGACAGATCAGAACAGCAGTTACCTCAGACAAGCTGTGAGGGACAGATGAGTTCTCCTCAGGACACGAGAGTGAGAGGATTCCTGTCAGAGCTCAGTCAGAGCTAAAAACAGACGGAGATTGATTGATCCTAGTCAGAGCTGAAGCTGAAGTGTAGCTCAGGAGGAAGCGTGCCGATGCTTAAGAGAGCGGCGAAGAGGCAGCACATTAACTGCCAGCGTGTGTGATCTTTATAGGACCCAGGTAGGCCGAAAGCAAGTGGAATTGGAGGGGCCAGTAAGCATTAATAGCTTTCCCCCCAGCAACGAATACCGGACGCCGGGTCCCGAGCCTATAAGGATCTCTACGACCTTTTAGGAGAACACCGGAGTTCCTGGAGGACTACAAGTCCCAGGAGTACCACAGAGTTTACACGTACAGGATCAGGGGAACAGAGTCTGCCTGATCAGCGATAAAAAGACCCTGTTCTGCCATAGAGAAGGTCCCCCACCAAGTCAGCCAGGTACAGAACAGAGACTGAGTTAGACCTAGCTACAAGCAGGTCAGGACTTCATTAAATAACGACAGAGAACAGGAGGCCATACACCTACCAGTGGAGGAATCTGGACGTACATCCTTCGCCCTGCCGTGCTCCGGGGAGTACCTGCCATTCCTGCAGTAAAGGTACCAAACTGACTTTTGTGTGTGACTCACTTATTGTCTCTGACGGCGGGATCCCCATCTGTCCTGCATCCTCATATTTCTATCCACCCTGGAAGGACACCGTCTTACTTGTAGAAGACCTACCATCTAGCTGCCCAACATCATCCCTTCCAGAGTATGTGCACAGCAGCGCTGGTCCCTCTGACCAGATACTACAAGTGGCGTCACGACAACTTACACAAACATTTCCATCATCCCCTGTAAATATCCCACATTATGGTGAGCGCCCAGAGCACGGACCGAGCTGGCTACCCGTGACATCCCCCATAGACTTCCATGGGCTCGGTGCCGAGTACCCCAAAGCCCTGGTACGTGCGCATCATCTTCATGCCGCCATATCTCTTACACAGGAAGAGGGAATAAAACAGCACAAATAAGTATAGCATAAGGGTCTCTGCACCTCTCGTCCACTGCAGAGATTTAGTGGCGAGGGGAGAAACGCCCACATTCATACTGTACAGTCAGTGCTTGTGAGCCACTTTAAAAAAGAGAAGAGGAGCCATGTGATCAAAGTGTGAAACATCATAAATATATATTGAGATGTAAGCCTCTTAAATAATTTCCACTTCCCTATTACATTGTAGTTCTTATGACATAATTGATCAATCTCTCTTCTCACTACATTACTTACTAATACCTATAAATCAGTGTGGATCAGGAAAAAGGGAACCTTGTTGATCCCACAAACACGAGGTTCCTAGGTCTCTCTTTAGATTAGTTTCACATATCGAACAGAGCCTCCAATGTACAAGTGAACAGAGCCTAAGTCCTTAATTTATATTTCTCACTTCTGACTTTGATTCAATAAAGCCACATGAAAAAGTGTTAGAGGCTGAGCATGAACATTGAAACTGATGAGAGTTGTGGCAAAGTATATTTAGGATTTCCTTTAAAGAGAGTTTCTAATTCTAAGTGTAGCCTGCACATACAGTATATAGCCACTATCAACGTCAAGGGATTTTCCTACTTAAGATATTGGTAACGTATCCTAAAGCCCCCATTTCACACAGCGATCTCGCTAGCGAGATCGCTGCTGAGTCACTAGTTTTGTGACGCAGCAGCGATATCCCCAGCGATATCGCTGTGTGTGACATTCAGCGACGATCAGCCCCCCTGCTAGGTATCGCTGATCGTCGCTGAATGTCCTGGACATTTTTTTGTTCGCTGGTCTCCCGCTGGCAGGCACGCATCGCTGCGTGTGACAGGCGGGAGACTAGCGATCCGCTGGTAACCAAGGTACACAGCGGGTTTCCAGGCACCGCGCAGTGCTTGGAAACCCGACGTGTACCTTGGTTACCAGCTCCCTGCATCAGGGCGCTGGTATCCAATGTACACTGCGGGTAACTAAGCGATGTTACCCGCAGTGTCGCTGTGCTGATCGCTGCCCTGAGCTGCCTGTTTGGCAGCTCAGCAGCGATCATGTAGTGACACCCCAGCGATCCTGATCGCTGTCGGGATCGCTGGTGTATCGCTATGTGAGACCCGGGCTTTAGAATAGATCAAGATCAGATCAATGGGGTTTCAACAACCTGCAGCCCCACCAATCAGCAGTTTTTATCCAGATGTAAATAAATGGTGAAAGTTTCCCAGTGCTGCTGCTCAGATCCAATGAATTTCAGTGGGAACTGACCTGCAGTACTCAGGAATGGCCACTACGTGGTGAACAGTGCTGTACCGTTCAGCTCTGTTTGCCATTTACATCCAACAGTTGCCACTGCTGAAAGCAGCTAATCTGTAGGGATTCCATGTGGCTATCTCCAATGACCTGCTATTGATGATCAACATCCTAAGACTGGAAACCCCTTAAAGCGTATAGTAACAGTGTACTGTATGTGCAGCCTACTCTTAAGGTACTGTCACACTAAGCGATCGCACCAGCGATCACGATAACGACACAACCTGGCAGAGATCGTTGGTGTGATCGCTATATGGTCTCTAGTAGCTTCCAAACAGGAAGATCTCATAAACGACACATCAGCGATCTGTATAATGACCTCGGCGGTCGTTGGGACCTGTCACACAGCATGTATTGTTAAAGATCCCGACCTCGATAGGCGTGATTGAGCGCAACCTTTTCCACGCCCCTCAGCACAGATTGGTGGTCACTGTATGTCATATGTCACAGCTCTCGCTTTGGGATTGGACGTCATAAAAGACGACGTATTAGCGCTCCCTTCCATTGTTCTCGAGCGCAAGTGGTTCATACGAATTTCCAGCATCGTTCCATACTGCGTTCTGCTAGCCTTCTGCTTTGCAGCTACTGCGATCCAGTCTATGCCGCTATTGCGTTTGCCCCGGATTCATTTTTTCAGGATCCCAAAAATGTCTTGTATAAATGGCAAAGATGAAGCGCTGTAGCGACTCTGACAGGATCGCAAAACCCCACACATGATAGTATCCTCGCAACAACGCACAAAGGACTAGATGTTGTGGCCACCAATCGGAGCTGAGGGGCGTTAAAACCTAGTCCCGCCTGCACCGCTGACATGAGTCGCCAACGAGGTCGCTCGTCGTTCATAAAGGGTGTCAGACTCAGCGATTCAGGCTCACCAGTGGGACGCCAACGATCAAAAAACAGTCCAGAACGTTCGTGCATGATCAGCGACATCGCAGCAGGGGCCACATCGCTGCTACATGTCACACACAGCACGTCGCTGACGATGTCACTGCTGCGTCATAAAATCGCTGTCGCTTAAGCGATATCGCTAGCGAGCTCGCCTAGTGTGACAGTACCTTTAGAACAGAAACCAGCACTATCTAGCATTGGAATCGGTTTTGGTCCTTGCTGCTGGATCCATACTCTTCTGATGTTCTTTACTTACACCAACAAAAACTTTGACTTTGCCACTTAACATTAATTTATTCTCTTATCCTTAAAGCATTGTGCTAGGCTTTATTATTGAGTTAGATATAAGCGGTATCTTTCTCTCTAGTATAAATAGTGCCGCCTTCTGGTGCTCCTTTAAGGCATCGCAATCATTCATTAGCTATTCATATCCTGTAAAATAACTTATTTAATATGTATGGATACAAGTAATGGTGTCTTCTGTCTTATACAATGCCTATCTGATGAAATCTCTTCTTAGCGTTAATAACCCAACATATCACGCACAGCCTGATTATGTGATTCCTGTCATTAACACCTCCGTCTGTAGTTCATCTCGCTCACTCATGTAAATCGTCCTGCCTTTCTTAAGGTTTATTATTTGGATACAACTCCATAATTAGGATGCAATTATTTCTGTCCTAAATCAGTTTTTTCCTCATTCACCATTATAATTATTAGTGCGTCTTTTCAACGCAGCTTCTGAGAATTTAATTATATCTGATCATTCAGTAAAGGGAGAAACAAAGAGCTTGACTTTCTCAACCCCTGATCGATAGATTACGTCTCTTTTCTTCCTTTATCTTCCTTCAGATGAAGCATAAATTTAACGTTCCACAATTAGCTAATTTTACATAAAATAAGAACCATTGTGATGACAGATAATGAGCAGTGGATCATCTCCATTAACCTGTCATCCTCATCACAATGACGTTTTTCACTTATGTCCTTGTGCACACAGAGCTATGTCTCAAGTTTTCAGCTTGTTATGGGTTTATACTGTAGCTTTGTGCACCCCAAAATCTAATATGGAGCCATATAGAGGTTTTCTTCTGTTTGGGTCTATTAGGGAATAGAAACTTTTTGATGATCCATTGTATGGTAGCCCATGGAGGCACGATAATACAGAGTAAGAAGGACTTCATGTTGCACCATACAGGATTCATCTACCACAGATTAGCTGGGTACAGACATGAGACCTTAAAGGGGATTCCCATTCATTGACGTCTGGCCTGTTTTGACAAGTGTTGTGTTAATAGTACTCACCATTCCCAGGTCCAGCGTCAGCTCTCTGTCTCGGTCTTAGTGTACCGGTTGCAGCGGTGACATAACATCTACAGAGCACATCAGCAAATCACTGAGGTCAGCTTCTTGTGCCTTTTACATTAACAAAGCTGCTGAACTAAATGATTGACTGCAGCTCTGATGTTCACTGTAGACATGACATCATTGATGCAGACCATAGCAGGGACAGAGAGTCATCAGTGAACCTGAGGGGAGCGAGTAGTGTAAGATTTTATTATTTTAATACGATTCTGGCCAAGTCCATAAGTGGAAAACACCTTTAATTTAAAGACTTTAGTGCATTATTTCTACCTAAATGAGAACCAATGATAGGTCTCATAGGCACATAAATGAGAGAGCTGCAAATACAGAGGAAACTCAGATGCAGTATACTACGTCTGAGTGTCCATCTCCAGTGGGCACATATGCCTGAAAATGATGCACGACAGAGCACACGTTGACTTTGTCAGCACCATTAAAGCCAGTGGCCCCATCACCGCATATGCCCAAATCCCATATTGAGGGGGGTTTGGATGCAAACCTTGATGGGACCACTGAAGGTGGGCAAGAACACAATGTGAAAGCACCGTTAATGGTAGGTTCCAATTAATAAGCACCTCATTGTGCACAGAAGTGTAATGCAACCATGTGCATGATCGGTTAGACTGTCAATGGAAGTCTGCCTCCATATACTGTGTATACTTGTGCAGTAAACTAAACCTCTGATTGTCATAAATGTAAATCTACAAAAGGATCAATAATGAGAATCTTAAGATCTTTACTGGTTTATTATTTTTCATAAGAAAATAAAAGATGATTCCTTTAAAACCATGATAACTATGATGTGTCAACTTCTCTGCCGCCTACTGTAAACCAGTGTGAAAAAAATCTACTAAATAATTCAATAATCTACGTGTCACCACCCAGCAGTGTCCTCCTTCTAACACACAACCATTATCATTTTTCCCTTCCACTATACATGTTTCCTGCATCTGTCATTTGCATAGATTCTCTTACAAACACGTGTGCAGCTGAGAGGTAGAAATCAATTTCCGGTAATCAATCTTTCCCTGTTTCTGAAGGTTTACTTACAGAGAAGGACGGAGGATTCTGTATGTGCACAATACCCTGTAATCTTACCAGATACAACAAGGAGCTGTCCATGGTGAAAATCCCTAGCAGGACATCTGCCAAGTACTTGGAAAAGAAGTTTAACAAGTCGGAAAAGTACATTTCGTACGTATGTGTGATAAATATGAGATGATGATGAAGCAATAGTAAGGTTGAGAATGAAATCTAACAGGGAATCTAGCATTTATAAAGAATCCGCTAGTGCAAAGTTATTAACATGAGAGATGATTGCTTGAAGGTATAGGACGTACAACTGGGACTGCAATTACGATACGCCTGCTTCTAATGTCTGACATGTGCAATATTGACCAAAGACCTTGTATTGAGTCAACTCACCATCTACATCAATATCTACATACTAAGAGGCTAAAATAGTGGCAAATCTGTTTATACTAGAGATGAGCTGATCTTTTGAAATTCAAATTTTTCGACTTCGCCAGATTTTCCCAAAAAATTTGATTTGTGATGAATAAATTTGTGTGAATTAATATTAGAATGCTTGTAATTGCTCAGAAAATACACATGGGCAAGAGAATAAAGAGATAGGACCCAGCTGATTATAAGAGCTTACTTTGTATAGAAGAGAGAGAATTAACCTGCTGACCATAAGAGCTTACACTCTACAGGAGAGAGAACCTCGCTGACCATAAGAGCTTACACTCTACAGGAGAAAGAGAGAACTTCACTGACCATAAGAGCACACACTCTACAGGAACGAGAAAGAGGACACACTGACAATAAGAGCTTACACTCTACAGGAGAAAGAGAGAACCTCACTGACCATAAGAGCTTACACTCTACAGGAGAGAGAACCTTGCTGACCATAAGAGCTTACACTCTACAGGAGAAAGAGAGAACTTCACTGACCATAAGAGCTTACACTATACAGGAGAAAGAGAGAACCTCACTGACCATAAGAGCTTACACTCTACAGGAGAGAGAACCTCGCTGACCATAAGAGCTTACACTCTACAGGAGAAAGAGAGAACTTCACTGACCATAAGAGCTTACACTATACAGGAGAAAGAGAGAACCTCACTGACCATAAGAGCTTTCACTCTACAGGAGAGAGAACCTCGCTGACCATAAGAGCTTACACTCTACAGGAGAAAGAGAGAACTTCACTGACCATAAGAGCTTACACTATACAGGAGAAAGAGAGAACCTCACTGACCATAAGAGCTTACACTCTACAGGAGAGAGAGAGAGAACCTCACTGACCATAAGAGCTTACACTATACAGGAGAGAGAGAACCTCACTGACCATAAGAGCTTACACTCTACAGGAGAGAGAACCTCACTGACCATAAGAGCTTACACTCTACAGGAGAGAGAACCTCACTGACCATAAGAGCTTTCACTCTACAGGAGAGAGAACCTCACTGACCATAAGAGCTTTCACTCTACAGGAGAGAGAACCTCGCTGACCATAAGAGCTTACACTCTACAGGAGAAAGAGAGAACTTCACTGACCATAAGAGCTTACACTATACAGGAGAAAGAGAGAACCTCACTGACCATAAGAGCTTTCACTCTACAGGAGAGAGAACCTCGCTGACCATAAGAGCTTACACTCTACAGGAGAAAGAGAGAACTTCACTGACCATAAGAGCTTACACTATACAGGAGAAAGAGAGAACCTCACTGACCATAAGAGCTTACACTCTACAGGAGAGAGAGAGAGAACCTCACTGACCATAAGAGCTTACACTATACAGGAGAGAGAGAACCTCACTGACCATAAGAGCTTACACTCTACAGGAGAGAGAACCTCACTGACCATAAGAGCTTACACTCTACAGGAGAGAGAGAGAGAACCTCGCTGATCATAAGAGCTTACACTCTACAGGAGAAAGAGAGAACCTCACTGACCATAAGAGCTTACACTATACAGAAGAGACACCAAAAGAAAACCTCATATCAAGCCATGTATGAAAAGACAAATACTCTTTATTAAAACACAATTGAAAACAATTAAAAATGGCAATACCACAAGTACAGGAAAAAAAAAAGTGGGACTCAACCAGAATACTTTCAATAGACAATTAGTATCATAATGTAAACATGACAACAATAGTAAATTTTCACCAAAATATATCATATAATGGCTCCAATATATTGGGGCTGTTACTATAGGATACAGATAGTTCAGCTCATGTCACAAAAGTGCAAAAATAGAAACACTGTGATATCAAAATGTCCCCAGGATACTAACAGTAAATCCATATAAATCCATATAAGGGGTAACATAGTAAGAAATAGACATGGTACGATTGACTATAAAATAAGTAAAAGCATAGTTACCAGAGCAGGAAGTAGACCGGGGAGACCCACCACACACCCGACGCACGTTTTGCCGATACATTTAGCCGTGTAGCCTAATTAGTACAAGTTGTCCAGACTTACAGAGGTATGATGAGACATATACTTGGTTATTAGAGGAGCAATGGGTGAATGCAGGGAAGTAGCCACAGAGGAGCAAGCAGGCCATTTGCAGGAGTGTTAAAGGAGGTGATAACAAGCCTTTTTTCTTGGGCTGTGATATTTAGATACTGGCCGGGGTCACACTTGCGAGTGTTATGCGAGAAACTCACATGAGTTTCTCGCATCAACACCCGGCAATGCCGCCGGCACTCGGAACGAAGCGTGCGGCTACTTGTATTTCTATGCAGCGGCACACTCCGGTCCGAGTGCTGGCGGCAGTGCCGGGTGTTGATGTGAGAAACCCGTGCGAGTTTCTTGCATAACACTCGCAAGTGTGACATTGGCCTTAGGGTGAGGGCGGTACATTTAACCTTTTGCACACAGTGAAGGAAACCTTAGGGTGTGTTTACATTGACCGACCAACAGCACTAAATGACCACCATTTGGCAGACTTTTATCGATTGGCAATTATTTTATAGCCTGTTTGCACAGTTAGACCAAAGTAAACGATGCTTACCGAGTTATCTGTAATAGTAAGCTCAGTGAGCCCAGGTTGCCATAGTTCTCGGCAGTACAAGTCCTCCTTACACAGGACAATCCACTGCTGAGAACAATGACCTTTTGCTCTACGCAATGATCGTTTCACCCAATGAGCAGGTGTTTTTTCATCAGATGATCGGCAGCCTGTTTACACTGAAACGTGCTCTCTTACGAACGCTTGTGCACAGTAATCTTTCAATGGAAATGGAGCCTTAGCTTCCGCTTTGTGGGAATGTGTTGACAAAACCCTTAACCTTGACAGCTGATATAGCCATTTTGTCTCAGCCTTCATATTGGAAATGATGCTTAATGGATCATTCCTGATAAGACTGGTTTGGTCTCAAGTATGGCAGTAGTATGTATTCAGATTCTTCTATATAAAATGCCATTGTTTTCTTGCCTCTTTACAGGGAAAATATACTTGTCCTGGATGTGTTCTTCGAAGCTTTGAACTATGAAACCATAGAGCAGAGGAAAGCCTACGAGGTGGCCGGGCTGCTTGGTAAGTTTATTTTGTACATGGCAATATAAAGTGAATGGAAACATGAAAAACATATGGACAGAGAGTAGTGACAAGAGTAAAATGATCTGAATCATGCTTGTAAAGGTGCTTTAATGCTCATTAAATCATTACCTATCTTGCAGAAATCCATTTTGCATATTATAGAACTCCATAGATGAAATTGTATGCTAATGAGTTGTAAGTGCAGTTGGGGTGAGATGGGCTCAATACTTGCCTCTCTCCCACTTCTCTGCCTTTTCTCCACCCGCTGTCTGCCTCCTGTCTCTGACTGAAGAAGTCACTGAAACATGAGTGACCTGTCACAGGCAGGCAAACAGGGAATAGGGAGAGAAGGCAAAAGAGCTGTAAAGTGCAGCACCCGCCCACTGCACTTACCACTCATTAGCATACAGTTTCATCCATGGATTTCTTTAAAGCACCAAAATATATTTCTTTAAGAAAAGTAAGGATTTAATCAGCATTAAAGCGTCTTTATGCAATTAGTTTGGGGTACAAAATCCTGATGACAACTCCTGTTTAAGGGTGGTATAACACACAGAACTTTTGGAAAAACTGCACTGCGGTTTTTGAGCTAAGGTTAAAATTGGATCTATCAGGTAGGAGAAGTAAAAGTCCTTAACTAATTTGTATTACAATTGAATTTAAGCTTTGGCTAAAAAAAAAAAAAGCATTAAAAATTGCACAAAAATTGCTGCATTTTCACCACAACCACAAAAAACCCTACTGTATGTGAAGCAACCCAACGCTCTTCTATAACCTATGAGGTGTGTAAGTATTTTTTACCACTTGTGAGATACTTATGGTGACTGTAGCACATCTTCCCTGCAGGTGACATTGGGGGTCAGATGGGACTGTTTATAGGAGCGAGTATTCTGACTATCCTGGAACTATTTGACTACATTTATGAGGTGAGTAACACGATTTTCTGCTTAACACGTTACATGATTTCTCCTTTTTCTTTACTCATTATGTGTTGCTTCCTCCGTATATGGTGGTGTCATCTGAAATGGATTGACCTGGTTACTTTACTCTATTTACAAGACGCATTAACATTCAGTTTTTTCTCCAGGCTTCCCATTGTAAGCTATAATTTGCCTACATGTTGTGGTGAAATAGACTGTAGTCTTCTGACACGTACAGAGGACTTACGCAAAAACCTATGCTAAAAAAAAAACTATGAAAAAATGACTTGTATGACCAATCCCCATATGTACGGACAACTATTCCTATCACTGAACATGATCTGCACATTAGAAATGACTAACATCATTGAATTTACCAGACATGGAACGACCACATAAACAATATAAACATCATTTATGAAGATGATATGTTTAGTCATGTGAGAAATCGATACACTCATTAAAATGAAGGCAAGAACATTAATTGTCTCTGCGTTGTCCTGGCAGGTAAACTTCCCAGGATTCTGCTTAATTAGCACAGCATGGAGTGTGGTTATAGACTTGTGCCCTAATTATTGTAATACAGCGAACGACAACAGACCTTGTCATTGCCCGATCTAGAAATGATTTATACACAATAATAAAGTTATTCAAGCCAGTTTATAGAAACAATTTTCCACGTTTCCCTCCCTCTGCACTCATAAAAACATAGAAGATTGCGGTAAAAAATACCCATATGGTTCATCCTGACTGTCCTGTTAATTTTTCCATCCTTTGATCCTGTGCTCACTTCTTAATAGATGTTGTGCTTCATGGGTTATTAGAAAGATCAACAGGAGCAAGTACATAGTTGCTGCAAAACAAACATCTATATTTGAACAACAGCACTATGCAAACATCATATATACATTAATTCCAGTTTTGATTCACACTTAAAAACATTACGTTCTTTGTGCACATTTTGATCAAAGTGTGTAAGCCCATTTGTTAACAACAAGGCGACGTCTATTAGACCCTATACTAAGACCCTATACTAAGGGCTTACCGCTACCAGTATTTTATAATAGGGATGAGCTACCTCTAAAATGCTCGGATGCTTGTTACCTGAACTGAGCAATTCCTAATGCTCAGATGCTCATTTTGAGTAATGAGTATAATGGCAGTCAATGGGAAATTCTAGCATTTTGCTGGCAAACCCTACAAGGAGGTCTGAGGGGTAGTGAAATGTCATGAAATTGGCCTCTTCCTGAGGTAGATAGGGTCCATGGCCAACTCACTGACCTCCAGAATAAAGAGGACAGTCATTATAATCCAAGGCCCGTTGGCCAGCATAACAGTATGCCCAATAGTCCATGAGCCATGAAAATAGTCCATATGGTCCAACACAGTCCATAGAGAGATACAGTCCATAGAGTCCTTCTGACCTGTGTAGATCATCATGTCACTCTTTTCCTCCACTCTATGCGCAAAAACAAACTGAGAGGGGGAAAACAAACTCTCCTGGCCCTCCTGGCCAGCACTGGGATTCCTGGCACACTTTAGTGCCTGCAGCCCTCAGGACCATAAAACAGTTCCTCAGTGGTACTTTTTTGTGCAACAGGCACAACTGTGTCTTACAGAGTGAAATCCTCTTCAGGTGTCCGTTTCTTCATTTCCTTCCTCGGGAGGCTGGGGGGATCGCCTCCACCTGATTCCTGGGCTGTAAGTCACCTAGCTTTTAGTAGTGACGGAGCTCCCTTCCTTCTCGGATCACACCCACCGCATAACAGCAATGTTGCCCCTCCATTTTGAGGAACGTAATCCTGGTTCCAGCTGTCAGCTCTTGCAGTCTTCGAGCCAAGTGTTCGGTCTCTACTGCCTGTTGGTTGAACAAGATATGAAAACACTCTGCTAAGGCCCCCCATCTCTGCTGCCGGTCATATGTAATGACCTAGCCATGGGAAGCCAACTCTTAATACCTTGAGGCATGTCTCCAGCACAGGTCCTGGCTCGCCTCCTTCTCTCTTCTGACCAACCTAGGCCCCGCAGTCCACTCACCAGTTTCTGGTCCCTGGCTATCCTGTCCGCAGTCCACAAGGATCCCAGCTGTGAAGTCCATGGCCTGGGCTCAGGCCTTGGTGGTTCAGCTGTCGCACAAGCTTGTTCTGGCCCTCATATTCCTCCAGTTGCTCCATTGGGAGTCTCCGGGTATTCTGCCATCTTTGTTGCCCACTAAGCACTTTACACTCTATGGATTACGAATCAATTCAGAACGAGTTTTTGAACTTTTTTTTATAGAGTAATACCACAGAAATGTAACACTAACCACGTTACACTGTGTGGATGAATAATTCAATCCAGAAAAAAAATGTGAACAATTTTTTGCAGTTTTATTTTCCACCGTAATGTAACACTAACCATGTTCCACAGTATGGATGACTAATTGAATCCAGAAAAAACAATGAAAACTGTTTTGCAGTTTTATGTACAACCATAATGTAACCCTAACCAAGTTAAACCCAATGGATGACTAATTTAATCTGGAAATCTGGAAAGATTTTTTGAACTTTTTTGGGAGGTTAATACCACCATAATGTAACACATAGGACATTACACTGTATGGATGACTAATTGAATCCATAAAGATTTTTTGATGTTTTTTTTGGAGATTAATACCGCTATAATGTAACACTAGCCATGTTACACTGTATCGATAACTAATTGAATCCAGAAAAAAAAATTAATGCTTTTTTGCAGTTTTATATACCACCATAATGTAACACTAACCACATTAAACTCTATGGATGACTAATTAAATTCAGAAAGATTTTTTTAAAGTTTTCTTGGAGGTTAATAGCACCGTAATGTAACACTAAGCACATTACACTGTATGGATTACTAATTCAATCCAGAAAGATTTTTTGAACGGTTATTTGGAGAGTAATACCACCGCAATGTAACACTAAGCAAGATACACTGTATGGATAATCATATAGTTAATTTTGTCATGCCCCCTCAAAAAAAATTTAGTCAGTGCAGCAGCTATATATTTAACAACAGACTGCAAAGCTCTAAACCATGTCTAGAGGCTGTATTTAGCTACTCTCCCTGCTTCTGCAACTTTCCCTAGGATAAATTAAAAATCTATCTGATATAAACAGCAAAGCACAGGATTAGCCCTTATAAGGACTGTTAGTATGATGGTTCATCATCGGCACCAGTAGCACCAAGAGAGGACTCTGATTGGTTAAACTATGCACACATAGGCATGGATAACTGCTCTCTGCCTCCTATCACAACTGTCCCTTAACTGTGCAATGGTGTCAGTGAGCTGAGCGTGGTGACACCTGTCCTTTTATAACCTTTGATGAGGTTATGCAGCCAGCCAAACAGAGTGATGCCTCTACCAAGATGGCTACGGGCATTACAGTGCCTGGCAGACAATCCCCACATGCTTATTGGCTGTGTGAAAGGCACCAAACATGCGTGGTGGGGATTTGAGCTTCAAATCCAAGCCCCAACCAATGCTCATCAAGTGCCCAGCACATCTGAGCACCCAGATACTCGAGTGACATCAGAGTATCATCGAGCACATTCACTCATCTCTGCTTAATAAGCCTTAAATCAACTGGGCATCTGGGTCCCATCTATAACAGTTGGCCTTGTCGCTGGCAGATGAGCTCACACATTTTTAACAAAATATGTGCCAAAACCTCACGTTTTTACATGTAAACTGATAGTGGAAATCATAAATATGATATAACGTTTGCAGAGACCTTCTGCAGTTTTTTTGTAGATATGTGGTATCATTAGAGCCCTATGCAATGGGAGCAAGTATGCTGTGGCTGCAGTACATATGTCTAAATTCAAACACTATACAATAGCACTCTGCATGCATTCTATGCATTAATTACAGTATTGATACATACGTAAAAATGTAAGATTCTTTGAGCGCATTTACATCAAAATGTGTGAGTTCATCTGCCAATGACAAGACGACCTTTTTGCCAAACCTATTCTAAATACGCACCTCTCTCAGTTCCTAGGGCTCAAGTGAACTAGAGAATGTGAGCAAAGAAACTCACCTTTTAATTTTGTAGCAATAGTGGAATTCATGTATATAATATAATATTAGCAGACTGCTGTGGCATTGTGTTTGTAGAGATGTCGTTTCACTAGAGCTCTTACATTAAAGACCCACCTCTCTGTGCCTGGGGCTCTGATGAATTGTGGAATTTGACCCCATCTAAAAGAGGTTGCCATGTTGTTGGCAAATCGGCTTACACAATTTGATCAAAATGTGAGCAAAATAGTTTTTACATGTTCACTAACAGTCGAATTGAAGTACCGGTAAATCATATAATGTTTGCAGAGCTGTGGTCTCACTCTAGTTCTCTGCAGTGGGAGCACGATCTCTCTTTTCTGCTGTTTATGCCTCTAGCTAGGTGGCCATGTATTCTGCTTGTTTGGCCACACGGTTATTCACACGAAAGCAGTCAGAAATCGAAACTCCTCAATACTTCACTTTAGAGGTCCTGGATAACACAGAACAAAGCACAACCATTGCTGTGCCCTATATTATTGTAGATAAATGCAGTAATTACAGCAATTGTGTTGTTACATATGGGAATGGCGCAAGGAGAGTGCAGTACATGGAAAATCATTGCTGGGTGCAGCATGGAGAGATGCAGAACCTACTTCTGTGAAATCATGCTGCTATACTGGCAAAATGAAAAACATAGTGAGAAAAGAGTGATGGAGTCTGCCTGCACAGGACACATTTCTTAAGCCATGTTCACATGTTCAGTATTTGGTCAGTATTTTACCTCAGTATGTGTAAGCCAGGAGTGGGTGATAAATACAGAAGTGGTGACGTGTTTCTATTATACTTTTCCTCTTGTTCCATTCCTGATTTTGGCTTACACATACTGAGGTAAAAAACTGAGCAAAATACTGATAGTGTGCTCGTGGCCTTAGTGTGATACTTTGTTTTAGCTCTGATCTCTGTTACTAGTGCCCCATTTTCATCAAAATGGCTATTTATTAGTCGATTTTTACATTTCAATTAAACTTCTGGCCAGATTTCTTTTTAAAACGATTGATTGGGCTTTAAGGTAAGTTACGTATAGATTTAGGGTCCATATCATCATTTGAATTTGTTATATATCACTTTTATTTTTTTATCTAATGGTATTTGTTATTTGCACCAAATTCATTAAAATTGCGTAAACAGTTCATGAATTTTGTGCAGTCAAAAATGGTCTTTTAACCAATTTTGAGACTTTTTGGAGCAAAAAGTCACATATTTTGCAAAATAATACATACAGTGGGTTCGGAAAGTATTCAGACCCCTTTAAATTTTTCACTCTTTCTTTCATTGCAGCCATTTGGTAAATGCAAAAAGTTCATTTTTTTTCTCATTAAGGTACACTCTGCACCCCATCTTTAATGAAAAAAACAGAAATGTAGAAATTTTTGCAAATTTATTAAAAAAGAAAAACTGAAATATCACATGGTCATAAGTATTCAGACCCTTTGCTCAGTATTGAGTAGAAGCGCCCTTTTGAGCTAGTACAGCCATGAGTCTTCTTGGGAATGATGCAACAAGTTTTTCGCACCTGGATTTGGGGATCCTCTGCCATTCTTCCTTGCAGATCCTCTCCATTTCCATCAGGTTAGATGGTGAACCTTGGTGGACAGCCATTTTCAGGTCTCTTCAGAGATGCTCAATTGGGTTTATGTCAGGGCTTTGGCTGGGCCAGTCAAGAATGGTCACAGAGTTGTTCTGAAGCCACTCCTTTGTTATTTTAGCTCTGTGATTGGGGTCATTGTCTTGATGGAAGGTGAACCTTCAGCCAAGTCTGAGGTCCAGAGCACTCTGAAAGAGGTTTTCATCCAAGATATCTCTGTACTTGGCTGCATTCATGTTTCCCTCAATTGCAACCAGTCGTTCTGTCTCTGCAGCTGAAAAACACCCCCATAGCACGATGCTGCCACCACGTTTCACTGTCGGGATTGTATTGGGCAGTTGATGAGCAGTGCCTGGTTTTCTCCACACATACCGCTTAGAATTATCACCAAAAAGTTCTATCTTCGTCTCATCAGACCAGAGAATCTTATTTCTCATAGTCTGGGAGTCCTTCATGTGCTTTTTTAGCAAATTCTATGCGGGCTTTCATATGTCTTGCACTGAGGAGAGGCTTCGGTCGGGCCACTCTGCCATAAAGGCAGTGCCATGGCTGCAGTGATCGTTGACTTTGTGGAACTTTCTCCCATAGTTCTACTGCATCTGTGGAGCTCATTCACAGTGATCTTGGGGTTCTTCTTTACCTCTCTCACCAAGGCTCTTCTTCCACAATTGCTCAGGTTGGCTGGACGGTAAGGTCTAGGAAGGCTTCTAGTGGTCCCAAACTTCTTCCATTTAAGGATTATGGAGGCCACTGGGCTCTTAGGAACCTTGAGTACTGCAGAAATTCTTTTGTAACCTTGGCCAGATGTGTGCCTTGCCACAATTCTGTCTCTGAGCTCCTTGGCCGGTTTCTTTGACATCATGATACTCATTTGGTCTGACATGCACTGTGAGCTGTGAGGTTTTATATAGACAGGTGTGTGTCTTTTACAAATCAAGTCCTATCAGTTTAATTAAACACAGCTGTACTCCAATGAAGAAGTAGAACCATCTAAAGGAGGATCACAAGGAAATGGACAGCATGTGACGTAAATATGAGTGTCTCAGCAAAGGGTCTGAATACTTATGACCATGTGATATGTCAGTTTTTCTTTTTTAATAAATGTGCAAAAATTTCTACATTTTGGTTTTTATCAGTCAAGATGGGGTGTAGAGTGTACATTAAAGGGAATCTGTCATCCATTTTTTAGACTACACACTGCGGCCACCACCATCAGGGGCCTATTTACAGCATTCTGTAATGCTGTAGATAAGCCCCTGATGTAACCTGAAAGAGAAGAAAAACGAGTTAGATTATACTCACCCAGGGGTTGTCCGGGGTCCGGTCCGATGGGTGTCGCGGTCCGGTCCGGCGCCTCCCATCTTCTAGCGAAGACGTCCTCTTCTTTGCTTCCCGTTGCGGCTCCGGCGCAGGCGCACTGCTCTGCCCTGTTGAAGGCAGAGCAGAGTACTGCAGTGCGCAGGCATCGAGAAAGGTCAGAGAGGTCCGGCACCTGCGCACTGCAGTACTTTGCTCTGCCCTCAACAGGGTAGAGCAGTGCGCCTGCACCAGAGACGCGACGGCAAGCAAAAGAAGAGGACGTCTTCGCTAGAAGATGGGAGGCGCCGGACCGGACCGCGACACCCATCGGACCGGACCTGACCCCGGACCGTCCCTGGGTGAGTATAATCTAACTCGTTTTTCTTCTCTTTCAGGTTACATCAGGGGCTTATCTACAGCACTACAGAATGCTGTAGATAAGCCCCTGATAGCGGTGGCCGCAGCTTATAGTCGAAAAAATAGGTGACAGATTCCCTTTAATGAGAAAAAAAAAGAACTTTTTTGCATTTACCAAATTGCTGCAATGGAACAAAGAGTGAAAAATATAAAGGGGTCTGAATACTTTCCGAACCCACTGTAGATTGCTAAAAATTTCTGTTGTGCCTAAAATCACTCCAAGGAAGGGTTGGGCTATTCTACGTTTGCGACAGATTTTGAGACTTTTTGAAAAGTTGTAAATGATCAATCATGGGGAAATCATCTAGAAACCCTAATCTCCGCCCACAGTGGTGTGCTAAAAAAATAGGCATTGTAGGGATCCGCTCTGGTAGGCAGGGGCCGGGCCGCAGTAATGAGGCATACACACAGGCTTTTAGTTCAAAGTTCAGTGGTTTTAATAACGGGTTCAACAAAAAGTCCAGATAACAAAATCAAAGCAGAACATAAATCACTCCAGTTTGGAGAACCACTGGTCCCAGACTCACCCTTGCTTGGGACGGGCTTAACTAAGCGGCTGCAGGACAGCAGAGACCGCCAGGTGCCATTCCGGGTGGTCTGGTACTCGCTTCCTGGTGCACACTGACACACTGTAACAAAAACAAGCTTCCAGGCTGACTCCAGCCAAACTCCTTCCTTCCACACCCACCAACTACAACAGCTCCTTGTTTTATAGGCCTAGTCCACACCCTCAGGTGAGGTACACATCAGCTGACCTGATCACGTGACTATGACCTCATCACAGGTCCTTGAGATCAGGGAAAATCCTGACCAAACTCCAGTCTGCTAGGAGAAATATATCTCCCATCCATCAAGACCCCCTTTGGTGTACCACATACCTCCCCCTTTGTTCAACCTTAGGAGGGTGGACACATGACATACAGTGAACTCTGGACAGTGCATCTGCGTTCCCTTGTAATTTGCCTGCCTGATGTTCTACTGAAAATTTGAAATTTTGCAGAGACAGAAACCACCTGGTGACTCGTGCATTTCTCTCTTTGGCTTGACTCATGCAAGTCAGAGGGGAATGATCAGTTACCAACCGAAACGTTCTCCCCAACAGATAGTAGCGCAATGACTCCAGTGCCCACTTGATGGCCAGGCACTCTCTCTCTACAATGCTGTATCTGGTTTCAGCTTGAGTAAGCTTTCGACTCAGGAAACTAATGGGATGCTCCTCCCCGTTAACCTCCTGAGACAACACGGCACCCAGACCTACCTCTGACGCATCAGTCTGGATAATGAATTCTCTTTTGAAGTCGGGTGTGATCAGAACTGGTGACCCACACAGTTCCCCTTTTAGTTTTACAAACGCTTCTTCAAGCTGATCATTCCATCGCACCATTACTGACTTCCTCCCTTTTAGGCAGTCAGTTAACGGCGCCGACAGGGTTGCAAAATTGGGAATAAACCGCTGGTAGTATCCCACTAACCCCAAAAACCCTTTCACTTATTTTGTGGTGAGGGGACGGGGCCAGTTTTGGATTGCCTCCACTTTGTTTATTTGGGGTTTGATAACTCCTCTCCCAATCACATACCCCAGGTACCGAGCTTCCTCCAACCCTATGGAACACTTCTTTGGGTTGGCAGTTAGCCCTGCTTGTCTCAGAGAATCTATCACCGCCTGTACCTTGGCTAAGTGACTTTCCCAGTCTGTACTGTACACCACAATATCGTCCAGATAGGCCGCGGCATATCGGCGATGAGGACGAAGAACAACGTCCATTAACCTCTGGAATGTCGCTGGAGCGCCATGCAACCCGAAGGGTAGCACTATATACTGGAACAGTCCCTCGGGTGTTACAAAAGCCGTTTTCTCTCTCGCTGCTTTTGTTAGGGGCACCTGCCAATACCCTTTTGTGAGGTCAATGACTGAAAAATACCGGGCCTGCCCAAACCGCTCTATTAACTCATCGACCCGGGGCATGGGGTAGGCGTCAAACTTAGAAATTTCATTCAGTTTTCTGAAGTCATTACAGAACCTTAGTGTCCCATCTGGCTTTGGTATTAGGACTATTGGGCTGGCCCACTCACTCTGGGACTCTTCAATGACCCCTAACTGCAGCATCTTCTTGACCTCTTCCGAGATGGCTTGTCGCCGGGCCTCAGGCACCCGATATGGCTTTAATCGGACTTTGGCCTGCGGCTCCGTGACAATGTCATGTTGGATTAGGGAGGTACGACCAGGAAGTTCCGAAAAAACATCGGTATTTCGCTAACAAACTCTCGGACTTCCTGAACTTGTCTGGGCGACAAAGTGTCTGCTATTTTGACGGCGGAGAGGACTTCTCTTGCCTTCTCCTGAGGCAAGGAAGCCATCTCTACTGGAAATGCAGGCCGTGGACAATCCTCACCAAGCGGGTCTCTGTCTTTCCATGGTTTGAGCAGATTCACATGGTATACCTGTTCTGGCTTTCTCCGCCCTGGTTGGTGTACTTTATAGTTTACTGGTCCCACCTTCTCTATAATCTCGTAGGGTCCCTGCCACCTTGCAAGGAACTTACTATCCACTGTAGGCACAAGTACCAACACCCGATCCCCAGGTTAAAGGACCTTACCCGTGCCTCCCGGTTATAGACCTGCCTCTGTGACCTTTGTGCTGCTTCCATATGTTCTCGGACTAATGGTAGGACTGTCTCCATTCTCTCTTGCATTTTGGCCACATGTTCTATCACACTTTTGTGGGGAGTTGGTTGGTTTTCCCAGGCCTCTTTAGCTATATCGAGTAAGCCACGGGGATGTCTGCCATATAATAGTTCAAAGGGCGAGAACCCCGTAGATGCCTGGGGCACCTCCCGCACTGCAAACATCAGGTATGGCAACAAGAGATCCCAGTCCTTACCATCTTTAGAGACTGCTTTTTTCAACATATTCTTCAGGGTTTTATTGAACCTTTCTACTAAACCGTCTGTTTGGGGATGATAGACCGACTGTGCGCAACTGTTTAACACTTAACAAGTGGCAGAGTTCCTTCATGATTTTTGACATAAAGGGTGTCCCCTGATCTGTTAAGATTTCTTGAGGGATTCCCACCTGAGAGAACATACCCATGAGTTCTTTTGCGATCAGTTTGGCCGAGGTGTGTCGCAGGGGAATAGCCTCAGGATACCTGGTAGCGTAATCTAGAACTACGAGGATGTGTTGGTGACCCCTTGCTGATTTATTAACCGGCCCCACCAGATCCATGGCTATTCTCTCAAACGGGACCTCTATAATTGGTAATGGCACCAAGGGACTCCGAAAATGAGGCTGCGGACTGGTTACCTGGCACACGGGACAAGAGTTACAATACCGTTTAACTTCTTCATAGACCCCTAGCCAGTAAAACCGTTGTAGAATTCTGTCTAGGGTTTTCTTTTGGCCCAAATGTCCCCCTAGTACATGCGCATGCGCTAAGTCCATTACCAACCTCCGATATGACTGCGGTACCAGCAATTGCTCGAACAATTTCCCCATGTATTTTTTCAACCCGATACAGCAAATCTTGGTTCAGCTCGAATCGGGGAAATACTGTAGCTGCCCCGGGTGTTGGGGTTCCCCATTGACAACCAGTACATTTTCCCGGGCTCGAGTCAACGTAGGGTCCCGGAGTTGCGCCGTACCAAAATTGTCACCTGCCACATTTAAGTCTGACAATTCTGGTCCCGGTGGCAAATCTCCATCTCCCCAGCTAACACTTCTATAGGAGAGGGGTTTTCCTCCCTACCGAAGGCAAAGGTACTCCTACCGCCAGACATCTTCCTCTGGGCCACCAGGTTCATGCCCGATTTCTGGAGAATGCAACCTGTTGCCACTGGTGCCGACGACTGTTCTGTGGGAGGGGTAATTACAGGCCAAAGCACAGAAAATAACGAAATCTCTCCCATTATTACCTCATAATGCAAATTAACCACCACCCCCACCTCGTGGCACCTCCTCCCGCTGGCGTGTTTATCATCACCAGTGCGGTAGGATAATGTTTTAAGTCCCCATGTATACACAACACACCCATTTCCGACCAGTATACTGCTGATTTGGACGTGGCTGGCTCGTATTAGGGTCACGAGACTCCCTGAGTCCAGTAGAGCCACAGCAGGGTTACCCTCCACCTCCACTTTACACAAATGATTCATATTGGGTCCCTCTGGTTTACCCACTGCACACATGTGTTCGCATAGTGAGATGATAGTACCCCTAGTTTGTGTCCATGGGCTCAGTCAGAGTGGGGGCAATCAGCTCTCACATGTCCTGGTTCTTGGCACCGCCAACAGATTATGGGGCCCCTTTCGTCCCCAGACGTGTCCTGGGCGGCCTTCCGAGTCTCTGCCGCTCGAACGGCGGGTGAAGGTTTTGGAATTTACTCATTACCTTCCGGGTAGTCTCTCCCTGTATCTCCTTGGTAGCCCCTTAATCTTTCAATGAGGTCTACCATTTGGAGACCATCAGTAGGGGCTGCCTGTCCAACCCATGTTTGAAGGGTGTGGGGCAAAGTTCTCCAGAATTTATCAGTCACTATACGATCCAGCATAGGCGCGGGTGACAACACTTCCGGCTGCAACCACTTTTCTATCAGTGTATCAAGTCATAATACTGGGACCGAGCTGGCTCGGAAGGGGAAAAACTTCCACTGGTGTACCCGCTGAGCCCGGACTAACACATTTACCCCAAGACGTGCGAGTATCTCACCCTTGACGATCTCGTAGTCCCTCTGGTGCTCGGGGGGTAGGTCTCTATAGGCTTTCGCGGGTCCTGGAGCCAAAAACGGAGCCACGATCTCGGCCCACTGGTCCCGGGGTAGTCTCTCCCTCTCAGCCACGCCTTCAAACATCTCCAGGTACACCTCGACGTCATCTGACTTTTCCATTTTCGGAATCGTGTGCGTACCACTTTCCGGACATCCTGACGTCCCGGGGCAGCTCCTGCTGTCTGCGGCGCTGTGATGTGTTGCATCAGTAGATTGTTGGTTTCCTGTTGCCGTTCCATAGCCTGCTGCTGTATAGCCTGCTGTTGCTGCATAGCCTGCTGCTGCTGCTGTATAGCCAGCTGCTGCTGTCGCATGGCCTCCACAAGCATTTTTACTGTGCTCTCCATCTCCGGACAGCTATCCACCGGGTTTTGCGTCACTTTCTTCACCCAGGACATTTACTGTCATGCAGAGAAAAAAAAAAACATCCACAAAAAAAAACAGCCTGACCTCACTGCGTATGCCCGCATTCAAGCCACCAATTGTAGGGATCCGCTCTGGTAGGCAGGGGCCTGGCCGCAGTAATGAGGCATACACACAGGCTTTTAGTTCAAAGTTCAGTGGTTTTAATAACGGGTTCAACAAAAAGTCCAGATAACAAAATCAAAGCAGAACATAAATCACTCCAGTTTGGAGAACCACTGGTCCCAGACTCACCCTTGCTTGGGACGGGCTTAACTAAGCGGCTGCAGGACAGCAGAGACCGCCAGGTGCCATTCCGGGTGGTCTGGTACTCGCTTCCTGGTGCACACTGACACACTGTAACAAAAACAAGCTTCCAGGCTGACTCCAGCCAAACTCCTTCCTTCCACACCCACCAACTACAACAGCTCCTTGTTTTATAGGCCTAGTCCACACCCTCAGGTGAGGTACACATCAGCTGACCTGATCACGTGACTATGACCTCATCACAGGTCCTTGAGATCAGGGAAAATCCTGACCAAACTCCAGTCTGCTAGGAGAAATATATCTCCCATCCATCAAGACCCCCTTTGGTGTACCACAGCATATACAAATAAAATAGACATAAAAAGGTGCAATGGAAAAATGATTTTTTTTTTGCCAAAAACAATTGTTGCAAAACACCAAAAGCTCAACAAAAAAGCACAAATGCAATATTGAATTGGACCATTAGTACATTCAGTCATCCACCACCACATCCACTTATAGGGAATCTGTAACCAGGGTTTTGGTACCCCATCTGACAGCAGCATGATGTAAGGGCAGAGACCGTGATTCCAGCAATGTGTCACTCACTTGTGTCTTCTGCAGTTTTGATAAAATCGTTGTTTTCTGTTTTCTCTGCTACAGATCTACCAGTTGTCTGAATGCTGAGTTCTGTAAAATGCTACCCACTCTACTGATTGGATGTTTTTTGTGTACACTGTGCATAGGCAGAAAGCTTCCAGGAAGTGGTGTCACGACTCACGAGCCATTTTTGGATTTGTGACAGATCTGGTTCCATTAAGTTAAACCTTTTTTGCTTTCAGGCCAAAAATGTCAGTTTTTCTTGCTGGCAAGCTGGTGTAATTGCATTGCAGCTGGGTCAGCTGAGGTGCGCGGTGACCACTCCCACCATCCTTTAAAAGGTCACCTGATGCATCAGCTGACTGTCAGTGTTACAGCAATCTGCAGTGACCAAGTTGGAGTAAGGAGCTCTCTGGATGCAGTGTGCTTCTGCTGAGTTTGCTTATCTGGTGTCTTTATTCTGCTGTGCGGTGCTTTGCAGCAGAAAAAGCTAAATGTGGTGTATTTGTTAGCTTGTACCTTTGGTGTCTGTCACTTCCCCCTGTGTTTAATACCTGCAGAGCTGAGGCTAGTGCTCCTTGCCGGCCAGTGCACTAGCCAGGGAAGTTATAGGTGATGACTAGGGACGAGGTATCCTGACGGCGGTGGGTGGAAGGACCCGCATAGGACGTTAGGGTAGTGCAGGGACAAGCTCAGGTGGTGACCATCCCTCATTCCCTACTGGTAGAGCCTTCCTCCTCTCAATTCCATCCCCATTGTGTGTTGTGCCATTAGCTGACTGACCATACATTGGGTCGTGTCACTCCGTGACTAGTGGTGTGGGCAAAGTTTTACAGAGTTGATGAATATGTTGGACACCACTGGAATCAGAGTTTCTGTCTCTACATCATGTTGCTTTCAAATTAAGTGGCTAAAACCTGGTGACAGATTCCTTTTCATACTCTATATTCTTGCATTTCACTCTGAACCAGCCGAGTCATGTCTCAATGACTTTAGAAGTTGTAAGGCTCTTGGAAACTTATATCAGTCCTTGCGATTGGACTGGCCATGACTCTACCAACTAGAATGTGACAGCTTTATAGAAATATATGAAGTGGTCATGCTCCAGTTAGGATATCTGCGGTCAGTCAATGCATTAGGGTCCGAGATCGGAATGATTTGCACGGACATCTCTGTGAGCTTTTACTTGTAGCTTTTTAAAGAAAACCAATCAGCACAAAAACCACATCGAGCCTTTAATCCTATCAGACGCCTTTATTAGACTGAAAGAAAGCTTAGTTCATTAAAATGAGCCTGGCACTCTCAGCCTGATGGAGTTTGACTTTAGGTCTCTCCTCATTTGGTTATATGATACTAGCTATGAACCCGTTCTACGCCCGGGTGCCAATCATTTTTATTGGTATATGGTCTCCCATCCTCGTATGTGCTGTCCCCCTCCTATCCAGTTATGCATGGCACCCCTCATTCCTATCCTGGTATGCATGGTACCCTTCATCCCTATCCTGGTATGTCTGGTCCCCTCGCCCCCACCCAATCCTGGTGTGCACGGCGCCCCATTCCTCATCCTGTTATGCATGGTCCCCTCACCCCAATCCTGGTATGCATGGTACCCCCTCATCCCTATCCTGGTATGCATGGTACTCCCTCATCCCTATCCTGGTATGTATGGTCCACTCACCCCCCAATCCTGGTATGCATGGTTCCCTCACCCTCAATCCTGGAATGCATGGTTCCCTCACCCCCCAATCCTGGTATGCATGGTCCCCTCACCCCCCAATCCTGGAATGAATGGTCCCCTCACCCCTCAATCCTGGTATGCATGGTCCCCTCATCCCCCAATCCTGGAATGCATGGTCCCCTCCCCCCCAATCTTAGTACGCATGGTGCCCTCACCCCCCAATCCTGTTATGCATGGTCCCATCATCCCCTAATCCTGGTATGCATGGTCCCCTCACCCCAATCCTGGAATGCATGGTTCCCTCACTCCCCAATCCTTGTATACATGGTTCCCTCACCCCCCAATCCTGGAATGAATGGCCCCTCACCCCCCAATCCTGGTATGCATGGTCCCCTCATCCCTCAATCCTGGAATGCATGGTCCCCTCACCCCACAATCTTGGTATGCATGGTGCCCTCAACCCCCAATCCTTGTATGCATGGTCCCCTCATCCCCAATCCAGGTATGTATGGCACCCCTTACCTCCCAATTCTGGTATGCATGGTTTTTCACCCAATCCTGGTATGCATGGTACCCCTCACCCCCATATCCTGGTATGCATGGCCCCTCAACCCCCTATCCTGGTATGCATGGCACCCTCACCCCCCTATCCTGGTATGCATGGCACCCTCACCCCCCTATCCTGGTATGCATGGTCCTCTCACCCCCCCATCCTGGTATGCATGGTCCTCTCATCCCCCTATTCTGGTATGTATGGTCCTCTCACCCCCCTATTCTGGTATGCATGGTCCTCACCCCCAATCTTGGAATGCATGGTCCCCTCACCCCCCAATCCTGGTATGCATGGTCCGCTCACCCCCAATCCTGGTATGCATGGTCGCCTCACCCCCCAATCCTGGATTGCATGGTCCCCTCACCCCCAATCCTGGTATGCATGGTCCCCTCATCCCCCAATCCTGGAATGCATGGTACCCTCACCCTCCAATCTTGGTATGCATGGTGCCCTCACCCCCCAATCCTGGTATGCATGGTCCCCTCATCCCCAATCCTGGAATGCATGGTCCCCTCACCCCCCAATCCTGGAATTCATGGTCCCCTCACCCCCCAATCCTGGTATGCATGGTCCCCTTACTCCCCAATCCTGGTATGCATGGTCCCCTCACCCCCCCAATCCTGGAATATATGGTCCCCTCACCCCCCAATCCTGGTATGCATGGTCCCCTCATCCTCCAATCCTGGAATGCATGGTACCCTCACCCCCCAATCTTGGTATGCATGGTGCCCTCACCCCCAATCCCTGGTATGCATGGTCCCCTCACCCCTCAATCCTCGTATGCATGGTTCCCTCATCCCCAATCCTGGTGTATGCATGGCACCCCTTACCTCCCAATTCTGGTATGCATGGTTTTTCATCCCCAATCCTGGTATGCATGATACCCTCCACCCCCCTATCCTGGTATGCATGGCACCCTCACCCCCCAATCCTGGTATGCATGGTCCTCTCACCCCCCATCCTGGTATGCATGGCCCCCTCACCACCTTATTCTGGTATGTATGGTCCTCTCACCCCCTATCCTGGTATGCATGGTCCTCACCCCTCAATCTTGGAATGCATGGTCCCTCACCCCCCAATCCTGGTATGCATGGTCCCCTCACCCCCAATCCTGGAATGCATGATTCCCTCACTCCTCAATCCTGGAATGCATGGTCCTATCACCCCCCAATCCTGGAATGCATGGTCCTCTCACCCCCCATCCTGGTATGCATGGCCCCCTCACCACCTTATTCTGGTATGTATGGTCCCCTCACCCCCCAATCCTGGTATGCATGGTCCCCTCATCCCCAATCCTGGAATGCATGCTCGCCTCACCCCCCAATCTTGGTATGCATGGTGCCCTCACCCCCAATCCTGGTATGCATGATCCCCTCACCCACCATCCTGGTATGCATGGTCCCCTCATCCCCAATCCTGGTATGCATGGCACCCCTTACCTCCCAATCCTGGAATGCATGGTCCCCTCATCCCCAATCCTGGTATGCATGGCACCCCTTACCTCCCAATTCTGGTATGCATGGTTTTTCATCCCCAATCCTGGTATACATGGTACCCCTCACCCCCCTATACTGGTATGCATGGTCCCCTCACCCCCAATCCTGGTATGCATGGTCCCCTCCCCCCAATCCTGGAATGCATGGTCCCCTCACCCCCCAATCCTGGTATGCATGGTCCCCATATCCCCCAATCCTGGAATGCATGGTCGCCTCACCCCCCAATCTTGGTATGCATGGTGCCCTCACCCCCCAATCCTGGTATGCATGATCCCCTCACCCCCCATCCTAGTATGCATGGCCCCTTCACCACCCTATTCTGGTATGTATGGTCCTCTCATCCCCCTATCCTGGTATGCATGGTCCTCACCCCTCAATCTTGGAATGCATGGTCTCCTCACCCCCCAATCCTGGTATGCATGGTCCCCTCACCCCCAATCCTGGTATGCATGGTCCCTCACCCCCAATCCTGGAATGCATGATTCCCTCACTCCTCAATCCTGGAATGTATGGTCCTATAACCCCCAATCCTGGAATGCATGGTCCCCTCACCCCCCAATCCTGGTATGCATGGTCCCCTCATCCCCAATCCTGGAATGCATGCTCGCCTCACCCCCCAATCTTGGTATGCATGGTGCCCTCACCCCCAATCCTGGTATGCTGATCCCCTCACCCCCCATCCTGGTATGCATGGTCCCCTCATCCCAATCCTGGTATGCATGGCACCCCTTACCTCCCAATCCTGGAATGCATGGTCCCCTCATCCCCAATCCTGGTATGCATGGCACCCTTACCTCCCAATTCTGGCATGCATGGTTTTTCATCCCCAATCCTGGTATACATGGTACCCCTCACCCCCTATACTGGTATGCATGGCCCCCTCACCCCCATCTTGGTATGCATGGTCCCCTCACCCCCAATCCTGGTATGCATGGTCCCCTCACCCCCAATCCTTTAATGCATGATTCCCTCACTCCTCAATCCTGGAATGCATGGTCCTATCACCCCCAATCCTGGAATGCATGGTCCCCTCACCCCCCAATCCTGGTATACATGGTCCCCTCATCCCTCAATCCTGGAATGCATGGCGCCCCATTCCTCATCCTGTTATGCATGGTCCCCTCACCCCCAATCCTGGTATGCATGGTACCCCCTCATGCCTATCCTGGTATGCATGGTACTCCCTCATCCCTATCCTGGTATATATGGTCCACTCACCCCCCAATCCTGGTATGCATGGTTCCCTCACCCTCAATCCTGGAATGCATGGTCGCCTCACCCCCAATCTTGGTATTCATGGTGCACTCACCCCCAATCCTGGTATGCATGGTCCCCTCATCCTTCAATCCTGGAATGCATGGTACCCTCACCCCCCAATCTTGGTATGCATGGTGCCCTCACCCCCCAATCCTAGTATGCATGGTCCCCTCACCCTCAATCCTGGTATGCATGGTTCCCTCATCCCCAATCCTGGTATGCATGGCACCCCTTACCTCCCAATTCTGGTATGCATGGTTTTTCATCCCCAATCCTGGTATGCATGATACCCTCCACCCCCCTATCCTGGTATGCATGGCACCCTCACCCCCAATCCTGGTATGCATGGTCCTCTCACCCCCCATCCTGGTATGCATGGCCCCCTCACCACCTTATTCTGGTATGTATGGTCCTCTCACCCCCCTATCCTGGTATGCATGGTCCTCACCCTCAATCTTGGAATGCATGGTCCCCTCACCCCCCAATCTGGTATGCATGGTCCCCTCACCCCCAATCCTGGAATGCATGATTCCCTCACTCCTCAATCCTGGAATGCATGGTCCTATCACCCCCAATCCTGGAATGCATGGTCCTCTCAGCCCCCATCCTGGTATGCATGGCCCCCTCACCACCTTATTCTGGTATGTATGGTCCCCTCACCCCCCAATCCTGGTATGCATGGTCCCCTCATCCCCAATCCTGGAATGCATGCTTGCCTCACCCCCCAATTTTGGTATGCATGGTGCCCTCACCCCCCAATCCTGGTATGCATGATCCCCTCACCCACCATCCTGGTATGCATGGTCCCTCATCCCCAATCCTGGTATGCATGGCACCCCTTACCTCCCAATCCTGGAATGCATGGTCCCCTCATCCCCAATCCTGGTATGCATGGCACCCCTTACCTCCCAATTCTGGTATGCATGGTTTTTCATCCCCAATCCTGGTATACATGGTACCCCTCACCCCCCTATACTGGTATGCATGGTCCCTCACCCCCAATCCTGGTATGCATGGTCCCCTCACCCCCAATCCTGGAATGCATGATTCCCTCATCCTTAATCCTGAATGCATGGTCTATCACCCCCAATCCTGGAATGCATGGTCCCCTCACCCCCCAATCTGGTATGCATGGAGCCCTCACCCCCCAATCCTGGTATGCATGATCCCAATCACCCCCATCCTAGTATGCATGGCCCCTTCACCACCCTATTCTGGTATGTATGGTCCTCTCATCCCCCTATCCTGGTATGCATGGTCCTCACCCCTCAATCTTGGAATGCATGGTCTCCTCACCCCCAATCCTGGTATGCATGGTCCCCTCACCCCCAATCCTGGTATGCATGGTCCCCTCACCCCCAATCCTGTAATGCATGATTCCCTCACTCCTCAATCCTGGAATGCATGGTCCTATACCCCCCAATCCTGGAATGCATGGTCCCCTCACCCCCAATCCTGGTATGCATGGTCCCCTCATCCCCCAATCCTGGAATGCATGGTCACCTCACCCCCCAATCTTGGTATGCATGGTGCCCTCACCCCCCAATCCTGGTATGCATGATCCCCTCACCCCCCATCCTGGTATGCATGGTCCCCTCATCCCCAATCCTGGTATGCATGGCACCCCTTACCTCCCAATCCTGGAATGCATGGTCCCCTCATCCCCAATCCTGGTATGCATGGCACCCCTTACCTCCCAATTCTGGTATGCATGGTTTTTCATCCCCAATCCTGGTATACATGGTACCCCTCACCCCCCTATACTGGTATGCATGGCCCCCTCACCCCCCATCTTGGTATGCATGGTCCCCTCACCCCCAATCCTGGTATGCATGGTCCCCTCACCCCCAATCCTTTAATGCATGATTCCCTCACTCCTCAATCCTGGAATGCATGGTCCTATCACCCCCCCAATCCTGGAATGCATGGTCCCCTCATCCCCAATCCTGGTATGCATGGCACCCTTACCTCCCAATCCTGGAATGCATGGTCCCCTCATCCCCAATCCTGGTATGCATGGCACCCCTTACCTCCCAATTCTGGTATGCATGGTTTTTCATCCCCATCCTGGTATACATGGTACCCCTCACCACCCTATACTGGTATGCATGGCCCCCTCACCCCCCATCCTGGTATGCATGGTCCTCTCACCCCCTATCCTGGTATGCATGGTCCTCTAACCACCCTATCCTGGTATGCATGGTCCCCTCACCCCCCTATCTTGGTGTGTATGGTCCCCTCACCCCCCAATCCTTGTATGCATGATCCCCTCACCCCCCATCCTGGTATGCATGGTCCCCTCATCCCCAATCCTGGTATGCATGGCACCCCTTACCTCCCAATCCTGGAATGCATGGTCCCCTCATCCCCAATCCTGGTATGCATGGCACCCCTTACCTCCCAATTCTGGTATGCATGGTTTTTCATCCCCATCCTGGTATACATGGTACCCCTCACCCCCCTATTCTGGTATGTATGGTCCCCTCACTCCCCTATTCCGGTATGCATGGTCCCTCACCCCCCTATCCTGGTATGCATGGTCCTCTAACCACCCTATCCTGGTATGCATGGTCCCCTCACCCCCCTATCTTGGTGTGTATGGTCCCCTCACCCCCCAATCCTTGTATGTATGGTCCCCTCACCCCCAATACTGATATGCATGGTCCCCTAGCTCCCAATCCTAGTATGCATGGTCCCCTCACCCCCAGTCCTGATATGCATGGTCACCTCACCCCCCAGTCCTGATATGCATGGTCCCCTCACCCCCTAGTCCTGATATGCATGGTCCCCTCACCCACCAGTCCTGATATGCATGGTCCCCTCACCCCCTATCCTGGTATGCATGGTCCTCTCACCCCCAATCCTGGTATGCATGGTCCCCTCGACCCCAATCCTGATATGCATGGTCCTTTCACCCCAATCCTGATATGCATGCTACCCCTCACCCCCCTATCCTTATATGCATGGTCCCCTCACCCCCTATCCTCGTATGCATGCTACCTCTCACCCCCCTATCCTGATATGTATGGTCCCCCTCACCCCTATGAAACTGCACACATACAAAAAAAAACATTTATGCTCACCCTTCTTCCCTGTGCTCCAGCGCTGTCCGGTTCTGCCGGAGGCCGGGGGAGGAGTGTGGTGCCGGAGTACGCAAATGCCCATACCGCATTGTCCGGCGCCATATTGCTGAAGACACACTGCAAATGTGTCTTCAGTAAGATGGCGCCGGATAGCGCTATGCGCATGCGCGATTCTGACGCGCACTCCTGCCCCGGTCTCCGACATGTAGAGAAGGGCCGTGGCAACGCTCCTCCCGGTCAGGTAAGTATGGAAGTATGGCGCCGTGGATCGCGGTATGTACCCAGTGTCTACGCGTACCGCGATCTCCGGTGCCATACACACTCCCTGTACCGCTGGATGCCTCTCTCTGGTGCCAGACTGCGCAGGCACGTCGCGCTTGCGCGGTCTATAAAGGCTTCAGACAGAGTGACGCTTACAGCGTTATATTATAGATAAGTTTCTGTCTGGGGTGACTTCTTGCAACCAAAATTTTATGATATAGCACTATTTCTTTACAGGGACCATAATAAAGAAGTGCTAATAAATTAATGAATATTGGACCTACAAACAACATGTCAATGAAACATGGAGACTCACTATAAGCATTAAGGGCAATTATTATCCCCGACTAATTTAAAAGGGAATCTGTCTGCAGGTTTTTGCTATTCAACTGAGAACAGCCTGATGCAGGCAAAGAGATGCTGAATCCAGTGATGTATCACTTAGTTTACTGGGTGCCGAGGTTCTAAGACAATGATAGGTTTTATATTTAGCATGAAGCATAGCTGAGAAAGCTAACCCCACCCACAACAGTCTCTGTATATACAATACAAATAGACCATGAGCTGCTTATCACAGAAGTGGGTGGAGCTGAACTACCAGACACTGCTGCTGTGTCCCAGCAATGATAAGCTCCTGGTGCTAAAACAATCATTGCAAGTAAACAAAACCATCTAGATTGATAAGCGAGGCATTGCTGATATCTTTGTTTAACCCCTACAGCATGCTGTCTTTAGATTACATAGCAAAAGCCTGCTGACAGATTTCCTTTAAAACCCCTCCACAATATATATATACATCATAGGTCATGTCCCTGCATTACATGAGAGCCCCAGCGATGAGTCCCTTGTTTTGCAACACATGACAGCTGACATGTGCCTCTAGCAGCTGTTTATTTTTTCTTTTTTGCTAATTTTTTTATTTTTATTTTACCACATAAAAAAGAACCTAGAGATGTTTGGTATCTGCGAACTGTTAATAACCTGGGGAATCATAATGGCAGATCAGTTTTTGCATTTGGTGAATATGGTAAAGAAAAAAACAATTGTGGAATTGCATTTTTTTTGCAATTTCACCGCACTTAAATATTTTTCAATTTTCCAATACACTATATGGTAAAACCAATGGTGTCGTTCAATAGTACAACTTGTCCAGCAAAAAACAAATCTTCACATGGCCACATTTACCGAAAAATAAAAAAATTATGGCTCTAGGAAGAAAGTGAGCAAAAAACAGAATTTCAAAAGGGGAAACCTTAAGGTCGTGAAGGGGTTAAGAAGAGAAATGGTATAATTTAAATTTTCCTTCTGCGGAAACTTAAACAGTAATTTTCTTTTCATTTGCCATTAATGTCCATAATCTTTGTAAAATGAGACTCAGCATTTTCTCGTAAGAACCTAGCAATTCAAGGCTCACAACTACTTTTCTGCATGCTTGATTCACGCCTCGGGGAAAAGGCTCTTAATTCAGTGCTGAGTAAGTTAGAGATTCATAACTAACTGATAAAAGTTTAACTCTGCTACCTCAATAGGAAAGAGGTAAAAGGGTTTATCTTAAAAATTAAACATGAGGTAAAGGCAGGTGATGCTTGAAACTAAACTGAAAAAGTATTACCCTTCAAAACCTCTGCTGCTCCAGTGCTGCCTCGCCGCTACTCAGAGGAGATCTGCAGTCAAATTCCATTTACAGCATTTGCAGTCAATCAGTGGGCTCAGAGGTGAGGTCATTATAAATGGCACTTGATCTCTGAAGCCAGTGATTGGCAGCAGCAGTCACTTGTATATGTGGTTCCACTACTGCAGATCTCCGGAGATCAGCAGAGACGACTATGCAACTGTAAAGACTTCAACAGGTAAGCAATGCTTTTTTTTTCAAGCATTTACCTTTGCTTCTTTATTCAGGAACAAACAGGAACAATATATGATAAGCCTTAATAGATCAGGAATAAATAATTTGTGTGTCTCTATCTGTGCAGCATCTGAAGCAGGCTGCTTCTCTCATACACAGACACAGGAAACAAGCAGAAAATATGGTCACATGTTCTTGCTATGTGATCCACTGGGAGTCTTTTTTGTTCTAACTTTACTGTGAAGCAGGTAGGCAATTGTAATATCTGGAGTAGTCATCAATAAATGTGAGAAAATATCTCTTCTTGCTGAGGGTTTGAAAACTCTTTGGACCACATACATCTGTATGTATCAGATCCAGAGGCTGTGCAGATCTAGTGGTGCTTATTTTAGGAAAGGATTTTCTAGACATTTTCCCTTTAAGACAGCTAGTGCACTTCATCATTTGACTACACTGGTTGATTTCAATACCATTTGCAAGTTGAGCTAGCTTCCTTACTGCTTCTGTATCTCTGTGCCCAAGACGTCTGTGCCATACATGGATACAGTACTTATGTAGATCTTGTCTAGCACTGTACACTCTTTCTTTGCATTTTAGCTGATAAAGTTCATCTTGGATTTTTCCTTCTGCAAGAGTGTGACCCTTCTTTGAGATGATGCAGCTGTTATCTCTAAAACTAACTTCATTCCCCTTTTGCGTGAACTTCTTTACTGACAGAAGATTGCTTTCAAGGCTGGGAACATAGAGAACATCCTTTACTGTGATCTTTCTGCTTTGTGCTGAGCAAACTGAGCAGTGGAGGTAGTCACCTCCTACTCCTTCTGAAGTCACATAGTGACCATTAGCTAAGATGATCCTTTCTGACTTGCTTTCATTAAGGTCAGTGAAGAAATCCTTGTTATTTTTCATATGACTGCTTGCACCAGAATCTATACACCATATATGATGTGCAGATGGGCCTGTACTGGCATTAAATACAGCTTCAACATATGCAGAATCTTCCTTTACAACTGTTTTAACCCTTTGATGACTGTTCTGCTTTTTAAACTGACTCATTCTTGCTTTCCAAATTCTGCAGTCTGCTTTAAGGTGGCCGGGCTTTTTACAGACAAAACATTCACTAATTTCTCTTGGATTGCTCTTATATTTAGGGAAATCCTGTGTCTTTAATGCTGTTTCTGCTCTGGATTCATTACTGCTGCTTAGATGCTGCGTTTTTCTCTTGAATTCATCCACATTTGCCTTTAACATGCTCTAGTGTCAGCTTATCATCTGGCTGTGCATCTAATGCAGTCACGAGTGTCATAACTCTCTGGAAGACCACTTAATAGAAGTGCAGCAACATGAAAATTTCTTCTTCAATGCCCCTGAGACGCTCCACAATCTCTAGGGTGTTTGTTATATAGTCCTGCATATTCTGCCCATCACTTAGCTTAGACTGATACAGTTTTCTCATGAGATAAAGCTTATTGCTGAGATTTGATCTTTCACGCACTTTCTGTAACCCATGCCACATCTCCTTTGCAGTTGCACACTTGCATATATGCACAATCTGATTATCATCTACACTGAGGGAGATCATGCTTTGTGCTTTCTGATCCTTCACTAGCCAATCATCTGGTAATGGATGAGGCACTTGTTCCTGAGTATATTTCGCCTTGAATTTCCAGGACTGGTAGTTCTGGTTAGTGAGGCTTGGTACTGAGAATGTGACAGGATTGCTGCTAGTGGACATCTTCTCTGTTGCTCTGTGCTGCTTTTGCTTTGGGCTTCTGTTGTTGCGTTACTCTGGGGTTTTGTGTCACTCTGGGCCCATAACCTGTTGGCAGCGGATTATTCAGGATACTCTCCAAGCGTGTGACAACAGAGCTTCTTTATTCAGGAACAATATATGATAAGCTTAATGGATCAGGAATAAATCATTTGTGTGTCTCTATCTGTGCATCATCTACAGCAGGCTGCTTCTCTCATACACAGACACAGGAAAAACAGGAAATACAATCACATGCTCTTCCTGTGTGAGCCTCTGGGAGTTTTTTTTTTGTTCTAACTTTATACACAGCATACAAATCTAGCAATTAAACACTCATAGACAGTAATGGAATTGTTGCACCAAACATATTCCAACAGTCATTCTATCCAATAGTGTATATAAGATATAGAAATAGCTGAGCGTGTGGTATCATAGGTATTAGGTAATTGTCTAGAATGGGAAGACTCCTAAGTGTAAGTAATTAAACAAAGGGTGCAACCATTGATATCAGTTCCTGTGCAGGTCCTTGTGATATGTCAATATATGCAGCCGTAACTTTTCTTATAGCCATTTTTATTTATTTTGATCTTTTTATTATTTCTTAGCTGATAAAGGAGAAGCTGCTAGATCTCTTGGGCAGAGACAACGAGGAAGGAAGACACACAGAAGATCTGGTGAGTTTCTTCTCTGTAGACTTCATATTGTTTGTCGAAAATGAGGACGGTAATGAGTGCTCAACAAATAATCTCCTAAGTGACTTCATACACATTAGACTAAACTCAGATGGACCGGTAGATTTTGAAGGGATCTGCTGACTGTCCGGAGTCTACACACACAGAAGAGGGCTCCATGTGCATGAACAATATATGGAACCTTTGCCATCAAGTAGGTCATCATAATGTACAATTTCACTCTTCGGAGGTGGAAGTGGGCCCCCTTACCTTTTGGACCCTGTACTAGTGGGTTGCACTAGCGGTATGTCCGCCACTGCAGGAAGTGTGCACATGGGTCTCCAGACTCTCCTCCAACTTATGATGTCGGGAAAGAAAAGAATCCAGCTCTTTGGTTTTCAGACAGCTAATCCCTTTGTTCTTCGTGGAGATCCTATGGAGTCCTCATAGTGAACATAATAGTGATTAGCTGTGCCTTCCTTTATTTGAGGGAGTCAGGACAGATATATCTAAGATGTTTGCAGGCCCTTAGCTTTGTACATTCATCAAACCCTACCATAAACATCAGTTTTAAACCTTTGTTTGTTTTTCCTCCAGAGTACCTGTGACAACATGCCAAACCATTCAGAAACCATTAGCCACACTGTGACGGTGCCACTGCAGGCCACGCTGGGGACACTAGAAGAAATTGCCTGCTGACGCCTTGAACACACTCTTTATTTTGTGCCAAAACTATAGTGGACACAGCATGGTGTGTGGAGACGGATCTCGCCATGGAACCAGGGAGAAAGAAGAGGGGACTGAATAAAATCTGTATACTGCCAACTGTACACAGCCCTGCATGCCTGCAGTGTATACGACACTGATCCTCACGTTACGTGAGGAGACTCTCTCACAGACACACAACGCACACACATTGCGCTATGTCCAGCTCCGTGTGCTAAGCGGGTACAACAAGGGGTTTTTTATATAACAAAAAAAAGAAAATGAGAAAATAAAAATTCATACAATGGCAAAATAATGACGTGTATTAACTTTGAGGTGATGGGAATGGGGTTTAGTTTGGTAAATAAAATGGCTGCCATCAGCCTCTAAAAACTGAAAGGTAACAATTCCCAATCAGTCTGGATTATTTAGTGCTGCGTTTTCCACTGGATTGGATAATATCACTTGTTTATTAGGAAGCTTTCTTGCAAACTACACTGCTCAGCTTATGTATTCAGATCTTTGGTTGTAACTGGTCTGCTAGAAATTATTTTATTAGCCTCATTGGTAAAACTATTTACAATTTGGAGACATGTACATAATGAATAGAAAGGCAAGATAGACAGATGTAAGTGCCTTTCCTGCCCTATCTTACCAGCTCACAAATATTTCAAGCATACCTGTCTTTTAACAAAACCTGTGGAGTATAGATCTGGTGCCATTATCACCCACAACAAAGTAAAATTGCCTTTGGTTCGCATACAAGACTAATGAACTGTCCACACTTTACTGCTCTGTAACTCTTTTTGAGTGAGCAATTTTGTTTCATCAGAACTATAGGTGCTGGAACTTCCTTTCTCTCACTTCCCAGGCAGTGGACAGCGGATTAGTTAAAAAGGAGACACCTAGTGGATGGCACTTTGGAGTGATTTTTTGGGGGTAAAACATCATGATGTTTAAAGGGATTTGCAGACTGTATATCAGATCATTTATCAAACAAAATCAAGTCGTCAAAAAGTACAATTATCTTTTAACCCTTTAAGGACTGCATTAAAATGGAGGTCATTAAGAGGCCTTCTTCCTGATCGCTGTTTTAAAAAGGCGATCAGGAATAGGTGAATAGCTGCTGAATATCCCATGGATGACAGCTGTATATGACAGCTGACACCCTGCGGCATCATCCCCGACCAGTTTGTGGAAACGATCTGGGCCGATTAATCACTTAAATATCACTGTCAATCACAACAGTGGCATCTAAGTTTTCAAAGAAGAGGTCAAAAGACACCCTTTCTCACCATCTGCCCCCTTGCAAGCATAGTCGCAGGTGACGATTGTTGCTATTGAACCCAGGTCATGGTATCTTTGCCTGGTAGATTCTGCTATAAACGGATCTAACAGGCCCTGCTAGTGAGTCACTTACAGGTCTCGGGCACTGCACACACAAATCACAAAAACCCATTTTGCCACTAAAAATGTAGTGCTTGCATTAAAACAAAAATAACAAAAAAAATAACACATACCGGTAATTTTATTTTTTATATTATTATACTTTGCTTATAGAGCGCTATCATATTCTGCAGCGCATTACAGACATTATCATCGCTGTCCCCAATGGGGCTCACTATCTAAATTCCCTATCAGTATGCCTTTGGAGTGTAGGAGGAAACCAGAGCCATTGTGCTGCCCTATAATTGTTATAATGGCTGGTAATTGTTATGCATGTCATAACGACCCAAAATATAAAACTGTCACATTATTTATTCTGTACTGAGAACACCATAATAAAAAAAATGCCAAAAAATGTCACTTCATCATACTGACACACAACAAATTGAATAAAAAGTGATCTTAAAGTCATATGTAAAAAAGTGTAAATGAAAACGCCAAACCATCCCCCAAAAATCAAGCACTAATATGGCTGATTCTGCAAAAAGATATAAAAAACATTGTTTTTAGTGTGTAAAAGTAGCAAAGCATTAAAAAGTTATGTAAATCTGGTATCACTTTAATTGTACTAACCTTGAAAACAAATCGTTCTTATCACTTTTACCATTTGGTGAACCGCGCACAAAAAACCCAATAAATGAATTGCTGGTTTTTGTTCATTCTGCATCTGAGGAATCTAAATAAAAAACTATCAAAAAATGTTATGAAGCCCAAAATAGTCTCCAACTCATCACTCAAAAATTAAGTCCTCATACAGCTCTGTTCTCCAAAAAAAAGTTACAGCTCTCTTATAAAAACATTTTTACTGTGTGATAGTAACAAAACAGAAAAAAGCTTTTTAAATCTGGTATCACTGGAATCGCACCGACCCGAAGAATAAAGTCATCTTATCACTTTTACCACTTTATGAACAGAACAAAAATAAAAATAATTATTCTTGCACTGCTGTCTATTTGTTCATTCTACTTCCCAAAAATCATGTCTTGGTTCACATTTATCCTGAGCTCTCTGCTGAGCGCTTAAGTTGAGGTTTCTGAAGAAATTCCAAAAACTGCTATTCAGGCAAAACCTCCAAATGAACCACTCGCTATAATGATGCAGATGGAGTCACTTTGGACTTCATCTGGCCTCTGTTCTGGCAGGGTCTCATCAATTTAGGTGTCTTTTCAGTGTCCACCAGAGAAGATGCCTAACGGAAGTTAAAGATTCTCCATCTGATTCATTATACTGAGAAGTTTATTCAGGGATTTTGTCTAAATTGCATTTTTGTGGAATTTGAAATCCGACTTATGTTCTCTCCGTGGAACACAAGAATGTGAGCTGAAAGTGATCAAAAAATGAAAAATGTTACGTACCCCAAAATGTTACCAACAAAACCCTTAACTTATACTGCACAAAACCAGCCTCCAGTAAAGTCTTTCATAATTCACTGGAAATAGGGGGTTCCTACATTACTGGTAGAACAAAGACTCTAGAAAAGCGACACAGCTCCCACCCTGTCAAATAAAATCCAGTGAAATCTAAGCTCCCAAATCCAAATGTCCCCCCTCCTTCTAAGGCCGGTGTCACACTTCACACTTGCGAGTGTGATGCGAGAAACTCGGACTGGAGCGTGCAGCTGCATGTATTTCTTTGCCGCCGCACACTCTGGTCCGAGTGGCAGAGGCATTGCCGGGTATTGATGCGAGAAACCCGTGCGAGTTTCTCACATCACACTCACAAGTGTGACACTAGCCTAAGCCCCTAAACCACAGTAAGAGGCCACATGTTTGGTATTGTATTTCGAAAAGCCTAATTAACAAATTACAAGGTGCATGTCGCCAGGAGCACTAGCTAGACACAATGTATGGGCACTAAGCTGGCATATTTGAAATTTGCCAGAAAAAAAACATCACGTGGATGTTGCAAAATAGTCACTGCAGCTGTAGACAAATTAATTAAGAGGTGCAATTTCTACAATGGGGTCACTTTTGTTTTTTTTTTTCTACTGTTCTGACACCATAAAGAGTCTGCAATTGTCATCTACAAACTATCCTAGCAAAATCTGTGCTTCAAAAGCAAAATAGTGTTCCTTTCAGTTCAGCTTTGACATGTGGCCAAACAGTAGTTTCTGATGGCATATAGGGCATCACAGAGATCGGGAGAAATTGTGCAAAAAATTGTGGGGTCTAGCTTCGCCTTTTAACCCTTGTGAAACTGCCAAATTTGCAGCTATTTAAAAATTAATTTTTTACCACTAAAATGTCATATTTAAATCTCCCAATGTTATAAAATTCTGGGAGACATCTATGAGTTCAAAATACTAACTACATCCCTGATGAAAGCCTTATGCAGTGAAGTTTCCAATATGGGTTAGTCTAGGGAAGCTTCTGCTGTTTTGGCACCTCAGGGGTTAAGATAATAACGATGTATTCAAATTGAATCTGTGTTCTAAAATTCAAGTAGTCTTCCTTCCATTCCAATCCACGCCGTGTTCTCAAACAGTAGTGTACAACCACTTATGGAGTACTGCCATGTTCGGTAAGAATTGCATATCAAATTGTCCTGTCCACTTTCTCCTATTACCCCTTGTGTGAATTACAACTTTGAGGCTAAAGTAAAATTTTAGTGGAAAAACTCTACATTTTTCATTTTCAGGGCCCAGTCTTATAAAATTCTGTGAATTCTGTATAGATTAATTCATTATGGGGTTTATTTGGTCAAATGGGGCCACTTTTGGACGTTTCTGCTTTCTTGTCACCTCAGGGGCTCTGCAAATGTAACACGGTGTCCAAAGTTGTGTTCCAAAAAGTATATAGCGCTCTTGCTTTCCGAGTTTTGCCATGCCCTCAAACAATGGTTTTTGACCACATGTGGGGTATCACTGCATTAGGGAGAAATTGCATAACAAACTGTGGGATCCATTTTATTGGGAAAACTCCAATTTTGGGGCTAAACCAACATTTTAGAAGAAAAAAATGTAAAATTTCATTTTCACATCCACACTTTAAAAAGTTCTGTGAAGCACCTACATGTTCAACATGCCCCTAGATGAATTCATTAATGGGTCTAGTTTCCAAACTGGGGTCACTTGGGGTTTTGGTACCTCAGGAACTCTGCAAATAAGAGATGGTATCTGCAATCTTTTCCAGCCAAATTTACATTCCAAATCCCAAATGACACTAATCTCTTCAAAGCCCTGCTGTGTGTCCTAACAAAGCTTTTGACTATATGTGGAGCTTTGCCACATTCAGAAAAAAGTGGGTAAGAGACAGTGGGGTGCATTTTTTTGTGTTACTTTCTGTAACAGTAAAAAATTTGGGGTTAAAGCAGCATTTTTGTGAAAAGTTAGCATTCTTGCTATGAGGACCTAAAGTTATCAAATTATGTGTAGTACCCATAGGTTCAAAATGCGCACTATACCCCTTAAATCCTTCAGGAGTGTAGTTTCCAAAATGTGGTCACTTGTTGGGGGTTTATGCTGTTAAGATACTTTAGGGACTCTGCAGCAAATTGTTCAAGAAATGGAGGAGTGTCAGCATTTATTACAGGAACTCTCGCCCATGGAATGGTGAGTTAAAGGAGAGGGGGAGTGTAAGGGGGAGGTCTGGACCACAGCTACCTGCGTGCCGGGTCCGGAACTGTTGAGGCTGCATCCCCTGTTGCCTGGGGGAAAAAATAAGATGCGAGACCAACCTCTTGACTCGTGGAGGCGAGGTTCTTTAAAAGAAAAAGCGCGCGCAGCAGTGGGGAGTTTGGCGCCAATCCGGGGCAACGCACAGTCAGGCGAGTGGCGCGCTCCGCTTCCCCCCACGGAGTACCGGCACTGTGACAGGCCCTGCCGTCTGCAGAGGGACCGCTGAGTTGAGAGAAACCATGCACACTGCAGCAGTCCAGAGAGAGGAGTGCTTCGTCCTGGAAGCACTAGCATCACGCAGGTCAGCGTCTGTCACCCCCATCGCCAACAGCGGGGACTAGAGAGAGACAGAGAGAGGTGTGACCGGTGGCTGCACGAGGACATGGCACCATATGCTCTGTGTCCATGAGTACAGCGCATGTGTCACATAAGAGGCACCGGGTACAGTACAGATGTTTGCGCCCTGATTTTGCCAGTGTATATTTGCAGAGCCACGTTGGGCTCGTACAGTGCTGTGGCCCACACCCTTGTCAGCCACTGTAGCATATGGACTAGGGGCTCAGCGGAAGGTACTGGACACCAACCACTGCCACTAGATGACAGACCATTGTTGCCTACAGGACCCCACCGGAACAACCCCGCGACAGCCGTTGTTGGCGTCATCGCCTGATCCGTAATTGCTACTGTGGCGCCATTGAGGGTCCAGTCACCACAGAGGTACTGCATCTCAACCAGAGGTGTGGTATCCCATCTTTCGGGTAAGATGGAGACACTGAACCTGGCTCTGACACAACACTGCATCCATCACACACACTAGCAGCAGTTCCTCTCGCATGCCTGCTGGCTAAGAAAGGGTGTTAGATGGTGGGTGGAGCTGGAGGGTTAGAGCAGGAGAATATAGGGAAGAAAGGGAGAGTCTTCCTGTAGGGGAAGAAGGGTAAAGACGTGCATAGGTAACCTTCCCATAGGGGAAGGCTGGAAGAGATAGAACCGTGCAGCAGTCTGGAGGAACTGCTGAAAGACAGAAAGACAGAAAGAAGCTCCGTGGAGGGGAAAAGGGATTTCTCAGAGGCACGGCTGAGCAGAGGCTACACTTGGGGCTCGTCCCAGGCTGACAGATGTCAGCTGGGAGAATCCAGGTCGCAGAAGGGTCTTGGTCCCTAGCCTAGTGGAGCGTACAACAGGACTCAGCTAGCAAGCCGACAGCTGTGGCAACTTTAGGGGTCACAGCCAACAACCACAATTATCTTCTCCGGGAAGACAGCTATATAGAATCAAGGAAACGCCTGGGTCACGTTGTCCGACAGGATTCGCAGCTGTTAGACTGGGACACTGATTGTGTGGTGCTTGGAAGGAAGAGGAGTGGAAATCAGCACAGTGAGACGTCCAGGGAAGGCATATACTAACAGGGAGTTCTAGAAAGGTGTTCTCCTGAAAGTTGGCTGGATCCCTCACCTGGAGGACGTGGCACCAAGCGGGCATCTGTGTGCACCAGAACTGTGAGTAAAGCTTTGGAAACTGCATCTGACTGTGTCTTCTCAAGTTCTTCCTGCAACACTCACCCAGCACTGCTACATCTCTTGCTAAGTACTACATCTTCACCATCTACTTACATTACAACTGCCCTGGGACTTAGTTCCACCTGCAGGGAACTTTACCAACTCTGCTGCATCACCCTCAGTCCCAGGGGATCTGCACTGCAGCGTTGGTCACTTCTGACCAGAAACCACAGGTGGTATCACGAACACTTTACTGTAACCTCTATCATCCCCTGTAAATATTCCCCTTTTATTGTATGCCCAGGGACACAGACCGGGTCACTGCTGCCGTGACACATCCCTTTAAGACACTGGCCCGGTACCGAGTACCCCCCATCGCCCTGGCGGGCGATCCACCACGGCCTGAAAGACGACTGACAGACTAAGTTTTTGTTTTAGTCTTTGCCTGATGAAGAGACCTGAGTAGTCTCGAAAGCTTGCAATTTGTTATCATCTTTTCAGTTAGCCATTAAAAGGTATCAACCACTGAGTACTCTCAATTCTAAATATTTTTCTATCTATTGGCTAACACGGTACGAAGATACACATCTTTCCCATAACTAAGTTGATCTAACAAGAACTGCTACTATCTTTTCCCTTGTTTTCAATGACCCTGCACATCTTTTTGCATCTGAACTGTTTTTGTCCTCCCTTTAACTGTTTGCCTCCCTCCACTATGATGTGAGTGGAGCAGATGGCTTACTATGGTATTCTTGGACCTTCTAGTGGAACCCTTGGCTGGTAACTTAGTCCAGTGGGCTTAGAAAGAGAAAGATAGTTGTGCCATATGTGGTAATAACGTACACTGCCTCACACAAAACATTAGTTTAGTAGTATGAAATACAAGAGATCAAACAATTACAAGTTTAATTACTTTAGGGAGACTAAAAGATAGGGAAATTTTTTTTTTTAAATATTAAAAAAATACAACTTTAAAGCACCACTCCTGCTCTTTTTATAAATTTTAGCATTGGAGTAGTGCCACTAATGTAAGTTTCCTGTCCCCAATATTATACTTACCAGCTACTCTCTTCAGCCATTCAGGGTGCCACTCTGGTCCCGCTTTGCCATTTTGTGACTGTAACTTCTGACTGATCGGAAGTCAGAGTTAACAGTCTCAAGCTATGAATGTAAGTCTTTGAGAGCGTCGTTCTGGCCTAGTTCTGTCTCTCATAGACTTACTGTACAATGAGAAGTGACCTCGGGCTTCCCCAATAAACACTGAAACACTGGAGTAACCACAAACTGCAGGAGCGATGCTGAGAGAATATGAAGACGACAGCTAGTAAGTATATTACTAGGGGTTGGAAACTTACATTAATACCATCACTCCAGCTCTGAATTAAAAAAAAGTGCCTAAGTGGTGCTTTAAATCACCTCTAGTGATGGGCGAACACTAAAATGCTCAGGTGCTCATTGCTCGGGTTGAGCAAATTGGAATGCTCGGGTGCTCAACCCGAGCAACAAGCCCAATGTAAGTCTATGGGAAGCTCGAGCGTTTTTCTGGCGGCACCCCCAGCGGTCTGCAGATGGAATAGAAATTGTGGAAATCGATGTAAACAGTGCTCAGATGACATGGGAACAGAATGGGGAAGACCCCTGGAAGCATTTCTGACTCCCAGGTCACAGCTGTGAGCAATGTTGTCAGAGTCTTACGCCACTTTTACAGACTCACATTAAAACAGACAAAAACTAAACCAAAATGGATTTTCCTGGGAAATATGTTAAGGAACATCCATTCCAGGGTAATGACTTGTTTATAAGGCAAAATAAATAACCAAAAACAAAAATGCTCCTCCACACCTTGGGCTATCTTCACACGTAGCGTTTTTGATGCATTTTTCAACTTTAGCATTGCTTTCAACCAAGACAAATGCATTCACTAGGAAATGTCATTTTAACATTTTACAACCTTATCTGGCCATGTGGTGTGTAACACATCATCAGACACTCCTGTTTCATTTATGAAGGAAGGACTCTGAAAGTCACAAAGCCTATTTTTGTAGGGTCATCAGGCAGCCTTTACTATTCTTAAAGGGCCAGCAGTCAGCCTTCACTATTCTTAGAGAGCCATCAGCCGGCTATCCTTTGTTGTTCCCATTATTAAACAGTGGCTCTCCTATACTGTTGTTGCGCATGCAGTGTGTGTGGCTGGGCTGCCCAAAATTTGGACACACCCCAATACCCTTTGAAGAGACAGCCAGAAGGGTCTCCTAAAATCAATGATCCCATTATTAGGAAGTTGGTACTCCCATACTGTTTGCCTGTGCAGTGAATGCAAGGCCTGGCCAAAATTTATACGCACCCCAATACCCCTTTGAAGAGATGTACAGAAGGACCTTCTGAAAACAATGTTCCCATTATTAGAAAGCTGATACTCCCATACTGTTTGCTTAAGCAGTGAATGCAAGGCCTGCCCCAAATTTGGACGCACCCAATAACCCTTTGAAGAGACTTACAGCAGGGCCTCCTGAAATCAATGTTCTCATTATTAGGAAATTGGTACTCCCATACTTTTTGCCTATGCAGAGAATGCAGGGCCTGCCCCAAATGTGGACGCACTTCAATACCCCATGAGAAAAGATGTACAGGAGGGCCTCCTGACAGCAATGTTCCCGTTATTAGGAAGTTGGTACTCCCATACTGTTTACCTATGCAGTGAATGCAATGCCTGGCTCAAATTTGGAAGTGTAAGGAGGAAGACCGGGCTGCGGTACCTGCATCATGCCGGGTCCGGAACTGTTGAGGCTGTGTCCAGTGTTGCCCGGGGAAAGAATGAGGAACCGGACAGGTTGCATGTTCCAGGGAGAGGGGGCGTGGCTAAGATGGGCAGTGGGCAGGAAGCGCAGGAAAGAGGTCTCAGTTTCCCACTGGCAGTGAGAGCAGAGAGAGGTGTGAGGCGCGCTCTGCAGTGACAGAGGCAGTGCGGAGATGTGCCCCGGCAGAGCTTAGGCGAATGCTCCAGTGAGCCAGTGAGTGTTCAGAGCGCCATACACCCGGCCAAGCAGAGTGCAGTGCTCGCGCGAAGGAGCTGGTGCCAGTGGCAGGACCCCGAGGTGCGTTCCCCTTTGCTGATAGACGCGCAGCAGCACACATGTGAGAGAGACTCCTGCAGTGCTCCCAACTTTGGCTGCACAGATTTATGGACTAGTGGCTCATTGGGCAAAACCGGTGACCGCCTGTTGCCGCCAGAAGCTGGACTGTTATTTCTTGGACTTCATCTGAGGACACCACGAAGGCCGTTGCCAGTGCTTCAGCTGCCATCAACTGTATGTGGATGAGGACCACAGAACACTACGATAAGTGCCGTTTCAATACCAGACTGTTGCGTTAACCCTTTTACTTCCATTGTTTATTGTTTATTACCTCCTTATGAGGAGACCACTGCCATTCTTCTTGTTAAAAATTAAATAGCATTGTTATACAGCTTTGTTCTTCAATCCCTGCATTACTGCATTCCCGCACCTGCTTACAGACACTCCCCAATAACCATTTTAAGAGACATACAGGAAGGCCTCCTGAAAGAAATGTTCCCATTATTAGGAAGTTGGCACTCCCATACTGCTTGCCTATGAAGAGAAGGCAAGACCTGACCAAAATTTAGACGCACCCCAGTACCCCTTTGAACAGAGGTACAAAAGGGTCTCCTTAAAACAATGTTCCCATTATTAGAAAGTTGGTACTCCTATACTGTTTGCCTATGCAGTGAATGCAAGGCCTGGCCAAAATTTAGACGCACCCCAATACCCCTTTGAAGAGACGTACTGCAGGGGCTCCTGAAAACAGTATTCCCCTTATTAGGAAGTTGGTACTCCTATACTGTTTGCCTAGGCAGTGAATGCAAGACCTGGCCAAAATTTGGACGCACCCCAGTACCCCTTTGAAGAGACGTACAGAAGGGCCCTCCTGAAAACAATGTTCCCATTATTAGGAAATTGGTACTCCCATACTGTTTGCCTATGCAGTGAATGCAAGGGCTGCCAAAAATTTGGACGCACCATAATTCCCCTTGGAAGAGACATGGAGGAGGACCTCATAAAATATTGTTCCCATTAGAAAGGAGGGGGTCTCCTATACTTGTAATGCCCATGCACTAAATGTATGGGCTGACAAACATTTACCCCTGGGGGTATACATGAACATAGTGTCAAACAATTTTTATTGTAAGGGCATCTTAAACACCCTTTAAAAAATTTTGTGGGTGTTGCATCACGGACCACGGTCACCCTGGTGATGTGATGGTGGAGGATGAGGAGAAGATTGAGAACAACAGCAAATAGCCAAAATCAGGAAACGTATATCCATGTGTGGATGTGAAAAGGTGCATTGGAATATAGCGCCCAAAAAAAGACAATGAATTTGAGTTTATGTTAAGCTGCAATAATTCGATAGTGTTGAGAAGTCTGGCCCAATCCAGCCCTTGTTCATTTTTAAAGGATTCAGCCTGTCAGCATTTTCAGTTGACAGGTGGATGCGCTTATCAGTTATAATTCCACCAGCGGCACTAAAAACATGCTCTGACAAAACACTAGCGGCAGGGCAGGCCAGGACCTCCAAGGTGTAGAAAGCCAGTTCATGCCACATGTCCAGCTTGGATATTCAATAATTATAAGGCACAGAGGAATCACGGAGGACGCTGGTATGGTCAGCAACGTACTCCCTCAGCATCTTCCCAAACATTGCACTCCTTATGAGAGTACCCCGCGCCTCAGGGCCTTTGCGATGGGAGGGACTGAGAAAACTCTCCCAGAACTTTGACAGTGTTCCCCTGCCGCTGCTGGATTGGAGTTGTGTCTCTCTTGCCTGTACTCCTTAGTTATCTAAGGAACTGAGAAATCTGCGGCCAGCGTTTTCAGATGGGAATTTTTTAAATAATTCCGTAAAAAGGGCCTTCTGGTACTGCCCCATTTTAGTAGACCTGTCCGCCTCAGGAATAAGAGATAGAAAGTTCTCCATGTAGCATTGGTCTAGAAGTGTCACAAACCAGTAATGACTGTCACCCAAAATTTGGAGAGCGTGAGGGTCATGGGAAAGGCAGCGTAGCATAAACTCAGCCATGAGTGCCAGATTGCTATCAGGCAAGACTTCTGTGTCCTCACCAAGAGGACAACTGACCATGCTCTCCTCCTCCTTCCTGTCCTCAGGCCATCCACGCTGAACAGACGGTATGACAGTTGTGCAGATAGTACTGTCTATTGCGCATGAAACTAGCTCCTGTTCTTCCTCCTCTTCCTCATTGTCACCCAATCCACGTTGGGATGAGATGAGGCTGGGCTGTGTGTAATCACCCTGTATGGTTCCTTGCTTGATCTCATCATGCTCCGCCTGCAATGCATCCTCTTTCATTGTGAGCAGAGAGCATTTCAGAAGACAGAGAAGCAGGATGATGATGCTAATTATGACATCATCAACTCATCGCCGCTCACCATCTTGGTGGAGTCTTCAAAGTTTTAGAGGATAGTGCATATGTCTGACATCCATGTCCACTCCTGAGGTCTTATGTGTGGAGTCTGAACTGAATACCAACGGCCTTGTTGATGCTGGTACTCAACAACTGCCCTCTTCTGCTCACAATTCCTTTCCAACATCTGCAGTGTAGAGTTCCAATGCATGGGGACATCGCACACCAGTCGGTGAGCCAGAAGCTGCAAACACTGCTGAAGCACGGCAAGGGCGGCGGTAGCTGTAGCTGATTTTGTAAAATGGGCACACAGGCGGTGTACTTTGACAAGCAGATCTGGCAGCTCTGGGAAGGTTTTGAGAAACTGCTGAACGATGAGGTTAAGCACATGGGCCAAGCACGGTACGTGTGTGAGCTCGCCTCACCTCTGAGCCACAACCAGGTTCTGGCCATTATCAAACATGACCATGCCTGGCTGTAGGTTCAGCGGTGTCAGCCATAGATATGCCTGCTCTTTCAGAGCTGTCCACAACTCTTCAGCATTGTGCGGTTTGTCACTTAAGCATATTAGTTTGTTGCCGCTTGGCTGAGGCAGTCCTGCAGTGCTTCCAGCTTGTGACTGATGTGGATATTTCGGAGATGGAAGCTGAAGAAGAGGAGGAGAATGAGGTGCAGGAGCTGTAGACTGAGGGGGCAACCCTGATTGACCTAGGGCCCTCCATCCTCGGTGTCAGGAGGACGTGTTCCATCCCAAGGTCCGACTGGGTCCCGGCTTCCACTGTGTTAAACCAGTGTGCCTTCACACTCCATTTCCTCTCGGGAGAGAATAACATTCGTGCCGATGCTCTCTCTCGCTCTGTGGTGTCCTCTGAGGAGGAGGAGGAGCCTTGGCTTATTGTCCCCAAAGAGAGCCTGAGAACTGTGGCCCCAGTTTCGCTAGAGTCTGTGCCCCCGGGCAAGACTTTTGTGCCTACCAATTTGCGACCGGAGGTACTCTCTTGGGCACATTCGTCCAGGGTGGGTGGACACTTTGGGGCAAAGAGGACATCTGCATTGCTAGCGAGGACATACTGGTGGCCGCATATGGTCCGTGACGTTGGGGACTATGTTCAGGCGTGTGTCTCCTGCGCCAAGAATAAGTCTCCACGACAACGGCCAGCTGGGTTACTTTACCCTTTGCCGGTGGCAGACAGGCCCTGAGAGATGGTTGGGATGGACTTTGTGGTGGGCTTGCCCAAGTCTCGGGGTTGCACCATCATTTGGGTCATCACCGACCATTTTTCCAAAATGGTGCATCTGGTGCCGCTACCATGGTTACCTTCTGCACGGGCTCTGGTAGCGTTGTTCGCTAGGCACATCTTCCGTCTACACGGCATGCCGGACAAAATTGTCAGTGATCGAGGTCCCCAGTTTGCGTCTTGGTTCTGGAGAGAGCTTTGTCATCTACTCAGCATTGAGTTAAATCTCTCACCAGTGTACCATCCTGAGACGAATGGGTTGGTAGAGAGGGCCAACCAGACCTTGGTCACCTATCTACAACATTTTGTCTCAGCCAGGCAGGATGACTGGGCATCTTTGCTACAGTGGGCTGAGTTTGCACTAAACAATGCTGTGGCTGACTCCACCGGACAGAATCCATTCCTCCTAAACTACGGTCAGCATCCACGGGTTCCGGTGCCCATGCCCGTGTCTTCTGCCGACTCCAAGGTGGCAGACTGGGCTGTGGAGGCACGGGACATTTGGGACCGTACCCAGGATGCCATTCAGGCGTCCAAGGAGAGGATGAGGTCTTACGCCGACGCACATCGGCATCCCGCTCCGACATTTGCCCCTGGGGACTTGGTGTGGCTCTCCGCCCATAACATTAGGCTGCGAGTTGAGTCCACTAAGTTGGCACCCCGCTACCTGGGTCCTTTCAAAGTCCTCGAACAGGTTAATCCTGTGGTATACCGTTTGGTTCTTCCACCACGACTGGGTATCTCCGACACCTTTCACGTATCCCTTCTGAAACCCGTGCTCATGTCCCGGTTTTCCGAGTCATCAGCCGGGACATTGGGTTCGTCTACGGACGACCACGAGGTGAACGCCATCGTAGGGTGTAAGGTGGTATGGGGCAAAAAAATTATTTGGTGGATTGGAGGGGTTATGGACCTGAGGATAGGTCCTGGGAGCCTGCCGAGCACGTTCATGCTCCGCAGCTCATTGCTGTCTTTGAGCGCAGCGGGGCCCAAAGAAGGGGGGCCCTAGGAGGGGGGTAATGTTAGAGGTCGAGTTCCCGCTTCTGCACAAGGGGAATCTTGAGCCATCCCTGCTGCGGTCTCCCATTCGTCTCCGGCCACAGTGGACTCTGCTCAGCTTAGACGTCGGTCCCAGCGTCTCGCCCAGTCTAACAGTGTGCAGAGGGTTACTGCTGCCTCTCCAGGCTCTGCTATTGTGGCCAGTACTGGTTAGAGGCGAGCAGACGTCTTTAGGACAGTCCTTATTTTCCCCTTCAGAGCATGCCCAGGGTGAGATCTCTCATTGGAGATCGGGGTCACATGCTCAGGTACTGCAGCAGCTCCTGTTGGTCGCCAGGAAGGTCCTGTGACTACTAGTGTTCTGGAACAACACCAAAGAAAATACAAAGTCATAAAAAGACTCAAATAATGTATACAAAGATATTTTATTAAAGATATTTTGATATATAAAAGATCCAGTGATCACCGCAGAAGACTGGTGGGTCACCTGGACTATAAAAACATGTACATATATGATCAAAAAGATAGATAAATAAACACATGTAAACATATGAAATGTGCAAAGTATAAGATTGGAGTAATCAAAATACATAGAATTATAGTGAACAATATAATAATAGACATGTATCTGAAAGTGCATAAATCAAAAAAATACCCCAAAATAAGGCAGATCATACATAGTTACCTAAGTGGTATAAAAAGTCCAGGCACCCACCACACCCGACGCGCGTTTCGCACAAATGCTTCGTCCAGGGGTGGTGGAATGCTCGAGAGGTAGGTATTTAACAGACAACGAACCAATCAGGCAAAAGAATAACAAATGATCAGCTGCGCCGGCATATTACCCCGATAATTATGGCCACATGGACAGAGAAATATTAGCCGGTAATCGAGCCCCACACTGAAAACGGAAGTAGACGCAAGTGCCGAAAACCGGAAATGACGAATCGGCACAGCGGCTGAGTACCGAAACCGGAAGTGATGTATGTAACTAAGCAACCACATATAACAACAATATGTAACATTATCTAGACATAAGAATATCAGCAGAACTCGCAGCAAAAAGAGAAAACGCCTGAAAAGATTGGTCAATCCAGTTATGTGATCAAAATTTGATCACAAAAACTGAAAGTCACGTGAGTAAAAATAAGAACAAAGGCGTTTAACATAGCACAAGCGGCAAATAAACAAGGAAATGACAAAAAAACAGATACAAAAACATATAAAACACACAAAGATACAATTGGTATAATATAGTGATAAAGCATAGTGCAATATATAATATTTATTACTACAGATACAAAGTGTATACAATATGACATAGTGTGAATATAAAGTGAAAATAAAACAAATATATACGTTATTAAATTTATTGCCGCAAATTGAGGCTGTTGAACACCTAAATGATAAAAAATAAAATAATTAGAACCAGCATAAAAGGAACAAGACAAAAAGTAGCCCAAATAAACAATAAAAGAAAAATAAAATATTTTACATATATGAAAAATATATATGAAAAATAATATGAAAGAATTTAATAAAAGAAAAAGTTATAAAAAAGGAACAAAACTGTTGTTTTCATTGAGACCACATGGGGCAATGGTGTCCAATTTATATATCCAAGTGGTCTCTCTTTGAGCCAAAAGTTTCTTCCAATTACCACCACGTGGCCCAATGAAAACATGATCAATGCCCTTGAAAAGAAGTCCAGTAGGGTCACAGTTGTGTTTTAACCAGAAATGACGGTGAATCGGTTTCAAAATTGAGGGGTCCTCTATCTCTACGGCCCCCTCAATATCCAACACATGTTTTCGTATGCGTTTCTTGAATTCACGTGTAGTCATGCCTATATAAATTAACCCACAAGGGCAAGTGGCATGGTATACCACTGCCCTTGTGGTGCAACTGATATTATGAGTGATGGTGTATTTCCTAGACCTAGAATCAGTGAATTCATTAGTTGTGTCTACATTTTTACATGCAACACATTTATTACATGGAGAACAACCCCATTTGGGGCCTTTGGAATTGAAGATAAATTTGGAGTTACCCCTATGATAGCTATGAACCAATTGGTCCCGTAAGTTCCTAGCTCTTCGGTATGTGACCACAGGGAATCGATCAATACAACCAGATAAGGTTTTATCCAATGACAAGATAGACCAATGCTTCTTCAAAATATCAAGCATTTCACTACTTCTAGAGTTGTAATCAAGTATACATCGTACCCTGTCATTGGATACCTCACTCTTTCTTCAGGTGGATGAATTTGGTTTCATCCAAACTGATTTATTTCGGAAAGCCACATCAGCAAACTCTGTGTTATATGCAACCTCCCAACATCCGGATCACCTCATCCGTAATATCCCAACTGGACAGTTCCTACGCGCTAGACGCATTTGTTCCAACAATACACTTTTTGAGAAGCAAGCAACTGATTTATGCTCCAGGTTTAGAAGTCGGGGTACAAAAAAGAAAATATCTGCCGAGCCTACGCCAGAGCGCGTCATAGTGATAGAATTGACCTCTTAAGAGTAAAACAAAAGAGTGAGGTATCCAATGACAGGGTACGATGTATACTTGATTACAACTCTAGAAGTAGTGAAATGCTTGATATTTTGAAGAAGCATTGGTCTATTGGTCATTGGATAAAACCTTATCTGGTTGTATTGATCGATTCCCTGTGGTCACATACCGAAGAGCTAGGAACTTACGGGACCAATTGGTTCATAGCTATCATAGGGGTAACTCCAAATTTATCTTCAATTCCAAAGGCCCCAAATGGGGTTGTTCTCCATGTAATAAATGTGTTGCATGTAAAAATGTAGACACAACTAATGAATTCACTGATTCTAGGGGTAGGAAATACACCATCACTCATAATATCAGTTGCACCACAAGGGCAGTGGTATACCATGCCACTTGCCCTTGTGGGTTAATTTATATAGGCATGACTACACGTGAATTCAAGAAACGCATACGAAAACATGTGTTGGATATTGAGGGGGCCGTAGGGATAGAGGACCCCTCAATTTTGAAACCGATTCCCCGTCATTTCTGGTTAAAACACAACTGTGACCCTACTGGACTTCTTTTCAAGGGCATTGATCATGTTTTCATTGGGCCACGTGGTGGTAATTGGAAGAAACTTTTGGCTCAAAGAGAGACCACTTGGATATATAAATTGGACACCATTGCCCCACGTGGTCTCAATGAAAACAACAGTTTTGTTCCTTTTTTATAACTTTTTCTTTTATTAAATTCTTTCATATTATTTTTCATATATATTTTTCATATATATAAAATATTTTATTTTTCTTTTATTATTTGGGCTACTTTTTGTCTTGTTCCTTTTATGCTGGTTCTAATTATTTTATTTTTTATCATTTAGGTGTTCAACAGCCTCAATTTGCGGCAATAAATTTAATAACATGTATATATTTGTTTTATTTTCACTTTATATTCACACTATGTCATATTGTATACACTTTGTATCTGTAGTAATAAATATTATATATTGCACTATGCTTTATCACTATATTATACCAATTGTATCTTTGTGTGTTTTATATGTTTTTGTATCTGTTTTTTTGTCATTTCCTTGTTTATTTGCCGCTTGTGCTATGTTAAACGCCTTTGTTCTTATTTTTACTCACGTGACTTTCAGTTTTTGTGATCAAATTTTGATCACATAACTGGATTGACCAATCTTTTCGGGCGTTTTCTCTTTTTGCTGCGAGTTCTGCTGATATTCTTATGTCTAGATAATGTTACATATTGTTGTTATATGTGGTTGCTTAGTTACATACATCACTTCCGGTTTCGGTACTCAGCCGCTGTGCCGATTCGTCATTTCCGGTTTTCGGCACTTGCGTCTACTTCCGTTTTCAGCGTGGGGCTCGATTACCGGCTAATATTTCTCTGTCCATGTGGCCATAATTATCGGGGTAATATGCCGGCGCAGCTGATCATTTGTTATTCTTTTGCCTGATTGGTTCGTTGTCTGTTAAATACCTACCTCTCCAGCATTCCACCACCCCTGGACGAAGCATTTGTGCGAAACGCGCGTCAGGTGTGGTGGGTGCCTGGACTTTTTATACCACTTAGGTAACTATGTATGATCTGCCTTATTTTGGGGTATTTTTTTGATTTATGCACTTTCAGATACATGTCTATTATTATATTGTTCACTATAATTCTATGTATTTTGATTACTCCAATCTTATACTTTGCACATTTCATATGTTTACATGTGTTTATTTATCTATCTTTTTGATCATATATGTACATGTTTTTATAGTCCAGGTGACCCACCAGTCTTCTGCGGTGATCACTGGATCTTTTATATATCAAAATATCTTTAATAAAATATCTTTGTATACATTATTTGAGTCTTTTTATGACTTTGTATTTTATTTGGTGTTGGTCATATTATATTAATTTCGTAGGTGTTTTTTTAGTGTTCTGGAACAAGTTTCATTGGTCCTTGTTTCTGGCAGGTCCTGTAGCTGTTACTATAAAAGGGTAGCATGGCTGGGCCGCCATGCGCTAATATCAATCGTTATATGCTTTGCGCCAGTGTGGTCATGTGTGTGTGAGGTTAGGGCCCGCTGAAATAAGCCCCTAGAATACCGACTTAATCGGTGAGGAGTTTGGTATGCTAGCTGGTCAAGGTCGGTGTCCTAGATGTCCTGGATTACCGGCATAACCGGTGAGGAGTTTGATTGCCGTATTCAGGGCCTGGCGTTCAGACGCCATAGATTGCGGGTGACTCCCGCGAGGACATTAGCGCATGATCACTTTCTATGTTCGCTTAGCAGTCTACTGTGTACCTGGGTGCCTGACAGGACACAGAAGTTTGTCTCAGCGGCTCTGTGATGTAACAGGGTTCGCTTTCAGCGCTAGACAGCGCCCTAGCGTGTTTATTTTGCGACTCAGTGGTGTTAAGTGAGTTCGCACACATCGCCATATAGCGCTGCGGCACTCCTTTCAGCGGCTCTGTGGAATAACAGAGTTCGCACATATTGCCACAGCGCGTTATGGCGTTTATTTTGGCGACTCTGCGGGATAACGGAGTTCGCTTTTTGTGCCATTTTACTAGCAGCAGGCTCCACCTGCACGGTGGACCCCGGGCTGCGAACGCACCTCTCTACATCATATATTAGGTGCGTTCCGCAGACCCTAACAGTGCTTTCGCAGCCCAGGGTCCACCGTGCAGGCGGAGCTTGCTGCTAGTAAAATGGCGCAAGAAGCGAACTCTGTTATCCCGCAGAGTCGCCAAAATAAACGCCGTTATGCACTGTGGCAATATGTGCCAACTCTGTTATTCCACAGAGCCGCTAGAAGGAATGCAGCAGCGCTATATGGCGATGTGTGCGAACTCACTTAACACCACTGAGTTGCAAAATAAACACGCTAGGGCGCTGTCTAGCGTTGAAAGCGAACCCTGTTACGTCACAGAGCCGCAGAGACAAACTTCTGTGTCCTGTGAGGCACCAGGTACACAGTTGACTGCTAAGCGAACACAGAACGTGATCATGCGCTAATGTCCTTGCGGGAGTCACCCGCAATCTATGGCGTTTGAACGCCAGGCCCTGAATACGGCAATCAAACTCCTCACCGGTTATGCCGGTAATCTAGGGCATCTAGGACACCGACCCTGACCAGCTAGCATACCAAGCTCCTCACCGATTAAGTCGGTATTGTAATGGCATATTTCAGCCACCCTAACCACACACACGCATGACCACACTGGCGCAAAGCATATAACGGTTGATATTAGCGCATGGCGGCCCAGCCATGCCACCCTTTTATAGTAACAGCTACAGGACCTGCCAGAAACAAGGACCAATGAGAAGCTGTTCCAAAACACATGTAGTTTCAGGACCTTCCTGGCGAACCAATAGTACCTGCTGCAGTACCTGAACAAGTGATCCCTGATCTCCAATGAGAGATCTTACCCTGGGCATGCTCAGAAGGGGAAACGCAGGACTTCGTCCAAAAGACGTCTGCTCCAGCACTGGCTATAATAGCAGATCCAGGAGACGCAGCAGCACAGTATTGGAATGGGCAAGACGCTGGGACTGACGTCTCTACTGAGCAGGCTCCATTGCGGCCAGAGATGAATGGGGGACCGCAGCGGGACTGGTTCGAGACTCCCCTTGTGCAGCAGCGGGATCTCGAATCCTAACACCTAGTGATGCCTTTTGGGCTTACTAATGCTCCTTCCGTCTTCCAGTCCTTCATGAATGACATTTTCAGGGATTTTGTGGATAAATTTCTGATTGTTTATTTGGATGATATCTTGATTTTTTCCAACGACTGGGACTCTCATGTGAAACATGTTCGGACTGTGTTCCAGATTTTGTGAGAGAATGCACTGTATGTGAAGGGATCAAAGTGTCTTTTTGGCGTACAGAAGGTCTCATTTCTGGGATTCATTTTATCTCCGTCTGTTATTGAAATGGACCGGTCAAGGTTCAGGCCATCTGTAATTGAGTTCAACCTACTACATTGAAGGCTCTTCAGAGATTTTTGGGTTTTGCCAATTTTTATAGTAAATTTATTGGTAATTTCTCCGGTATTGTTAAACCATTGACTGATTTGACCAAAAAGGGGTTCCGATGTGGTGAATTGGCCTCCTGAGGCAGTTTCTGCATTTCAGGACTTAGCAGAGATTCATTTCTGCTCATGTTCTACGGCAGCTTGATGTTTCTCTGCCGTTTCAGGTGGAGGTTGATGCTTCTAAGATTGGGGCAGGTGCCGTTCTGTCCCAAAGGGATCCAGAGACCTCTAAGAGTAACCCTTGTGCCTTCTTCTCTCGAAAATTTTCTCCAACTGAACGTAATTATGACGTGGGTAATCGGGAGTTATTGGCCATGAAGTGGGCCTTTGAAGAGTGGAGACATTGGCTGGAAGGAGCCAAACATCAGGTGGTGGTCCTCACGGACCATAAGAACCTGGTTTATCTTGAATCAGCCAAGCGACTTAATCCTAGTCAGGCCAGGTGTGCCTTGTTTTTCACAAGTTTTAATTTTGTGGTTTCTTTTCTTCCTGGCACTAAGAATGTTAAGGCGGATGCCCTCTCGAGGAGTTTCTTTGCGGATTCTCCTGAGTTATCTGATCCTGCTGTTATTTTGAAAGAGGGTGTAGTTCTTTCCGCCATCTCGCCCAATTTGAGACTGGCTCTGGAGGGGTGTCAGGAGGATAAACCTGAACGCTGCTCTGTTGGGAAATTGTTTGTCCCAGACCAGTGGAAGAAGAGTGTGATGTCTGAGATTCATTGTTCCGCGTTGGCTGGTCATCCTGGGATTTTTGGTACCAGAAACTTGATGAGTCGGTCCTTTTGGTGGCCTACTTTGTCTCGTGACGTCAGGGACTTTGTGCAGTCCTGTGGGACTTGCTCTCGTTCCAAGCCTTGCTCTCGCTCTAGTGGTTTGTTAATGCCATTACCTGTACCCAAGAGGCCATGGACCCATATTTCTATGGATTTTATTTCTGACCTCTCTGTCTCTCAGAGAATGACCGTTATCTGGGTAATCTGTGATAGGTTTTCCAAGATGATACATCTTGTGCCATTACCTAAGTTGCCTTCCTCCTCCGAATTGGTGCCTTTGTTCTTTCAGCACATGGTTCGGTTACATGGCATTCCGGAGAACATCGTGTCTTACAGAGGAGTCCAGTTTGTTTCCAGATTTTGGAGGACATTTTGTTCTAAACTTGGTGTTCAGTTATCTTTCTCCTCTGCATTTCACCCTCAGACCAAGGGAAAAACCAAGAGAACAAACCAGACATTGGAGACTTATTTGAGATGTTTTGTGTCTGCTGATCAAGATGACTGGGTCTCTTTTTTGCCTTTGGCAGAGTTTACTCTTAATAATAGGGCTAGCTCTGCCACCTTGATGTCTCTATTTTTCTGCAATTCTGGGTTTCACCCTCGATTTTCTTCAGGACAGGCGGAAGCTTCTGTCTGTCCGGAGGTTGACTCTATTATGGAGCGAATCTGGGACCAGATAGTGGAAAGGTTGTCTCTCTCTCAAGAGAAAGCCCAGCGGTTTGCCAACCGGCATAGGACTGATGGTCCTCGTTTTAAAGTGGGGGACTTGGTTTGGTTGTCCTCGAGAAATATCCCTATGAAGGTTGCATCTCCAAAATTTAAGCCAAGGTTCACTGGACCTTATAAGATCATGGAAATTCCTAATCCGGTTTCCTTCCGTTTGCTTCTTCCAGGGACATTTAAGATCCATAACGTGTTCCACAAGTCCTTATTGAAGAGGTTGTTCGAGCCAGTGGTTCCTATGGCTGCACCTCCCGACACTGTTTTGGTTGAGGGCAATTTGGAGTATGTGGTTGAGAAAATATTGGATTCTCGTTTTGCTAGACGGAAACTCCAGTATTTGGTTAAGTGGAGAGGTTATGGTCAGGAGGACAATTCTTGGGTGTTTGCTTCGGACATCCATGCTAGGAGACTAATCAGTGCCTATCATCGAGCTCATCTTGATCGGCCTGGTTGCGCAGGTGAGGGTTCGGTGACCCCTCCTTAAGGGGGGTACTGTTGTGAACACGTTGGAGGCGACTTCGGAGCTGGGGCTCCCTCTGGTGGTTGCTGAGGGTAATGAACCAATTGCTGAATGGCTTTCAGCTGGGTCTGAATGGTCTGGTATAAGTGACCAGAACTCCCATCAGCCTTGCCGGTAATCAATTATTCTTCCAGGTCTTGCTTGGCGCTCAGCTTGCATTCCTGCTTTCATTCAGATAAGTGATTTGCTGTTTTTTTTCCTCTGGTTGGATTTTCCTTGCTGGTTTGCTGCCTTGCAGTAGACTTCAGCCTGGTCCCCTTTTGGGGCCTGGCGCTGCATTTGTGCTCAGTTTGTGTTTGCACTTTTGCTCTGTTCCTGTGTCACTTTTTATTTGCTGAATTGCTGTGTGTTACACCAGAGATCTGATTTAGGTGGTAGAGATTGTGTGATCTCAGGTTTTTTTGTTAATCAGAAGTGTTGGTATTTTTGTCAGGGTTTTTTTGGGTTGCAGTCAGAATTCTTTCCTATACTTTTCTATCTAGACAGTATTGGGCCCCAGCGTTTGCTCATTCTATTTTCTGTCGTGTTCGTATTTTCTTCTTGTCTAACCGCCATTACATGTTTGGGGGCTTCCTATTTCTTTGGGGTTCTGCTACAGGGCAGTTGGCTTTTATCTTTCTGCCTTTAGGTGTAGCTATCTCTCCGGCTGTGAGAGGCGTCTAGGATCACCGTAGGTACGTTCCACAGCTACTTCTAGTGTTGCGGTTAGTTTAGGGTCCTGCAACCCAATAGTTTCCAGCCTCTCTGGTGTATTGCTACTTTGGCTATTTTTGCTATTTCTCCTCAGCTACCGAAACATAACACAACGTTGCTCAGGCACCTCCATGCTGGAGGAGGTGTCTTAAATAGTAAGTGTCCTCCAGCTATTGGATAAGGACACTTTAGGAAGATGAGCGGCCCTTTGAAGAGAGTGGAAGCGTGTGCACGCGTGCACCCTAAGCACAGTGCCTGCGAATCTGCATGCACCACTGGTAGCCGCTGACCCAGAAGGAGGCAACAGTGCGGCACTGGGGCCGCAGTAGTGAGTAAGCTGGCATCTCTGCCAGAGGAGAGAGGCAGAAGGCAGAGATGTTGGTGCTACAAAAATGAAGGCCTTAAAAATAAAATCCTAAAGACAAAGGTAGAATTGAATTTTTTTCACTATTTCTCTTCACTAAGAATAATTTTTCCTTTTTTCAGTTTATTTTATGGTAAAATTAATGTTGTTGTTTCAAAAGTTTTCCCACATAAAGCAAGCCCTCATATGACAATATTTACATAAAAATAAAAAGTTATTGCTCTTGAAAGAAAAGAGGGAACAAAACGAAATGCAAAAAATGAAAAATTTCCAGGTTTTGAAGCATGAAACTTCATATATTACAGACTGCTTTTAAAAACTGTACCAACTGATGCTACAGCAGTACCCTAGTGGGGAGTGGTACAAGAGTTTGGCCTCAGAGATGGACATGTCAGGCTAAAAGTGATATAAGGAGTATGATTCTTCCGTAAAAAAAATTACGGTAAACTTGACAGTCTGACTGGTTATTATAGACAATGAAAGTTTTATTCAGTAGACTTCATAAATATGTCAGGGTAAGCGCTGGATATAGCAAAAAAGGTTGTATGGAGGTGCAAAACATACAGTCCCTCAAGATAATGTATCTTCTCTACCTTTCCTTATAGGTCATTTGAATCTATGGTAAGAAAGAGACATGTAAGTCTCAGGTGGCATCTCCCATTGCCGACCCCTACCCGGCCAGCACAGAAAATATTCTGGTGATAACATGTTTTATGGATGCTTCTCTGTCAGCTGTCACAAGGCTTCAACAACAAACTGCATGAGTGATAGTCTTATTTTTCAAGATGAGCTGTGATGAAGCTGAATATAGGCATCTTTTATTTGCAAAACCAAGAGTAGATCAAATTCAGAACAATGGTATAAAACACTTTTCCCATATTCATCATTTACGTATTTATGTTTTTTCGTTTTTCAATCTCGTCTTTATTTTTGCTCTAGTAGATTTTGCGACAATTTTTTTCAAATGGCACACAATGTTTTTTGCACTTTTGATTTATTTCCTCCTCTCTTTTAGTTTTAGTAAAATGTGTAACAAACCTTTCAGTAATCTTTATATGTTAGTGTTCAACTGTGCAAAAATAAGTGAAACATATTTTCTTTTCCAGTAGGGTACTGAAGTTCAATTGTGCAAAAAATTATGACAACTTGAATTGAATTAGCCCAAAACATCTGGATAATGCAAGAAAACCTAAAAAATCTCGAGAACTGAAACTATTGTAAAAATGCTCCATTCACTATCTATAGGAATAGAAGTCATAAATGCTCAATACAGCTACTATAAACACAAAAGACTTTGAATTCCCTATTCTTGAAATTGAGAGCTGGATCCGCAGCGATCTTACATCTATTCTGTAGACAGATGATAAATATTGCTTGTGAGACAACCCCTTTAATTTCGTCATAAGATGCATACAGGTTATGTGGTTAATCAGATGAGAAGAAAAAATCTCACAGTGTTCTGTAAAGTTTTTTTACATTTTTTTTTAACTTTGCCAACATTTTCCTTGACACATTCTCTGTACATCATAGCAGGACTCAATTCTGTGTGGGGGCGAAAAAGTTATTTGCAGAGCCTAGTCAAGACAAAAATAGGTAACACTAACCTCAATCATGGACACTGGGTACAGATGGTGCCACCTGCTGCTCGGCAAGAACACTGTGCTTTTCTACAAATATACACGCAGAATTATGTGTTATTATTTTCCATCTGAAGAAAGAGTGACCTACAAGGTAATTTCACAGGTATACAGCAGAACAATATTACTTTAATGTACAAATGCTACGGCTATCTTTCTGTGAAACCCCAGTAGGTATTCTTCTCAGAGAAAATGATCTTATCTTTGTAAACATAAGCTGTGCTGAATAAAAAAGTTTAAAGCCAAAAGAAAAATTATGAAGAAGGAAAAACAAAAAACAGAAAAATAAAATGTAAAGGATTTATCCTTTTTTTGATAGTCTTTTATGGAAAAAAATTGCCATGATAATAACCTGATGCCAATTCCAAAAACCATCATACCAGAAGCCCACTTTTTAATGCAATATTAGTGTCCACACAACTAGAGTTGAGCGAAACAGGTCGGTCAGATTCAAAAGTCGCCGACTTTAGCCAAAGTCGAGTATTGTCGACCGAAACATGACCATAGTGTGAGGTCTGCCATGCGGTCGTAGAAACGAGCGCCAAAGTCGTATTTCCCAGAATGCTTGCAGGCGCCTTTTTTCAGACAATGAGCAAGAACGTACACTGTGGGTAACGAGATGACATGTGCAGCGTCCACCACCATCATAGAGAAGGGCATTGCAGTGATTGGCTTGCTTTGGGGGGCGTCATAGTGTCTATAAAAGCCCTCATCGCCGACCTCCATTTCACTTCTTGCGATCTTAACAGTAGGGAGAGGTTGCTGACACTGTTTATCAGTAGGGAGAGAGTTAGGGCTATAAAGACAAGTTCTTATGTGCTTGTGCTGATAGCAATTGTGCTGTACAGTTATTGTGCAGTAACAGGGGGGGATTTTCTTGTGTGCAGCAGCGCTGATTATTAGGCTGCCTACCAGTGACAGGGGAGGATTTTCTTGTGTGCAGCAGCACTGGTTATTAGGCTGCCTGCTACCTGTATTGCTGTGTGTACACTGCTGTGCAGACTGCTTTTTACACAGCACTAATACTTTTATGTGTGTGACTCGGAAATAAATACAGAGATTTAAATTTTCACCTACACCGTATCAGCTGTACGCTCCTCATACAGTATCATATATCTGTTGGTATTACGGTCAAATCCATACTGAGTGAGCGTCTGTGTGTGACTCCGGAAATAAATGCGGAGATTTAAATTTTCCCCTACACCGTATACAGCTGTACGCTCCTCATACAGTACCGTATATCTGCTGGTATTACAGTCAAATCCATACTGAGTGAGCGTCTGTGTATGACTCCGGAAATAAATACGGAGATTTAAATTTTCCCATACACCGTATACAGCTGTACGCTTCTCATACAGTACCATATATCTGCTGTTTGTATTACGGTCAAATCAATACTGAGTGTGCATCTGTGTGGGACTCCGGAAATAAATACGGAGATTTAAATTTTCCCCTACACCGTATACAGCTGTATGCTTCTCATACAGTACAATATATCTGCTGGTATTTTTGGTACATTTTCCCAAACATGAGGAAGAATGGTGGAAGAGGCCGCGGACGTGGGCGGGGGGGGAAGCTGGTATTGATGGTGGTGATGGTGCATCTGCTGGTAGTGCCAAAAGCACAATAGCACCTAAGGCAGGAGGTGTTGAGCCTGCTTCATCGTCTGGCTCCAGAAGGCCTGGAAGGCTCCCTTTTCTGGAAGTAGGTAAACCACTTTTAAAGCCGGAGCATCAGGAACAGGTTTTGGCTTACATTGCCGAAACAGCCTCCATCTCTATCACCTCCTCTTCTGAAGTTTCAAAAACTGCAAGCACTGAGTCGTCAGTGCAGGCTCCTGGTCAGGAACAACACCTTTCCTTGTGTCCTTCGCCCCCACCAAAAGTGAAGGATGCGGCAGGCCACACTTCAGATTACTCCGTGGAGCTCTTTTCACATGCCATGCCTGGTGTTATGATTTGGTAGCTGAGGAGAGCAGGCAAAAAAGGAAATACACCAGAGCAGTTGGAAACTATGAGATTGCAGTACCCTGACTAACCACCAAAACTAGAGGCAGCCGTGGAGCGTTCCTACGTTGGTCCTAGACGCCTCGTCACAGCCTGAGAAACTAACTACACCTAAAGATAGAAAGAGGAAAGATATCTGCCCCGGAGCAGATCCCCAAAGATAATAGAAAGCCCCCAAACATGTAATGGCGGTTAGACAAGAAGAAATACTGACACAGACAGAAAATAGTATGAGCAAACGTTGGGGCCCAAACTTACTAAATAGAAAAGGATAGGAAGGGCACTTACTGCAATCCCAAAAAAACCCTGAAAAGCACCAACTCTACTAATTTCAAAAACACCTGAGATCACACGACCTCTACCACCTAAATTAGTTCTCTGGTGTAACCAAAAACAAAACAGCAGCCACTGAAAAAACTGGAAAAAGCAAATGTACAAACATCAGTGGCTGAACTGAACTGAGAGGCAAAAGCCCCCAGAGGGGACCCTGAAGGACCCCCACAGAAGTGCAGGACAAAATGCAAAAATCAAGCACAAAAACAAAAAGAAGAAAATGTCTTATCTGTTAGCAGGAGATTCAGACACGACACAGCAGGCTACCAAGGAAACAGGAATCAAGGATTGAGACCAGAACAATTGATCACCGGCAACCCTGATGGGAAGGTGACTCCCTTATATAAGACCAGTCAGTAACACCTGATTCCCAATCCTCACAATCTTCACTGGACAGTCCAGTACCGTTTGTAACCACCAGAGGGAGCTTCTGCTCAGAACTCATTTCCAGCCTATTCACAACAGCCTGGGTTATCAAATGAAATCCTGAATTCCCCAGTCCAAGATGAATATGACATGGAGTGCACTGATGCACAGCCACAGCTATATGATTCTGCTGGTACATTCACCCAGAGCACTGCATTGCCCTCGCAGTCTACTGAGCCAGATTCTGACCCTGATGAAACTCAGGTGCCTCTTCCCGCATACTATACCACCTTACACAGTGACACAGAGGAAGGTACAGATGAAATTGAAGAGGAGGTGATGGATAACCCAGTTGTTGACCCGGATTGGCATCCATTGGGGGAACAGGGTGCCGTTGGCAATTGCTCAGAAGAGGAGGAGGATCCGCAGCAGGCATCGACATCGCACCTGCGGTTATCTGGCAGGCCCGTAGCAGTCCAAAAAGGTATTAAAATAACAAAAAGAGTTGCAGGACTGCTTGGCCAGACGGTCAAATTAGCACAGTGTGCAAGCCCTGAAAAGTTTTCCCATAGTAGGAAGAGTGCAGTGTGGCACATTTTGAACAAAATCCTATTGATGAGGCAAAGGTTATTTGTAAGAAGTGCGGAAGGACCTTTAGCCGAGGGAAAAATCTCGGACATTTGAATACCAGTTGCATGCCTAGACATGTAAACGCCATACACTTGCAAGCGTGGACGGACTACAAAACCTCACTGGCTTTTAACGCCTACATTACCAAACTGATCTAATTAGAGAAGATGCCCTTCCATTTGGTTGAAAGCGCAGCGTTCCGAGAGCTCAAGGCCTACGCTGTTCCTCGCTATGACCTACCCAGTCGGCACTTCTTTTCTAGAAAAGCCATTCCTGCCATCCACCTGCATGTGAAAGACCGCATTGTCCATGCACTCAATCAATCAGGGAGTGGAAAGGTGCACCTCACAACAAATGCATGGGCCAGTAGGCATGGCCAGGGCCGTTACGTGTCCATCACTGCGCACTGGGTGAATGTGGTGGATGCAGGGTCCACAGGGGACAGTGGTGGTGGGACAGTGCTGCCTAGCCCACGGTATAGGCAACAGTTGGCTGTAGGCGTTCGACCCTCCTCCTCCTCCAGAAGAGAAAGCTTGTCGACAAAGCGCAGTCGCACGAGCACTCAATCCACAGCTGCCAGTGTTGCACACGAGGTGTAGCACTATCGAATAATTATTGGTAAGCGTCATCAGGCTGTTTTAAAGATGAATGTCTTTGGGCGACAACAGACACACCGCGGAGGTACTGGCTGACTACTTTCAGCGAGAAACTGAGTCATGGCTGGGCAGTCTACATCTTGAGCCAGGCAAGGTAGTCAGTGATAACGGATGTAATTTTGTGGCGGCCATAGCCATGGCAAAATTTGGACACATACCTTGCCTGGCTCACATCTTGGACCTGGTGGTGCAGTGCTTCATAAATAATTATCCGGAGTTACCAGCCTTGCTCCATAAGGTGCGAAGACTGTGCTCGCACATCCGTCGCTCATCCATAGACTCCAGTCGTGTGCAGAGGCTGCAGCGATCGCTCCACCTCCCCAAGCACAGCCTAATCATAGACGTTGCAACAAGGTGGAACGCCACCATGCACATGGTTGAGAGGCTGTGCGAACAGAGACATGCTGTAATGCATTTGTGGGAGGATACACGGGCAAGCAGTTTGAGGGCAGACATGGAGTTGTCGGGTGTGCAGTGGTCAAAGCTGAAAGACCTCTGTAAAGTCCTTCAGTGTTTTGAGGAATGCACACGGCTGGTAAGCGCAAACGACGCCATCATAAGCATGAGCATCCCACTTATGCGCGTCTGCTCATGCAAACTTTCACCCACATTAAGGATCAAGCGTCTGCAGCGGAGGAGGAGGGAAGCCTTGATGACAGTCAGCCATTGTCTGCTCAGGGAACTGTCCTAGACGAGGTGGAGGACGAAGAGGAAGAGGAGGAGGAGGAGGATGAGGGGGATGATTATTTTGGGGAGGATGCTTCTCAGGGGCAAGAGAAAATGTTGGCATGCCAAGGTCAGGTACAGGGTTTGTGCGTGACTGGAGGGATGTGGATTTGGCAGAAAGTGCTCCTCCACCCACCACTGGCAGTGCATCATTGACACCTGGAACATTGGCCCACATGTGTGATTATCTCTTGCGGATCCTAAAAAGGGACCCCCGCATTGCCAAAATATGAAGGATGACGACTACTGGTTGGCCAGCATCCTCGATCCACGCTATAAAGGCAAATTACAGAACATCATGCCACAGGAGAACCAGGAGCTAATATTGGCAAACAATCAAGTAACTCTGGTAAACCGTTTGTTAGAGGCATTCCCAGCACACAGCAGGGGTGCAGGTTCTACCACGAGCCATACGGAAGAGGTGTTCGAGGTGCACACAGCCGAAGTGGCATTGGAAACAGGGGTTTCATGACCATGTTGTGGACTGATTTCTCAAGTACCGCTCACACGACTGTTAATACGGAATCAATTGCAACAGACAGGAGACAGCAGTTGTCAACTATGGTTCAAAATTACCTCTCCTCCCCTATTGATGTTCTCCCTCACAGTTCATTCCCCTTTGACTACTGGGCCTGTAATCTGGACACCTGGCCTGAATTGGCACAATATGCCTTACAGGAGCTCGCTTGCCTTGATGGTAGTGTGCTATCAGAAAGAGTCTTCAGTGCTGCTGGATCAATCCTGACAGAAAGAAGGACCCGGCTGTCGACCCATAATGTAGGTGATCTCACTTTCATTAAAATTAACCATGCCTGGGTTTCAAAGGATTTTGTACCACCTTCCCCTGATGACACATAGGTTGCAAGCAAATTGGCTCGCTTTGTCATCCTCTTCCTCCGACTTCTCCAATTCCTCCATTTGTAGCTGCTGAACGTCCAGCCTACACCTCAACATATGCCAGTTTTTTCACCTCCCTAACTGGTCTGTACCCCCTCCCGGGCCGGCGTCAGCCCCTGGCGCACCCGGGCAAGTGCCTGGGCCCTGAGCTGGTGGGGGGGCCCACTCGCCATCAGAGACACTGGCGTACTATGAGGGGCCCTGTGCCAGTGCCGGCGCCCACGAGTGGACACCCCCTCCTTTCTCAGGGCCCCAACACTTGCAATACTTACCTCTCCCTGATCCACCACTGTGACGTCTTCCGCGTTTCCTGACAGTGACATTCAGGTCAGAGAGCGCGATAACGTCACGTCTGTGCGCCCTTTGCCTGAACAGTCACAGTGCAGAGAGCATGAAGATGGCGACGCTGAGGAGACCAGACTAGAGCAGTGCCCAGCGAGGAGAGGTATTTCATTTTTTTAATGTTTGGAGCAATATATGGGGAGCATTATACACTGGAGCATTATATATGGGGCCCATCATACACTGGAGCAATATAAATGGGGCCCATCATACACTGGAGCATCATATATGCAGCCCATTATACACTGGAACATCATACATGGGGCCCATCATATACTGGAGTATCATATGGGGCCCATTATATATGGCGCATTATATAGGCCCATCATACACTGGAGCATCATCCATGGGGCCCATCATATACTGGAGAATCATATGGGGCCCATCATATACTGGAGCATCATATGGGGCCCATTATATTTGGCGCATCATATGGGGCACATTACATATGGAGCATCACATGGAGCCCATTATATATGGAGCATTATATATGGGGACCATTATATATGGAGCATTATATGGGGCTTATCATACACTGGAGCATCATATATGGGGCCTATCATTTACTAAAGCATCATATGTAGTTCATTATTTATGGTGCATCATATAGGGCCCTTTATATATGGAGCATCATATGGAGCACATATGGGGCCTATTCTGTATGGAGCATTATATGGAGCCCCTTCTGTATAAGCAATATATGGGGCTCATGATTCTGTATGTCGCACTATGTGGTGCCCATAATACTGTATGGAGGACTATACTGTCCGGTTTTTGAGCTATTGTAGAATTTACAATAGATATCACTCATGTAATGTAAGAAGTGAAGTATTTGGCATTGTACTATACCTATATTTCTCTGCCATATCGGAGCATTATGAATTGTGGTATGTGTTAAAGAGGCCCACTGAGACTCTTTCGCCGGGGCCCACGAAAAGCTGGAGCCTGCCCTGCCCCTCCCCACAACTTTAGACAAATAACCCCCAGTTTTAAATGCGTTACTATTATTATAAAGTAAATTAAGGTTGATAAGCTTAAGTAATAAGAATTGATGTCGTTGGAATTGAAATGGGCACTGTAGGTGTGTTTACTGTCCTCCACTCACTGGCAACTTTTATTTCCCATTGACTTGCATTGACTCGACTGTTTCCGTTAGTCGGCCGACTTCGTTCGACTCGACTTTTGTAAAAGTCAAGCCGACCGAAACCCGACTCGACCCTTCTGGAGGCAAAGTCGCTCATCTCTACACACAACAGTTTATAAATGTGTATTCATACTTTGTAGCCAAAAAGCTGTGATTTGTCTGTGATATAACCAAGATGTGTCTAGAAGGGGTGACAGGAAAGGAGGCATGCAACAAAATGCATATAAACACAAAAAAATGGACATGTTCAAGAGAAGTTCAAGAACTCCAGCAGAACTGGTATACACCTGTCTCAACTTGGCCGAGATCCACCTCCTTCCCCTATTGCTGCTGCTTTCTGTTGTGCTTCACATCGTTTTTTATAAGTGACCCAGCCTGCCTTCATGATACCATCTTTTAATGCCTTTTTGAACACACCTTAGTGTTTGATTGTTTAGTCAGAACTGCATTCTACAGACTTGTGTTTTCCAAGTCCCCTTTTTTTGCTATTGTCTTCTCAAGACTTCTGTGAAGTCTGCATCATTCCAACAGGTGAACTCATCCTTTGCTATCTGCTTATTGATCAATTATCGAAGTCTGTTTGAAATGTATTCACCTGCTGCCGCATAACTTACTGCTGACTGTTAATATCATGAACTGTTATTGGAGACTGTTCACATTACCTACAGTCATGGCCAAAAGTTTTGAGAATGACACAAATATTATATTTTCACATGATCTGCTGCCCTCTGGTTTTTATGTGTGTTTGACAGATGTTTTTATCACAGACAGAAATATAATAATTGCAAACATATGAGTAACAAAAGCTTATATTGACAGTTAGAATGAGTTAATGCAGCAAGTCAATATTTGCAGTGTTGACCCTTCTTCTTCAGGACCTCTGCAATTCTCCCTGGCATCCTCTCAATCAACTTCTGGACCAAATCCTGACTGATAGCAGTCCATTCTTGCTCAATCAATGCTTTCATTTTGTCTGAATTTTTAGGTTTTTGTTTGTCCACCCGTCTCTTGATGATTGACCACAAGTTCTCAATGGGATTAAGATCTGGGGAGTTTCCAGGCCATGGACCCAAAATCTCTATGTTTTGTTCCCTGAGCCATTTAGTTATCACCTTTGCTTAATGGCAAGGTGCTCCATCATTCTGGAAAAGGCATTGTTGATCGCCAAACTGCTCTTGGAGGGTTGGGAGAAGTTGCACTTGGAGGACATTCTGGTACCATTCTTTATTCATTGCTGTGTTTTTAGGCAAGACTGTGAGAGAGCCGATTCCCTTGGCTGAGAAGCAACCCCACACATGAATGGTTTCAGGATGCTTAACAGTTGGCATGAGACAAGACTGGTGGTAGCGCTCACCTTGTCTTCTCCGAATAAGGCGTTTTCCTGATGTCCCAAACAATCGAAAAGGAGATTCATCAGAGAAAATAACTTTACCCCAGTCCTCAGCAGTCCACTGCCTGTACCTTTTGCAAAATATCAGTCTGTCCATGATGTTTTTTCTGGAGAGAAGTGGCTTCTTTGTTGCCCTCCTTGAGACCAGGCCTTGCTCCAAGAGTTTCCGCCTCACAGTGCGTGCAGATGCACTCACACCTGCCTGCTGCCATTCCTGAGCAAGCTCTGCACTGCTGGTAGCCCGATCCCGCAGCTGAAATACTTTTAAGAGACGGTCCTGGAGCTTGCTGGTCTTTCTTGGGCGCCCTGAAGCCTTTTTGGCAACAATGGAACCTCTCTCCTTGAAGTTCTTGATGATGCGATAGATTGTTGACTGAGGTGCAATCTTTCTAGCTGCGATACTCTTCCCTGTTAGGCCATTTTTGTGCATTGCAATGATGACTGCACGTGTTTCTTTAGAGATAACCATTAGTGTTGAGCGATACTGCTCGATATCTAAAAATATCGGATCGGAATGGTATCGCCGATATCACTAAATATCGGCGATATCCGATTCCGATACCGGAAGTCCCATGTAAGTCTATGGGAACAAAATATCGCAACTAAAAAAAACCTTTATTTCCTTGTAAACACTAAATATACACACATAGAATACATATATATATATATACATGTCATTGTGACATATATATATATATACATATATGTATAGTTTATACACTTCTACATAGTAAAATATCCTCTGATTCAATCTGTGAAAAGACAGAAGCACCTGACATGAAATGACACTTGGTGTACATAGGGTTAACCATGTCTTTTCATGTCGTTTGCAATCTGATTTGCACAAACAATTACATCAGTCTATGTGTGCAAAATTTCACACCTGTAGGGGTTAATTAAAGGTGTAAATTCGTTGTAAAAAAACAGACTTTTTTGCTACGAATTTACACCTTTAATTAACCCCTACAGGTGTGAAATTTTGCACACATAGACTGATGTAATTGTTTGTGCAAATCAGATAGCAAAGGACATGAAAAGACATGGTTAACCCTATGTACACCAAGTGTCATTTCATGTCGGGTTCTGCATTTTCACAAAAGCCGTCAATTGAATTAGCGGCTATTATACTATGTAGAAGTGTATGAACTATAAATATAAATATATATATATGTGTCACAAATTCAATGACATGTATATATATATATATATATGAGGTGTAAAATTGTTTAAAAAAAATGCGTGGGCTCCCGCCCTATTTTCGCAACCAGACAGACAAAGCCAGCGAATGGGGGCAGATAATAATAGCCCAGAGAGGGACCATTATTTTTGGCCCCCCCTGGCTACTAACATCTGCCCCCAGACACCCCAGAAAAGACAAATCTATAATTAGATTCACCCTTTCTAGCACTTTGCCCGTCTATTCCCATTGCCCTGTAGCGGTGGCAAATGGGTTAATATGGGGTTAAAGCCACATTGCAATTGAAAGGTGACCTTAAGCCAGGTTAATAATTGAGAGCTGTCAATTAGACAACTATCAATTATTAATCCTATTGCATGAAATAAAAATAAAACACATACACTTTAATTAAAAATCATTTTAATGAAATAAAGACACATGTTTTTGACCATCTTTTATTTGACTGCAAAAACCATTTCCTGTAATAAAAATAAAATAAAAAAGCAAAATTATTCTTACCTATCCCATGCACAGTCAGGTCCCACGGTGTAATCCTTCAGAAAGGGTTAATGTTTACTGCAGGGACCGCAGCTAATGCTGCAGCCTCACAGTAAACCCCCAAATGAATGAGCTCCTCTCCTGGCTGACAGGAGAGGAAGTGGAAAGCTTAATTGATTGCTTTCCACTTTCACTTCAGGTCAGCCAGGGACACAATCAGTGACGTCAGAGGGAACTGATTAACAAAAATAGGAGTTCCCTTCAATAAAAAATGGCGTGGGGTCCCCCCTATTTTTGTTAACCAGCCTGATGAAGCAGACCGCTGAGGCCTGGATTTTCAGGCTGTTAAGGAGCCAAGATCCATGGACCTTGCCAGCCTGATAATACCAGGCCACAGCAGTCTGCATATCTTGGCTGATTAACAAAAATAGGGGATCCCCTCGAAAAAAATTGGCGTGGGGTCCCCCCTATTTTTGTTAACCAGCCAAATGAAGCAGACCGCTGAGGCCTGGATTTTTAGGCTGTTAAGGAGCCAAGATCCATGGACCTTGCCAGCCTGATAATACCAGGCCACAGCAGTCTACATATCTTGGCTGATTAACAAAAATAGGGGATCCCCTCGAAAAAAATTGGCGTGGGGTCCCCCCTATTTTTGTTAACCAGCCAGATTAAGCAGACCGCTGAGGCCTGGTTTTTCAGGCTGGTAAGGATCCAATATCCATGGACCTTGCAAGCCTGATAATACCAGGCCACAGCAGTCTGCTTAGCTTGGCTGGTTAACAAAAATAGGGGATCCCCTCGAAAAAAAAACGGCGTAGGGGTCCCCCTATTTTTGTTAACCAGCCAAGTAAAATGCAGACTGCTGCGGCCTGGTATTAAAAGACTGTCAAGGCCCATGGATTTTGGCCCTCAACAGCCTGATAATACCAGGCTACAGCAGCCCCACATTTGGCGCATCAAAAGATGTGCCAATTGTGGCACTTTACCCGGCTCTTCCCACTGCCCTGTAGCGGTGGCAAGTGGGGTAATAAGGGGTTAATGTCACCGATGATTGCACGGTGACAATAAGCCCGGTTAATAATGGAGAGGTGTCAATAAGACACCGATCCATTATTAATCCCAAAGTTATTAAATGTATAAAAAAAAGACAAAGCAAGAAAAAAGTCTTTTAATGAAATAAAAGAGACAACACAGTTTTCATTAATTTTATTATACACTCATTCCTGCGACGCCATCGATCTCCTGTAAAAAAAGAAAAAAAACAAACCAACAGTATACCACCTGTCCGACGCAGTCCATAGTAACGACAGTCCCACGACGATCCAGCTCTGCTACATCGCAATGACAGGCAGAGCCTGTCATCGCAACGCAGCACAGCTGATTACCTGCTTCCCCGGCGGTGACGTCATCGGACTGACTGCTTTACGGCCGGGATTACCCAGCAGTCACTGCAGTTATCGCGAGAAACTGCATGTGACCGCCGGGGAAAGATGATGGCGGCCATGAAGCAGTCCAGCCCGTGACCGCCGGAGATCTTCTTCCAGGTAAGTGCCGCTGACTCCTGACAGACCCGACCGACGGACACTCACAGTGACAGTGACAAATCCGATTCCGGTATCCGATATGACGAAAATATCGGTACTCGCAATCGAAAGCCCGATACAGCTAATATCGGCCGATACCCGATATTTGCAGTATCGTATCGCTCAACACTAATAACCATGGTTAACAGAAGAGAAACAATGATGCGAAGCACCAGCCTCCTTTTAAAGTGTCCAGTGGTGTCATTCTTACTTAATCATGACAGATTGATCTCCAGCCATGTCCTCATCAACACCCACACCTGTGTTAATGGAGAAATCACTGAAAAGAGGTTAGCTGGTCCTTTTAAGGCAGGGCTGCAATGATGTTGAAATGTGTTTTGGGGGATAAAGTTCATTTTCTAGCCAAATATTGACTTTGCAAGTAATTGCTGTTAAGCTGATCACTCTTTATAACATTCTGGAGTATATGCAAATTGCCATTAGAAAAAGTGAAGCAGTAGACGTTGTAAAAATTAATATTTGTGTCATTCTCAAAACTTTTGGCCATTACTGTACATCAGTGTTCTTGCTTCAGACCTGCCACCTTCCTACTTTTGTTTTCCTGATTCCTTGGCTTCCAGCATGTTCTGCAGTGCCAGATTGTCTGCTGTTCTAATTGCAAGTGATTCAAGCCCTCATTGTACCACATTTGTCCAAATCCAAAAAATAAGTTCCAATGGAAGGCATATTTATTAGTATAATTTAACTTATTTATAAGCTTTATATATTTATATGTATATATGGATTTTTTGTATTTTTTATTAATACTCACTTTTTCATCACAAGATATCACCTTAATCCTAGCATTTCATCTCCTTTGTCTTCATTATATACTTTTAGGCTCTTTCTCTGGTAGTCCAGAACCCTATTTAATCATTAATTTAGACCGCTATTTCCTTGAGTAGTGTTTTCCCTACGCTGCAAAAAGAATCTTTGGCTCTGACACACTGACCCACTTTTTATGATAATCTTTTTCACACCTCTGCCGTGAACTCGGCAGAGGGGGGTTTCCATTTCCCGCCATTGGCTCTGTATTAATACACTCCTCATAATGCGCACTGTTCTTTCTGTTTTCAGATAAGTTCTCACATTCTTCTCTTGTCTCCTGTTCTTTTCTACCCCTTCTCCTCTTTTCTTTTTCTTCCTTTTTATTTGTATTGCTTATTTTTCTATTTATTTACTTTTTTAATTATTTTAACTTTTTATTATTGCTTTATTATTTACATATATATATATATATATTTTCATAATTTTTATATTTTGTATTTTTATATTACATTTTTTATTTTAAGTTTATTTTTCATTTCTCTATTTGATTTTTTTAATCCCCCCTTTTTACCTTTTTCTCCTCTCCCCCCTTTTTTCTCTTTTTCTTTCTCTCCGCTTTTTTCCTTTTTTCTCCTTTTTCCTTTTTTCTCTCTTTTTTTTCCTTATTTTTTCCTTTTTCTTCTTTTTTCTTCCTTACTGTTCCTTTCTGTTGTATCTTAACACATGTCCAGCTGCTCATTACTTTAAACATCTACTCATGCTCACTATTTGCACTTACCGCATACCGAATGAGTTGTATTCCATGTTTTCTCTTTCCATTTAATTCTTTACTTTTTATTCCAATCTATTTTTCTTATATTTTTATATCTATTTTACTTTTTTACTTTCCCCCTCTCTTTTTTGTCTGTTCACATCAAACTTAATAGTAGTAAAGCCCATAATTAGTGTTGAGCGATACTGCTCGATATCTAAAAATATCGTATCGAAATTGTATCTCCGATAGCACTAAATATCGTCGATATCCGATTTCGATACCGGAAGTCCAATGTAAGTCTATGGGAACAAAATATCGCAACTAAAAAAAACCTTTATTTCCTTGTAAACACTAAATATACACACATAGAATACATATATATATATACATGTCATTGTGACATATATATATATATATACATATATGTATAGTTTATACACTTCTACATAGTAAAATATCCTCTGATTCAATTGCCGGGTAAAGCCGCCTTCTGTGAAAAGACAGAAGCACCCGACATGAAATGACACTTGGTGTGCATAGGGTTAACCATGTCTTTTCATGTCGTTTGCAATCTGATTTGCACAAACAATTACATCAGTCTATGTGTGCAAAATTTCACACCTGTAGGGGTTAATTAAAGGTGTAAATTCGTTGTAAAAAAAACGGACTTTTTTGCTACGAATTTACACCTTTAATTAACCCCTACAGGTGTGAAATTTTGCACACTTACACTCATGTAATTGTTTGTGCAAATCAGATATCAAACTACATGAAAAGACATGGTTAACTTTATGTAAACCAAGTGTCATTTCATGTCGGGTTCTGCATTTTCACAAAAGCCGGCAATTGAATTAGCGGCTATTATACTATGTAGAAGTGTATGAACTATAAATATAAATATATATATGTGTCACAAATTCAATGACATGTATATATATATATATGAGGTGTAAAATTGCTGAAAAAAAATGCGTGGGCTCCCGCCCTATTTTCGCAACCAGACAGACAAAGCCAGTGAGTGGGGGCAGATAATAATAGCCCAGAGAGGGACCATTATTTTTGCCCCCCCCCGGCTACTAACATCTGCCCCCAGACACCCCAGAAAGGGCAAATCTCTAATTAGATTTGCCCTTTTTGGCACTTTGCCCGTCTATTCCCATTGCCCTGTAGCGGTGGCGAATGGGTTAATAAGGGGTTAAAATGACCTTGCAATTGAAAGGTCACTTTAAGCCAGGTTAATAATTGAGAGCTGTCAATCAGACAACTATCAATTATTAATCCTATTGTATGAAAGAAAAATCAAACACACACACTTTAATAAAAAAGAAGTTTAATGAAATAATCACACAGTTTTTGACCATATTTTATTTACCTGCTAAAACCATTTCCTGTAATAAAAATAAAATAATAAAGCAAAATTATTCTTACCAATCCGATGTACAGTCAGGTCCCACGGTGTAATCCATCAGAAAGGGTTAATGTTTACTGCAGGGACCGCAGCTAATGCTGCAGCCTCACAGTAAACCCCCAAATGAATGAGTTCCTCTCCTGGCTGACAGGAGAGGAAGTGGAAAGCTTAATTGATTGCTTTCCACTTTCACTTCAGGTCAGCCAGGGACACAATCAGTGACGTCAGAGGGAACTGGTTAACAAAAATAGGGATCCCCTCGAAAAAAAATGGCGTGGGGTCCCCCCTATTTTTGTTAACCAGCCAGATGAAGCAGACCGCTGAGGCCTGGTTTTTCAGGCTGGTAAGGATCCAATATCCATGGACCTTGCAAGCCTGATAATACCAGGCCACAGCAGTCTGCATATCTTGGCTGATTAACAAAAATAGGGGATCCCCTCGAAAAAAATTGGCGTGGGGTCCCCCCTATTTTTGTTAACCAGCCAGATGAAGCAGACCGCTGAGGCCTGGTTTTTCAGGCTGGTAAGGATCCAATATCCATGGACCTTGCAAGCCTGATAATACCAGGCCACAGCAGTCTGCTTAGCTTGGCTGGTTAACAAAAATAGGGGATCCCCACGAAAAAAAAAAACGGCGTAGGGGTCCCCCTATTTTTGTTAACCAGCCAAGTAAAATGCAGACTGCTGCGGCCTGGTATTAAAAGACTGTCAAGGCCCATGGATTTTGGCCCTCAACAGCCTGATAATACCAGGCTACAGCAGCCCCACATTTGGCGCATCAAAAGATGTGCCAATTGTGGCACTTTACCCGGCTCTTCCCACTTTCCCTGTAGCGGTGGCAAGCGGGGTAATAAGGGGTTAATGTCACTGTTGATTGCACGGTGACAATAAGCCCGGTTAATAATGGAGAGGCATCAATAAGACACCGATCCATTATTAATCCCAAAGTTATTAAATGCATAAAAAAAAGACAAAGCAAGAAAAAAGTCTTTTAATGAAATAAAAGAGACAACACAGTTTTCATTTCTTTTATTGTACTCTCATTCCTGCGACGCCATCGATCTCCTGTAAAAAAAGAAAAAAAACAAACCAACAGTATACCACCTGTCCGACGCAGTCCATAACGACAGTCCCACGACGATCCAGCTCTGCTACATCGCAATGACAGGCAGAGCCTGTCATCGCGACGCAGCACAGCTGATTACCTGCTTCCCCGGCGGTGACGTCATCGGACTGACTGCTTTACGGCCGGGATTACCCAGCAGTCACTGCAGTTATCGCGAGAAACTGCATGTGACCGCCGGGGAGAAGAGGATGGCGGCCATGAAGCAGTCCAGGACATGACAGCCGGAGATCTTCTGCCAGGTAAGTGCCGCTGACTCCTGACAGACCCGACCGACGGACACTGACAGTGACAGACCCGACCGACGGACACAGACAGTGACAGTGACAAATCCGATTCCGGTATTCGATAAGACGAAAATATCGAAACGAATTATCGAAAGGCCGATAGAGCTAATATCGGCCGATAGCCGATATTTACATTATCGTATCGCTCAACACTACTCATAATCCCACACTGATTTTTAAGAGTAATTTATCTAGGTGTTGAGGGTATTGTTTTAGGAATTCTTGAGGTAAAGGAAAATAAGTATTGTTTACCAGAACATCCCATTCTTCCCTTAGTTCATGGTCTACCTAATAGTGTTGAGCGATAGTGCTCGATATCTAAAAATATCGTATCGAAATTGTATCGCCGATAGCACTAAATATCGTCGATATCCGATTTCGATACCGGAAGTCCAATGTAAGTCTATGGGAACAAAATATCGCAACTAAAAAAAACCTTTATTTCCTTGTAAACACTAAATATACACACATAGAATACATATATATATATATATATATATACATGTCATTGTGACATATATATATACATATATGTATAGTTTATACACTTCTACATAGTAAAATTATCCTCTGATTCAATTGCCGGGTAAAGCCGGCTTCTGTGAAAAGACAGAAGCACCCGACATGAAATGACACTTGGTGTACATAGGGTTAACCATGTCTTTTCATGTCGTTTGCAATCTGATTTGCACAAACAATTACATCAGTCTATGTGTGCAAAATTTCACACCTGTAGGGGTTAATTAAAGGTGTAAATTCGTTGTAAAAAAACGGACTTTTTTGCTACGAATTTACACCTTTAATTAACCCCTACAGGTGTGAATCTTTGCACACTTACACTCATGTAATTGTTTGTGCAAATCAGATATCAAACTACATGAAAAGACATGGTTAACTCTATGTAAACCAAGTGTCATTTCATGTCGGTTTCTGCATTTTCACAAAAGCCGGCAATTGAATTAGCGGCTATTATACTATGTAGAAGTGTATGAACTATAAATATAAATATATATATATGTGTCACAAATTCAATGACATGTATATATATATATGAGGTGTAAAATTGCTGAAAAAAAATGCGTGGGCTCCCGCCCTATTTTCGCAACCAGACAGACAAAGCCAGTGAGTGGGGGCAGATAATAATAGCCCAGAGAGGGACCATTATTTTTGGCCCCCCCGGCTACTAACATCTGCCCCAGACACCCCAGAAAGGGCAAATCTCTAATTAGATTTGCCCTTTCTGGCACTTTGCCCGTCTATTCCCATTGCCCTGTAGCGGTGGCGAATGGGTTAATAAGGGGTTAAAATGACCTTGCAATTGAAAGGTCACTTTAAGCCAGGTTAATAATTGAGAGCTGTCAATCAGACAACTATCAATTATTAATCCTATTGTATGAAAGAAAAATCAAACACACACACTTTAATAAAAAAGTTTAATGAAATAATCACACAGTTTTTGACCATATTTTATTTACCTGCTAAAACCATTTCCTGTAATAAAAATAAAATAATAAAGCAAAATTATTCTTACCAATCCGATGTACAGTCAGGTCCCACGGTGTAATCCATCAGAAAGGGTTAATGTTTACTGCAGGGACCGCAGCTAATGCTGCAGCCTCACAGTAAACCCCCAAATGAATGAGTTCCTCTCCTGGCTGACAGGAGAGGAAGTGGAAAGCTTAATTGATTGCTTTCCACTTTCACTTCAGGTCAGCCAGGGACACAATCAGTGACGTCAGAGGGAACTGGTTAACAAAAATAGGGGATCCCCTCGAAAAATAATGGCGTGGGGTCCCCCCTATTTTTGTTAACCAGCCAGATGAAGCAGACCGCTGAGGCCTGGTTTTTCAGGCTGGTAAGGATCCAATATCCATGGACCTTGCAAGCCTGATAATACCAGGCCACAGCAGTCTGCATATCTTGGCTGATTAACAAAAATAGGGGATCCCCTCAAAAAAAATTGGCGTGGGGTCCCCCCTATTTTTGTTAACCAGCCAGATGAAGCAGACGCTGAGGCCTGGTTTTTCAGGCTGGTAAGGATCCAATATCCATGGACCTTGCAAGCCTGATAATACCAGGCCACAGCAGTCTGCTTAGCTTGGCTGGTTAACAAAAATAGGGGATCCCCTCAAAAAAAAAACGGCGTAGGGGTCCCCCTATTTTTGTTAACCAGCCAAGTAAAATGCAGACTGCTGCGGCCTGGTATTAAAAGACTGTCAAGGCCCATGGATTTTGGCCCTCAACAGCCTGATAATACCAGGCTACAGCAGCCCCACATTTGGCGCATCAAAAGATGTGCCAATTGTGGCACTTTACCCGGCTCTTCCCACTTGCCCTGTAGCGGTGGCAAGTGGGGTAATAAGGGGTTAATGTCACTGTTGATTGCACGGTGACAATAAGCCCGGTTAATAATGGAGAGGCGTCAATAAGACACCGATCCATTATTAATCCCAAAGTTATTAAATGCATAAAAAAAAGACACAGCAAGAAAAAAGTCTTTTAATGAAATAAAAGAGACAACATAGTTTTCATTTCTTTTATTGTACTCTCATTCCTGCGACGCCATCGATCTCCTGTAAAAAAAGAAAAAAAACAAACCAACAGTATACCACCTGTCCGACGCAGTCCATAACGACAGTCCCACGACGATCCAGCTCTGCTACATCGCAATGACAGGCAGAGCCTGTCATCGCGACGCAGCACAGCTGATTACCTGCTTCCCCGGCGGTGACGTCATCGGACTGACTGCTTTACGGCCGGGATTACCCAGCAGTCACTGCAGTTATCGCGAGAAACTGCATGTGACCGCCGGGGAGAAGAGGATGGCGGCCATGAAGCAGTCCAGGACGTGACCGCCGGAGATCTTCTGCCAGGTAAGTGCCGCTGACTCCTGACAGACCCGACCGACGGACACTGACAGTGACAGACCCGACCGACGGACACAGACAGTGACAGTGACAAATCCGATTCCGGTATTCGATAAGACGAAAATATCGAAACAAATTATCGAAAGGCCGATAGAGCTAATATCGGCCGATAGCCGATATTTACATTATCGTATCGCTCAACACTACTACCTAACACTCATAAAGATGTTTCCTCCCAACCCATTACATCCTATCACGCTAGTCTCCAGCATTCCTGTTCATCTTAAGGACAGTTTTACTGTGTTGCAAATATATGACAACTTTAATTGGGATTCAAAATGTTCTTTTTTTCATGATGTAGTGAATCTCTATTCGGTTATTCCACATCATCTTGCCACTCAGGCTATACAGCTCATATTGTCTAGAATTGAAAAAAATTATTGTACTTGTATTACAGTATTTATTAGGACACAATTTTCCATGTTTAATTTGGGATACTTTTTTTGCAAGTGGATGGAACTCTGATGGGCTCAAAATTTTCACCTACCATTGCTATTCAGTATATGGCCTGGTAGGAGGAAAAGTATATTTTTCACTAGAGTTGAGCGATACTTTCCGATATCCTAAAGTATCGGAATCGGAATGGTATCGCCGATATCACTAAAATATCGGCGATACCCGATACCGATACCGAAAGTCCCATGTAAGTCTATGGGAACAAAATATCGCAACTAAAAAAAACCCATTCTTTCCTTGTAAACACTAAATATACACACATAGAATACATATATATATATATACATGTCATTGTGACATATATATATACATATATGTATAGTTTATACACTTCTACATAGTAAAATATCCTCTCATTCAATTGCCGGGTAAAGCCGGCTTCAGTGAAAAGACAGAAGCACCCGACATGAAATGACACTTGGTGTACATAGGGTTAACCATGTCTTTTCATGTCGTTTGCTATCTGATTTGCACAAACAATTAAATCAGACTATGTGTGCAAAATTTCACACCTGTAGGGGTTAATTAAAGGTGTAAATTCGTTGTAAAAAAAACGGACTTTTTTGCTACGAATTTACACCTTTAATTAACCCCTACAGGTGTGAAATTTTGCACACATAGTCTGATTTAATTGTTTGTGCAAATTAGGCTGGAGTCACACACAACCACAAAAAATCGGTCCGTTTTAGACGGTCGACAATCGGATCAAAATAAAAACATCACACATCCTTCTGGCATCCGATTTTCCTTCAAAGATGCGATTTAATCGCATGTGTGTGTACCTTGTAACATCCGATTTTCATCCGACTTGCGAGATTTTCTCGCAGGCTTGCAAAACTGACATATAATGGATCCAAAAGAATAGTATTTAAATGCCAAAAGAAAGAATAGATATATACACATAGAGCACATATATATATATATATATGTCATTGTGACATATATATATACATATATTTATAATTCTTACACTTCTACATACTGTTATAGCCGCTAATTCAATTGCCGGCTTCAGTGAAATCACAGAAGCCGACATGAAATGATACATTGTTTCCACACATTTAACCATGTAATTTCATGTATTTTTATATATGTTTGAAACATACAATTACATGAGTATATGTGTGCTAAATTTCAGACATGTAGGGGTTAATTAAAGGTGTAAATTCGTTGAAAAAAAATGCGTGGGCTCCCGCTGTATTTTCTCCACCAGACAGACAAAGCAAGCGAGTGGGGGCAGATAATAATAGCCTAGGGAGGGTACATTTTTTTTGTGCCCCCCCTGGCTACTAACATCTGCCCCCAGACACCCCAGAAAGGGCAAATCTATAATTAGATTCGCCCTTTCTGGCACTTTGCCCGTCTATTCCCATTGCCCTGTAGCGGTGGCGAATGGTTAATAAGGGGTTAAAATGACCTTGCAATTGAAAGGTCACTTTAAGCCAGGTTAATAATTGATAGCTGTCAATTAGACAACTATCAATTATTAATCCTATTGTATGAAAGAAAAATCAAACACACACAGTTTAATAAAAAATAAGTTTAATTAAATAATCACACAGTTTTTGACCATATTTTATTTTCCTGCTAAAACCATTTCCTGTAATAAAAATAAAATAAAAAAGCAAAATTATTCTTACCTATCCCATGCACAGTCAGGTCCCACGGTGTAATCCTTCAGAAAGGGTTAATGTTTACTGCAGGGACCGCAGCTAATGCTGCAGCCTCACAGTAAACCCCAAATGAATGAGTTCCTCTCCTGCCTGACAGGAGAGTAAAGGCTGGGTGTCACATAACGATACACCAGCGATCCCGACAACGATTTGCACTTGTCAGGATCGCTGGTGTATCGCTACATGATCGCTGCTGAGCTGCCAAACAGGCAGCTCAGGCAGCGATCTGGGACAGCGACACTGCGGGTAACATCGCTTAAGGGCCCGTCTCACATAGCGATTTCGCTACCGAGATCGCTGCTGAGTCACTAGTTTTGTGACGCAGCAGCGAGCTCACCAGCGATATCGCTGTGTGTGACATTCAGCGACGATCAGCCCCCTGCCGGGTATCGCTGATCGTCGCAGAAATGTCAGGACCTTTTTTTGATCGCTGGTTTCCCTCTGACAGGCACGCATCGCTGCGTGTGACAGGCGGGAGACCAGCGATCCGCTGGTAACCAAGGTACACAGCGGGTTTCTAGGCACAGCCCCGCGCCTGGAAACCCGCTGTGTACCTTGGTTACCAGCGGATCGCTGGTCTCCCGCCTGTCACACGCAGCGATGTGTGCCTGTCAGCGGGAAACCAGCGATCAAAGGTCCTGACATTTCAGCGACGATCAGCGATACCCGGCAGGTGGGCTGATCGTCGCTGAATGTCACACACAGCGATATCGCTGGTGAGCTCGCTGCTGCGTCACAAAACTAGTGACTCAGCAGCGATCTCGGTAGCGATATCGCTATGTGAGACGGGCCCTTAAGTGGAAAGCTTAATTGATTGCTTTCCACTTTCACTTCAGGTCAGCCAGGGACACAATCAGTGACGTCAGAGGGAACTGATTAACAAAAATAGGGGTTCCCTTCGAAAAAAAAATGGCGTGGGGTCCCCCCTATTTTTGTTAACCAGCCAGATGAAGCAGACCGCTGAGGCCTGGATTTTCAGGCTGTTAAGGAGCCAAGATCCATGGACCTTGCCAGCCTGATAATACCAGGCCACAGCAGTCTGCATATCTTGGCTGATTAACAAAAATAGGGGATCCCCTCGAAAAAAATTGGCGTGGGGTCCCCCCTATTTTTGTTAACCAGCCAGATGAAGCAGACCGCTGAGGCCTGGATTTTCAGGCTGTTAAGGAGCCAAGATCCATGGACCTTGCCAGCCTGATAATACCAGGCCACAGCAGTCTGCATATCTTGGCTGATTAACAAAAATAGGGGATCCCCTCGAAAAAAATTGGCGTGGGGTCCCCCTATTTTTGTTAACCAGCCAGATGAAGCAGACCGCTGAGGCCTGGATTTTCAGGCTGTTAAGGAGCCAAGATCCATGGACCTTGCCAGCCTGATAATACCAGGCCACAGCAGTCTGCATATCTTGGCTGATTAACAAAAATAGGGGATCCCCTCGAAAAAAATTGGCGTGGGGTCCCTCCTATTTTTGTTAACCAGCCAGATGAAGCAGACCGCTGAGGCCTGGTTTTTCAGGCTGGTAAGGATCCAATATCCATGGACCTTGCAAGCCTGATAATACCAGGCCACAGCAGTCTGCTTAGCTTGGCTGGTTAACAAAAATAGGGGATCCCCTCGAAAAAAAAATGGCGTGGGGATCCCCCCTATTTTTGTTAACCAGCCAAGTAAAATGCAGACTGCTGCGGCCTGGTATTAAAAGACTGTCAAGGCCCATGGATTTTGGCCCTCAACAGCCTGATAATACCAGGCTACAGCAGCCCCACATTTGGCGCATCAAAAGATGTGCCAATTGTGGCACTTTACCCGGCTCTTCCCACTTGCCCTGTAGCGGTGGCAAGCGGGGTAATAAGGGGTTATTGTCACCGTTGATTGCACGGTGACAATAAGCCCGGTTAATAATGGAGAGGCGTCAATAAGACACCGATCCATTATTAATCCCAAAGTTATTAAATGTATAAAAAAAAGACACAGCAAGAAAAAAGTATTTTAATGAAATAAAAGAGACAACACAGTTTTCATTTCTTTTATTATACACTCATTCCTGCGACGCCATCGATCTCCTGTAAAAAAAGAAAAAAAACAAACCAACAGTATACCACCTGTCCGACGCAGTCCATAACGATAGTCCCACGACGATCCAGCTCTGCTACATCGCAATGACAGGCAGAGCCTGTCATTGCAACGCAGCACAGCTGATTACCTGCTTCCCCGGCGGTGACGTCATCGGACTGACTGCTTTACGGCCGGGATTACCCAGCAGTCACTGCAGTTATCGCGAGAAACTGCATGTGACCGCCGGGGAAAGATGATGGCGGCCATGAAGCAGTGCAGGACGTGACCGCCGGAGATCTTCTGCCAGGTAAGTGCCGCTGACTCCTGACAGACCCGACCGACGGACACTGACAGTGACAGTGACAATCCCGATTCCGGTATCCGATAAGACGAAAATATCGGAACTCGGAATCGGAATTCCGATACAGCTAATATCGGCCGATACCCGATATTTGCAGTATCGGAATGCTCAACACTATTTTTCACTCTTCCTATCCATTGTTTGATAATGTGGTTTGGTACGAACAATATTTCGATGACTTGCTCATCGTATGGACTGCCGACATATTCGTTCATCCCCCATTTGTTTCCTTTTGAAAGCAAATGATCTAGTTTAATATTCACAAAATTTTCCTTCCAGTTACAAACTTCATGGTGATCTGGTCAATTACAGAGTTTATACCTCATTGTTTAGGAAACATATTTCAGACATAACATAATTTACTTCTTGTCATCCTAGACAAACACTTTAAATCATTCCCTTATGGACAATCAAACATATTTGTTCTGAGAGCACACATTTAACTAGAAAAAGGAAAGTATTACCAAACAAATGGATA
>JARQOD010000003.1:127030868-127091738 GCA_033576555.1 Oophaga sylvatica
GGGTTTAGGGGGAGTGGAGGTACGTATTAGTGCAGAGGTTAGTCGAAAGTCGTTTGCAGAGCCAGCAGTGGGTTTTAGGCCGATAGATTAGAAATGAGAGGAGATGTAGGAGGGTCTGCACTGTGGAGAGCTTTGTGGGTAGAACCAGTACTTTGGTTTGAAAGCTGGGAGAGGCCAAAGAAATGGTTAGTGATAGAAGGAAGATAGAGAAGACATTGCCCCAACGGTACAAACAGGAGGGAGAGTTTAGGCTGCAGACTCGGTTGCCTGTAGCCTCCAGTTTGGCACCTGTTCGGAGCAGTGTGTTCAAAAGTCAAAACGTGCGCTCCCAGACTTGCACTGCGTGGTCCTTTTTTCACACACTTGCACATGATATTTGCTATGTGAAATGCAGCTGTGTATCAAAAATTAAAAATAGCTAAAAGTGTCAGTCACCTCAATACCAGAAATATGTGTAAACATGTGGGACAAAGCACGTAGTTGAGTTACAAAGACACACTGGAGATGTAGGCCAACCTACAGCAGCACCTACATCTTCAGTTGTGTTGAAGCTCTTCATCGAGCTCACACACACTGGTTTATGCTTCCTCACAGGATCGCCATGGAAGAACCTCGGCCACTGTTGTCCAGAGACAAACTGTTATTCCACACACAGCAGCAAGTTCCCTGTCATCCTCACACTCCCAGGCCACAAAACAGCCAGCGGTAGCACAGGCATGGGATAAAACACGGCCATACTCCGCAAACCATGCACGAGCACAGGCTCTGAATGCTGGCATTGCAAAACTCCTGTCCCTTGAAATGCTGTGATTCAGGCTGGTGGAGACAGACAGTTTCCGTAACTGAATATCATTGTCAATCCCACAATACAATGTGCCAAGCCGATTTCATTTCAGCAGGCAAGCCGTCCCTGGTCTGCAAAAGCATGTTGAGGGAAAAATTAAACATGCGCTACTAAAAGCCCTCAGTAGCAAGGTCCACCTGACCACCGATGCGTGGACCAGTACCCATTGTTATGATCTGCTACAACCAGTAAGGAAAGAAGGGAATTCTGTCCCTACAATACAACTAAGCTGAATCCCTACGATGTAACGGGGAACCTGATCCTGCGACCAGACCCGCTAAAGTCCTCATCTAGTGTGAACGAAGACCTATAGTTGCGAGGGAGTAATCCCTACAAGATCTAGGGACTGGGAGAAAAGGTGGACACCTCCTAGTCCTAACATAAATTGTAGCATGGATAATTAAACAGAAAAATAAATACTTTGTGATCCTAACATCAAGCAAAACTCACAGATTAAGGCACCTAAGCACCCGGCTAGCTTAACAGTAGATAATACAATGAAGTCAAGCAAAGCCAGAAGGGCGGAGCCAGACTAAATAGGGAAAAAAGGTCATGTGACCAGCAAACTGAAACAAAACCTAACAAGAGGGTTCTAACACCCATGGCCAGGGACAATACCTTTCCCTCACTGCCCATTGGGTCAATGTTGTGCAGCCGGGTACTGATCTTGCGAGTGGCGCTGTACGTGTTCTGCCAACTCCAAGGATTGCAGGAATCAAGTCTGTACACATTGATTCCTCGTCCTATTCCAGTTCCTCAGAATCATCGCTGCAGGAGCCGTCACGGTCTACCTCCACATGGACCCGTGAACGTTTACCTGTTGCGACCGATATGAGCACAGCCGTGTCCAAATGTCAACAGGCCATCCTGAAATTAATTTCCATGGGGAATCTTAGCCACACAGCGCAGGAGCTCTGTAATGCCATAAAGCAGGAGAGCGACGTGTGGTTTTTGGAAGAGAATCTACAGGCAGGCTTGGTAGTGTGTGACAATGGCCGAAATCTGGTGTCAGCTCTGGGCCTTGGCAACCTCACTCACATACCATGTCTGTCATATGTGCTCAACTTGGTCGTGCAGAGTTTTTTGAGGGACTATCCGGATCTTGATGCACTGCTGCACAAGGTCCGCCTAGAGTGCGCTCACTTGCGACGTTCCAGCATGGCCAGATCGCTGATTGCAGCTCTGCAACGCAGATTTCACCTTCATGAACATCGCATTATATGTGACGTACCCACCAGGTGGAATTCCTCGTTACATATGTTGGAGCGGTTGTGTGAGCAGCAGCCAACAGTAATGGAGTATCAGCTGCATCAGGCGCAGTCAACTCGCAATTTGCGGCGTTCACACTTCACCACTACTGAGTGGGCCTCTATAATAAGAATAATAATATTATTTATTTATATAGCGCCATAATATTCCGCAGTGCTTTACAGTTTAACAGTTTCAAAACACGAGTCATAAGTAACAACGTTAACAATACAATAATTAAAGCAAAATCAGCCGCCCCTGCTGGTGAAAGCTTACAATCTACAATGAGGTGTGGGAGATACAAAGTACAGGTGTTTATATACAATGGTGTTTTTACAATGATGGTCCAGCCATTTTAAGGAAGTGAGGGATGCATGGAGATAGTGAATGGGCTACACACACAGAATTACACATAGAATGACTTTGATTAGTGAATGTGATAGGCCACTGTGAACAAATGTGTTTTGAGGGAGCGCCTGAAACCATCCAAATTGCGGATAGTCCTAATTTCTTGGGGTAGAGCATTCCAGAGGATTGGCGCAGCGCGGGTGAAGTCTTGGAGTTGGGAGTGGGAGGTACGGATTAGTGCAGAGGTTAGTCGAAGGTCGTTTGCAGAGTGCAGCAGTCGGTTAGGCCGATAAATATAAATAAGGGAGGAGATGTAGGGGGGTGCTGCGCTGTGGAGAGCTATGTTGGTGAGAACCAGTAATTAGAATTGGATCCTATAATGAATGGGCAGCCACTGCCAGTGTAATGAGTGGCGAATAACTCTATGAAGGATATCTGCCACGTTTTGCGTGCGTTTGATGAGTCAACGCGGATGGCGAGTGCAGATGATGCACTAGTCAGCCTGACTGTCCCCCTTATCTGCCTGCTTCAAAAAACACTGCAAGCACTAAGGCATGAGGTTTTGGAAGAGGTGGAGGATGAGGAGTCACAAATTCCATCACCTTCTGGACAGTCAGCGCAACGTGGTTCTTCACAAAGGGCTGGAGGACTTTCAAAGTACCATGCTGTATCAACAATTGAACCTCCAGAGTCGCTGTCTATATTTTCATAACCATTACAAACTTTTAATGTATTTACAAAGCACATAATGTACATTTTTTGTCTATCCTTTTGTAATGCTATTGTGTTTCCATAAACTGATGTTACAGAATTATGATACAAAGTTTTTAAATTTTGAGTTTTAAATTTTGTAAATTTATATGTATTTGAAGGACTTTGTGAGGAGGAGTCAATGGAGGAGGAAGACATCGCTCCAGAGGGAGGTAGACAATGCTCTAGTCAGTATGTAGACCAAGGGTGGGGTGATGCACAGCAGGCGGAGATGACGCCTCTTGCAGGGGACAACGTTTCTTGGCCAGTTGGGAGTCTGCAGCACATGGTTGATTTCATGCTGCAGTGGCTGAGAAACGACCGCCGCATCGAACACATTCACACCACGTCTGATTATTGGGTGTACACCCTCCTAGACCCTCGCTACCGGACAACTTACAAAGCCTCATCACACCGTTGAACCGGGAGCGTAAAATGCGGAAGTACCAAGACACACTGGTGCAATCCATAATGTTCTCCATTCCAGCCGAGAGCACTGCTGCTGCTACTGATTTACAAAGCAGCTCTGTGCGTCGAGGCAGTGGAGACAGCTCTGCAACAAGAGGGAGCACAAGCAGCGCCTCTGCACAGGGCAAGACCAGTATGTTCCAAATGTGTCGAAGTTTTGTGGCAGCGCCACCAATGTCTACACCATCCGAGACGGCTCCAGTCAGCAGGAGGCAACATTTCCGTAAGATGGTTACAGACTACATGTCTTGCCCTCTCAGTGTACTCTCAGATGGCTCTTCCCCATTCAAGTTTTGTGTCTCTAAGCTGGATACATGGCCAGAGCTTAGCCAGTATGCATTGGAGGTGCTGGCTTGATCTGCTGGCAGTGTATTATCGGAGCGCGTCTTTACTGCTGCAGGTGGTGTACTAACAGACCGTTGCATGCGACTATCCTACGATAATGTACAACGGCTTACTTTTCTGAAAATGAACTAGGCATGGATCTCGCCTGAATTTGCCTGTCCGGTTTCAGATTAACTAACTGGTTGACAACGTTTTCCATGTCTCCTGTTATGTTCATCTTTCTACCACCTGAGCTATACTCCCTGGGCTACAACACTGCCAGTTGCTGCTCAGAAGTGTCGTGTCCACAGACCAATACACAAGCTATAGTAATAGTGGGGTTCAGTAACGCCTGCTGTTCCCCTGCTGTGTGTCCGGCAAAAATTACTGCTACCTAGCTACACATGTTTAAAAAACATGACATGTTAAAGTGGCTAGTGCTACACATAGATATCAGGCTACACCCTTATTTCTAAGCTGTAAACAAGTGAAACGTCAAATTTAAAACCATTCAATGATTAGTGTTGGTAACAAATCTGTAACTAAATAATTGTGACATATTATGGCAGATATCCACATGTCTAACACAAATGCTAACACAAAAGCATACTTATGCTATAGGGTACTGATGGTGAACCTTCTCACTCCATAACTTTGACCAATCCAACTCACATCATGCCTCAAATGCTGCAATGTTGGAAGTGCATAATGTGGGTTGAACTTTGACAACAGCTGCAGTGCGAAGGTTATCCTTCTGTGTTCTTGGCTTTTAAATAAAAGCATACAAGTAAATATAATAATACATTGTTGATTAAGGGACATGATGTACACCTGTAATATTGTGCAAACAATGGATGTAGGACTATTCCTCTTCAACATTACTTATATTTGTGTCATTTGAAAAAATACATATTTTAGTTAAAAATTAAAAACCCATGTTCAGTAGCTGTGAAAGGCCCGTTTGTGTACTTCTATATTGTTTGCAACCAATGTATTGTATACGGATGGAAGCGCGTCACACTAATAGATTAGATTTATTTTAAATGGAATGTAGCAGAACCAATTGGAGATAAATGAAAAGGATGAGCCACTGAGACACGCTCAGCAGAGTACAAGCAGCAGTGCTTGAACATGTAACTGGAGCGTGATCTGCACTCAAAAAAGTAAAAAACACAGACTGAAGTGAACACTGAAACACAACTGTCCACAATCTGTGAAAAGCTCCTTTCTGTACTTCTATAGTGTTTGCAACCAATGTATTGTATACGGATGGAAGCGCGTCACACTAATAGATTAGATTTATTTTAAATGGAATGTAGCAGAACCAATTGGAGATAAATGAAAAGGATGAGCCACTGAGACACGCTCAGCAGAGTACAAGCAGCAGTGCTTGAACATGTAACTGGAGCGTGATCTGCACTCAAAAAAGTAAAAAACACAGACTGAAGTGAACACTGAAACACAACTGTCCACAATCTGTGAAAAGCTCCTTTCTGTACTTCTATAGTGTTTGCAACCAATGTATTGTATACGGATGGAAGCGCGTCACACTAATAGATTAGATTTATTTTAAATGGAATGTAGCAGAACCAATTGGAGATAAATGAAAAGGATGAGCCACTGAGACACGCTCAGCAGAGTACAAGCAGCAGTGCTTGAACATGTAACTGGAGCGTGATCTGCACTCAAAAAAGTAAAAAACACAGACTGAAGTGAACACTGAAACACAACTGTCCACAATCTGTGAAAAGCTCCTTTCTGTACTTCTATAGTGTTTGCAACCAATGTATTGTATACGGATGGAAGCGCGTCACACTAATAGATTAGATTTATTTTAAATGGAATGTAGCAGAACCAATTGGAGATAAATGAAAAGGATGAGCCACTGAGACACACTCAGCAGAGTACAAGCAGCAGTGCTTGAACATGTAACTGGAGCGTGATCTGCACTCAAAAAAGTAAAAAACACAGACTGAAGTGAACACTGAAACACAACTGTCCACAATCTGTGAAAAGCTCCTTTCTGTACTTCTATAGTGTTTGCAACCAATGTATTGTATACGGATGGAAGCGCGTCACACTAATAGATTAGATTTATTTTAAATGGAATGTAGCAGAACCAATTGGAGATAAATGAAAAGGATGAGCCACTGAGACACGCTCAGCAGAGTACAAGCAGCAGTGCTTGAACATGTAACTGGAGCGTGATCTGCACTCAAAAAAGTAAAAAACACAGACTGAAGTGAACACTGAAACACAACTGTCCACAATCTGTGAAAAGCTCCTTTGTGTAGTTCTATAGTGTTTGCAACCAATGTATTGTATACGGATGGAAGCACGTCACACTAATAGATTTGATTTTTTTTTCTAATATAATGGAGCTGCACCAATTCCACAAAATAAAAAAAAATAAAAAAAAAAAAGAGTCAGTGACACGTGCAGATGCCTACAAACAGCGGTGGATGCAGAGCAAACTGCAGCGTCACCTGCACTGTCACACACACACCTTGCACAGAGCTGTTAAAACAACACTGGCAAAATGAAGCTTTACACAGCGGTTGGTAAACTAGCCTGCCTCAAGCACAGTAGTACACAAAATCGCAATATCTAACTGTCCCTCAGAGTGAGCAGAGTAGCGTTCTGTCCCTTACTGAGTTCACAGCACAGTGACGCTAAAATGGCGGCGGCGCCTTTTATAGTGCATTCTGACATCATTTCAGCAGCCAATCACAGCCATGCCATTAGTTAAGATGACCGCAGCATTACAGGATGTGCCCACACTTCGTAGGATTCCTCATTGGCTGACTAAAATCACATTGCCTCTCAAAGAATTATGGGAACTTCCGATTCCGGTATACGATATGGAAAAAGTATCGGAATTAAGTATCGGAATTCCGATAACGCGAATATCGGCCGATACCCGATACTTGCGGTATCGGAATGCTCAACATAGTTGTGACACAATCAGAATTCTTAAATGCAGTATGAAGCAAGGCTCAGAAAGCTAATACCACCCACACCAGGCTCTCTATGTACACAGTCTAATGACAGTAAGCTGCTTATCGCAGGAGGGGATGTAGCTGAATGCCTTGGATTCAAGCCACAGCAATGGTAATTATTGATAAAACCTTCACAGTAAATAAACAACAGCACACAGCCTGATATGTGACACATCTTTGAATTCAGTATAGCCTCTACCTCATGCTGTCTTCAGATAACATAGCAAGAACCTGCTGTCAGATTCCATTTAACCTATCATGAAAGGTTGAAGCACTGCTCTTTGCCTGTCAGACAGGCAGGATTTGCCCAGCTGCCCATAGGTATTCACAAACAGCTGTCTGTATCTCAATATTATTTGAAGGCATCTATAGTACAAAGAGTTAAATGTTCAGGGACCCGGAGCCAATAGTCAAGACTATCCAGCAAGGATAATTACTTAGAAAAAAGAGATAGAGATAAGATATGGGATGATGATTTGTACAAAAGATTGAGTAGCTTTACTAAGAGTAAAGAGTATCCCTTGTGCCTGGCGGTAGGAGAATGAGCAGGAGTGTTTGTCTTTCCTCCACCCTCAGAAGATGACCTTTTGCAAATGCCAGGTTGCTTTCAGCAAAAGATACGGCTGATTGTTCATTAAAGATAATTCCATTTGATGAACCAGCCACATCCGTCATTTAGGCTTTACCCTCAAGTCTAAATCAGTTGTGTGACTCTCACAAACAACCGGTAAAGCAACCAGGGTCGGCGAGAAGGAAACAAAGATGGTGCTGACCCAGGACGTCTAATCCAATAATGTTATAAGAGGGATTACTGAGGGAATAAAGCAAGGTTATTTCAGCAAGAAGATATATGATATGTGAAAGAAACATCACCTTAACACCCAGTGCACAATATCCATATAAACACATTCTGTGAGAGGGCTTATTTCTGAATAATAATTAAATGGAGGCAAAAATTATGAAACATCATTTACTGCTTTCTTTACAGAGTTCCACCTTTATCTGTCAGCGTTCACCTTCTACATAGCAGTCATCATACAGGACCTGCACAATTTGCTTTAAGTGAAATGGACAAAACATATTTATTTCATGCACATGTCCCCAGTGACCCATCAAGTGTGTGGTTTTTAATGTAATGTGTTTGTATTGTTGCTCCTGTACACATGTACACAATGAAGTTCAGCACCTTCTGTATGTATATACAGTGCTCACCATGAATGAATACACCACATAAGATGTTAATCATTATCTCATTTAACACAAGAACAATTTCCAACATTTTGACAAGACTGAGTTTCATGGAACACTTTTTAACCCCTTTCTGATATCGGACGTACTATCCCATCCATGGTACCTGGGCCCGTATGACCGTGGGATAGTACGTAATGCCCTTTAATGCGACGCCGCGACTTAAGTCACGGTGATGGCATTAAAATTCCGACGCCATCTTAGCTGGAGGAATATGGTGTTGGCATCCTAGGGCCCGGCCAATTCTGAACAGCAAATCCCAACTTTTCTCATTGTTTCAGCCAATCTGATTTCTGCCATTTTTTTTTCACGCCCCTTTCCACCACCTCCGTGTGCACATCCAGCAGCTGCAGAACTTTGATAAGTGACACCGTTCACTTATCAGAGCTCGTGCCTGTCATTTTTTTTTTCACGCCCCTTTCCACCACCTCCTTGCGCACATCCAGCAGCCGCGGAACTTTGATACGTGACACCGTTCACTTATCAGAGTTCGTGCCTGCCGGTTTTTTTTTTCACGCCCCTTTCCACCTCCTTGCGCACATCCAGCAGCTGCGGAACTTTGATACGTGACACCGTTCACTTATCAGAGGTCATGCCTGCCGTTTTTTTTATTTTTTCACGCCCCATCACCTCCGTGCGCACATCCAGCAGCTGCGGAATTTTGATAAGTGACACAGTTCACTTGTCAGAGCACGTGCCTGCTGTTTTAGACTTTTTTCACAGGCATTTTTTTTCCCTATTTGCTTCTTTTTCTTTTAGCTTTTTCTTTTCAGAATAGTTTGCACCAAGCACTATCCCCACCACACACACAGTTATAAACAAAGTACACACAAAGCACCACATTCATAAAAAAAATGTCCAGCCCACGTTCATCCCAACAGCGCTATTCAGTGGAGGAGGCATATGCTTTCCTTGCCTCCGACACTGATAGCAAGGGTGAGGATCCCACATTTCTTTACTTTTCAGATTCTTCATCCTCATCTTCTTCTTTCTCCTCCTAATCATCTTCCTCCTCGCTTCCTGTGGTACCCTCACGCAGACGTCACAGGACAGAAGATGAGGCAGCGCCCACTCCTGAATATGAACCAGCGCACCCCTCTTTGGACCTCGCCCCCCGAAAATTACGAGCCACTGATTCCTGATTTTGTGGCAGAATCAGTAATCAAGTTTGACACCACCGGTCTCACAGAAATAGACTTTTTCAAAGTCTTTTTCTCTGAGGATTTTATTAACCTCATGGTGGAGCAAACTAATTTATATGCTCGGCAATTTTTGGCGCAAAACCCCTAGTCATCATTTTCTAACTGGTCTCCTGTAGACGCAGTTGAAATGATGCAGTTTTGGGGCCTGGTCCTCCATATGGGGAAGAAGGGAGAAATTCGGCAATATTGGAGTGTTAATATTTTATACAACACTCCAGTGTTCCGAATGATCATGACGCATTTTGAGGCCATCCACAAATTCCTGCATTATAATGATAATGCACAGTGTCCCCCATGAGATGACCCCAACTTTGACAGTCTGTTCAAAGTTCGGCCGGTCAACCAACACTTCAGCAAAAAGTTTGCTGAAATGTACATGCCCCAAAGGGACATCTGCGTGGATGAGTCCTTGGTTCATTTTAAGGGAAGGCTCAGATTCCGTCAGTACCTGCCCAGCAAGAGGGCCAGGTACGGAATCAAACTCTATAAGCTGTGTGAGAATACCTCAGGGTACATCTACAGTTTTAGAGTTTACGAAGGAATGGACACCAGGATTGAACCCCTTAAGTGTCCCCCCGTCCTGGGAGTGAGTGGGAAAATTGTGTGGGATTTGGTGCACCCACTGCTGGATAAACATTATCACCTTTACACCGATAAATTTTATTCCAGCATCCCACTCTTCAAATCCCTCTCTATGCGAGGTACTGCAGCCTGCGGTACTGTCCACAAAAATCAGAGAGGCCTCCTGAAGACGCTACTTGGGCAGATGCTCAGAAAGGGTGAGAGCAGAGCCCAATGTAGCGACCATCTGCTGGTAGTCAAGTACAAGGACAAGAGGGATGTCCTTCTCTTGACCAACATACACAGTGATGGCAGCGCCCTTGGCACAGTACGAGGTACCTCTACACACGTCCGCAAACCAGACTGTATTTGGGTACAACAAACACATGGGGGGTGCTGATCTCTCTGATCAACTCTTCCAGCCATACAGTGCTTTGAGAAAGGCAAAGGTGTGTTACAAAAAGCTGTCTGTGCATATCCTACAAATGGCAATGCTCAACGCTTTCCTGCTGTCACAATGTGCACGCCACAGCGATACGTCGTACCTTCAGTTTCAGGAGGTAGTGGTTAAGGCCCTGATGTTTGGCACTCCGGAAGGAGCAGGCCCCAGTACATCCGGAACTGAAGGTTCTCGTATCATACCAGGTCAGCATTTCCCTGGGGTGGTCCCGCCAACTGGAGAAAAAGGTAAGCCGCAAAAAAGGTGCTGAGTGTGTTACAAAAGGAGAATACGCAAGGACACCACTTACCAATGCGACACCTGCCCCGAAAAACCTGGCCTGTGTATGAAGGATTGCTTCAAATTGTACCACACCTCCATGCACTACTAATTTACTTTACAGGAAACAGATTAGTTCTAAAAGGGGGGCACATCTAGATAAGTTCCTTGGGAGTCTATTTTCAAAATTATGTCACTTGTGGTTTTTTTTTACTGTTTAGGCACATCACGGGCTCTGCAAACAGAACATGACGCCCGTAGACCATTCCATCAAAGTCTGCATTCCAAAATGTCACTACTTCCCTTCTGAGCCCCGACATGTGCCCAAACAGTTTTTTCCCACATATGGGGTACCAGTGTACTCAGGACAAATTGGACAACAACTTTTGGTGTCCAATTTCTCCTCTTACCCTTGGGAAAATAAAAATTGGGCACTAAAACATCATTTTTGTGAGGAAAAAAGTAGGATTTTTTATTTTCACACATGGGCATTATAAACTTTAGTGAAACACTTGGGGGTCAAAGTGCTCACCACACACCTAGATAAGTTCCTTAGGGGGTCTAGTTTCCAAAATGGGGTCACTTATGGGGGGTTTCCACTGTTTAGGCACATTAACGGCTCTCCAAACGCTACATGGCGTCTGTTCTCAATTCCAGTCAATTTTGGTTTGAAAAAATCAAACAGCGCTCTTCGACTTCCGAGCTCTGCCGTGTGCCCAAACAGTGATTCCCCCCCACATATGGGATATCAGCGTACTTAGGACAAATTGGTCAACAACATTTGTGGTCCAATTTCTCCTCTTACCCTTTGGAAAATAAAAAATTGGGGACTAAAACATCATGTTTGTGGAAAAAATGATTTTTTTTTCACGGCTCTACATTATAAACTTGTGTGAAGCACTTGGGTGTTCAAAGTGCTCACCACACATCTAGATAAGTTCCTTAGGGGGCCTAGTTTCCAAAATGGGGTCACTTGTGGGGGGTTTCCACTGTTTAGGCACATTAACGTCTCTCCAAACGCGACATGGCGTCTGTTCTCAATTCCAGCCAATTTTGGTTTGAAAAAGTCAAATGGCGCTCTTCGCCTTCTGAGCTCTGCCGTGTGCCAGAACAGTGGTTCCCCCCACATATGGGGTATCAGCGTACTCAGGACAAACTGGGCAACAACTTTTGTGGTCCAATTTCTCCTCTTACCCTTGGGAAAATAAAAAATTGGGGATTAAAACATCATGATTGTGGAAAAAATGTGATTTTTTTTCACAGCTCTACATTTTAAACTTCTGTGAAGCACTTGGGGGTTCAAAGTGCTCACCACACATCTAGATAAGTTCCTTGGGGTCTAGCTTCCAAAATGGGGTCACAATCAAACGGCGTTCTTCGCCTTCCGAACTCTGCCGTGTACCCAAACAGTGGTTCCCCTCACATATGGGGTATCAGTGTACTCAGGACAAACTGGGCAACAACTTTTGTGGTTCAATTTCTCCTCCTACCTTGGGAAAATAAAAAAATGGGGACTAAAACATCATGTTTGTGGAAAAAAAATATGATTTTTTTTTTCACGGCTCTACATTATAAACTTGTGTGAAGCACTTGGGTGTTCAAACTGCTCACCACACATCTAGATAAGTTCTTTAGGGGGCCTAGTTTCTAAAATGGGGTCACTTGTGGGGGGTTTCCACTGTTTAGGCACATCAGGGTCTCTCAAAACGCGACATGGCGTCTGTTCTCAATTCCAGCCAATTTTGGTTTGAAAAAGTCAAATGGCACTCTTAGCCTTCTGAGCTCTGCCCTGTGCCCGAACAGTGGTTCCCCCCACATATGGGGTATCAGCATACTCAGGACAAACTGGACAACAACTTTTGTGGTCCAATTTCTCCTCTACCCTTGGGAAAACAAAAAATTGGGGATTAAAACATCATGTTTGTGGAAAAAATGTGATTTTTTTTCCCAGCTCTACATTATAAATTTGTGTGAAGCACTTGGGGGTTCAAAGTGCTCACCACACATCTAGATAAGTTCCTTGGGGTCTAGCTTGAAAAATGGGGTCACAATCAAACGGCGCTCTTCGCCTTCCGAACTCTGCCGTGTGCCCAAACAGTGGTTCCCCCCACATATGGGGTATCAGTGTACTCAGGACAAACTGGGCAACAACTTTTGTGGTTCAATTTCTCCTCTTACCCTTGGGAAAATAAAAAAATGGGGACTAAAACATGTTTGTGGAAAAAATATGATTTTTTTTTCACGACTCCACATTATAAACTTGAGTGAAGCACTTTGGCGTTCAAAGTGCTCACCACACATCTACATAAATTTCTTAGGGGGCCTAGTTACCACTGTTTAGGCACATCAGGGGCTCTCCAAACGCGACATGGCGTACAATCTCAATTCCAGTCAATTTCGGTTTGGAAAAGTCAAACGGAGCTCCTTCCCTTCCGAGCCCTGCTGTGCGCCCAAACAGTGGTTTTCCACCACATATGGGGTATCAGCGTACTCAGGAGAAATTGCACAACAAGTTTGTCTGTCCATTTTCTCTTTTTTCCCTTGTGAAAATAAAAAAAGTTTGTAAAATATCATTTTTGTGACTAAAAAGTTAAATGTTCATTTTTTCCTCCTGTGAAGCACCTGAAGGGTTAATAAACTTCTTGAATGTGGTTTTGAGTACCTTGAGGGGTGCAGTTTTTAGAATGGTGTCACTTTTGGGTAGTTTCTGCCATATAGACCCCTCAAAGTGACTTCAAATGTGAGGTGGTCCCAAAAAAAATGGTTTTGTAAATTTTGTTGTAAAAATGAGAAATCGCTGGTCAACTTTTAACCCTTATAACTTCCTAACAAAAAAAAAATTGTTTCCAAAATTGTGCTGATGTAAAGTAGACATGTGGGAAATGTTATTTCGTAACTATTTTGTGTGACATACAGTACAGACCAAAAGTTTGGACACACCTTCTCATTTAAAGATTTTTCTGTATTTTCATGACTATGAAAATTGTACATTCACACTGAAGGCATCAAAACTATGAATTAACACATGGAATTATATACTTAACAAAAAAGTGTGAAACAACTGAAAATATGTCTTATATTCTAGGTTCCTCAAAGTAGCCACCTTTTGCTTTGATGACTGCTTTGCTCACTCTTGGCATTCTCTTGATGAGCTTCAAGAGGTAGTCACCGGAAATGGTCTTCCAATAATCTTGAAGGAGTTCCCAGAGATACTAAGCACTTGTTGGCCCTTTTGCCTTCACTCTGCGGTCCATCTCAACCCAAACCATCTCGATTGGGTTCAGGTCTGGTGACTGTGGAGGCCAGGTCATGTGGCATAGCATCCCATCACTCTCCTTCTTGGTCAAATAGCCCTTACACAGCCTGGAGGTGTTGGTTGATGGTCCAACTAAAAGCAAACCAGATGGAATAGCATGCCGCTGCAAGATGCTGTGGTAGCCATGCTGGTTCAGTATGCCTTCAATTTTGAATAAATCCCCAACAGTGTCACCAGCAAAGCATCCCAACACCATCACACCTCCTCCTCCATGCTTCACGTTGGGAACCAGGCATGTAGAGTCCATCCGTTCACCTTTTCTGCATCGCACAAAGACATGGTGGTTGGAACCAAAGATCTCAAATTTGGACTCATCAGACCAAAGCACAGATTTCCACTGGTCTAATGTCCATTCCTTGTGTTCTTTAGCCCAAACAAGCCTCTTCTGCTTGTTGCATGTCCTTAGCAGTGGTTTCCTAGCAGCTATTTTAACAAGAAGGCATGCTGCACAAAGTCTCCTCTTAACAGTTGTTGTAGAGATGTGTCTGCTGCTAGAACTCTGTGTGGCATTGACCTGGCTCTAATCTAAGCTGCTGTAAACCTGCGATTTCTGAGGCTGGTGACTCAGATAAACTTATCCTCAGAAGCAGAGGTGGCTCTTGGTCTTCCATTCCTGGGGCGGTCCTCATGTGAGCCAGTTCCTTTGTAGCGCTTGATGGTTTTTGCAACTGCACTTGGGGACACTTTCAAAGTTTTAACAAATTTTTGGACTGACAGACCTTTATTTCTTAAAGTAATGATGGCCACTCGTTTTTCTTTACTTAGCTGCTTTTTCTTGTCATAATACAAATTCTAACAGTCTATACAGTAGGACTTTCAGCTGTGTATCCACCAGACTTCTGCACAACACAACTGATGGTCCCAACCCCATTTACAAGGCCAGAAATCCCACTTAATAAAGCTGACAGGGCACACCTGTGAAGTGAAAACCATTCCCACACTTTTTGTTAAGTATATAATTCCACATGTGTTAATTCATAGTTTTGATGCTTTCAGTGTGAATGTACAATTTTCATAGTCATGAAAATACAGAAAAAGCTTTAAATGAGAAGGTGTGTCCAAACTTTTGGTCTGTACTGTATTTCATTGTTTTAAGGGCATAAAAACTCAAAGTTTGAAAATTACAAATGTTTCAAAATTTTCGCCTTATTTCCATTTTTTTCATAAATATACGCAAGTTAAATCAAATAAATGTTACCACTAACATGAAGTACAATATGTCACGAGAAAACAATCACAGAATCGCCAAGATCCATTGAAGCGTTCCAGAGTTATAACCTCATAAAGAGACAGTAGTCAGAATTGTAAAAATTGGCCCGGTCATTAACGTGCAGACAACCCTCGGGGGTAAAGGGGATAACTCATAACATGAAAGTAAGGTTAATAATATAACTTTCCTTACTGAATGAAGAGTGTTACTCAAATTAGTTGATGAAAAATTAAATACACCCCACATCAAAAACTGCTACATCTAATATTTTGCATGAACTCCTGTTATGAATGTGCTAGAGATGGTTTCTGAGCAGAGGCTCCCTCTGGTGGTTACAGACAGTACTGAACCTTTCAGCGAGGAATGGCAATCTGGGATCACGGACTGTTCTGATATAAGGGAGGTTCCCTCCCATGATGGTTGCTGGTGATCAATTGTTCTTGTCTCAATTGTGGTTCCTGGTTCATTTGGAAGTTTGCTGAGTCTTGCCTGCATCTTCTGCTATCATATAAGATATTTTCTGCTTTTATTTTTGTGCTTGCTTTTTGCATTGTTCCCTGCACTTGTGTGGAGGTCAGACAGGTCCCCTCTGGGGGCTTGTGCTCCTCTCAGTTTATCTGGAGCCACTGTTGTTTGTTCATTTGCTTTTTCCTGTTTTTTCAGTGGCTGCGGCTTAGTTTTGTTACACCAGAGATCTGATTAGGTGGTAGAGATCGTGTGATCTCAGGTGTTTTTGCAATCAGAAGAGTTGGTATTTTTTAGGGGTTTTTTTGGATTGCAGTGAGTATCCTTTCCTCTACTTTTCTGTCTAGACAGATTGGGCCCCAGCGTTTGCTCATTCTATTTTCTGTTTGTGTCCGTGCTTCTTCTTGTCTAACCGCCATTACATGTTTGGGGGCTTCCTATTTTCTTTGGGGATCTGCTCCGGGGCAGATAGCTTTCATCTTTCTGCCTTTAGGTGTAGTTATCTCTCAGGCTGTGACGAGGCGTCTAGGATCAACGTAGGAACGCTCCACGGCTACCTCTAGTTGTGTGGTTAGTTTAGTAATCTGCAACCCATTAGTTACCAACATCTCAGGTGTTCGGCTGCCCGGCTGTTGTTCCTGTCCTCCTCAGCTACCTAACATAACACTTCTGGCTGCACTACACATTAGCACAAATGATTTAGATTCTGAATTGTGGACTCCTGCCTGCATCACACAATTAGCACAAACTAATTAAATTCTGAAATGTGGACTCCTGCCTGCACTATAGAATAAAAAATTGAAAATGGGTGTGCACTCGGGTCAAAAGGAGTGTAAAGGTGCTGGTGAATTTGGACCCTAAGGTACCAAAGACAACTAAAGAAATGGAATTCACCGCACACACTACTGGAGTTAGATTGCAAAATTATAATTTATTGTGCTCCACACTGATGAGTAAAGTGCCACTTGAATAGGTAGAACATGCAAACATAGCATAGATACCCCTACATTCAAAGATACCCGACGTTTCGACCCTCCCGAGTCTTAGTCATGGAGTACTGAATGGTGGGTAACTCAGAATATGGGCACTTGTCGGGGCCAAACCACCAAAATCCCTATAAGTGGTCACCAGTGACTGTATTAGAATCAAACATATGTTGCATGACAAGAACGTATTGTACCAAATGGTCACAAAGTGGTTGCTTAGTCAATGTATGGGGGAAAATGGCGGCGCTCCCGCGCCCTGCCACAACTACTGGATGCGGCCGCAACCACTTTGTGACCATTTGGTACAATACGTTCTTGTCATGCACTTTACTCATCAGTGTGGAGCACAATAAATTATAATTTTGCAATCTAACTCCAGTAGTGTGTGCGGTGAATTCCATTTCTTTAGTTGCACTATAGAATAAGCACAAATTTTTAAGATTCTGAAATGTGAACTTTCTTGGCTGCCCCACACTATTATCACAAATGATTAAGATTCTAAAATGTGGACTCCTGCCTGCTCCACACTATTAGCACAAATGATTTTGATTCTGAAATGTGGACTCCTGCCAGCACTGTAGTATTAGCACAAATTATTAAGATTCTGAAATCTGGACTTCTGCCTGCACCACATTGTTAGCGCAAACAATTTTGATGCTGGAAGGTCAATTTGACAATAAACCACCTAAATATCTGACTACTTGTAGCAGCAGCAGGAGTAGCCGCTCTGCGCTGTTACACTGACAAAATGGCGCAAAAACAACATGTCCACTTTTTATATGGAGATGGACATATAACTTTGGCAGCCAATGACAGAAGCCCTTGTGTCTGGATGTTGTGGATGGTTCCTGCGCCCTGATTGGCTGCCGGAATCTCCACACGTTAAGTTAATAATAAAATAAAAAAATACAATCCACCACAAATCTGACATCTCCCACCCTCCCCTCATCAAACACGTTCCCCCGCTCATCATACAGCACCACTATCCCACCTAAAGTCCTAACAAAATCATTAGTGGAAACTCGACCATTTACTGATCTTTGGCTGAATTTTGCAGATTTTTAAGAAAACTGCCAGAGAATCTGAACACGAATCCGAATGTGCAATGTTGCCGAATTTGAGATTGGTGAACGTTTTCCGAACAAATTTGCTCATCTCTACCCAAGATTACATTATGCATAAGGAATTATACCACCCCCAATTCATAGTCCATTATCCCATATGATGTCTCTATTTTCATGAGGTCCACAGGATACATTCTGGTGTCATCATAGATACACACGGACCAGGACCTGCGACACCCAATCGGACCGGACCGACCCCGGGTGAGTATAATAAAACTTATTTTTCTTATCTTTCAGGTCGGATCTGGGGCTTATCTACAGCATTATAGAATGCTGCAAATAAGCCACAAAAGGCAGTGGTCGTATCTTAATACATCCAAAACTGCTGACAGGTTCCATTTAAGGGACTCCCACCATTTTTTCCATCAGTCTCTACTTTTAGTCGTTCTGCTCTACCCTTAATCCATATTCTATTATTTGTATTGCTGCATATTAGTGTTGTAATTGTTGTTTAATAAACTTTTTGGATTTTTATTTGAACCTCTTTTACATAGTAACATAGTTAGCAACATAGTAACATAGTTAGCAAGGCCGAAAAAAGACATTAACCCATCCAGTTCAGCCTATATTCCGTCAGAATAAATCCCCAGATCTACAATACAGACCAAAAGTTTGGACACACCTTCTCATTCAAAGATTTTTCTGCATTTTCATGACTATGAAAATTGTAGAATCACACTGAAGGCATCAAAACTATGAATTAACACATGTGGAATTATACATTACACTTTACAAAAAAGTGTGAAACAACTGAAAATATGTCTTACATTCTAGGTTCTTCAAAGTAGCCACCTTTTGCTTTGATTACTGCTTTGCACGCAGAAAAGGTGAACGGATGGACTCTACATTTGCCTGGTTCCCACCGTGAAGCATGGAGGAGGTGGTGTGATGGTGTGGGGGTGCTTTGCTGGTGACACTGTTGGGGATTTATTCAAAATTGAAGCGGTGAGCGGTCCAGCTCACCCCAAACCATCTCGATTGGGTTCAGGTCTGGTGACTGTGGAGGCCATGTCATCTGGCGTAGCACCCCAACACTCTCCTTCTTGGTCAAATAGCACTTACACAGTCTGGAGGTGTGTTTGGGGTCATCGTCCTGTTGAAAAATAAATGATGGTCCAACTAAGCGCAAACCGGATGGAATAGCATGCTGCTGCAAGATGCTGTGGTAGCCATGCTGGTTCAGTATGCCTTAAATTTTTGAATAAATCCCCAACAGTGTCACCAGCAAAGCACCTCCACACCATCACACCTCCTCCTCTATGCTTCACGGTGGGAACCACGCATGTAGAATCCATCCGTTCACCTTTTCTGCGTGCAAAGCAGTAATCAAAGCAAAAGGTGGCTACTTTGAAGATCCTAGAATATAAGACATATTTTCAGTTGTTTCACATTTTTTGTAAAGTGTAATGTATAATTCCACATGAGTTAATTCATAGTTTTGATGCCTTCAGTGTGATTCTACAATTTTCATAGCCATGAAAATACAGAAAAATCTTTGAATGAGAAGGTGTGTCCAAACTTTTGGTCTGTACTGTACATCCATGTAAAGAACCTAATAACTGTAAAATACAATATTGCTATGCTCCAGGAAGACATCCAGGCCTCTCGAACTCCTCGACTGAGTTCGCCATCGCCACCTCCTCAGGCAAGGAATTTCAGACTCTCACTGCCCTAACAGTAAAGAATCCTCTTCTATGTTGGTTGAAAAACCTTCTCTCCTCCAGACGCAGAGAATGCCCCCTTGTGACCGTCACCTTCCTTGGTATAAACAGATCCTCGGAGAGATATACCTTTAGGTCTCTCTATCCCAGTCAGATTGATCACAGAACCTATCCACTAGTATTCATTATTTATTGAGCCAAGGCGGCTACTGATAGAGACTCTCTCTTTTTGGTTTTAACTGTACACTGCCTGCTCGCTTCACCAGCCGTCATCTACTCAGTGGATGAAATCCAGAGGTCCCCATTGTAAGTCCAGATCTCTGTACAGGGATGAAAGGGTGAATGCCAGGGATCATCAGGGAACCTCTAAGTGGATTGGCTTGCTCAAAGTTTATCTATGAAAGCCCTATTAAAATCTGACAGGTTTCTGTGTACAGCTCATTCTTACATTCACAATGCTGAGAAATTAAGAGAACACTTAAATGTCACATTGGACTGCAATGAAAGAAAGATTCCATTTGAAAGTCTTTACTAAAATAAATTGTTTAATTCATTGAGACCAAAGTGAGGTATCGTCAGTTGAGAACAAAATCTCGAAGTGCATTCCCAGATCACTCCAAAAAATATATTAAAAAAATGTAAATCACATGTAAGTTTCATTTTCATGAATTTCATCATGACATTAACCTCAGTAGTTTGTATTCCCACCTTCATTCCCGCATGCAAAGTCTGGACATGCTCATGAGACATCTGATGGTGTCCTGGTGAAATCACCTCCCAGACCTGTATCAGGGCTTCAGTTAGTTCTTAAACAGTCTATTTCTCTGCTTGAACGCATTGGATGCATTTGTAACTAATGGCCAAAATGTTCTCAGCATAGAATCATAAATCATAGAATTTTAGAGTTTTAAGGGACCTCAAGGTCATCTTGTCCAACATCCTGCTCAATGTAGGCAGGATTCACTAAACCATCTCAGACAGATGTCTGTCCAGCCTCTGTCTGAAGACTTCCATTGAAGGAGAACTCACCAACTCTTGTAGCAGCCTGTTCCTGTCATGTATAGTGTACAGTTCCTATAGCGTCTTGTGCTTGGGTGCGAGGAAAACACAGGAGACATAGGTTGAAATAAAATGACTTGTATTACTTCATACAAGCATGCTGAAAAGTTCACACAGTTTGCAGGAACAGGACAGGAGACACAGCAGGCCAGAGTAACTTCAAGCACTACAGTAAATCTCCAAAGCAGGTTCAGGATCTCTTCTCTGTACCGTAATTCCTCTGCAAACATGGATTCACCAAACAGCAGGTTTCCAGAGTCCAAAAGTGTTCCAAGGTTCCTCAGTAGGGAATAGCTGGAGTACAAGTCCAAGGCTTCCAGGAGTCAGGTCACAGACTGACTGAGGCTTGATTCAGGAGCACTGATTGTTCAGCTGAGGCTGCTTAAGAAGCAAGAGGGAAGAATCAGGGCGGGAACATGAAAACTGGAAACTCCATATTAACTGAGGGCAAGAGCTGCAGAAAGACAGAAAGCAAAATGGCCGACGGAAAACTGAGTTTCAAGGAACATGTCAACAGAGACAAAGAACCTTACATTATTCCCCCCTTAGGGACAACCTCCGGATGACCTCAGACCAGGCTTGTCAGGGTACCTCTGATGAAACTGGCGGAGCAGGCGAGGAGCATTTACATTATTGACTGGTTCCCATGAGTTGTCCTCCACTGGGTAGCCCTGCCATTTAATCAAATATTGCAACTGATTTCTGTACAACCTGGAATCTAGAATCCTTTCCACCATAAATTCTTCCTGACCATCGACCAGCACTGGGTCAGGGCAAGGAGAAGAACGTCCAGGAAACGTATTGGGTGTTGCAGCCTTTAGTAGGGATACATGAAAGACAGGGTGGATTCTCATAGTTCTGGGCAGTTGAAGACGACAAGCAACAGCACTTATAATCTTATTGATCTTATAAGGTCCAATGTACTTATGTCCCAATTTAGACGATGGAATCTTTAATTTAAGATTTCTGGTTGACAGCCAGACCAAATCTCCTACCTTGAAAGCTGGTGCAGGTTTACGAAATTTATCTGCTGCTTTCTTGTACCTTTCCTGAGCCAATTCTAGATTTTCCTTTAGAAGATCCATATTCTTTTGTAAAGAAGTGATTCTTTCAGCCACTGCCGGCAAGGGCGTATCTATGGGAAATCGAGGAAGAATGTTAGGATGATAACCTAGATTGGAGTAAAAAGGAGACTGCTTAGTGGAGGCGCTCTGAGAGTTGTTATAAGAGAACTCAGCAAGTGGAAGTAGATCCACCCAATCATCCTGTAGGTGGCAGATAAAACAGCGGAGATACTGCTCCAGGGTCTGATTGGTTCGTTCTGTCTGTCCATTAGTCTGGGGATGAAAAGCAGAAGAAAGGTTTACTTTAATTTTCCAATGCTGCACAGAAATTTTGTCAAAACCTTGAAGTGAATTGCACCCCTCGATCCGAAATGACCTCATCCGGTACTCCATGTAAGCGAAACACATTCTTAATCATCAAGTCTGATGTCTGTTTTGCAGTGGGTAAGCCCACACAAGGGATAAAATGAGCTGCCTTTGTTAGACGGTCAACCACCACTAGAATGGTGTTCTTCCCTTGAGAGGTTGGTAACTCCACAATGAAGTCCATAGAAATGGATCCCCACGGGCGGGACGGGGTGGGAAGAGGTTGCAACAGACCAGTTGGTGAGGAGCGAGGTGTTTTGCATCTTGCACAGACTTCACATGAGGTGACATAGTTTAAGACATCTTTCCTGTAAGTGGGCCACCAAAAGAAACGAGAAAGAAATTCTTGTGTCTTTAGAATTCCCCTATGCCCGGCTATCTTGGAATCGTGGATGAGTTGCAATACTCTCAATCTGACTGTTTCAGGTGTATACAGACGTTGTCCCTGAATCCACACACCATTCTTAAAGACAAGACTTACGTCCCTTGGGGGTTGAGCCAACAAAGAATCCGCATGGTATGCTTCCTTGATGTCCTTAAGTAGGTCTTGATTATGAATCACTCCAGGAATCTAGAGTCAGGAAGAATAGTCTTAGGAGGAGTAAGTGGACGTGTCTCTGCTGAATGAATCCTAGAGAGTGCATCAGCCTTTCCATTGCGCGATCCTGGTCTATAAGAAATGACAAAATTAAATTGGTTTAGGAAAAGATTCCACCGAGCCTGGCGAGGAGTCAGGCACTTAGCCGACCTGATAAATTCAAGGTTACGATGGTCTGTGAGGACGACTATTTGCTGTGCAGCTCCCTGAAGAAGGTGTCTCCATTCCTTGAAGGCGGCAATAATGGCCAACAATTCTCTATTGCCCACATCGTAGTTCCTCTCAGCCGAAGACAACTGCTGGGAAAAGAAGGCACAGGGATGCAAGACATTCTTCTCACCTGTTCTCTGAGAGAGTATAGCTCCAACGGCACAGTCTGAAGCATCCACCTCTATTATGAAGGCAAGCTCGGGGTTGGGATGTAATAAGATAGGTGCGGTGGTAAATTTATCCTTTAAACAGGAAAATGCTTCCTGAGCTTGCGGGGTCCAGGAGAACCTAGACTGTTTCCGGGTAAGTTGGGTGATAGGTGACACTACCTCAGAAAAATTCTTAATGAAACGTCTATAGAAGTTGGCAAACCCGATGAAACGCTGCACCTCCTTCACATTTCTAGGAATTGGCCAATCCTTGATGGCTTGGGTCTTGCTTCCATCCATACTAATCCCTTGCGTAGATAGTACATACCCCAGAAATTGAATTTCGGTCCTATGGAATTCACATTTTTCAAGTTTGATGTAGAGATGGTTTTGTCTTAGGCGTTCTAAGACCATTCTCACATGTCCATGATGTTCCTCTGTGGAGTTAGAAAAAATTAGAATATCATCCAGATAAATCACCACAAATGTATCTAGGAGATCCCTGAAGATATCATTCACGAAGTGTTGGAAAGTGGCTGGGGCGGTACTCAGACCAAAAGGCATAACTAGATATTCAAAGTGTCCATCGCGTGACCTGAAAGCAGTCTTCCATTCATCCCCAGGTCTAATACGGACCAAGTTATAGGCCCCACGGAGATCCAGTTTAGAGAAAATTTTGGCATGCCGCACTCTCTCCAACAACTCAGGGATTAAAGGCAATGGATAACGGTTTCTAATAGTAACCTTATTGAGTTCCCTATAGTCTATGCAGGGTCTCAGAGATCCATCTTTCTTCTTCACAAAGAAGATGGGTGCACCTGCGGGAGATGAAGAGGGGCGTATGAAGCCCTTGGCTAAATTTTCGTCTATATAATCCTTCAAAGCTCTTAGCTCGGGCCCCGCTAGGGGGTAGATCTTACCAAAAGGTATCTCGGCTCCGGGCAATAATTCAATTGGACAATCATATGGACGGTGAGGAGGAAGCTGATCAGCGTTCTTCTTGTCACATAAATCCACATAGTCCTGGTATACAGCTGGTAGTTCAGGGACTGACATGGTTCCTTTAGGAACAGAGCAAGCTGAAACTCCTTGACTCATCTGTTTCTCTGAAAGTGTAATTCCTTGGTCTCCCAGTTAATCGTAGGATTCTGCGCCTGCAGCCATGGTAGCCCTAGAATGATGGGAAAGTGGGGAGAAGAGATAAGCAAAAAAGACATTTTCTCCTGATGATCTTTACCCATAAGGACCCTCAAAGGCTCTGTTTCTTGATCCACTGGTCCAGAAGTCAGTAGAGAGCCATCCACAGTCTCCATCTGTACTGGAGTAGCCTTCTTCACTGAACGTATCCCTGTTTCAGAGCAAAGGAGATATCCATAAAATTTCCACTTGCTCCTGAGTCGATCATAGCAGAGCTAGACACCCAGACTGAGTCAACCCAGAGTTTGATGGAAAGGAAGCAATGAGAATTGTTTCTTTTACAACTCAGCTGGGACACCGCTGAGGAAACTTGAAAAATTGCAGCGTTTATACCGTCATCGTCCCCAGAACTAACAGAGTTTAAGTCCGAGAAATCAAGATCTCTTGCAGCAGATCTCTCTGGAGCCTGAGGCTCGGACATGACAGAGCTCCTCTCGCAACACTCACAGTGAATGACTGCTGCAGTAGTCTTACGAGAACGGCTGGGGCAGTTTATAATGAAGTGCCCTGACTTACCACAGTAGAAACATAGATTTTCCTTTATATGATGTTCTTTGCGTGCATCACTAACCCGTCTTTGCAAAGAGTCCACCTGCATGGGTTCAGGTTCTGGTTCCCTTGTGATCCTACTCAAAGGTTCCTTAGCTGAGGAGGGAGGTAGTAAAAGGTTAGTGCGATTATTTTCGAACCATCTCTCTTGTCTGCGTTCAGTCAGACGAGCATCAATACGGATACAATAGTTAATAAAGTCACCTAACGCAGTGGGAGGGTCGGCACGAGCAAGTTCATCCTTAATCAGTGGAGACAACCCTTTCCGAAAAATAGATTTTTTAGCGGAAGTGTCCCAAGTGGTATCAAGAGCCCATCTCCTGAAATCCAGGGCATATTCGGCTACTGAACGCTTACCTTGGCGCAAAGTTAACATGGCTGCTTCAGCTGTTGCACCTCGATTGGGGTCATCAAACACCTGCCCCATGGCTGAAATAAAAGCATCAAGGTGATTCAAACAATCATCCTCAGTCTCAATCAGAGGGTTTGCCCACATCAAAGCCTTATTGGTAAGCAACATGATTATAGTAAGCACTTTGGATCGTTCAGTGGGAAATTGTGAAGCATGTGCAGAGAAAAATAAATTGCATTGATTAATAAATCCCCTGAATTTCTCACGTTCACGGCCAAAACTAAAAGGAGGTAATTTGGGGATCCCAGAACTTGGGGTTATGGCAGGAGCCTGGGCTCGTTCCTCTAGAGCCTCAATCCTGGCTCGCAATTCCTGGGTAGTCTGTCCAAACACTTGCAAATTATGATTAGTGAGGTCCTGTAGGCTTGCAAAACGGGTTTTTAAAGTCTGTACATCTGAAAGGATTGTATCAGTCACTCCGCAAAGTTCCTTTATGCGGGCCTCCATCTTCCAGATCTTTTAAGGCAGAGGTGCTGTAAGGAGAAGAGGAAAGGAAAAAAAAAAAAAAAAAACAATAGTGTTTACCTGTGGTAACACTCCAGAGTAAAATTTTAAGGGAATGCGCTCACCTGGAATGGTTGTGAGAAGTCACAACCACTGTCATCACATAAGGTATTAAACGGACATCTGATATCCACAGTCACAGCAGACACGGCTTTCCCAGACCCAGCAGACACTAAACATTGGCTCCTGAATCTTGTCATGTATAGTGTACAGTTCCTATAGCGTCTTGTGCTTGGGTGCGAGGAAAACACAGGAGACATAGGATGAAATGAAATGACTTGTATTACTTCATACAAGCATGCTGAAAAGTTCACACAGTTTGCAGGAACAGCGACAGGAGACACAGCAGGCCAGAGTAACTTCAAGCACTACAGTAAATCTCCAAAGCAGGTTCAGGATCTCTTCTCTGTACGTAATTCCTCTGCAAACATGGATTCACCAAACAGCAGGTTTCCAGAGTCCAAAAGTGTTCCAAGGTTCCTCAGTAGGGAATAGCTGGAGTACAAGTCCAAGGCTTCCAGGAATCAGGTCACAGACTGACTGAGGCTTGATTCAGGAGCACTGATTGTTCAGCTGAGGCTGCTTAAGAAGCAAGAGGGAAGAATCAGGGCGGGAACATGAAAACTGGAAACTCCATATTAACTGAGGGCAAGAGCTGCAGAAAGACAGAAAGCAAAATGGCCGACGGAAAACTGAGTTTCAAGGAACATGTCAACAGAGACAAGGAACCTTACAGTTCCACTCATTGATCACCCTAACTGTCAAAAAGATTTTCTAATATGTAATCTGTATCTTCTCCCTTTCAGTTTCATTCCATTGCTTCTTGCATTTCCACATGCTAATGAGAATAATGATGATCCCTCTACACTGTGACATCCCTTCAGATATTTGTGGAGAGCTATATTAAGTTTCCTCCTAGCCTTCCTTTTTGCAAGCTAAACATTCCCAGATTTTTTAAACGTTCCTCGTAGGACTTACTTTGGAGTCGGGTCACCATTCTGGTAGCTCTTCTCTGAACTTGCTTCAGTTTTTCAATGTTTTTTTAAAATGTGGTGTCCAGAACTGGACACAGTATTCCAGATGAGGCCTGACCAAGGAGGAGAAGAGGGGTATAATTGCTTCATGTGATCTGGACTCTATGCTTCTCTTAATACACCCCAGAACTATGTTTGCCTTTTTTGCTGCTGCATCACACTGTTGACTCATGTTCAGTCTGTGATCTATTAGTATACCCAAGTCTTTTCCATACGTGCTGTTGCTTAGTTCTATTCCTCCTGTTCTATAGATGCAGAATCTTGCATTTCTCCCTGTTAAATACCATTCTATTAGTCGCTGTCCATTGTTCAAGCTTATCTAGATCCTAGGATCTGCCTTCACACTTTGGCCACATGAGGCATTGTCTTGCACCAGGAGGAACTCAGGGCTCCCTGCACCACTATAAGGTGTCCAATGGCTTTCAGGGTAAAATCGATGTACTTCACAACAGTCAATGTACTGTTGACTGTCAAGTAGACGTTTGTGTATTCTAGTCCATCACTGACCCATTGGCACACTGGTCATGCAGGATGATGTTTCAGGCAGCATAATATTCACCACAGCATCTACAGAATCTTTTGCATCTGTCATATGTGCTCAGTGTGAACCTGCTCTCATCTGTAAAGAGAACGGCACACCAATGTCAAATCTGCCAATTCTTTTGATCTCTGGAAAATGCTAATTGAACTGCATAGAGCTGGGTTTTGAGAACAGGTTCCACCACAAGATGTTGAGCCCTCATGCCACTCTCATAGAGTCTGTTGCTAAGAGATTAGTCAGAAATATGCAGACCAGTAGTTACATAGTTAGTGTGGCTGAAAAAAAAAATGTTCATCAAGTTTCACCTAGGGATGGGAAATAATAAAAAGAATTGGGTATAAGCTTTATCTAGTCTGCCCAAATAGAGCTAATGTTTAACTCCTGTTACTAATTTTTGATCCACTTGACCAGATAGTAAGAAAATATCTATTCTTTGCACATTTATAAAATAATTTGTTATTTTCTTCGAAAAAAGCATCTTAGTCCTTTAGCATCTGTTACCAGCTCTTGAGGTTGTATATTCTACAGATTAATAGTTCTTATGGTAAATAAATCCAGTCTCCATAGCAATATGGGCATATTGTAGGGCTCTTGCAGTGCGCTTTCTGTTCCTCCGAAAACAAAAACAGCAGATACTGGTCCTGCGACTGGGTTGATGCCCTTTTATATCTCTGTTGGTGTTCTTCGTTGGCCAGTGTCTTGGTATCAATTTTATGATTTGAGACTGGGAGAAATAGCAAATCTTCTTGCAGCGGCACATATGGATAATAATAATAATAATAATATAATAATTAATCTTTATTTATATAGCGCCATCATATTCTGCAGCGCTTTACAGTTTAACAGTTTCAAAACACAAGTCATAGGTAACAACGTTAACAATACAGTAATTAAAGCAAAATAAGACGGCCCTGCTCGTGAGAGCTTACAATCTACAATGAGGTGGGGGAGATACAAAATACAGGTGTGTATATACAATGGTGCATTTACAATGATGGTCCAGCCATCTTAAGGGAGTGAGGGATGGATGGAGATAGTGAATGGGCTACACACACACACACACTTACACATAGAATGACTTTGATTAGTGAATGTGATAGGCCGCTCTGAACAGATGTGTTTTGAGGGAGCGCCTGAAACTATGCAAATTGTGGATAGTCCTAATTTCTTGGGGTAGAGCATTCCAGAGGATTGGCGCAGCGCGGGAGAAGTCTTGGAGTCGGGAGTGGGAGGTACGGATTAGTGCAGAGGTTAGTCGAAAGTCGTTTGCAGAGCGCAGCAGTCGGTTAGGCCGATAGATAGAAATGAGGGAGGAGATGTAGGGGGGTGCTGCAGTGTGGAGAGCTTTGTGGGTGAGAACAAGTACTTTGAATTGGATCCTATAATGAATGGGCAGCCAGTGTAAGGACTGGCGAAGAGCGGACGCGTCCGAGTACCGATTAGCCAGATGGATAACCCTGGCTGCTGCATTAAGGATGGACTGGAGAGGGGATAGTCGAGTAATGGATGTGCCGATCTAGAGTAGCTGGACTACCTGGGCAACCTGAATGGATTGCTGGTACCACCTCATGCTACACCAGTCGAGACAAAGCTAATAGCAAAATGTAAAAGTAGAGAAGAATGAGTCAGAAAGGATTAGAGAGAGCAACTGACTATGGTCACTACATGCAAAACTATCCCTTTTTTGTGGTTGTCTTGATTTTGACTTTACAGGGCATTTGTCACTTTCATTTGCACCAAGCCAGGTGAAATGGACGAATTTGCAATCTTAGGCATCCTTACTTATTTTTTTTAACAGTGTATTTCAAGTAACGGTTATATTGCTTGTGAATATAATCAAAGCTTCCACATATGTATCTGCAGATTAATCATATATATATACTATATACATATATATTTGATGTATATCGGGATTCTATATGAATCTGACCATTCCATACTGTTTCAGTCTTTCTCTCTGCTATTTATAAAGTATGTCCCTCTTAGATGTTTCTCAACACAAATACCAATGGGTTTTTAAGAGCTACAAGCAAAAAATAATTAATATTTCTCTGCTTCAGTACCAGACCCCAAGCTACTGATTGTCACAATTTCCAGAGGATACACATCTTGCACACGGTCAATATTTAGTACCTCTCAAGCGAGAGTGAGAAAACAGTTTCCAAACAATTATTTCCTCAACTTTCTAAATAACTTCGGGAGTCGGAGGGAATCGATTGTGAGGCAGGGAGCGGAGGCACCAGAGAAAATAATCTCCACTCCATGTCGCTCATTGATTTTTTTTTTTTTGCTTTTTTAAGAGACTCATAACAGAAATTTGTTACCCAATACAATGTACACAAGTTTAACCCATTCCTGGAAGAGACAGAGAGATGTATGCTAACCATGGCTTACAGTAATAAACCACAAAAGCCCTGATTAGCTGTATTCATGTAGTGGAGTATTCGCAGGTCATTGTGGATGTTGTGTGCTCAATGTGAATGTATGTATAGTGTCTTGTGGTATTGGCACAGCCTGACGTATGTGGAGCACATGCCTAAGGGTATCTGCACAGGTTTTTTTCAGGTTGGTCAGCTCCGAAATCCACCTGAGAAAGAGCTAACTGTAAATGCTCAAAAGAATAAACATATGCATTTATATGAAAAAATTACTTGCTGATAATATGTTCCATCATTTCAGCATCTTTCAACAGCTTCAGGTTTTCAAAGGCTCCGACCAGTTAAAAAAAATGACCAGTCCATTCAGCAAAGAGGGTTCAGCTCCCCACAAGTAGAGCGGGGCCCCAGGGCAAATATATATTTGATTGTTCAGATAGTGGTGAATGTTGGGGTGCAGAGAATAAGTGAAGGACACAGAGAGGTGCAGTTTTCTTTACCTTTTACTTGAAAGTAGATGCAATCTGGGGTACCAATTACAGATGACGGATTGAGTCCGGCTTGCACGGAGGCATTCAGTGGATCCACTCTACCAGGTGGGGTTGGGGACCTTCCTTCTGCGCTCTCTTTTAGGATCCTTGCTGCTTGTAGCTAAGCTGCGGCCCTCTCCTGCGTGATGATTTCTAACCTGTATGGCCTATATCACGGGCCCTGTCCTTTTCACTATAAGCCCTGGGCTCTAGGTCTGCTGCCGTGCCTTCAGGTGTTCGGTGTGGCCAGAGAGCTTGCAGCCCCTGCCCTCCAGATTCGACTGTCAGGACGTACAGCACCCGCCCAACCAAGGACTCTGGTGTCCCTTTTTGTCAGCGCTCCGCTATGGGTCAGCTATACGCAGTTTTTATCCCCTGAGCTCTTGTCTCTGCCCCTGTCCCTTCCCTCTCCACAGACCAATTGCCAACTCTCCTCTCTCACTGTCCTGTCATGAGCTCCAGCTGGCTCCCGGTTCCATGACAACTCTCCTGTTTACTCTCTCAGCTGACTTCTTTCTGACTCACTAACCCCTTCTGCTGGACAGAATTTATAAGCAAGCTCGCCTTTCTGGCCTGGAGCAGGAATTGACATGTACACTGTGTTACCTGGCATTGGGACCCCCCACCTTGAAGCATGACATCACCCCTTAGAAGGAGGCAATGTCACCGTGGCAACTGGACTCTGGGGTGCCACATTTCCAGGCGGATGCTCCGGTGTCATTGTAACGGCTAGGGTCCATGGATCTCCTTGCATTACTGTCAATTGCACAGCTTCCGGTTGCACCAACTCTTCTGGCATCCCCAGTACCTTATCCACTTCAGTCTCAGGCGGGAGGGTGACATTATCTTCTCCAGGTTGACGCACTGCACCACAATGTTACTATCATGGACTGTGGCTAGTGTCCAAGCGACAAGGAGTCCGGGTGTACTTGATCCACCGATGTTGGCTCTATCTGCACTTCCACCCCCTCGAAGGGCGTCCGGTCTCGTACTGGCAATGTGAGTACAGTCTGACCAGGTGGTAGAATAAGTTTAGCAGCTGCAGGAACCATCACCTTTCCCAGAACTTTCCCCTTGCTTGACATTTCCTGGGCCTGGGCAGCCCATATTAGCTGCTGAAATACCTTTCTCTAGCGGGTTCACAGGGTCCAACGGTCCAGAAAGGCCTCCTGCAGCTCTCTGATCAGGTGAGATTCGATTTTTTTCGTACGTTCATCCTGAGAGTCACCGCAGGCCCACTGCCGACATCTCCCGTGACCAACATGACCCCTTTTTGGCCCACATCCTTTCCGCACACTTTAACCCCTTATCCCCAAGGGTGGTTAGCATGGTTAATGACCGGGCCAATTTTTACAATTCTGATCACTGTCTCTTTATGAGGTTATAACTCTGGAATGCTTCAACGGATCTTCGCGATTCTGAGAATGTTTTATCGTGACATATTGTACTTCATGATAGTGGTAAAATATCTTCAATATAACTTGCGTTTATTTATTAAAAAAATGGAAATATGGTGAAAATTTATAAAATTTTGCAATTTTCAAACTTTGAATTTTTATGCCCTTAAAACAATGAAATATGTCACATAAAATGGTTAATAAATAACATTTCCCACATGTCTATTTTACATCAGCACAATTTTGAAAACAACATTTTTTTTTTGTTAGGAAGTTATAAGGGTTAAAATTTGACCAGCGATTTCTCATTTTTACAACAACATTTACAAAACCATTTTTTTAGGAACCACCTCACATTTGAAGTCACTTTGAGGGGTCTATATGACAGAAAATACCCAAAAGTGACACCATTCTAAAAACTGCACCCCTCAAGGTACTCAAAACCACATTCAAGAAGTTTATTAACCCTTCAGGTGCTTCACAGGAGCTGAAGCAATGTGGAAGGAAAGAATGAACATTTAACTTTTTCGTCATGAAAACGATCTTTTACAAACAATTTTTTTTTCACAAGGGTAAAAGAAGAAAATGGACACATAATGTTGTTGTGCAATTTCTCCTGAGTATGCCGATACCCCATATGTGGGGGAAAACCACTGTCTGGGTGCAAGGCAGGGCTCGGAAGGGAAGAAGCGCCGTTTGACTTTTTCAAACCAAAATTGGCTGGAATGGAGATTGAACGCCATGTCGCATTTGGAGAGCCCCTGATGTGCCTAAACAGTGAAATCCCCCACAAGTGACACCATTTGGAAACTAGACCCCTAAGGAACTTATCTAGATCTGTTGAACCCCCAAGTGTTTCACTAAAGTTTATAATACCTGCGTGGGAAAAAAAATTTTTCCACAAAAATGATTTTTTAGTCCCAAATTTTTGATTTTTCCCAAGGAAATTGGACTCTAAAAGTTGCTGTCTAATTTGTCCTGAGTACGCTGATACCCCATATGTGGGGGAGGGGAACTGTTTGGGCGCACGGCATGGCTTGGAAAGGAAGTAATGACGTTTTGGAATGCAGACTTTGATCGGTGTCATGTTCAGTTTGCAGAGCCCCTGATGTGCCTAAACAGTGGAAATTTCCCACAAGTGGCCCCATTTTGGAAATTAGACCCCCTAAGAAACTTATCTAGATCTGTGGTAAGCACTGTGAACCCCAAGTGCTTCACACAAGTTTATAGTGCTCGGGCATAAAAATAAAATATCCTATTTTTTTCCCACAAAAATGATCTTTTAGTCACCAATTTTTTATTTTCCCAAGGGTAACAGGAGAAATTGGACTACAAAAGTTGTTGTCCAATTTGCCCTGAGTATGCTGATGACCCATATGTGGGGGGAACCACTGTTTGGGTGAACGGCAGAGCTCGGAAGGGAAGGAGCAACATTTGACTTTTTCAAACCAAAATTGGCTGGAATCGAGATTAGCCGCCATGCCGCATTTGGATATCCCCTGATGTGCCTAAATAGTGGAAACCCCCACAAGTGACCCCATTTTAGAAACTAGATCCCCTAAGGAACTTATCTAAATCTGTGGTGAGTAATTTGAACCCCAAGTGCTTCATACAAGTTTATAACGTAGAGACGTAAAATAAAAAAAATCATATTTTTTCCACAAAAATGATCTTTTCACCCCAATTTTTATTTTCCCAAGGGTAACAAGACCTCAAAAGTTATTGTGCAATTTGTCCTGAGTACGCTGATACCCAATAAGTGGGGTTAAACCACTGTTTGGGTGCATGGCAGAGCTCGGAAGGGAAGGAGCACTGTTTGACTTTTTCAACGCAGAATTGGCTGGACGCCAAGTCACGTTTGGAGAGTCCCTGATGTGCCTAAACAGTGGAAACCCCCATAAGTAACACTATTTTGGAAACTAGACCCCCTAAGCAATTTATCTAGATGTGTGGTGAGCACTTTGAACCCCCAAGTGTTTCACTAAAGTTTATAATGCCTGGGTATGAAAAAAAAATCCTATTTTTTTCCCAAAAAATGATCTTTTTATCACCAATTTTTTTATTTTCCCAAAGGTAACAGGAGAAATTGAACCCCAAAAGTTGTTGTCCAATTTGTCCTGAGTATGCTGATACCCCATATGTGGGAGAAAACTACTGTTTGGGCACATGTTGTGGCTCGGAATAGAAGTAGTGAAGTTTTGTAATGCAGACTTTGATGGAAAGGTCTGCTGGTGTCATGTCGCGTTTGGAGAGCTCCTGATGTGCCTTAAACAGTGGAAACCCCCACAAATGACCCCATTTTGGAAAATAGACCCCCAAAGGAACTTATCTAGATGTGTGGTGAGAACTTTGAACCCCCAAGAGCTTCACAGAAGTTTATAACGTAGAGCCATAAAATTAAAAAATCATATTTTCTTCCACAAAAATGATATTTTGCCCCCAATTTTTTATTTTCCCAAGGGTAACAGAAGAATATGGACCCCAAGAGATATTGTGCAATTTGTCCTGAGTACGCTGATACCCCATAGATGAGGGTAAACTACTGTTTGGGCGCATGGCAGCGCTCAGAAGAGAAAGAGCACCATTTGACTTTATCAACGCAGAATTGGCTGGAATTGAGATCAGACGCCATGTCACGTTTGGAGAGCCCCTGATGTGCCTAAACAGTGGAAACCCGCCAATTCTAACTCCAACCCTAACCCCAACACACCCCTAACCCTAATCCCAACCCTCACCATAACCCTAACCCTAACACACCCCTAACCCTAATTCCAACCCTCACCGTAACACTAACCACAAACATAACCCTAACAAACCCCTAACCCTAATCCCAACCCTAACCCTAATCCTAGGTTTAGCCTCAACCCTAACCTTAACTTTAGCCCCAACCCTAACCCTAACCCTAATGGGAAAATGGAAATAAATACATTTTTTAAATTTTATTATTTTTCCCTAACTAAGGGTGTGATAAAGGGTGGTTTGATTTACTATTTATAGCGGGTTTTTATGTTTGGCAGCTGTCACATGCTAAAAGACGCTTTTTATTGCAAAAAATTGTTTTTTAGATTTTTGGGAGGCAGAATGAACAAAAACAAGCAATTCATGAATTTCTTTTGGGGGGGCGTTTATACCGTTCTGCGTGTGGTAAAATTGATAAAGCGGTTTTATTCTTTGGGTCAGTACAATTACAGTGATACCGCATTTAACTAATTTTTGTATCTTTTGGCGCTTTTCTCTAATAAAAACAATTATATATAAAAAATAATTATTTTTGCATCGCTTTATTCTGCGAGCTATAACTTTTTTATTTTTTTGCTGATGATGCTGTATGGCGGCTCGTTTTGTGCAGGACAAGATGACATTTTCAGCTGTACCATGTTTATTTATATCCTATTTTTTATCGCGTGTTATTCCAGTTTTTGTTCGGCTGTATGATGATAAAGCATTTTTTTTTTGCCTTGTTTTTTTTTTTTTTTTTTAAGGGGTTTACTAAACGGGTTAACTAGTGGGACAGTTTTTAGGACAGGTCGTTACGGACTCGGCTTTACTAAATATGTGTACTTTTATTGCTTATTTTTATTTACATAAAGAACTGAATAAATTTGGGAATTTTTTTTTACACATGTTAATTTTTATTTTTTTTACATTTTTACTTTGTCCAGGGTGGGACATCACTATAAAGTGTCAGATCGCTGCTCTGACAGTTTGCACAGCACTTTGTCAGATCACCGATCTGACAGTCACTGCAGGAGGCTTCTCAGCGCCTGCTCTCAGCAAGCATTGAGGAAGCCGCCTCCCTGCAGGACACGGAAGGACCCCGCGGTCATCTTGGATCTGGGGTACTGCAGGGAAGAGGCAATTGGAACAGCGTGATCACATCGCACTGCTCTGAGGGTCTAAGGGAAGCACGCAGAGAGCCTCCTGCCTGTGCGATGCTTCCCTATACCGCCGGAATACTGCGATTATGTTTGATCGCAGTGTGCCGGGGGTTAATGTGCCAGGTTCGCGACCACTCCTGGCACATAGTGCCGGGTTTCAGCTGTGATAATCAGCTGACACCCGGCTGCGATCAGCTGCGCTCCCCCTGTGAGCGCAACTGATCGCGTATGACGTACTATCCCTTCTTTGGGAACTAAGTCCCAGGGCACATGGATGGGATAGTACATCAGATGGCAGAAAGGGGTTAATCTCCATCCAGACCACCCCTGCGACCGGGATGGGCAACTAATTGGCCGCCGTCAATATGATTACTGGGCCCCACTCCGGCCACGACACTTCTGGAAAATGACATCTAAAATACGCTTCCAGCATGGTGGTCACTTGCGATCCGGCATCAATCAAGCAACAGGAGGCGTCCCCCAGCCATGGAGCCCACTAGTTTAACAACTGCCGGGGTAAGGACCGTCCCCATTTCGCACACCCTCGGGCGTAGTGTCCAGTGTGCCCACACTTGAAACGAGTCAGATTCCATTCAGCACGGGGATTGTTGTTCCCTGATGACGCTCAACAAATAATTGGGACTCTGACACGCTCCTTTCTCTTGACATATTTTGGGCTGAAGCGGGCACTCTTTTAAGGCTGGACCACTCTTCCCATTTCCCGTATTTCCTTCCGGATTTCTCGGGTCCATTCTAGTTCAGCCATGGGCGGGGTAAGTACCTCACTGCTCCGGACCATCCCTGCCAAGGCTACCGTCCCCTGTTCCTTTTCTCTCATGCGCACTTCTGCCTCAATTTATAAGAAGGTCATAAGCGGTTTGGTACTCAGGCGCTCTTGAAAAGCTTGTTTAAGTGGCGCATCCCTGAGGCACGCCACAAACTGATCCCTCAGTATCACATCAGGGAGTCCCGCTCCTATAGCCCACACATCCTGTTTAGCGATATGCGCGTTCACTTTCTGCAGCGTAATAATGTACTGAGTTACAGACTCCCCCTCCCTCTGGACGCAGTGAAACAGTCGCATCTGTAATTCCCCAACATTGGTGGGATCCCCATGCATCTCTTCCAGGATCTGCATCACCTTGTCCAGAGTATCCCGTTCATGGGGGGGGCCGAATTATCACAGAACACCGAGCCGAGCCGTCCAGGGCCATGCCAGCAATCTTCGCTTGCATAGCAGGAGACATAGGGTGCATCCTCAACAAGCTTTTAGTCCCACAACATTAGATTATCCCCCGTGAATTTTGGGAGATTGCTGAGCATGGCCCCAGCAGCAAGCTAGACCTCGGGGCACTCATGATAGATTGGTCTGCTTCCTCTGCACTAGTGGACTGCATCCTGCCGATTGCGCCAAATGTAAGCAGGCATGAGAATGCAGTAGCGCAGGGATGCAGAGCAAGGGTTAACAAGAGCGTGGTTTAATTTACAGCAATAAACTCGCGGGGAGAAAACTGCAATAACAGGGAGAACACAGGAAGGAGACAAGCAGGTGAAAATTGTTATTGTGATACAACGCAACAGTCTTACTATCAAATTCAACTTATCATGACTCCGCTGTCCTTTAGTCGCGTTCAGTCCGATGGATGATGGAATGCTGGTGGAGGCTGATACTTCATCTTCAGGCTTTCCCGCCCAACACACGGCTCCACTTCTGGCGGCAACGGGCGGTCACGGGTTCTGCACGTTGAGCCCCTAGTCCTTTAATCTACAGAGCCAAAGCGTGGAGCTCTGCACAAATCTCTACTCGGCGTGTGCTCTGCTGCGTACCTGCCGATAGCTGGATACACACCCCACGATGCTGCTCCTGGTGCTCGTTCTTCAGTGCACCCGCACCGTGCTGCTTCGCTCGGCGTCCATCCACTCTGCATGCTCACTGGTACTAAGGAGCACTCACTCTGCTCAATGCTTCACCTTACTTCGCAGAACGCAGTCGGCCCCTGCCTTCTCCTTCATCCGGCGGGAACTCTCTGGCTTTTCCTGTGCTACACTCTCTCTCATCCCCGACTTACCACACCCTTCTCTCCAGGTCATGGTCCGGCTCCCATTTCCTTCCCCCTGCAACACTGGATGCAGCCTCGGCAGTTCCGACACCCGTACTCGCTGCCCGATCTTCCTCCTTACACCTGAGTCTTGACCTGTGTAGATCGGGTCGCTGCGTCTTGACCGATGTAGTCAGGGCTCTGGATCTGATTTGCTGTCATCTGGATCCTATCTGCAAATGGTCAGCACCCTGCTGGCACATGCTGTCTGCTGTAGCCTGTCACTCTGGCTGCAGCTTCTTCTCCTGTGCACGTCTGCACCTCTCTCTCTCTTACGGTCTGAAACGTCCATGTTGGGTCTAGGACCTCATAATTCCCAGCATCATCTTCAATTGGTACCTGTGAAAGAAAGAAATAATTGTAAGGGAAACTATAATGTCAGTAAAATAACTAGTAAGGCTGTATCCGCATGGTTGTCTCTAAGACAAAGGATATGTTATATCCTTTGTCTTAGAGACAATCATGCGGATACAGCCTTACTAGTTATTTACAGTTATTTACAGTTGTACTCTGCCTACTCTTATTGCAGGAATTCAGAACCTCAGGGGGGTCAGCTGGGAGACTACTGAAAGGTGTCAAACATGGGAGGTTCAAAAAGAGCCAGCAAATGGTTTTTGACTGCTGTTATTGTGACACGTGATGCAGGCGCCCAATCAGCGCCTACATGCAGATTGAACATGAAGAGGAATCCAGGGCTGCAGCTGATCTCTGACACTGCGTCACATGTCAGAACAACAGCACGACAACCCCAGGGAGAGCGAGTGCTGACACCACTGAAACGACGCAAGCATGGGAGGTGAGTATAAGTTTTTTTTATTTTATCAGGGCCAAACATTTAGTTCAAGAAGGGGTTGTCCTTGTCCTAGTAGCGGACAACCCTTTAAGAGAGTGTGTGATTATCTGACAGTAACATATTTTGGGAACTCATCACCCGCGTGTTTAATTAGTCATGGCAGCGAGCTAAGAAATAGGAGTGTGCGGACTGTGTCGTGGTGTGATTTATGTCACTTTATAGTATATAACAGAGGTTAAGTATTGAACTTAGTGAGAGGAGATAAATTAACCCTTACATGCCATCACGAGATGAGAAGAGTGTATGTGACAGTAGCTGTGTTTAATCATCGTCTTTGATGTCCTGCAGTGGTCCGTTGAAAGTGTGCACTGGTCCTCCTACGTACTCATCCTCTGACATAAGTTGTTGAGCATTAGTACACTTCATCTCTTCCACTTGTTGGACAGGGCCAAGTGTTAGGGCTATAGAACCAAATCCAATGGAGTCCTCAAACAGCAGAAGAAACTGCTGCACCGCTCAGATACCTTGGCTGTTTTCAAGGGGGTGAGGTGCAAGAATGGTCATGGTCCTCAGGTGTCAAATCTGTACTTTCTGCAGGGGAACGGGTCCAAATCATCCAGATCGTCGTGGGATACTATGGATTATCTTCACGTCGGACAGGTGAAGAATATGCTTGTTTAGTATTTTTCTTTTTTTTTACAGAGGACAAGGGCTTTAATGTATTAGCTGTAAGGTGGGTTTAATGGTTGTTAATTATTTTCTGTATTTTACAGGGGATAAGGGCTTCCATGGAATAGGTGTAAGGTGAGTATAATTTTGTCTTTTATTTTTAAATAAATGTGTAAAACAGGGTGTTGACTTTTATTTCCAATAAAGAATTTTATTTATAAAAATGGGGGCGTCTTATAGACACCTCTCCATTACTAACCCTTAGGCTTGATATCAGCTGCCAATACAACCCAATCAACATCAACCTCACAACTATCACTGATGTGACCACTATCCAAGTGATATAGATTGTCGTGGGACAGTATGGATTATCTTCAGGGTGAGTATAATGGTTATTTCTTATTTTCTGTGTTTTACAGGGGACAAGGACTTCAATGGAATAGGTGTAAGGAATCATAGAATGGTAGAGTTGAAAGGGACACCAGGGTATTCTGGTCCAAACCTCTATGCAGGATTTACTAAATCATTCTAGTCAGATGTCTGTTCAGCCTCTGTTTGAAGACTTCCATTGAAGGAGAACTCACCACCTATCGTGACAGCCTGTTCCACTTATTGATCAACCTCACTGTCAAAAAGTTTTTTCTAATATCTAAGCTGTATTTTCTCCCATTCCGTTTCATCCCATTGCTTCTAGTCTTTCTTTGTGCAAATGAGAATGAAGATGATCTTTCTACAGTGTGATAGCCCTTGAAATATTTGTAGACAGCTATTAAGTCTCTTCTCAGTGTTCTTTTTTGCAAGCTAAAGATTCCCAAATCGTCTGTTCCTCATAGGACACTGTTTGCAGACTGGTCACCATTCTGGTTGCTATTCTCTGAACATTCTCCAGCTTGTTCATGTCTTTTGTAAAATGTGATGTCCAGAACTGGACACAGTATTCCAAATGAGGTCTGACTAAAGAGGAGTAGAGGGGGATAATTACTTCACATGATCTAGACTGTATGCTTCTGTCAATGCAACATAGAATTGTGTTTGCCTTATTGCTGCTGCATTACAATGTTTACTCATTTTCAGTCTGTGATCTATTAGTATAACCAAGTCTTTTTCACATGTGCTGTTGCTTAGCCCTATTCCTCCTATTAGGAACATGCTTTTTTTTCTTTCCCAGATGTAGAACTTTTCATTGCTCCCTGTTAAAAACCATTGTTAGTTGCTGCCCAAAGTTCCAGTTTTTGAATCCTTTTTGAATCCTCTATCTCTCTTCTCTAGTATTAGCTATCCCTCCTAGCTTTGTGTCTCAGCAAATTGAATCAGTTTACCCTCAATTTCTTCATCTAAATCAATGATAAAGATGTTGACCAACACAAGGACCAGGACAGAGTTCCGTGGTACCCACTTGAGACATTCTTCCAACTGGACGTGCAGTCATTTATGACCACTCTTTGAGTCCAATCATTTAGCCAGTTGCCTTGGCCATTCCTAGTTGACCATTTTTCAATAAGGATCGTATGAGATACTTTGTTAAATGCTTTGCTGAAGTTAAGATTTACTATATCTGCTGCCTTTCCCTGATCCACACAGTCAGTCATTCCATCATAGAAGGAAATTAAGTTGCTATGACATGACTTATTAGTTACATATCCATGATGGCTCTGGTTAACCCCTTCACCCCCAAGGGTGGTTTGCACGTTAATGACCGGGCCAATTTTTACAATTCTGACCACTGTCTCTTTATGAGGTTATAACTCTGGAACGCTTCAACGGATCTTCGCGATTCTGAGAATGTTTTATCGTGACATATTGTACTTCATGTTAGTGGTAAAATTTCTTCGATATAACTTGCGTTTATTTTTGAAAAAAACGCAAATATGGCAAGAATTTTTAAAATTTTACAATTTTCAAACTTTGAATTTTTATTCCCTTAAAACAGAGAAATATATCACACAAAATAGTTAAGAAATAACATTTCCCACATGTCTACTTTACATCAGCACAATTTTGGAACCAAAATTTTTTTTTGTTAGGAAATTATAAGGGTTAAAAGTTGACCAGCGATTTCTCATTTTTACAACAAAATTTACAAAGCCATTTTTTTTAGGGACCACCTCACATTTGAAGTCACTTTGAGGGGTCTATATGGCAGAAAATACCCAAAAGTCACAACATTCTAAAAACTGCACCCCTCAAGGTACTCAAAACCACATTCAAGAAGTTTATTAACCCTTCAGGTGCTTCACAGGAACTAAAGCAACGTGGAAGGAAAAAATGAATATTTTACTTTTTAGCCACAAAAATGATCTTTTACAAACTTTTTTTTTATTTTCACAAGGGTAAAAGGAGAAAATGGACAGATAAAGTTGTTGTGCAATTTCTCCTGAGTACGCCAGTTGCCCATATGTGGGGGAAAACCACTGTTTGGGCACACGGCAGAGCTCGTAAGGGAAGGAGCGCCGTTTGACTTTTTCAAACTAAAATTGGCTGGAATTTAGATTGGATGCCATGTCGCGTTTGGAGAACCTCTGATGCGCCTAAACAGTGGAAACCCCCCACAAGTGACACCATTTTGGAAACTAGACCCCTAAGGTACTTATCTAGATCTGTTGTGAGCACTTTGAACCCCCAAGTGTTTCACAAAAGTTTATAATGCCTGGGTGTGAAAAAAAAAAAAACAATTTTCCACAAAAATGATTTTTTAGTCCCAAATTTTTGAATTTTCCCAAGGAAATTGGACCCAAAAGTTGTTGTCCAATTTGTACTGAGTATGCTGATACCCCATATGTGGGGGAGGGAAACTGTTTGGGCGCACGGCAGGGCTTGGAAAGGAAGTAGTAACGTTTTGGAATGCAGACGTTGATGGGGGTCATGTTCCGTTTGCAGTGCCCCAGATGAGCCTAAGCAGTGGAAACCCCCACAAGTGACCCCATTTTGGAAACTAGACCCCCTAAGGAACTTATCTAGATCTTTGGTGAGCACTTTGAACCCCAAGTGCTTCAAACAAGTTTATAACGCCCGGGCATGAAAATAAAAAATCCTATTTTTTTCCCACAAAAATTATCTTTTAGTCACTATTTTTTTATTTTCCCAAGGGTAACAGGAGAAATTGGACCACATAAGTTGTTGTACAATTTGTCCTGAGTACGCTGATACCCATATGTGGGGGGGAACCACTGTTTGGGCGCACGGCAGAGCTCGGAATGGAAGGAGCACCATTTGACTTTTTCCAACCAAAATTGGCTGGAATTGAGTTTGGATGCCATGTTGCATTTGGAGAGCCCCTGATGTGCCTAAACAGTGGAAACCCCCCACAAATGACCCCATTTGGGAAACTAGACCCCTAAGGAACTTATCTAGATTTTTGATGAGCAATTTGAACCCCCAAGTGCTTCACACAAGTTTATAACGTAGAGCCGTAAAATTTAAAAATCATATTTTTTCCACAAAAATGATCTTTTCACCCCAATTTTTATTTTTCCAAGGGTAACAAGACTCCAAAAGTTATTGTGCAATTTGTCCTGAGTGTGCTGATACCCCATATGTGGGGGTAAACCACTGTTTGGGTGCATGGCAGAGTTTGGAAGGGAAGGAGCGCCGTCTGACTTTTTCAACGCAGAATTGGCTGGACGCCATGTCATGTTTGGAGAGCTCCTGATCTGCCTAAACAGTGGAAACCCCCGACAAATGACACCATTTTGGAAACTAGACCCCTCAAGGAACTTATCTAGATGTGTGGTGAGAACTTTGAACCCCCAGGTGTTTCACTAAAGTTTATAACGTACAGCCGTAAAATAAAAAATCTTTTTTTTTTTTTTACAAAAATGATTTTTTCGCCCCCAATATTTTATTTTCACAAGGGTAACAGAAGAAATTGGAACCCAAAAGTTGTTGTCCAATTTGTCCTGAGTACACTGATACCCAATATGTGGGCGAAAACTACTGTATGGGCACACGTCGGGGCTCGGAAGGGAAGTAGTGACGTTTTGGATTGCAGACTTTGATGGAATGGTCTGGGGGCGTCATGTCACATTTGGAGAGCCCCTGATGCACCTAAACAGTGGAAACCCCCACAAGTGACCCCATTTTGGCAAATAGACCCCACAAGGAACTTATCTAGATGTGTGGTGAGCACTTTGAACCCCGAAGTGCTTCACAGAAGTTTATAACGCACAGCCGTAAAAATAAAAAATCTTTTTTTTTTTACAAAAATGATTTTTTTCGCCCCCAATATTTTATTTTCACAAAGGTAACAGGAGAAATTGGACAACAAAAGTTGTTGTCCAATTTGTCCTGAGTATGCTGATACCCAATATGTGGGAGAAAACTACTGTATGGGCGCACGTCAGGGCTCGGAAGGGAAGTAGTGATGTTTTGGATTGCAGACTTTGATGGAATGGTCTGGGTGCGTCATGTCGCATTTGGAGAGCCCCTGATGCGCCTAAACAGTGAAAACCCCCACAAGTGACCCCATTTTGGAAAATAGACCCCACAAGGAACTTATCTAGATGTGTGGTGAGCACTTTGAACCCGAAGTACTTCACAGAAGTTTATAACGCACAGCCGTAAAAATAAAAATCTTTTTTTTTTTTTTTTTTTTTTGCAAAAATGATTTTTTCGCCCCAATATTTTATTTTTACAAGGGTAACAGGAGAAATTGGACCCCAAAAGTTGTTGTCCAATTTGTCCTGAGTACGCTGATACCCAATATGTGGGAGAAAAACTACTGTATGGGTACACGTTGGGGCTCGGAAGGGAAGTAGTGACGTTTTGGATTGCAGACTTTGATGGAATGGTCTGGGGGCGTCATGTCGCATTTGGAGACACCTGATGCGCCTAAACAGTGGAAATCCCAACAAGTGACCCCATTTTGGAAAATAGACCCCACAAGGAACTTATCTAGGTGTGTGGTGAGCGCTATGAAGCCCCAAGTGCTTCACAGAAGTTTATAATGTACAGCCGTATAAAAACAAAAAATAATTTTTTTTGTACAAAAATGATATTTTCGCCCCCAGTTTTTTATTTTCCCAAGCGTAACAGAAGAAATAGGACAAATTGCACAATAACTCTTGGGGTCCAGAGTACGCTGATACCCCATATGTGGGGATAAACTACTGTTTGGACGCATGGCAGAGCTCAGAAGTGAAGGAGCACCGTTTGACTTTTTCAACGCAGAATTGGCTGGAATTGAGATCAGACGCCATGTCACATTTGGAGAGCCCCTGATGTGCCTAAACAGCGGAAACCACCCAATTCTAACTCCAACCCTAACCCCAACACACCCCTAACCCTAGTCCCAACCCTAACCACAAACCTAACCCTAACACACCCCTAATCCCAACCCTAACCCTAATCCTAACTTTAGCGCCAACCCTAACCCTAACTTTAGCCGCAACCCTAACCCTAATGGGAAATGGAAATAAATGCATTTTTTTATTTTATTACTTTTCCCTAACTAAGGGGGTGATAAAGGGGGGTTTGATTTACTATCTATAGCGGGTTTTTATGACTGGCAGCTGTCACGCTAAAAGACGCTTTTTATTGCAAAAATAGTTTTTTGCATCGCCACATTTTGAGAGCTATAATTTTTGCATATTTTGGCCCACAGAGTCATGTGAGGTCTTATTTTTTGCGGTACGAGTTTACGTTTTTATTTGTACCATTTTTGAGCACGTGACATTTTTTGATCGCTTTTTATTTCGATTTTTGGGAGGTTAGAATGAACAAAAATCAGCAATTCATGAATTTCTTTTGGGGGAGGCGTTTTTATTGTTCCGCGTGTGGTAAAATTGATAAAGCAGTTTTATTCTTCGGGTCAGTACGATTATGGCGATACCTCATTTATATCATTTTTTTATGTTTTGGCGCCTTTATAGAATAAAAACAATTTTATATAAAAAATAATTATTTTTGCATCGCTTTATTCTGCGAGCTATAACTTTTTTATTTTTTCGCTGATGATGCTGTATGGCAGCTCGTTTTTTGCGGGACAAGATGACGTTTTCAGCGGTACCATGATTATTTATATCGGTCTTTTTGATCGCGCGTTATTCCACTTTTTGTTCGGCGGTATGATGATAAAGCATTGATTTTTTGCTTCTTTTTTTTTTTTTTTTTAAGGGGTTCACTAAAGGGGTTAACTAGTGGGACAGTTTTATAGGGGGGTTCATTACGGACGCGGCGATACCAAATATGTGTACTTTTATTGTTTTGGTTTTTTTATTTACAGGAAGAAATGAATTTATTGGGGAATATATATATTTTTTTTATTTATTTTGGATTTTTTTTTATAACATGTTTATTTTTATTTTTTTTACTTTTTTACTTTGTCCCAGGGTGGGACATCACTGTATTTTATCAGATCGCTGGTGTGACAGTGTGCACAGCACACTGTCACACCAGCGATCGCTCAGGCAGTGCAGCAGGCTTCTCAGTGCCTGCTCTCAGCAGGCACTGAGGAAGCCGCCTCCCTCCAGGACCCCGGCGCTATCTTGGATCCGGGTCCTGGGAGGGAGGAAGCCCTCAGAACAGCGCGATCACATCGCGCTGGTCTGAGGGTCTCAGGGGGGCGCGCAGGGAGCCCACTCCCTGCGCGATGCTTCCCTGTGCCCCCAGTACACCGCGATCATGTTTGATCGCGGTGTGCTAGGGGTTAATGTGCCGGGAGCGGTCCGTGACCACTCCTGACACACAGTCACGGGTGTCAGCTGTGATAATCAGCTGACACCCGGCGGCGATTAGCTGAGCTCCCTTCGGGAGCGCAGCTGATCGCCTATGACGTACTATCCCGTCCATGGTCAGATTGTCACGGGTTTTATGGACGGGATAGTACGTCTAATGTCAGAGAGGGGTTAATCACATAATTCTCATAAAGGTACTTGAATACATGTTATTTAATAATTTGTTCAAAGATCTTTCCTGATATAGAAGTAAGGCTCACAGGCCTAAAGTTCCCTCGGTCTACCCTTTTCCCCTTTTTGAAGATAGGGACATTTGCTCATCTCCAGTCTGCTGGGTCTTTTCCTGTTCTCCAAAAATTTTCAAAGATTATGGAGAGTGGGTGGTGGACTACCGGATGAAGGTAAATATCTTCGACAACAGCCCTTCACCTGCTGTAGTGATCTGTGGACTGAGACAGGCAGCTCAGGAAGATGAGAGGGAATATGGAAGCGATGCTCATCAGTTTGTAGAGAAGAACTTCTATGTGGATGACAGACTCAAGTCTTTATCTTCAAGTCAAGAGGCTATAGATCTGCTCTCCAGGACTAAGGAAATGCTCTCTTCATCAAGTCTCAGGCTCCAAAAAATTATCTCCAACCGTCAAGAGGTAATGGAAGCATTTCTATCTGAAGACTATGCCACGAGCTTAAGAGACCTTGATTTAGGTTGTGATATCCCTCCCACGCAATCTCGGTCTGCTATGGGATATTACACAGGATGCATTCACCTTTCAAGTGTCATCTATGATCCTCTTGGGTTCATTGCACCCATGACTATTCAAAGCAAGATTCTGCTAAGACAGCTCGCTGACGAAAATACCGATTGGGACACTCTGCTGCCGTCCCAAAAACAACAAAGATGGGAGGCCTGGAAGAAGTCATTGAAGGTCCTAAAACAACTCTAAGTCCCACGTTGTTATTCTGTAAAATCTTCTTCAGTTGCCGCCAGAAGAGAAGTCCAGATTTTCTCCGACGCGTCTACAGAAGCCATAGCTGCAGTAGCTTATCCGAAGATCTTGGGAGCACACAATGAAGAGCACTGTGGTTTCATTCTGGGTAAGGCCAAATTTACCCCTAAACATGCACTCTCAGAACCAAGGATTGAACTTTGTGTCGCAGTATTGGTGTTAGATATCGCTGAAGTTGTGAGAGATGAAATGGACATCGCAATCGATTCCTTTACATTCTACACAGATAGTAGAGTGGTACTCAGATATATATATAGCCAAACTAAACAATTCTACATGAGTAATAGAGTAGAATGCATCAGATGTTTTGCTACTCGTGAGCAGTGGCATCACATCCCCACTGATCTAAACACAGCTGACGGAGGAACGACACAGCTGCATCCAAGCTAGGTAACAACATGTGTCTGACACCTACAAATATCTTATATGAGCTGGTGAATCCAGAATCTGAGAAAGAAATTAGACCAACTATCTCCACACACTATACTTCAATGACATCAAGGTTGAAGTTGAAACCTCATAGTTTTGAATGCTTCTCAAGTTGGTCATCCACTGTAAGAGCCGTGGCTCATCTTACTCACATCACTCATTTTTTCACCAACGACAAGTCATCAGGGTGCCGCGGCTGGCACATGTGTAATGGTCATCCAACTGTTGAATACAAGGAACAAGCTGCACAGGTCATCACCAGGTGCGTACAAGAAGAAGTACGTCACCATGAAATTGACAGCATTACGAGAGGTGTCAACCTCTCCAATAACAGTACGCTCCTTGACCTGAACCAGTGATCGATCACAGCAAGTTGCTAAGAGTAGGTAGTCGCATAGGGAAATCTGAACTGCACCATGAGGAACAGAACCTTATCATCATCCCAGGTCGGCACTACAAGTCTACTTTGCTAGTCCGGCACTATCATGAACAAATACAGCATCAAGGTAGACAGATTACCGAAGGTGGCATCAGGTCGCTGGTTTATGGATCGTTGGAATGAAGAGATGTGTCTCCTCTGTGCTCCATAGATGCGTTAAATGCCAAAGGTTAAGAGAAAGACATCAGTACCAGCAGATAGTGAATCTTCCAACAGATCGTCTAAGTACAGATCAGCCATTCTCTCTTATGTCGGGGTAGATGTTTTCGGTTCTTGATCGGTCATTACAAGAAGAAATCATGGGGGAGGCGCGAACAGTAAGCGATGGGATGTTCTATTTACCTGTCTCAGTATCCGTGCAGTTCAAATTGAGGTTATCGAAGCTATTGGCTCTTCTTGCTTCATCAATGCACTAAGAAGATTCTTTTCCATCTGTGGGCCTGCTAAACAACTCCAGTCTGACTGAGGAAATAACTTTGTAGGGGCTTGCAAGGAATTGCAGTTAGACAAATTCTTGACCAATAATGGCTGCAACTGGGTGTTCAATCCTCCACACTCATCACGCATGGGTGGATCTCGGAATGCATGATTGGAATTGGACGAAGAATTCTCGATTCCATGTTGCTGGAACACAAACTTCCTCTCGCCCATGAAGTGCTGGTCACTTTCCTCGTAGAGGTGTCAGCTATAATAAATGCCAGACCTTTGGTTCCAGTATCATCCAACCCTGATGCTCCAATGATTCCCACTCCAGCTTCACTCCTTATGCAGAATATTGGAGCTGTTCCAGTCCCTCCAGAGGACTTTGATCACAAAGACATTTTCAAACATCAATGGAAGCAGGTACAACATCTGTCTAATGTATTCTGGCACCAGTGGAAGATTGAATATCTGCATCTGCTTCAAAACCGTCACAAATGGCAGGAGCCAACTCCTAACCTACAAGAAGGGGATTTTGTCCACTGGCCGAATGGGCCTTATCACCAAGGTGGTGCCCAGCGATGACGGAGAGACTCGGAAGGTAGAAGTCAAGGTGACAAAACGGGGTTCAACTCGAATCTTCTTTCACCCAGTCACTGAACTTGTGCTACTTTTACCGAAGGAGGATGTCACATGAACTGAACGTTATTGCTGGACTCTGTCATGGTAGGGAGCATACTTCCTCATATCCTAGCCGTGTTAGCACATAAAACGTTCTGCGTGCAACCGGACTTGAACACTTCCTCGTGGATTGAATGTTACCATTGGATTGTTGGGTTGGTGGAGTTGACTTGTTGTGGCTTCCCCAACCCAAAGATTGTTTTTTTCTTTTGAACTCATATTCAGTTTTATTTTTTATTCAAGGACTACGCGTCATCACTCAATTATGAACTTGAATTGTTGCATTATCATTGCATATTGTTTTCTTCTCTCTCCTCTTTCAGGTTCCATGTTGGCGTTGGACAGCAATTACTCATCACGTCATACAGAGACATTGTGAAATCTGAAGATTTCAGACGGGTTGTGTTGTGTCCCATGAATGGGAACAAGTTATGTATTTCTATGTTATGCATTGCATTCTGTTGCTGTTAGGGAGAAGCTCTGCTCTTTGAAGTTTGTCCCTTCTTCCCTTCTGTACTTGATGATGTTAACCCTTGCTCCTCCCTTCTTCTTCATTATCAGTTTGCTGTAGACATCTTTGCACATGTATACTTCTCTGTTTGGATTACTCTTTCCACCTGCTGCATTGTACTTAATACAAGATTTCAGAGAATATCCACTTTGTTTCTCCTGGACTCTTATTACAAGTCAGTGCTCGCTGAGTTGACACTATCTGAGGACGTTTGGCATGTGAGTACAACTATCACACAGTTATCTAAGTGATTGATAGCTAAGGATTTAGAGACTCATACTGCCTTGAAGATTCAGAATACACCATCTCTCTATTTATAGACAGTGTGGATTCTTCTATTCGTTCAATAGTACAGTGAAGATCAGTTGATGTTACATTTACAAATGCAAAATAGGAATTTAAAAGTTTGGTCTTATCACGTCTTTTTTTTACTACTTTAACATTTTCATCCTGTAAAAATCCTATAGCATCTGTGACTTTTCTGTTTCTTTTGACATGCCCTCAAAATCCTTTCTTATTGCTTCATTTACTTTTGACATACCCTCAAAATCCTTATAGACGTTTCTCCATTACTAACGTGCGGGCTTGATGTCAGCAGACATAAAACAGCTGACATCAACCCCACAACCTTTATCCCACTGAGAATACCAGCCCCCATCTGTTTGCTTTAACTTGACTGTTTGTAAAAAATTGTGGGGCACATTTTTTTTAAATTATTTATTTAAATAGCTTTAAAAAATGGTGTGGGACCCCTTTATTCTTGCTAACCAGCCATGAAACTAACAACTGAGGGTTGCAGCCTGCAGCTATCAGTTTTGCCTGTGCTGGTTATCAAAAATAGAAGAGGCTCCATGTCATTTTATTTACTTATTTTTAACACAGGAGCCGGCTGATGAATACTCCCATCAATGGCGCCTGCTCTTGCTGTTATCAGTGACGGCAGGCGTAGGCTGATGGGAGTAGTACTATCTCAACCGGCGAAGCATGTGACCAGAGGTTAACTTTTTACCACGGTCACAGCTGCATCTAACAGCGTGGGAACCGCAGGTCTGTGTCTGGCGGTAATGATCTTACCACGGATCAGAGCCATCTCAAATGTCAGATGTCAGTGTGGGAAACATCTGATGTTCGGGGTGCCAAACCCGAACAGTAATACGGACGTCCTGGAGATGTTTACTGTTTGAGTTCGCCCATCTCTACTCCTAACATACAGTATCAGTAAGCCCAATAATCGTGATCATCACAATCCCTTCCCTTAGCTCCCTCCTTCCCTAGTACCCAGCATTGGCAATTTCCAGAACAATGTTCTTAATCATAGCTCTCACTTTCCTGAGCTGTGTGCTTATTCAATTGCATTGATATCTCTATATGTAAATACAGTGATAAATATATAGTTTGATCAGAGTGTGATTTGCATAATCAACCTGATTCTATTGGATGTGAGAATTTATGGCCGTCTCCACTTGCTCTTACAGTTATTTATAGTCACGAGTGTGTCATGTCCTGATGTGATCCTTGGGGGATCTGGGCTAAGAAGGTCACAGCATTTAATTGATCTCAGGTCCTCTTTAGTGTCCATTTTTCTAGTACCTTGAATTGGAGAGGATTAACTTTCATTCAATGGTGAAAGGGTTAAGGACCCTTTCTATTCTAGCTATGATGAACTTGTAGCTTTAGTACTCAGCTGTAGCACTTTGTGACCATTCACTTCCACTATATAAACTCACTGCTAGCTTCATTCCTAGCCAGTTATAGATCGTCTATACTGACGAGGAGCCTGTCTCTGGATAAGCTGAGGTGTTAATTCTGTTGCAGAAGTGGAGTTTCCTTTTGGAGAAGCTGAGGAGTGTTATATGGTGTGTCTTTTCACACTTGCTTGTCTTACCTTCCTCGTGTTGTCTTGTAGTTGTGGAACTATTGTCTCGCTGGCCTACTCACCAGACAGGATAAGTTCAGGACTAACGAGGACTTAGGCACATGATCGCACACGGGGGAGGACCTCTCTAGGGATGATAGGGAATGCAGGGATGTGACTCAGGTTTATGTTAGGAAGTGAACCCTCTCCCTTTTCCCTATTAATGGGGCCTTCTTTGTACATGTTCCTTGGTGTTCACCTCAGGTTGCACCACACGCAGGCCATCCTCCAGCGTGACATTGCAACTAGTTCACATTGTTTCTGGATCTGCAACCCTCAGCTGTCAGCATTAGCAAGGATGGCTATCAAGAATAGAGGGGTCCCCACGCTGTATTTAATTATTTAAATAAATAATTTTAAAAAACGGCATGGGGTCCCCTCCATTTTTGACTACCAGCCAAGCTAAAGCTGACAGCTGGGAACTGGTATTCCCGGGCTGGTAAGGGGCCATGATTATTGGCCTAAAAATAGCAGCCCACAGCCGCCCCAGAAAAGGCGCATCTATTAGATAGCGCTTTGCCCAGCTCTTCCCACTTGCCCTGTGGTAGTGGCACATAGGGTTCATCTTTGTATTGCCCAGTGACATCAAGCCCACAGCTTAGCAATGGAAAGGTGTCTATAAAAATAAGCCAGAATAAAGTCCTTTAATTCAAAGAATGACACAGACTACTTTAATGAATCTAAATTAACCCATGCTCACTTCATCGCCCAGTCCACAGAAGCCATGGTCTCCTGTAACAAAATTAAAATGATAAACCACAATATTCTTTACCTGTCCACTGAGAAGATAATATTCCATTTGTCCCAGGTGAGGTCTAGCTGTGCTACATCTAAATGGCAGGCTACATTGTTGCATGATGCGACTATACAGCCTGCGATCCAGCAGAGACACTGAGCAGCATGTGCTACCGCTGCTCAGAATCTCATGGTGAACTCCTATGATCTGAGTGACATCACCGCAAGTGTGAGAAAGTTCTCACACTAGTGGTGCAGTTAGAAAGGTCTTGGGAGTTCACAGCCAATGAACTCAGTTCAACTCACTAATGTCAGCTCAAGTGCCAATGGAAAAGTTGTAACGGTGCTCTCGCTGACCCAGTGAGTTGAACTGAGTTCATTGGCTGTGAACTACCAGGGCCTTTCTGACAGCACCGCTAGGGTGAGAACTTTCCCCAGAAACTTCATCCTTACCCACGAGGAGAGATCTTGCATGGATCCCCAGACCGAGGAAAACTGACAGTAGTCTTGTGTTTCTACCATTTTTTATTAAGTGTGCCAACAGTTGTTGCCTTCTCACCAAGCTGCTTGCCTATTGTCCTGTAACCCATTCCAGCCTTGCACAGGTCTACAATTTTGTTCTGGTGTCCTTAGACAGCTGTTTTTTTTAGGCCATGTTGGAGTGTGATTGCTTGAGTGTGTGGACAGGTGTCTTTTATAATTGCAATAAAATCCAATGTAATTATTTAAAAATCATACAATCTGATTTTCTTGTTTATATTTTTAGATTCTGTCTTTCACACTTGAGGTGTACCTGTGATGAAAATTACAGACCTCTCCATTCTTTGCAGGTGGGAAAACTTGCAAAATTAGCATTGAATCAAATTTTTATTTTCAGCATTGTATCTGGCAAAGCGATCTTGAGTTCCACCAGAGATTGCCTGGGAGCTGCAGGTCCTAAGCTTGGAGTCGATGAATGCTGTAAAGTAGTGGAGCGCAAGCCTATCACCTCCAGACAGATAGGTATTGTACTGTTCTTCCAGGGCGGCCACAGAATCCTTAATGGATCCAAATTGGTTGGGCCAGTGATAAAGTCACATAGTGTCAAAGGACTGCGCACCAACCCGATTCCTTGAACTAGGAGCGCCCTAGTCTATTCCTGTCTCCCGGATTACCCTGGATAGTGAAGACACAGGGGTCTCATACCAAGCTATGCTCCTAACTTAACCCTTATCTGATCCCTTCGCACTCAGAGAGGTGAGTGGCCAAAATGTAGAGGGAAAACTCTAACTATACAGACACAGGTAAACAGACAGTGATAAAAGAAAACTACAATCATACAAATACTCTCATAAAACAGCAGAGTGGGAAACAGGGTAGTTATAGGAAAAGAAAACCGTATTTGAGAGGATAAGAATAAACATGCAAATCAACTCCATGCAACAATCTCCAGAAAAACTCTCCAACAGCCAATTTCAAACACTGAACTTTCTCCTTCAACACCAAACCAGGAAGTAGAACTATGACTGGCAACTCACAAGTGCCAGTGGTGAGCATATATTACAGAGGAGAATGGCCAACACAGAACAGCTGAGACAATTCAGGATGGAGAACTACAGGAGATCTACTGAACTAAAAACCTTTGCCATGACACAACAAGGAAAACCTGCACTGTTTAATAGAACGGTGAAGCAGTTCTAATAAGTGCATGAGTTTGTTTAACCAGACGCCGTGATCTTCTGGCCCCTCTCTGTCATGGTATCCGCATGACACCCTCCACACCAAGCATACCAGATCTTTATTCAACTGATAAATCAATATGTTAAAAAATGTCCTTGCAGGCTGAAATGCAGACTACAGGAAATTTTAAGATGTTCAGCAATCCTCTTTCAGTTAATTAAATTAATACATTTGCATTGTTATAACTTAGACATGATGCTCCTCTACATTTATGTTAGTATTATTTATGGGCATGTCATTGCTATGGTTGATTGCAGTCACATCAGTCACAATACTCAAGTCTGGCTATAATAAACAGAGCAGAGTTGAATAGGGGCTAGCTTCATGCCCTATTAATTCTGCTTGCCCTTAGATAGCAAGGAACTGTCTATTGTTGACAGCCCCTTTAATTTACTTTACATGCAGTAATAAACATCAGAAGTATGTACATCATAAGTAACAAGAAATAAGAGTCAATGGTGCTGTTCTGACCATAGTGTAACTCTTAATGATGCATTTCTGGTAATTTATAGCACAGCTCGCTAAATTTTGTGGGCGGACAATTAATTCAACAGTTGGAGTGCAGTAATATGAGGTGTCTGAAGAAATGCTCATACCCCATGCGTTGTTCAGTTTTCACACTGTGAGGTTGTTATATCATATTTTTTTTTATATTCCTGTATATATATCACCTGGATTTTTTGTATAGGAGCTGCAAGGCTGAGAAAAGAAAAACAGTGACTTATGATCAAGTCTAAAATGAGGTTATGGGGCAGACGTCACACCCCGCAGTGGTAAATGGAGCTAGTCAGGTGCGATATTAAAGCTCACACCGTGGCCATAAGTTTTCTATGACCTCAATTTCTTGTTGCCACAAAGTCAAGGTCGAGACGCAAACCTTGAGCGTGGGAGATTTACCAAACGTGAAGATCTACTAAATGCATCTAACAAATAACCATATAAACTTCACATCGCTCCACTGCTACATGCTGAATCTAAAGAGCTCATATTAAAATGATTACAATAATAATTTTCTTTATAGTCCTCCGAGGTTTATGAAAATAATATTGTAATAAACCGCTCTATTGGTGAATGCTCTCCAGTACTCAATGGGGGGTAAGTAGCACTACACTGAAGGATAAATGCAATATTATGTACTTTCCTATTGTTCTCTTGGGTTGATGTACATATCAGCATGCTTACCTTTCTAGAGACACAATTAACCCATTCACCCCGAGCCTGTTTTCGCCTTCATGTAGTAGAAGAGGACGACACGCCTAAAAGCAGGTGCACAAGCAGGAACCAAATCTGTAGTATAATATCTATGAAGTGTCATGATTCAGGATGGGGTTTCCTTCCCCGTCCTGGTTCTTTCGGGGTTAACTTTGTATGGCCTCTCTTTGGTTTGGGGAGGACTATGTAGACCTGCTTCTGGCCAGGCTCTGTGTCAGTTATACTTTCCATTTACTCGGCTTGAGCAGCAGACCCAGGTTTCTCTTTCTGATACCATTGTTACTCTATGTGTGTTTGTGTACCCGTGTATGACTCGAATTGACCCTTGTTCTGCCTCTGTCTCATGATTTTGCTTTACTTGTTACTCTTTGGTTTGAAGCTCGGCTTCGTCCTTGATTTCCCCTTTGTCTGCTCCCCTGGTTCCTGCGTCCCCCTTTTGCTTCCTACCTCGGCTTGTCCCTAAGTATTCTCCTGTCTCGTCCCACGGCATTGACTCCATTCTCTGTCTTCTGACCTAGGCTTTCCTGACTACGTCCTCAGCTCAGCGTGTACAGCTAGCTCCCTCCCGTTCTCGTTGGTTGGCTCTGCCACCGGTCACTCCCTCGGCAGTCACGTGCCCCGCCAGGTCCTGCTCTGGGGATCACTGCATGTAGCGGTGCCTGCATGTCTCCTGGCCAGACCACGATCCTCGGCAGCACCCCCTTAGGTTCTGCACACCTAGGGACGCGCAGCCAGTGTGTCTTTACTCTGCGCACCTGGGGACACACTACCAGTGTGTCTTTACATTATAACTGACACATACTGTTTTTTTGTGGGGAAATTTAGTTTTCATGTGTAATAATGGACCCTTTCCGTATTTTGTCAGAGCAAGTTTCTAGTCTTTCACAGATGATGCAAAATTTGTCTGTGGAGCAGTGGGCTCTAGCTCAATCCCTTCAGCAGGTGCAGAGAGAGATGGCAGATATGGTTAAGACAGTTTGGAGTGTTCCTCTCTCTGGCGTTAAGGATGGTGGTGTTACGGATGTATCTTTATTTTCTCCTGAACCCCCTATTAAACTTCTTGATGCCTTATCTGGGGTAAAAAAGAAGTTTCAGGTTTTCAAGGAGGGGTGTAAATTGTTGTTTTCCTTGCGACCTCGTTCTTCGGGGGATGAGGGCCAGAGGGTGGGTGTCATCATTTATCTGTTGAGGGAGGGTCTGCAGGCTTGGGCTTTTTCTCTTGCTCCTACCGCCACTGAGAGAATGTCTGTGGATTGGTTCTTTGAGGCCCTTGGGCAAATCTATAATGAACCTGATTGTGTGCGTCTCGCTGAGGACATGGTTATGTGTCTCTTTCAGGGGAAGCACTCAGCCGATTGGTATTGTTTTGAGTTTAGGCTTTGGGCCTCAGTGGTGTCTTGGAACGATTCGGCTCTCAGGGGATTGTTCCGGAGAGGGTTGTCCGAACATCTAAAGGACACGTTGGCTTTGCATCCCTACCTAACTCTCTGGAGGAGGCTATGACACAGTCCGTCCATATGGCCGCAGACTTCGTGCTAGTTGAGTGGTGTAACAGGAGGCTCCCTTGTTCCCCATTAAGGATGACTCCGCTTCATCAGTTAAACCCATGGAAGTGGGAGCTGTTTCTGTAAAGGAGAAAGAGAGAAGGTGTCGCAAAGAGAACAAGCTCTGCTTCTTCTGTGGGTCCCCAGAACACTAGAGAAAGGACTGCCCTCTGTCCTCCAAGGTGTCTGGAAATGCCTAGGTCTGAGTTACTGCCAAGGAGGTTGCCCAGACCCTCAGTTACATTTTTCCTCAGCTTGTAAATTGTTGATTCAGGTGGAGCTTGAGGTGGTGGTCTCTTTTTTTCCCGGTTTCAGATTTCTATCATGTTCCGTCCTGGATCTAAGAATGTTAAGGCCGATGCGTTATCTTGGAGTTTGGATCCGGTTTCCCCTCCTGAACCTCCATCCTCCATTCTTCTAGGGTGGTGGTGGCTGGTATTTCGTCTGAGTTGGAACGGGAGATTCTAGAGGGCCAGTCGCTTGCACCTAGTTCTAAGCCGGAAGGTAGACTTTTCGTTCCTGCACAGTTTCGCCTCAGGCTTGTCCGTGAGTTTCATGACTCGGTTTTAAGTGGACTTCCTGGGATCTCAGGTACCCAAGTGGCCGTGGCTAGGGTTTTTTGGTGGCCCTCGCTTACTTATGATGTTATTAAGTTTGTGTCTGCTTGTGGGGTCTGTGCACGTGCCAAGAGCTCTCATAACCGGCCGTCCGGGGAATTAGTGCCTTTACCAATTCCTGATAGACCATGGACCATGGATTTTATCACTAATTTCCCACCTTCCAGGGGTAATACGGTGGTTTGGATGGTGGTGAACAAGTTTACTAAGCAAGATCATTTTGTACCTTTGTCGGCTTTGCTCTCCATGGAGACCTTGTCCAGGTTGTTTGTGCAGCATATGGTTCATTTGCATGGTGTGCCATTGAATGTGGTGTCTGACCGCGATGTTCAGTTTGTCTCTAAATTTTGGAGGGCGTTTTGTAGAAGAATAGGGATTACTCTGTACTTTTCTTCTGCATACCACCCAGAGACTATTGGTCAGATGGAGAGAACGAATCAGTCCTTGGAACAAATTCTGCGTTGTTTGTCCTCGGCTAGGCAGGATGATTTGCCACTGGTGGAGTTTGCATTTAACAACCATGTGAGTCAGTCGACGGGTATGTCTCCTTTTCTTGCCAACTATGGTTTTAGTCCGCAATTTGGGTAGTTCTCGCACTTGGACTCCAGGTGTCCTGGGGCTGATGGGGCTGTGCAGCGCTTGGGGGAATTATGGTTGGAGGTCCAGCGAAACATTGGCAAAGCTCAGAGGATATACAAATTTTTGGCAGATAAGAGGCGGAATTCTGGATCAGTTTTTCAGGTCGGAGAGAAGGTGTAGTTGTCCACTTGGAACATTAACCCTTCACCCCAAGGGTGGTTTGCACGTTAATGGCCAATTTTTACAATTCTGACCACTGTCTCTTTATGAGGTTATAACTCTGGAACGCTTCAACGGATCTTCGCGATTCTGAGAATGTTTTCTCGTGACATATTGTACTTCACGTTATTGGTAAAATTTCTTCGATATAACTTGAGTTTATTTTTGAAAAAATGCAAATATGGCGAAAATTTAGAAAATTTTGCAATTTTCAAAATTTGAATTTTTATTCCCTTAAAACAGAGAAATAGGTCACACAAAATAGTTAAGAAATAACATTTCCCACATGTCTACTTTACATCAGCACAATTTTGGAATCAAAATTTTTTTTTCTTAGGAAGTTATAAGGGTTAAAAGTTGACCAGCGATTTCTCATTTTTACAACAAAATTTACAAAGCCTTTTTTTTAGAGACCACCTCATATTTGAAGTCACTTTGAGGGGTCTATATAGCAGAAAATACCCAAAAGTGACACTATTCTAAAAACTGCACCCCTCAAGGTACTCAAAACCACATTCAAGAAGTTTATTAACCCTTCAGGTGCTTCACAGGAGCTGAAGCAACGTAGAAGGAAAAAATGAATATTTAACTTTTTAGCCACAAAAATGATCTTTTACAAACTTTTTTTTTTATTTTCACAAGGGTAAAAGAAGAAAATGGACAGATAATGTTATTGTGCAATTTCTCCTGAGTACGCCAATACCCCATATGTGGGGGAAAACCACTGTCTGTGCGCACAGCAGGGCTCGTAAGGGAAGGAGCGCCGTTTGACTTTTTCAAACTAAAATTGGCTGGAATTGAGATTGAATGCCATGTCACGTTTGGAGAGCCCCTGATGAGCCTAAACAGTGGAAACCCCCATAAATGACACCATTTTGGAAACTAGACCCCCTAAGGAACTTATCTAGATCTGTTGTGAGCACTTTGAACCCCCAAGTGTTTCACAAAAGTTTAGAATGCCTGGGTGTGAAAAAAAAGAAACAATTTTCCACAAAAATGATTTTTTAGTCCAAATTTTTGATTTTTCCCAAGGAAATTGGACCCCAAAAGTTGTTGTCCAATTTGTTCTGAGCACGCTGATACCCAATATGTGAGGGGGGAACTGTTTGGGCGCACGGCAGGGCTTGGAAAGGAAGTAGTAACGTTTTGGAATGCAGACGTTGATGGGGGTCATGTTCCGTTTGCAGTGCCCCAGATGAGCCTAAACAGTAGAAACCCCCACAAGTGACCACATTTTGGAAACTAGACCCCCTAAGGAACTTATCTAGAGCTTTGGTGAGCACTTTGAACCCCAAGTGCTTCACACAAGTTTATAATGCCCGGGCATGAAAATAAAAAATCCTATTTTTTCCCACAAAAATTATTTTTAGTCACTAATTTTTTATTTTCCCAAGGGTAACAGGGAAATTGGATCACAAAAGTTGTTGTCCAATTTGTCCTGAGTACGATGATACCCGATATGTGGGGGGGAACCACTGTTTGGGCGCATGGCAGAGCTGGGAATGGAAGGAGCACCATTTGACTTTTTCCAACCAAAATTGGCTGGAATTGAGATTGGATGCCATGTTGCATTTGGAGAGCCTCTGATGTGCCTAAACAGTGGAAACCCCCACAAGTGACCCATTTGGGAAACTAGACCCCTAAGGAACTTATTTAGATCTTTGGTGAGCAATTTGAACCCCCAAGTGCTTCACACAAGTTTATAACGTAGAGCCGTAAAATTTAAAAATCATATTTTTTCCACAAAAATGATCTTTTCACCCCAATTTTTATTTTCCCAAGGGTAACAAGACTCCAAAAGTTATTGTGCAATTTGTCCTGAGCACGCTGACACCCCATATGTGGGGGTAAACCACTGTTTGGGTGCATGGCAGAGTTTGGAAGGGAAGGAGCGCCGTTTGACTTTTTCAACGCAGAATTGGCTGGATGCCATGTCGTGTTTGGAGAGCTCCTGATCTGCCTAAACAGTGGAAACCCCGACAAATGACACCATTTTGGAAACTAGACCCCTCAAGGAACTTATCTAGATGTGTGGTGAGCACTTTGAACCCCAAGTGCTTCACAGAAGTTTATAACGCACAGCCGTAAAATAAAAAATCTTTTTGTTTTTTTACAAAAATGATTTTTTTCATCCCCAATATTTTATTTTCACAAGGGTAACAGGAGAAATTGGACCCCAAAAGTTGTTGTCCAATTTGTCCTGAGTACGCTGATACCCAATATGTGGGAGAAAACTACTGTATGGGTACACGTTGGGCCTCGGAAGGGAAGTAGTGACGTTTTGGATTGCAGACTTTGATGGAATGGTCTGGGGGCGTCATGTCGCATTTGGAGAGCCCTGATGCACCTAAACAGTGGAAATCCCCAAGAAGTGACCCCATTTTGGAAAATAGACCCACAAGGAACTTATCTAGATGTGTGGTGAGCACTTTGAACCCGAAGTGCTTCACAGAAGTTTATACGTACAGCCGTAAAAATAAAAAATATATTTTTTTTTTACAAAAATTATTTTTTTCGCCCCAATATTTTATTTTCACAAGGGTAACAGGAGAAATTGGACCCCAAAAGTTATTGTCCAATTTGTCCTAAGTACGCAGATACCCAATATGTGGGATAAAACTACTGTATGGGTACACGTTGGGGCTCGGAAGGGAAGTAGTGACGTTTTGGATTGTAGACTTTGATGGAATGGTCTGGGGGCGTCATGTCGCATTTGGAGAGCCCTGATGCGCCTAAACAGTGGAAACCCCCCACAAGTGACCCCATTTTGGAAAATAGACCCCACAAGGAACTTATCTAGATGTGTGGTGAGCGCTATGAAGCCCCAAGTGCTTCACAGAAGTTTATAACGTACAGCCGTTAAAAACAAAAAAAAAATCATTTTTTTTAAAAAATGATATTTTTGCCCCAGTTTTTTATTTTCCCAAGGGTAACAGAAGAAATAGGACAAATTGCACAATAACTCTTGGGGTCCAGAGTACGCTGATACCCATGTGGGAGTAAACTACTGTTTGGGCGCATGGCAGAGCTCAGAAGTGAAGGAGCACCGTTTGACTTTTTCAACGCAGAATTGGCTGGAATTGAGATCAAACGCCATGTCACATTTGGAGAGCCCCTGATGTGCCTAAACAGCGGAAACCCCCAATTCTAACTCCAACCCAACCCCAACACACCCTAACCCTAGTCCCAACCCTAACCACAAACCTAACCCTAACACACCCCTAACCCTAATCCTAACCATAACCCTAATACTAACTTTAGCGCCAACCCTAACCC
>JARQOD010000003.1:127091838-127184311 GCA_033576555.1 Oophaga sylvatica
AAAAATGATCAGAAAGGATGGTAAATTTTGAAAAATGAGATTCTCAAAGCACAATCGTTAACAGTTCCTAAAAGAGGGAAGAATAGGAAGCATGTAAGGAGACCAGGATTGATGAACACAGAACTTAAACACATGCTAAAAAGGAAGAAAGAAATGTTTATCAAATGGAAAGAGGGAGGCATATCTAAAGAAGATTACAATCCAGTCTGCAGAACCTGCAGGGCACGAATCAGATTATCTAAAGCTGGCAATGAATTAAGGCTTGCAAGAAATAACAAAAGCAATAAAAAGGATTTTTGGGATATGTTAAAAGTAAAGAAAAGTCAAAGATGCTATAGGATTTTTACAGGATGAAAATGATGAAATAGTAAGAAAGGATGTTGAGAAGGCCAAACTTTTAAATTCCTATTTTGCATCTGTTTTCTCTCAGAAAGGAAATGTAACATCAACTAATCTTCACTGTCCTATTAAAGGAATAGAAGAATCCAGACTATCTATAAACAGAAAAATAGTGAGGGAAAACTTAGCTAACATAAATTAATTCAAGTCTCTGGGTCCAGATGAATTACACCCCAGATTACTGAAGGAGACAGCAGAAGTAATTTTTGAACCACTCTCCATAATCTTTGAAAATTCTTGGAGAACAGGAGACGTCCCAGAAGACTGGAGAAGAGCAAATGTTGTTTCTATCTTCAAAAAGGGGAAGAAGTTGGACCCAGGGAACTATAGGCCGATGAGTCTGACATCTATACCAGGTTATATATTTGAATAAATTATTAAACAACATGTAAGTAAGTACCTGGATAAGAATGAAGTGATTAACCATAGCCAACATGGGTTTGTAACTAATAAGTCATGTCAGACTAACTTAATTTCTTTCTATGACAGAATCACTGACTGGGTGGATCAGGGTAATGCTGTAGATATAGTATATCTAGACTTCAGCAAAGCATTTAACAAAGTATCTCACACCAACCTTATTGAAAAAATGACTAAGTATGTAATGGACAAGGCAACTGTTAGGTGGATTCATAACTGGCTTAGTGATCGAACCCAAAGAGTGGTCGTAAATGGCTGCACATCCAGTTAAAAGAATGTGTCAAGTGGGGTACCACAGGGCTCTGTCTTGGGCCCTGTATTGTTCAACATCTTTATCAATGATTTAGATGAAGGAATTGAGGGTAAACTAATTATATTTTCTGATGACACAAAGCTAGGAGGGATAGCTAATACTAGAGAAGAGATAGAGGATTCAAAAAGATATAAATAAAAACTGGAGCAGTGGACAGCAACTAACAGAATGGTTTTTAACAGGGAAAAATGCAAAGTACTACATCTGGGTAATAAAAATGAAAAAAATCAAATACAGAATGGGAGGAATAGGACTAAGCAACAGCACATGTGAAAAAGACTTGGGTATACTAATAGATCACAGACTGAACATGAGCCAACAGTGTGATGCAGCAGCAAAAAAGGCAAATACAATTCTGGGATGTATTAACTGAAGCATACAGTCTAGATCACGTGAAGTCATTATTGCCCTCTACTCCTCTTTGGTCAGACCTCATCTGGAATACTGTATCCAGATTTGGGCACCACATTTTAAAAAAGACATCAACAAACTGGAACAAGTTCTGGGAAGAGCTACCAGAATGGTGACCAGTCTGCAAACCATGTCCTATGAGGAACGGTTACAGAATTTGGGAATGTTTAGCTTGCAAAAAAGAAGACTGAGAGGAGACCTAATAGATGTCTACAAATATCTCAAGGACTGTCACATTGGAGAAGGATCATGTTTATTCTCATTTGCACAAGGAAAGACTAGAAGCAATGGGATGAAACTGAATGGGAGAAGACACAGATTAGATATTAGAAAAAAAGATTCTGTGATTCATAGAAAACCACTGATGCCCATGGAATAGAATGTGTGAACAGCTCTGCAGAATGGCCCATCTGAGGTTCCCCACAGTCAGATGGGCATTTGGAAATTTTTGATGTGGAAGGAAAAAAGGGTGAATGGAGTGCCACATCTGAGGATTGTAATGTGTGTGGTGTTAAAGTGGTGGAAGAGGAGGAGAGGCCTCTTGATGCAAAGCTTGCTATCCACTGGAGCACATGCTCTTTCTGAGCCTTATCTACAAGGCTTACCACTGTGCGGCTGCAAAAGAAATGGAGTCAAGTAGCCCCGATAGTAAAAGCTGTTGTCAGTGGTCTTTGGATAGGTGATGGTGTTTGTTCAGTTGAGCTTTCATTCACATTAACACCTAACCCACATACACATTAAACACCAAGCCTTTTCCCCCTTCCTCCATGACCTCGCTTTTTCCCACTCATGTTGTAAGTAGCCTTCCCCTCTTGTAACTTGCTGTTTCACAACCTTAGGCCCACAGCTGTCAGTTGCATGTCACTAAATGAAATGAACAATCACTATTTTATTTTTTTAGATAGTGTGCTTGAACAGCACTGTAATAGCTAACCAATTTTAAGTGGAAATCTGGCCTTGGATTAGCTAATTGGCCCTCCACGCTGCACCCCAATATTGGACTTAACAATTTTGAAATGGAAATCTGGCCTTGTGATTTGTCTCTGAAACACATTTTTATCACAAATGATTTGGAGTAGCTAATTGGACCTCATGTCTGCACCCCAATACTAGGCCTTACTATTTTGAAGTGGAAATCTGGCCTTATGTTTTGTCTCTGAAATAGTCTTATCACAAACTATTTGGAGTAGCTAATTGGCCCTGTAGGCTGCACCCCAATATTAGGCCTAACAATTTTTAAATGGAAATCTGACCTTATGATTTGTCTCTGAAACACTATTTTATAAGAAAAGATTTGGAGTGGCTAATTGGGCCTCGTGACTGCACCCCAATATTAGGCATAATGATTTTTAAGTGGAAATCTGGCCTTCTGATTTGCCACTGAAACACAGTTTTATCACAAACGATTTGGAGTAGTAAATGATGCCTCCGGAGACTGCCACACAGTTTTTGCACAATCTACTTTGATGCTGAAAGATCAGTTTCACACAGGAAAGGATCATATTTGTTTAACTGACAAGTTCCCTTTCAGCAGCAGCACTAGAGCAGGAGAGACCTCTGTGTACTGTGGCACTGAGACAATGGCACCACAAAGCAAGATTCAGCTTTTTATATGGTCAGGGACTTGTGACTTCGGCAGCCAATCACAGAAGACCTTGTGTTATGACGTTGTGGATGGTTTCTGTACAAAGTTAAGGGAAAAAAAAATAGCGTGCCGCTCCTCTATCCTCTCTAAACCCCTTCCCCTCGTCAAACACCCAGTCCCCCCACTCATCATACAGTACCACTATCCTAGCCAAAGTAATAACAAAATCATTAGTGGAAACACAATGATTTACTGATCTGTGACTGAATTTTGCTGGTTTTGAGTAAAAATTCTAGTGAAAGCGAACATGAATCCAAATGTGCTACGTTCGTGCTGAATTTGAGATTGGCAAACATTTTCTGAACAAGTTTGCTCATTTCTATTTTTTAACTCATATCTGTAGGAGTACTGTGCTTTTAAGTGTACTCTGCAACTCTGCCTGTGAGGGTACTGTGCCCTTTTGTCTGGGTGTGAAATTTTTAATTAGCTTCTCGGGGGGAAATGTGAAAACATGCTCTGTGGGTGAAATTTGTTATCAGGTTCTGTGGGGGAAATGTGAATACATGCCATGTGGGGGAAATTTTTAACTGGACTGCCAGTAGCCAGCCTTGCGATGGACTCTCAGCTCAACGCTAGATCATACTTCCAGTTTTTCATGGGTGGCATTTGCAACATACGCTATTAGAGTTTTGGAGTTGGAGTACTGTGTCCTATGCTCTGTGGGTGAAATTTGTAAACTGCTTCTGTAGGGGTACTGTACCCTGCGAAATTTTTAACTTGATTGGTGGTAGCAAGCCTCAGTCTCTGTGAGGGCACTGTTAACATATTTATGTCATTCATTTACTTCCTATTTTACCATGATTACTATGGTGACATAAACCCTTTAAATCATTTCCCTGTCCACATCTGTTTGCATTGCAATTCTGCTCTTACCCCATTTTTCTTCTTTTTGCAGTCAATTAGCCCATACTCCGACCAATTTATAGCCATTTCATCACACTAAAGTTTGGGTCCCCATTGACTTATGTAGTGTTTGGTGACCGGGGTCAAGTTCAGGTCCCGATCTAGACTTCTTAAAAAGTCCGGAAAAACCCAGCAAACCCGAACATCCACAGGTTCACTCATCACTATTAATAGTTTATTCTTATCATGAAACAAAATGAAAAGTGAATGAACAAAAGAAAAATCTAAATCAAAGCAATATTTCGTGTGACCGCCCTTTGCCTTCAAAACAACATCAAAGCATCAATTCTTCTAGGTACACTTGCACAAAGTTTTTTGAAGGAACTTGGCAGAAAGATTGTTCTAAAAATTTAGGAGAACTAACCATAGATCTTTTATGGATGTAAGATTGCACAAATTCTTCTGTTTTCCTGTAATCCCAGACAGACTCCATGTTAAGATCAGGGCTTGAGTAGGCCATATCATCACTTCTAGGACTCCTTGTTCTTTTCTATGCTGAAGATAGTTCTTAATGACATTGTTTGTACGTTTGGGTTCACAGTACTGCTGATAAACATATTTGCAGTAATCAGACACCTCCCAGATGGAATTACACAATAAATAAGAATTTCCCTGTATTTTTCAGTATTGAAAATACCAACAAATGCAATATTAAGGATCATAGTTGCAGTGGTCAGCCAAAGAAACTTAGTGCAACAGATGTAGGACAAATCATGTTTACTTCTCTTCAAAATCAGGAGATTTCCAGCAGTGCCATCAGCTCAAAACAGGTAGTAACCACTGGGACCCAGCTACAACCAACCACTGTTTGCAGAATTAAAACTAATAGTCTCGACAATAAATATGAGTCTTTAAATAATATAACTCTTACACAGAACAAGATTCTAAGACAAAAACTGCAATACTAAGTTGAATAATTCAATATTTATTGATAGTAGATCAAATACAGAGATGAAAAAAAGTGTGCTGCGGTATCATACATGTGAGTTCAAATAATGAATGCATACAATGTACAGTAAAGTATTGGCTTTTTACATTATTTATAACCTCAATTATCTACAGTTTTAACTTATCTGTAAAGTCTATTTGCATACCATTCCAATAGTCTTTACATAGTATATATTCAGAATTTGAAATCACATGAATTTATACTATAATACTGCAGTGCACTTTTTTTTATCTTGTCTCTGTATTTGATCCATCAATCCGCCTTTGTGGTTTCATGTTTCTATAGATTATATATTTTTCATGAGATTACCTAATACATATTCAATTGTTTACATTAGTATTTCAGTTTTTGTCTTAGAGCTTTGTCCTATGATTTATACTGTTTGTAGAAGTCTGCCAGAAGTGGTTTTCATAAAAAAATTACAGCCAAAAAGCATACCTTTGACATGGAAACAATGCCAAACGTACTCAAACAAATAAGAACAGCACAAAAATGGCTGCAGGTGCTTTGGACTAATAAGTCAAAAAATGAAATATCTGGCTGTAACAAATGACAGTTTTTTTTCACAAAGGGCAAGAAAGCAGTACAATAATGATTGTCTGCAGGCAACAGTGAAGCATGGTGGAGGGTCATTTTAAGTTTGAGGCTGCCTTTCAGAAATTGGAGTTAAGAATTTGGCCAAGATTAATGGTACCATCAATGCAAGGATTTAATTATCCATCATGCAATACCTCCAAATGTATTCTGCACCTGGACAGCAACCCCAAATATACAACCAATATGATTAAGAATAAAGATGAACAAGGAGTTCTGGAAGTTATGATATGACCCCCCACAGAGCCCAGATCTCAACATCATCAAGTCAGTCAGAGATTACATGAAGAGACAAAAGGATTTTCACACGCCTAAATCCACAGAAAATTTGTGGCTGGTAGGGTTGAGAATTCCGATACTGCAAATATCGGGTATCGGCCGATATTGGCTGTATCGGAATTCCGATTCCGAGTTCCGATATTTTCGTCATATCGGATACCGGAATCGGGATGTCACTGTCACTGTCAGTGTCCGTCTGTCGGGTCTGTCAGGAGTCAGCGGCACTTACCTGGCAGAAGATCTCCGGCGGTCACGTCCTGGACTGCTTCATGGCCGCCATCCTCTTCTCCCCGGCGGTCACATGCAGTTTCTCGCGATAACTGCAGTGACTGCTGGGTAATCCCGGCCGTAAAGCAGTCAGTCCGATGACGTCACCGCCGGGGAAGCAGGTAATCAGCTGTGCTGCGTTGCAATGACAGGCTCTGCCTGTCATTGCGATGTAGCAGAGCTGGATCGTCGTGTACCTGTCGTTATGGACTGCGTCGGACAGGTGGTATACTGTTGGTTTGTTTTTTTTCTTTTTTTACAGGAGATCGATGGCGTCGCAGGAATGAGAGAGTAATAAAAAAAATGAAAACTGTGTTGTCTCTTTTATTTCATTAAAATACTTTTTTCTTGCTGTGTCTTTTTTTACACATTTAAAAACTTTGGGATTAATAATGGATCGGTGTCTTATTGACGCCTATCCATTATTAACCGGGCTTATTGTCACCGTGTAATCAACGGTGACATTAACCCCTTATTACCCCACTTGCCACAGCTACAGGGCAGTGGGAAGAGCCGGGTAAAGTGCCACAATTGGCACATCTTTTGATGCGCCAAATGTGGGGCTGCTGTAGCCTGGTATTATCAGGCTGTTGAGGGCCAAAATCCATGGGCCTTGACAGTCTTTTAATACCAGGCCGCAGCAGTCTGCATTTTACTTGGCTGGTTAACAAAAATAGGGGGACCCCTACGCCGTTTTTTTTTCGAGGGGATCCCCTATTTTTGTTAACCAGCCAAGCTAAGCAGACTGCTGTGGCCTGGTATTATCAGGCTTGCAAGGTCCATGGATATTGGATCCTTACCAGCCTGAAAAACCAGGCCTCAGCGGTCTGCTTCATCTGGCTGGTTAACAAAAATAGGGGGGACCCCACGCCAATTTTTTTCGAGGGGATCCCCTATTTTTGTTAATCAGCCAAGATATGCAGACTGCTGTGGCCTGGTATTATCAGGCTGGCAAGGTCCATGGATCTTGGCTCCTTACCAGCCTGAAAAACCAGGCCTCAGCGGTCTGCTTCATCTGGCTGGTTAACAAAAATAGGGGGGACCCCACGCCAATTTTTTTCGAGGGGATCCCCTATTTTTGTTAATCAGCCAAGATATGCAGACTGCTGTGGCCTGGTATTATCAGGCTGGCAAGGTCCATGGATCTTGGCTCCTTAACAGCCTGAAAATCCAGGCCTCAGCGGTCTGCTTCATCTGGCTGGTTAACAAAAATAGGGGGGACCCCACGCCATTTTTTTTTCGAAGGGAACCCCTATTTTTGTTAATCAGTTCCCTCTGACGTCACTGATGGTGTCCCTGGCTGACCTGAAGTGAAAGTGGAAAGCAATCAATTAAGCTTTCCACTTCCTCTCCTGTCAGCCAGGAGAGGAACTCATTCATTTGGGGGTTTACTGTGAGGCTGCAGCATTAGCTGCGGTCCCTGCAGTAAACATTAACCCTTTCTGAAGGATTACACCGTGGGAGCTGACTGTACATCGGATTGGTAAGAATAATTTTGCTTTATTATTTTATTTTTATTACAGGAAATGGTTTTAGCAGGTAAATAAAAGATGGTCAAAAACTGTGTGATTATTTCATTAAACTTCTTTTTTATTAAAGTGTGTGTGTTTGATTTTTATTTCATACAATAGGATTAATAATTGATAGTTGTCTAATTGACAGCTCTCAATTATTAACCTGGCTTAAAGTGACCTTTCAATTGCAAGGTCATTTTAACCCCTTATTAACCCATTCGCCACCGCTACAGGGCAATGGGAATAGACGGGCAAAGTGCCAGAAAGGGCAAATCTAATTATAGATTTGCCCTTTCTGGAGTGTCTGGGGCAGATGTTAAGTAGCCGGGGGGGGCAAAAAAAATGGTCCCTCTCTGGGCTATTATTATCTGCCCCCAGTCACTGGCTTTGTCTGTCTGGTTGCGAAAATAGGGCGGGAGCCCACGCATTTTTTTTCAGCAATTTTACACCTCATATATATATATACATGTCATTGAATTTGTGACACATATATATATATATTTATATTTATAGTTCATACACTTCTACATAGTATAATAGCCGCTAATTCAATTGCCGGCTTTTGTGAAAATGCAGAACCCGACATGAAATGACACTTGGTGTACATAGGGTTAACCATGTCTTTTCATGTCCTTTGCTATCTAATTTGCACAAACAATTAAATCAGTCTATGTGTGCAAAATTTCACACCTGTAGGGGTTAATTAAAGGTGTAAATTCGTAGCAAAAAAGTCCGTTTTTTTTACAACGAATTTACACCTTTAATTAACCCCTACAGGTGCGAAATTTTGCACACATAGACTGATGTAATTGTATGTGCAAATCAGATAGCAAACGACATGAAAAGACATGGTTAACCCTATGTACACCAAGTGTCATTTCATGTCGGGTGCTTCTGTCTTTTCACAGAAGCCGACTTTACCCAGCAATTGAATCAGAGGATATTTTACTATGTAGAAGTGTATAAACTATACATATATGTATATATATATGTCACAATGACATGTATATATATATATATGTATTCTATGTGTGTATATTTAGTGTTTACAAGGAAAGAAAGAGGTTTTTTTAGTTGCGATATTTTGTTCCCATAGACTTACATTGGATTTCCGGTATCGGTATCGGGTATCGCCGATATTTTAATGGTATCGGCGATACCATTCCGATTCCGATACTTTTGGATATCGGAAAGTATTGCTCAACTCTAGTGGCTGGTTCTCCAAGATGTTTGGAACAACTTCCCTGCCGAGTTCCTTCAAAAACTGTGTTCAAGTGTGCCTAGAAGAATTGATCCTTTAAGGAGCTTTGGAAGGCAAAGGATGGTCACATCAAATATTGGTTTGATTTAGATATCTTTTTTCTTGATTCACTCTGTGCTTAGTTAAATTATAAATATAAACTATGCAAAATGATTCTTTAGAGAGGAAGAGGACTTGAACTCCAGTGCCATCTATTGGAAATAGCAAGCCTAACCCTCTTATCAGCCTTGCCGTATGACTTAGAATAAAAGCCAAACTAAAATCTCAATTTACAGACAGTGTTTTGGGTATTGTCCCTCTTCAGTGCAGAGTATGAGATTTGATTTGGCCATATGAGAGGTTTAAGATTGGGATCTTAGGGGTAACATTTCTCCTTGTGGATAGTGCCACGCCTGACATGCCAGTGTAAGAAGACTTATAGTGTCTGCAATGCTCCTCTGGGAAATTTAATATGCAAATTGTTAAAGGGTCCATATTGACATTTAGGATTGTTACTTCCACTAGGTGGCTCTGGTATTCAAGTCTTCTTCCTCTCTGAAGATGCAATTTGCATATTTAATTTCCCAGAGGAGAATTGCCTGGCATATAAGCCTCCTTCACTGATATGCAAGGCATGTCACTCTCCACGATGGAGAAATGTTACCCCTTAGAGCCCCAAAATAGCTAATTAACACATCTATTTTTGAAAGTATTCTTAAATTGCACCATTTTTTCCACAACTGCCTAAAACTTGTGTACAAAACTGTGTATATATTTATATATGTATATATATAGTATTTAAGTTTTGAACTAACGCCTCGAGATACAACCTAGAAGTATTTCCTTTCAACTTTCGAGTCCAAATGTTGAATTAACTGCTAATTGGCATCATCAGAAAATACATTACGCAACAAAATCCCTAATCTGCTTTTCCCATAAATATACCAGTGCATCATGATGGCGAGTGATTCACAGCTAGGAGTTAGCACTTCTATTGGGAGATCTACAATAGAGGTTTGGTATATTCATCCCTGTGATGCTGTATATCTGCTCTGTACATGAGACACATATGCGAGAATTAGACAGATGTTAATACGTATTTATCACCTCTTATAAAAACATCAGAAAGTGTTTGTAAAGTCCTGACAGTTATATTAATGTCTGCCATGATTTATATCCTGACTGGCTGCCAGCTTCCATACAGTGTGGGTGAGAAACGAGGCCTCTCAATGAAGAGCTTACATGTTCATTTGTTTTCTCCCGGTTGGGCTCTGCACTATTAAATTTACTATATTTCTCTGACAGGTCTGAAGTCTGAGGATGTTTAGCATTATACGACATGCCAAATTTGAGCACTGTACATACGGGCTGATTCAGAAAAACTCAAGGCTTCATCATCTTGGGACAGCAGAGACAAATGCTTTCTTCTTCAGAGGATGCAATATTGAGTCAGGCAAGGTCGACAGTCACACATGAGAGGAATGTTATGAGTGTGAAAATTCACTCAATATACTGTGAGGATAAGGATGATGAGTGGCAAAACTAATAACATATCCATAATTTCATAAGAAAAAGTAAATTTTTCCATTTTAGGATTTTGGATAGGTAGTATGAGGGTTTTGATTTTTTTGGTAGCTACCCTACATTCAATCCATTTTATAGCTTTCTGGGTCATTTACTTTCCATTTATCGCTATTTCCTTACTATTTTGAAGTCTTTCCGACTAATAAATTGAATAAAGAAGGACCTAATTCAAAGAAACGTTAAAGTTTTAGACTTTGTACAATATACACAATGTGACTACTCTGAGGAGCAATCAAACTCATTGCTAAAGTGTTTATGGCATCACACTGCTGCTCTAAGGCTATGTTCACATGTTGCTATTGAGTCAGAAAAATCCAATTAATTTTTCAAGTAGAAACTGCGTCAGGAAACGGTCCTTTTTTGATGAGCTTTTCTGGTCATTTTTTTAAAGAGTTTTTTTTTATCAAACGTTTTTGCAGTCTTTTGATTTGACAGTGTCTAGTTTGGAGTCGATGTCATCAGAATCCACTTAAAAAAAGGAATTGGGCTTTTTAATACTAGGCATTTTTCAAAAACGCATTCTGGAAAAATACTGCTACAAAAACTAAAAACTATATACAAATAAGAAGAGTTTTTACAATGTTTTTGATGATTTTCTCACAAAACTAGTTGTGAACTTAGCATGAAGGTGGCCAAACCCATTAGAAAAAAGTTGGCCAAAAGCTTGTTAATTTGAAAGCTATTTATCCTGAGCCCCACATACACATGCTCAGCAAGCATGTTTTCATCTGGCAGTGGCTCCTCTGCAAACATACATAAAGGCATCGTTCCTTAAATTTTAACTATTTGATCTTACTCTCCCTGGTGTCACGATTCCCCTGCTCAGAGTGTCTGGGACTTGGTGATGGACAGCTCTGTCATCCTATCCTGTGCTGGGGTGTGCTGAACTGTCAGTGCTTTGATTGACAGCTCGGTTGACCTATCTGAGACTGGAAGGGGCAGAGATTTCTACAGGTGCTCCATGTGCTTGGTGATTGCCCTGCTATTTAGGTGAGCTGTCTGGCCCTGATCACTGCCAGTCAAAAGCTTGTTCTAAGCTTGTGCTCCCTTGTGTGTGTTCACCTGTTCCCTATCCTGTAACTTCTGATCTGCTGCTGCTGACCTTTTAGACCATGTCCTGACTATCCGTTTGTATTTGCCCCTTTGCATCTGATATTCTGCTGCTGACCTTTGGACTGTGTTCAGACTACCCATTTGTTATTGTTCCTTTGTATTTGATATTCTGCTGCCGACCTTTGGACCGTGTTCTGATTACCCGCTTGTTATTGCCCCTTTGCTTATCCACTGTTTCACTGGTCTTCTGACCCTGACCTTTGACCTGACTTACGACTTTGCATTTTCCCTTGGTTTATCACTTCACTGACTCACAGCCTGTCCGTAAATCAGATTGTTCAGTCAAAATTGTCAGGTTTTGTCTACTTTAATCTAATGTATATGGGGACCATAATTTAGAAAGGTCTGCTATAATGAAAACATTGATAAAAAGCTAATTTAAAGGGAACTCATCACTTTTTTCATGCTACCCAAACCACAGGCAGCATAAGGCCGGTGTCACACTTGCGTATGTGATGTGAGAAAATCTCACGAGTCTCTGGCATCAACACCTGGCACTGCTGTTGGCACTCAGACCGGAGCGTGCTGCTACATGTATTTCTATGCAGCCGCACACTTCGGTGCGAGTGCCGGCGGCAGTGCCGGGTATTGATGCGAGAGACTCGTGCAAGTTTCTCGCACCACACATGTAAGTGTGACACCAGCCTAAATCAGAGCCTGATTGCACGCTGTGTCATTGGTTATAAAGTTAGAACATATACACTGCTCAAAAAAATAAAGGGAACACTTAAGCAACAGAATATAACTCCAAGTAAATCAAACTACTATGAAATCAAACTGTCCACTTAGGAAGCAACATTGATTGACAATCAATTTCACATGCTGTTGTGCAAATGGAATAGACAACAGATGGAAATTATCAAGACACACTCAATAAAAGAGTGGTTCTGCAGGTGGGGACCACAGACCACATCTCAGTACCAATGCTTTCTGGCTGATGATTTGGTCACTTTTGAATGTTGGTTGTGATTTGACACTCGTGGTAGCATGAGACGTACTCTACAACCCACACAAGTGGCTCAGGTAGTGAAGCTCAGCCAGGATGGCACATCAATGCGAGTTGTGGCAAGAAGTTTTGCTGTGTCTGTCAGCGTAGTGTCTAGATGCTGGAGGCGCTACCAGGAGACAGGCCAGTACACCAGGAGATGTGGAGGGGGCCGAAGGAGGGCAACAACCCAGCAGCAGGACCTCTACCTCTGCCTTTGTGCAAAGAGGAACAGGAGGAGCACTGCCAGAGCCCTGCTAAATGACCTCCAGCAGGCCACAAATGTGCATGTGTCTGCACAAACGGTTAGAAACCGACTCCATGAGGATGATCTGAGTGCCCGACATCCACAGATGGGGTTGTGCTCACAGCCCAACACCGTGCAGGATGCTTGGCACCCTCTGCTCTTCACAGATAAAAGCAGGTTCACACTGAGCACATGTGACAGACGTGCCATGGAGAGCGATCTGTTGCTTGCAACAGCCTTCAGCATGACCGGTTTGGTAGTGGGTCAGTAATGGTGTGGGATGGCATTTCTTTGGAGGGCCACACAGCCCTCCATGTGCTCGCCAGGGGTAGCCTGACTGCCATTAGGTACCGAGATGAGATCCTCAGACCCCTTGTGAGACCATATGCTGGTGCGGTTGGCCCTAGGTTCCTCCTAATGCAGGACAAAGACAGACCTCATGTGGCTGGAGTGTGTCAGCAGTTCCTGCAAGATGAAGGCATTGAAGCTATGGACTGGCCTGCCCGTTCCCCAGACCTGAATCCGATTGAGCACATCTAGGACATCATGTCTCGCTCTATCCTCCAAAGTCACGTTGCACCACAGACTGTCCAGGAGTTGGCAGATGCTTTAGTCCAGGTCTGGGAGGAGATCCCTCAAGAGACCATCCTCTGCCTCATCAGGAGCATGCCCAGGCATTGTAGGGAGGTCATACAGGTACAGGGAGGTCATACAGGCACGTGCAGGCCACACACACTACTGAGCATCATTTTGACTTGTTTTAACCCCTTACTGCCATCGGACGTACTATCCCGTCCATGGTACCTGGGCCCGTATGACCGGGGACGGGATAGTACGTCATAGGCGATCAGCTGCGCTCCTGAGGGGAGCGCAGCTAATCGCCGCCGGGTGTCAGCTGATTATCACAGCTGACACCCATGACTGTGTGTCAGGAGCGGTCACGGACCGCTCCCGGCACATTAACCCCTTGCACACCGCGATCAAACATGATCGCGGTGTACTGGGGGCACAGGGGAGGATCGCGCAGGGTGGGGGCTCCCTGCGCGCCCCCCTGAGACCCTCAGAGCAGCGCGATGTGATCGCGCTGTTCTGAGGGCTTCCTCCCTCCCAGGACCCGGATCCAAGATGGCGCCGGGGTCCTGGAGGGAGGCGGCTACCTCAGTGCCTGCCGAGAGCAGGCACTGAGAAGCCTGCATCTATGCCTGTGCGATCGCTGGTGTGACAGAGTGCTGTGCACACTGTCACACCAGCGATCTGATAAAATACTGTGATGTCCCACCCTGGGACAAAGTAAAAAAGTTAAAAAAGTAAAAATAAACATGTGTAAAAAAAAAATCCAAAATAAATAATAAAAAAAAAAAATATTCCCCAATAAATTCACTTCTTCCTGTAAATAAATTAAAAAAAACAATAAAAGTACACATATTTGGTATCGCCGCGTCCGTAACGACCCCCCCTATAAAATTTTGCCACTAGTTAACCCCTTTAGTGAACCCCTTAAAAAAAAAAAAAAAAACGAAGCAAAAAATCAATGCTTTATCATCATACCGCCGAACAAAAAGTGGAATAACACGCGATCAAAAAGACCGATATAAAAAAACATGGTACCGCTGAAAACATCATCTTGTCCTGCAAAAAACGAACCATCATAAAGCATCATCAGCGAAAAAATAAAAAAGTTATAGCTCGCAGAATAAAGCGATGCAAAAATAATTATTTTTTATATAAAATTGTTTTTATTCTATAAAAGCGCCAAAACATGAAAAAATGATATAAATGAGGTATCGCCATAATTGTACTGACCCGAAGAATAAAACTGCTTTATCAATTTTACCACACGTGGAACGGTATAAATGCCTCCCCCAAAAGAAATTCATGAATTGCTGATTTTTGTTCATTCTAACCTCCCAAAAATCGAAATAAAAAGCGATCAAAAAACGTCATGTGCTCAAAAATGGTACCAATAAAAACGTCAACTCGTCCCGCAAAAAATAAGACCTCACATGACTCTGTGGGCCAAAATATGCAAAAATTATAGCTCTCAAAATGTGATGATGCAAAAACTATTTTTGAAATAAAAAGCGTCTTTTAGCGTGACAGCTGCCAATCATAAAAACCCGCTATAAATAGTAAATCAAACCCCCCTTTATCACCCCCTTAGTAAGGGAAAAATAATAAAATTAAAAAAAAGTATTTATTTCCATTTTCCCATTAGGGTTAGGGTTAGGGTTGCGGCTAAAGTTAGGGTTAGGGTTGGCGCTAAAGTTAGGATTAGGGTTAGGGTTGGGATTAGGGGTGTGTTAGGGTTAGGTTTGTGGTTAGGGTTGGGACTAGGGTTAGGGGTGTGTTGGGGTTAGGGTTGGAGTTAGAATTGGGGGGTTTCAGCTGTTTAGGCACATCAGGGGCTCTCCAAATGTGACATGGCGTCTGATCTCAATTCCAGCCAATTCTGCGTTGAAAAAGTCAAACGGTGCTCCTTCACTTCTCAGCTCTGCCATGCGTCCAAACAGTAGTTTATCCCCACATATGGGTATCAGCGTACTCTGGACCCCAAGAGTTATTGTGCAATTTATCCTATTTCTTCTGCTACCCTTGGGAAAATAAAAAACTGGGGGCGAAAATATCATTTTTGTACAAAAAAAAATATTTTTTTGTTTTTACGGCTGTACATTATAAACTTCTGTGAAGCACTTGGGGCTTCATAGCGCTCACCACACATCTAGATAAGTTCCTTGTGGGGTCTATTTTCCAAAATGGGGTCAGTTGTTGGGGATTTCCACTGTTTAGGCGCATCAGGGGCTCTCCAAATGCGACATGACGCCCCCAGACCATTCCATCAAAGTCTGCAATCCAAAACGTCACTACTTCCCTTCCGAGCCCCAACGTGTACCCATACAGTAGTTTTCTCCCACATATTGGATATCAGCGTACTCAGGACAAATTGGACAACAACTTTTGGGGTCCAATTTCTCCTGTTACCCTTGTAAAAATAAAATATTGGGGCAAAAAAATCATTTTTGCAAAAAAAAAAAGGATTTTTTATTTTTACGGCTGTGCGTTATAAACTTCTGTGAAGCACTTCGGGGTTCAAAGTGCTCACCACACATCTAGGCAAGTTCCTTGTGGGGTCAATTTTCCAAAATGGGGTCACTTGTGGGGGGTTTCCACTGTTTAGGCGCATCAGGGGCTCTCCAAATGCGACATGACGCCCCCAGACCATTCCATCAAAGTCTGCAATCCAAAACGTCACTACTTCCCTTCCGAGCCCTGACGTGCGCCCATACAGTAGTTTTCTCCCACATATTGGGTATCAGCGTACTCAGGACAAATTGGACAACAACTTTTGGGTTCCAATTTCTTCTGTTACCCTTGTGAAAATAAAATATTGGGGGCGAAAAAATCATTTTTGTAAAAAAAAAAAAGATTTTTTATTTTTACGGCTGTACGTTATAAACTTCTGTGAAGCACTTCGGGGTTCAAAGTGCTCACCACACATCTAGATAAGTTCCTTGTGGGGTCTATTTGCCAAAATGGGGTCACTTGTGGGGGGTTTCCACTGTATAGGTGCATCAGGGGCTCTCCAAATGTGACATGACGCCCCCAGACCATTCCATCAAAGTCTGCAATCCAAAACGTCACTACTTCCCTTCCGAGCCCTGACGTGCGCCCATACAGTAGTTTTCTCCCACATATTGGGTATCAGCGTACTCAGGACAAATTGGACAACAACTTTTGGGTTCCAATTTCTTCTGTTACCCTTGTGAAAATAAAATATTGGGGACGAAAAAATCATTTTTGTAAAAAAAAAAAAAGATTTTTTATTTTACGGCTGTACGTTATAAACTTTAGTGAAACACCTGGGGGTTAAAAGTTCTCACCACACATCTAGATAAGTTCCTTGAGGGGTCTAGTTTCCAAAATGGCGTCATTTATGGGGGTTTCCACTGTTTAGGCAGATCAGGAGCTCTCCAAACACGACATGGCGTCCAGCCAATTCTGCGTTGAAAAAGTCAGACGGCGCTCCTTCCCTTCCAAACTCTGCCATGCACCCAAACAGTGGTTTACCCCCACATATGGGGTATCAGCGCACTCAGGACAAATTGCACAATAACTTTTGGAGTCTTGTTACCCTTGGAAAAATAAAAATTGGGGTGAAAAGATCATTTTTGTGGAAAAAATATGATTTTTAAATTTTACGGCTCTACGTTATAAACTTGTGTGAAGCACTTGGGGGTTCAAATTGCTCACCAAAAATCTAGAAAAGTTCCTTAGGGGGTCTAGTTTCCAAAATGGGGTCATTTGTGGGGGGTTTCCACTGTTTAGGCACATCAGGGGCTCTCCAAATGCAACATGGCATCCAATCTCAATTCCAGCCAATTTTGGTTGGAAAAAGTCAAATGGTGCTCCTTCCATTCCGAGCTCTGCCGTGCGCCCAAACAGTGGTTCCCACCCACATATGGGGTATCAGCGTACTCAGGACAAATTGGACAACAACATATGTGGTCTAATTTCTCCTGTTACCCTTGAGAAAATAAAAAATTAGTGACTAAAAGATAATTTTTGTGGGAAAAAAATAGGATTTTTTATTTTCATGCCCGGGCATTATAAACTTGTGTGAAGCACTTGGGGGTTCAAAGTGCTCACCAAAGATCTAGATAAGTTCCTTAGGGGGTATAGTTTCCAAAATGGGGTCACTTGTGGGGGGTTTCCACTGTTTAGGCTCATCTGGGGCACTGCAAATGGAACATGACCCCCATCAACGTCTGCATTCCAAAACGTTACTACTTCCTTTCCAAGCCCTGCCGTGCACCCAAACAGTTCCCCCCCCCCACATATGGGGTATCAGCGTACTCAGGACAAATTGGACAACAACTTTTGGGTCCAATTTCCTTGGGAAAATTCAAAAATTTGGGACTAAAAAATCATTTTGTGGAAAATTGTTTTGTTTTTTTTTCACACCCAGGCATTATAAGCTTTTGTGAAACACTTGGGAGTTCAAAGTGCTCACAACAGATCTAGATAAGTACCTTAGGGGGTCTAGTTTCCAAAATGGTGTCACTTGTGGGGGTTTCCACTGTTTAGGCGCATCAGGGGCTCTCCAAACACGACATGGCGTCCAATCTCAATTCCAGCCAATTTTAGTTTGAAAAAGTCAAACGGCGCTCCTTCCCTTACGAGCTCTGCCGTGTGCCCAAACAGTGGTTTTCCCCCACATATTGGGTATTGGCGTACTCAGGAGAAATTGCATAACAACCTTATCTGTCCATTTTCTCCTTTTACCCTTGTGAAAATAAAAAAAAAGTTTGTAAAAGATCATTTTTGTGGCTAAAAAGTTAAATATTCATTTTTTCCTTCCACGTTGCTTTAGTTCCTGTGAAGCACCTGAAGGGTTAATAATCTTCTGGAATGTGGTTTTGAGTACCTTGAGGGGTGCAGTTTTTAGAATGGTGTCACTTTTGGGTATTTTCTGCCATATAGACCCCTCAAAGTGACTTGAAATGAGAGGTGGTCCCTAAAAAAAATGGCTTTGTAAATTTTGTTGTAAAAATGAGAAATCGCTGGTCAACTTTTAACCCTTATAACTTCCTAACAAAAAAAAATTTTGGTTCCAAAATTGTGCTGATGTAAAGTAGACATGTGGTAAATGTTATTTCTTAACTATTTTATGTGACATATTTCTCTGTTTTAAGGGAATAAAATTCAAAGTTTGAAAATTGCAAAATTTTAAAAATTTTCGCCATATTTGTGTTTTTTTAAAAAATAAACGCAAGTTATATCGAAGAAATTTTACTTCTAACGTGAAGTACAATATGTCACGAGAAAACAATCTCAGAATCGCGAAGATCCGTTGAAGCGTTCCAGAGTTATAACCTCATAAAGAGACAGTGGTCAGAATTGTAAAAATTGGCCCGGTCATTAACGTGCAAACCACCCTTGGGGGTGAAGGGGTTAAGGACATTACATTCCACTTTAATTTTGTGTGTGACTCCAAATCCAGGCCTCCATTTGATTTCCATTGATGATTTTTGTGTGATTTTGTTGTCAGCACATTCAACTTTGTACAGAACAAAGTATTCAATGAGAATATTTCATTCATTCAGATGTAGGATGTGTTATTTGAGTGTTCCCTTTATTTTTTTGAGCAGTATACTTTGATTAGCCAGCTAGGGACTATGAGGAGAGCCGAGACTAGTCCCAGCGTCACTGCAGGTGAATAAAAGGTCTCTTCCATATATGTTCCAAATAGTAGAAGAGAAGATGATAGAACTCACCACGTTGTGGGAAAATCTTCTTTATTGTTTCTTACCAAGCAAAAAAAATCAGGTGTAGCAAGTACAAGCAAACAACAGCAGCATATAGCTGTTTTTTGTCTACTGAGGCCTGTAAAAGTGTCAGTAGACATGAAATCATCATAGCCTTTTATTCTTTGCTTGTGCTCTCCACACCTGATTTTTATTGCTTGCTAACAGGCAATAAAGAAGATTTTTCCATGACTTGGTGAGTGCTGTGATCTTCACTTCTACTATTTGGGACTTTCAGCAACTTTTTGTATTATGACGGCACGGCTGATTTTTTGGCACCTATCTATGTGCTCATCATCATGAATTTATGGCAGGAAGATGGTAGTGCCAAACTATAGAAGCCCGGTCAGGGGTGGCACTGGACTAATCACATCTTTCCTTTCAGTCCCTAGCTGGCTCTTCAAACTATATTTTTAAAGATCTTTAAACTTTATGTTCTCTGACATGTCGGAGCTTTACCAGAGAATAACTTACCTGTCTTCAATCATGCAGCCAGGCTCTTATTCATGCGACCCATAGTTTGGGCAGCATGAGATGAGTGAATGCTTTCTCTTTAACCATAATGAAAATATTTTTGTGCAAAGACTTAGCATAGAGGAAGAAGCCATACAACCACATATAGGGTCTATAACACACTTCATATTTTCTCCTCTATTTACGTGTTTCTAGGTGAGAATACCTAATTGCAAGCATCAAACTATAGTTCTTCTCCTTTACATTTAATTTGTTTTCAGAGACAGATACAGTAAGGCCCAGTAGACATTTGCAGGCGCCCTAATACAACTCCATACAACTAGGAGGCATTGAGTAGCTCAGCTAATTTTTAAGTAACCAAATGACAGCTGCAGTCCACATGAGTATATGGAGTTGTGTGAAATCCAAAGTGGGACATTGGACAGTAGATCTTGCGTGATAGTAAAAGTCAAAAACCTACTGGAGAAGTCCGATTACGTGTTTAACATCCACCACCTTAAAGAGGAAAGTGAAATTTTCATCTTGCCAACTTTCCATCTCGGGTTATTCATACGCTCCTATAAAACCCATTCCTGGCAACACATAAAGATCCAATTATTATTTTTTTCATTTGGACACCAGAAAGAAAACGTTTTAGCACAAGGTCTTTGGCAACAGTTGATCCATACTGGAATTTTATATGAACGGGTCAAATTCTTTCACGAAAGTCTCATCATTTCTCATTTGGTGGGATCCAGGAAAGCGCAATGTAGACTGACAATTTGCAAAGTGGATGAATTTTAAGAAACATTGAGGGCATATGTGGATTGTTAGACAGCGCATTTCTAGATGAGAGAAAATTAAAGTTCACAGTGTGAGAATATAACGAAGAATCTTGAATTATTCATATCATTTTACATCCATTAAAAGACCATGCTGCTTCTGAATATGTGGTTGCCCTGTTCCAGTCCTGGTGCACCTTAGTTCTGCTTCCAAAATGTAACACAAGTGCATCTCATATCCCTGAAGAATACATTCAAGCCTGATTTACATATAATTAGTCTATTGTAAATGAGTTTCTGCCTAATTTAACTGAACTGATACTCCCCCTGCTTACAACAAAAGCAGGAACACAGGAGAAATAATGTAATTTAGCCAGGTCTCTAAGTAATTGATTTTTTTTTCTTCCTCGCACAAGATTTGTGCGCTATTTTCTCTCCACCAACTGGAAATTTCACGGACATCTAAATCTTCGAAAATAAAATACTTGACTACCGAAGACAAATATGTCTAGAATAATTATATTGACCCAGGCAAATGATGAAGGTCCCTTAATTACACAGCCACCATTAATTGGCTGGGTGAGTGTTAACGTTTGTCTCAAGTTATTAGCCATCTCTTATTATGAAACATTAGAAGATATAAATTTGGATTCTGACCCTGAATGTGTGAATAAATTTGAATAAATTTGATTCCAAGGTTTAACAGCAAAAGAAGACAACTGAAACAACATATCTATTGATTGTGGAAACAGACTTAACATTTCTCCTACAAATAAAAAAAATTACCAGTAAATATTGGTAATTTGGTTTAATTCTACAGTCATTCTTGCATGTCTTTGGTAATCATGGATGATAGTATGGCCACTACTATAGCTTACCCGGTTTGCTACCAGATATACTACCTACATAATTATCCAGACATTAATGACCGCTTATATCACCACCATGTTGCTGCATACCTTTGTTGATATTAAAGTCAAGAATCTTAGCAGATTTTTGGAAATTTGGATTAGCGTAGATCTCAAAGTGATTCTGCAGGCATATGACTTTGGAAACCCAACTATAGCAAAGGTCATCAATATCGAATTAATGGGGGTTCAACAATGAGTACTCCCACCACTCAGATGGTATTAGCTCTGCTAGTAAGTAAATGTTAACATTTCACCTCCTAATCCGTCTGTATGGGCAAGTAGGTCATAGGAAGATGAAAAAAATGGTACCTTGATATCTACGACCCGAAGTCTTATTCCAAAGATATCCATGTTTTACTTATATGCTAATGAGCTGTTAAAATTATTGGGCCAGATACAGATCTCCCTGTAATAACTGAGACTTTTCTCTCATAATCAATGGTTAGCATTGTAGCTTTGCAATACTGAGGTCCTGGGCTCAAATTGCAAAAAGTACATAATCTACAAGGAATTTGTATGTTCTTCCTGTGTTTGTGTGGAGCCCAGCTGTGCTTGGGTTCCTAATCTCCAGAAGGGTGCACTGAAGGTAACAACCACTAGAGGTCCAATATATACATTCACACACCTTCACCCATCCTAGAACCACCAGAGGGAGCTGTTTAGCCATATATAAGGAGGGTGAAGACACTGAAGTTCAGTCACCTCAGAGGGTGAAGTGAAGAACAGACAGTCTAGTCTAAGTGAGACTAGTCGAGTGGAGTCTAGCTTTGAGAGTGTTGTGAGCACAGAGAGCGCAGAGTGTGTGCAGTCTGGCACACGGAGCAGAGCTCAAAGAAGAGTGCAGCTGTTAGCTGAGGAGTCTGAAGTCTGCAGCTTGAAGTCTAGTTCAATCGAGTGGAGGCTAGTAAAAGAGCTGACTCAAGTGAGTGCAGCTCAGTGAGAAAGGTGCCGACGCTTAGAGAGCGGTGAAGAAGAAGAAGAAGAAGCAGTCCACCTACTGCCAGTGTGTGATTGTGTGAGGGCCCGAGTAGGACGAAAGGCGAGTGGAAAGCAAGTGAGTGACAGAGGAGCCTAAACAGCTCATCCCAATCATTACAACCGACACCGGGTCCGAGCTTACTGGAATCTTCAGACCAGTAGGAGATACCGGAGATCCTGCGGGACTACAAGTCACAGGAGCCCTTTAGTGCTGATACGTAACTGGGTCAGGAGGACGGAGTCGAGCAGTGCACTGCAAACAGGGACTATGTTCTTCAGTAGAAGGCCCTACCACAAGGTCAGTCGGGCGTAGTGAGGTGACAGTCTCAGGCCTAGTTTCACACAGGTCAGAGACTCATTTTTAGGAGTAAGGAGGCCCTATACCTACTCAGTGGGAAGAACTGGATGTGCACCCTTCACCCTGCAGCGCCCCGGGACGTGCCTGCAATAACATCTTCAGTAAAGGTACAGAAAGAGACTTTTGTGTGTGTGTCCATCTTACTACTCCTACTGTCGGATCCTCCTCCGTCCTGCACCCTTACATTCTATCTACCCTGAAGGACCCAGCCTTACCTGTGGAAGGCTTAACACTTTGCTGCCCAATACCAACCCTTCAGAGGACCTTTACAGCAGCGCTGGTCACCTTGACCAGGCACCACAGGTGGTGTCACAAACATTCAACAAACCTTTTTAATCCTTTGTAAATATCCCCTTTTTGAGGTGAGTCCCAGGGCCACGGACCGAGCTGTGTCACCGTGACATCCCCATAGTAATCGACGGGCTCGGTGCCGAGTACCCCACAGCCCTGGCCGGCGACTCATTTGCATGGGTATCCTCCAGGTACTCCAGTTTCTTCCCACCTCCAAAGACATACTGATTGGAAATTTAGATCTTGAGTATCAATGGGGACAGTGATGCTCATGTCTATAAAGTGCTGCATAATAAATGGCACAAAACAAGTGAGTAATAAATGAATCACACACAGCTTTGCAGTGATATCAGAGCTAACACAGCAACAGAAGTGAACATTGTCTGATTACATACATTAGCAGCAATACTTGTCCTCTCATAGTGATATCAGATATGCTGCAGAGCTGTGCTTAATTATAACAAACACAGTACAGCACATTTGTAGTTGTCTTCTCACTGAGCTGTCAGCTGTTGCCGTACTGCCCTTCCCCCGCACTGGCTATGAGATTGAAGCTGAAGCACTAAGCACCTGCAGGTGTAATTGTTTTTGTAATAAGACAAAATTCACTTTTGCTGAGTTAGTTCTTATCTCACTGCAAAGTTATGTATGACTATGAGAGCAAAGTGTCAGTCATTACATGTCTCACACTGATAATGCCCCCTTTTATTTAAAATTAGCTTTCATGCAGATTAGTGTCCAGCCAATAGTCGTGAACAGGTCATGTAAGAAAAATGTGGATTTCTTGTGAATAAGACATCGGATCGCAGATATCAAGATATAATATTCAACTTTCTAAGACCTGCATGGTCATATGGAAGACTTAGGAGGGTTGATTCTACTGACAGGTTTCCTTCCAACAATAGTTGACATATTCTAATGACATATTGTCTTTAAAACTAGTATTTGCTTATTCATTCCTAGTGTATTAGGTAGTAACATACTGTACATGTGATTTTTCATTGTATGATGATGTACAAAGCAAATCATTCCGTGATTGCCTGATGCATTTAAGTAAACAGGCAAAATTGCTGGCTTATAGGGCAGATATAACCTAAATTTCCACAGCCTTTTATTACAAATTGCTTAAAGCTGTTTGACAGCCTTCATAGGAATACAAAATGAAAATTACAGCTGCATAAAGTAGGTCTCAGAAGAGCAGCAAGACAACACAACAGGCAAGATTATCGTGCGGTAGCATAAAATAACAAAAAAATGGCAATAATTTACACAAACACTTAAGTAAAGTTATGTGTAATAATGTACTGTGCAAATGTTTTAATGCTATAAAGTAAGAATGCTTTCAAAATTAGAAGTGTTAATTTATTTTTACTAACAAAATACTAAGTAAATGAATAAAAGAGAAATTTAAATAAACTCAATGTTTGGTGTAACCACCCTTTGCCTTCAAAACAGCATCAATGCATTTATTCTTCTAGGAACACTTGTAAACGGTTTTTAACAGAACTCTTTAGGGAAGTTATTTCAAATATCTTGAAGCACTAACCACAGATCTTCTATGAATGTCGCTTGTGCAAACCCTTCTGTCTTTTCATGCAATTCCTGACAGATTCAATATTGAGATCAGGGCTCTGTGGAGGCCATATCATCACTTACTGGACTCCTTATTCTTCTTTATGCTGAAGATAGCTCTTAATAACATTTGTTGTAGGTTTTCGTGTCATTATTCTGCAGGAAAATAATTTTGGAGCCAATGAGATGTCTCATTGATGCTATTGCATTATGGCATCTGTGTATATATAAAAGCATTGAACAGATCAATAATCTTGAATTAAAAGTTTTTTCTAATATCTAATCTGTATTTTCTCTCTTTCAGTTTCATTCCATTGCTTCTTATTTTACCATGTTCAAATGAGAATAAGGATGATCCCTCTACACTGTGACATCCCTCCAGATATTTGTAGACAGCTTTGTAAGTCTCATCTTAGCCTTCTTTTTCGCAATCTAAACATTACCAGATCTTTTAACCGTTCCCCATAGGACATACTTTCCAGTCTTCTCATCATCCTGGTAGCTCTTCTCTGAACTTGCTCCAGTTTTTTTATATCTTTATTAAAATGTAGTGCCTAGAACTGGACACAGTATTCCAGATGAGGCCTGACCAAGGAGGAGTAGAGGGGATTTAATACTTGACATGATCTAAACTCTATGCTTTCTTAACATATCCTAGAACTGTGTTTGCCTTTTTGCTGCTGCCTCACATTGTAGGCTCATGTGCAATCTGTGATCTATTAGTATACCAAGTCTTTTTCACATGTGATGTTGCTTAGTTCTATTCCTCCCATTCTGTAGATGTAATATTCATTTTTCTTGCCCAGATGTAGAATTTTTAATTTCCTCCTGTTAAATACCATGCTATTAGTCATGTACTGTATGATGTTATGGACTTGTGTTATTTATACCATGTATGAGTAAGGGAGGTATAAATATGTCTAGGTAGTGTATCCTTGGGGTCAATAGAGGGGGGCACTAGAAAAGTAGTGTATATATTCATGGGTTAATTGTAGTTGCGAGGGGTCACTAATGGGAGCACATTAGAGATCCAGTTAGAAAGTTAGATAAGTAGTCAAAGCAGTATTTGGGTTAGGCCACTAGATGGGGCATAGAGCACAACCAGCCCAATAGACACAATAGTTAGGGACTTGTTGCAAGAGAAAGATTGCCTCCAAGCGGGAATCGGTCAGGAAGACTTCCTCTTAGCGGGAGTCATTCAGGGGTGGACCTTGCTAGTGTGAGGACATCCACGTTCCTGGGCCCTGAGCATAGGGTAGGAAGAAGAGGGGACCAACAACCCCTGGAGAAGCCGGTGAGGAAACATGAGCCCAAAGAGAGTGGGTTTACGTAGCAGTAGTCCAGTGGAAGAACCACTGTGGGAACGCTCAGCAGAAGAGGTCATGCATGAGCGTAGAAGCGAGTGGGCCATCAGAAGTTTCAGGGCAGGTTAACCAGAGAGGGGTGGACGACCTAGTAGATGTGTCTTTCTTATGCTGGATTGAAGTGTCTCCAGGGGAAGAGATCGAAGTGCCGTTTTCACCAGGCTCCTCGTCCCGTCAATACTTATTGGTCCATTCTGGTGTGGCAGCGGAGGAGAAGCAGACTTGTGAAGAATGTATTGCTGGTATCGTGTAAGAAGTGTTTATGGTGTCTTGGATGTGCTGTGTCCAGAGGAAAATAAAGCAGAACTGTTTTACGTGATTCTAGACTCTGACTCTAATAGCTCTGTAAGCTCCCTCACAGGAGGAGAACACCCTAGAAGTATAGACACTACAGAGGTAAAACACCACATAGCTTCCAGTGCATCGCCCCCCCCCCGCGGCCATCCCCCTACAAGTGATGTAGTCAGCAGGATCTCACTGCCCAACTGGCAGTGACACCGTAACAAGAATGTGGCTACATGGGAGCCGCAACATTGGAAGTTATTACCCTGTATCTACAAATTGAGAAATGCTCTGAAAAATACAGTAAAATGGATGTGTCTAAAGTACCGGACTTGACTAAAGAAAAGATTAAGGAATATGCTACAGATCCCAAGATGGCATCTGCCAAGATGGAGAATTCTGGCACCAAAAAGGACTGTCCTTGTCAACAAGCTGCACTTCGTCGGCATGACGGCGTCTCAGTGGTGCCAAGCGAGAACTGTCAACCTTGTCGGGACCGCCCCTGCGAGGAGGAGAATGCTGAGATGGACATAAGCTCCTTCCTACCTAATGTTGGAAAATGGGTGGAGAGGCCGACGAGAGCCCCACCCAGGAACGAGATCGGCCCTGCAGAATGGCGGACAGAAGAAGAATCCAGACGACTCACCTATAGCTGGGAAGAGTTGCAAAAAGGCAAGTCACTTACCCGGAAGGAAGATCCGTGGCAGGGGACAGCGCCCGTAACAGCTGGGCTTCCAGAGCCGGAGCCAGATGTCATGCCGGAGAGGCGTCCGCCCGCAGCACAGGCCATTCCAGAACCAACGAGCCCGCAAGCTGTTCCCGCCAGATGGCAGGAGCTGGAACACCTGCGTACCCCGGGAGCAAGTTCCGGTAACCCCGACGAGCCAATGAAACCCACTCCACTGGGAGGAATGAAAGAGGGAGGAGCCAGCCTGAGCGGAGCCGAGCAACCAAGGGAAGTGAGTGCATCGCAACCTCAGCCGGTGGCAGACCACGTAGCCCCAACGTTGTCCCATTGCGGGGGCACGAGGCTCAAGTTCCCCATCACCAAGCAACCGCGTGCCTGCCAAGCATTCCCAGAAGCCATCTCGCTCCCCCACTCCCGTCAGTTTTTTGTGGAGAGCGAGCCCTCCGGGGAAGATGAGGATCTACGTGCAGAGGCAACAGAGGACGCCTCTGCCCATTTCTTCTCCTCAGTTTGGAGACTCTGCGGCTGCAGAGTCCTCTTCAGCACGCGCCGGGAGCCGGGCTACAGGTAGAAAAACTGCGCAGAATGCGCGCCACTGAAAGACTCTTGGCCTTTTCCCTTCTAGTGCATGTTTGTCCCTTTCAGGGACTGTTCCGCATCCCCCAGGGTAGGGAACCCTGCAACGCTCACATGGAGAGCTGAAGACGGTCCACGGGACCTTCAAGAAACTGTTTTTTTTGTTTGTTTTGTTTTTTGGAGCAGTGCTTCCTTCAAAGGAAGGGAGGGAAAGGACGTTTTTATTTTTATATATAATGTCATTCTACCTCATTGAAAATGTTCAATGTTTATTATATGTGTCAGTAAATATTGATATGCATATTTTTAGCGCTTCTATTGCTGGGGATGGCAATAGTTTTAGGAAGGGGGAATGTAAGGAGGTCGGGAGTATTAACACTTGAATTGCTTGCATTCATTGAAGTGTGTTATTGTATGTTTGTCATGTACGTACTGTATGATGTTATGGACTTGTGTTATTTATACCATGTATGAGTAAGGGAGGTATAAATATATTTAGGTAGTGCATCCTTGGGGTCACTAGAGGAGGGCACTAGGACAGTAGTGTATATATTCATGGGTTAATTGTAGTTGCGAGGGTCACTAATGGGGCACATTAGAGATCCAGTTAGAACGAAAGTAAAGTAGTCAAAGCAGTATTTGGGTTTAGCCACTAGATGGGGGATAGAGCACAGCCAGCCCAATAGACACAATAGTTAGGGACTTGTTGCAAGGGAAAGATTGCCTCCAAGCGGGAATCGGTCAGGAAGACTTCCTCTTAGCGGGAGTCAGTCGGGGGTGACCTTGCTAGTGTAAGGACGTCCACATTCCTGGGCCCTGAGCATAGGGTAGTGTCACGGGTGTATCGCCACGAAGATCGTCACGATTTCACATTCTGACTTCTCGCAGCTGAGTTGTTGGTGCTTGGTGTTTATTGGCAGTGAGGGAGTTAATTCTACCTTTCTCTGTGCTTAGACTAGGTCCAGCCTCGCCGGCTTGCAGTGTATTAGGCACTAATTAGCTTCCTTCAATACCTGCAGTCTCTTTGGGAGTTGTCGGTGAAGCATTCATTCAGACCAGCAGAGCGGATCGTTTCTGAGAAGACTAAAGGGTATGCCACACTAAACAATATCGCTAACGGGATCGCTAAAAAACGTCACTATTAGCGATCCCGTTAGCGATATTGTTCAGTGCGGCAGCTTCCAGCGACGAGCTTCCTGCTGTGATCTCGCTCGTCGCTGGAATCGCTCCGGACCCTATTTCATCGCTGGCGCTCCCGCTGGTAAGTATCTTATCGCTGAGTGGCACCTTTTCTTAGCGATTTAGCGGTACTTTTGTACGCTAAAGTCGTTAAGAAGATCGCTAACGGCGATAGCGTCGTTAACTATATCGCTAAATGCGGCAGCATTTAGCGATATAGAAACAATCCGCTAGCGATCTCATTAGTAGCAACGCTAACGAGATCGCTAGCGGGATTGCTTAGTGTGGCAGTACCTTTAAGCTAAGAGTGCCTGTTGTGGTTTATCCTCTCCTCGCTTATTGTTTATCTCCTTAACCTTTTGTGTTCCCTCTGTAGTTGAAGTTTTGTATGCAAGGCAGTATTTACTTTACCCCTTGTCTGTCTCGTTTGTCTTATACTGTTTGTAAGCTGTGACCTGCCCATTCCCTGTGGTGGTAATCAGGGTCCTTCTCAGGACTAGATTACAGTGGTCAGGGATCTACAGGACACAGGGTTACGCTGGCGGCCTGGACCTCTGTACCATTAACAGTACCTCCAGGTAGAGGGACTAGTCAGGACCCCAGTTTAGGGTCAGCATAGACCCCGGTCCACCTCTATCCTGAGACAGCGTGACATTAGGAAGAAGAGGGGACCAGCAGCCCTGGTGAAGGATTCACCGTGGGAAACGTGAGCCCAAAGAGAGTGGGTTTACGTAGCAGTAGTCCAGTGGAAGAACCACTGTAGGAACGCTCAGCAGAAGAGGTTGTGCATGAGCGTAGAAGCGAGTGGGCCATCAGAAGTTTCTGGGCAGGATAACCAGAGAGGGGTGGACGACCTAGTAGATGTGTCTTTCTTATGCAGGATTGAAGTGTCTCCAGGGGAAGAGATCGAAGTGCCGTTTTCACCAGGCTCCTCGTCCCGTCAATACTTATTGGTCCATTCTGGTGTGGCCGCGGAGGAGAAGCAGACTTGTGAAGAATGTATTGCTGGTATCGTGTAAGAAGTGCTTATGGTGTCTTGGATGTGCTGTGTCCAGAGGAAAATAAAGCAGAACTGTTTGACGTGATTCTGGACTCTGACTCTAATTGCTCTGTACGCTCCCTCACGAGAGGAGAACACCCTAGAAGTATAGACACTACAGAGGTAAAACACCACATAGTTTCCAGTGCATCGGCCCCGCGGCCGTCCCTTTACACATGCGCCACCTACTACGGCCATTTTCCCAAAGTCAACAGAAGTGAAAACAGTGGGAAGTGTAGGGATTTCCCAGGAAGCCCAGGGCCCGCAACAGCCTTGCACCGCTGGACACCCTCCACCTCCCAGCCCGGGACCCGCAGCGTCGCCCCACTCCTGCCACCTCCAGCTTTCTGCAGCAGTGACGCTGCCTCCTGTGACCCTGCTCCACTGGAGCCGTCCACGGTAAACTACATTCGGTTTGTAAGGCGCACTCCCATTTCCTCCAAAATTTGGGTGAAAAAAAGGGCTTCTTTTAATCCAAAAAATACGGTATAAAGTGAATATGGCTTTATTTAAATCTACCAGTTATCAATAGACATTTTTTTTTTAGCAGGAGAGCTAACAGAGTTAGCTGCCAGGTACAGGCAGCAAGCAGAACATTTGTTAGCACGGATTCTCAGGTTATAGGATTGTTGAGCAGATACTATAATTCTGAATAATCATGAAGCTATAGGAATTGGTAGTATTTGTATTGATCCTATGGTACGTCTAAAAATGAGATGTGCAAGGGACACTGCAGAGAATTTCTCTTTGTTGCATTTGGTGAGAGATTCTCAAGTGTATGATTCTCCTATTAAATTAATACCACAAACACGATAGGAGTCTCTTGCAGACGGAGATCAGAGATTGAGAGAAATCGCATGTATAGGTGCTATAACTCGCAATTCTTTGCCAGATTTGAATGATCACTTTGCTGTTGTAGAGGATTGGAAGGGACCAGATGCTGCAATGTTGACAGTACTGATGAAGAATAAATTCATAGAAGGTGCCCCAGCTGCAAATCCCCATTATTCACTATGTTCAGTGTGCTTACGGGAAATTCTACTAATATCTACACAGCATGCAATTTAATCTCCCAGTTATCTGCTCTAGAGAAAGCAAAAGTGTCAAAAAGTAGTACAGTAGAGAGAGTAGATCAAGAAAGGAGAAAAAAGGATAATACTCAAATTAGAACGAGAAGGAAGGAGTTGTTTTGTGACCTGATAGCTAGTGGAGTTCCATTCCAGGAGATAGATGGGATCTCTACAAGTGACCTGTTGAGGAGATGGCAAGATCTGAGGAGAAAAAGTAAATTGCAAATCGCCAGGCCCAGGAGGGTGGCAACAAATAAGATAGGGGGTTGGAAAGATAGAGGTGGGACACCTGATAGAGGCATACAAAAACCCTTCTGTAACTGCCCCTTACACTCCTCCAATACCAAAGCATACTACACACCCCTGCCCTGATTCCCTCATGGACTAAATTAATTGCAGATTTTAACCCCTTCATGACCCAGCCTATTTTGGCCTTAAAGACCTTGCCATTTTTTGCAATTCTGACCAATGTCCCTTTATGAGGTAATAACTCAGGAACGCTTCAACGGATCCTAGCGATTCTGAGATTGTTTTTTCGTGACATATTGGGCTTCATGTTAGTGGTAAATTTAGGTCGATAATTTTTGCGTTTATTTGTGAAATTTTGTTTTTTTTCAAATTTTTAATTTTTATTCTGTTAAACCAGAGAGTTATGTGGCACAAAATAGTTAATAAATAACATTTCCCACATGTCTACTTTACATCAGCACAATTTTGGGAACAACATTTTTTTTTGTTAGGAAGTTATAAGGGTTAAAAGTTGACCAGCGATTTCTCATTTTTACAGCAAAATTTACAAAACCATTTTTTTTTAGGGACCACCTCACATTTGAAGTCACTTTGAGGGGTCTATATGGCAGAAAATACCCAAAAAGTGACACCATTATAAAAACTGCACCCCTCAAGCTACTCAAAACTACATTCAAGAAGATTATTAACCCTTCAGGTGCTTCACAGGAACTAAAGCAACGTGGAAGGAAAAAATGGACATTTTAATTTTTCCAACAAAAATTTTCTTTTAGCATCAATTTTTTCATTTTTACATGGGCAACAGGATAAAATGGATCCTAAAATTTGTTGGGCAATTTCTCCTGAGTACACAGATACCTCATATGTGGTCATAAACCACTGTATGGGCGCACGGCAGGGCTCAGAAGGGAAGGAGCGCCATTTGACTTTTTGAATGGAAAATATGCTGGATAGAGTTGAGCGATACTTTCCGATATCCAAAAGTATCGGGTCGGAATGGTATCGCCGATACACACAAAATATCGGCGATACCCGATACCGATACCGGAAATCCAATGTAAGTCTATGGGAACAAAATATCGGAATTAAAAAAACCCCATTCTTGCCTTGTTGGATAATTGTACATGAAGGAAAACAACAAAGAGTAATGTAGAATGTATTGGGGAGGTTGAGGAGACATTAAAGGCATAGATGTTTAACCCAATCCAATGGAATAGCATTAATATATTTTTTTTTAAATACATTCGGATTGACGAAGAAATTGACAATGTTGTTAACCTTTTTTCTATTTTGGCTAATATGTATGTTTCACAACTTCCATGCTCTTCACCTTTTTAACTTTTGCCACAATTTCTCCTTCATAATCTTCAGCAGCATCATCTTTGTCATCAAATTATTCTTCATCTTCACCTTCTTTATATTCTTCTTAAACTTCTTGCTATTCATCTTTTTGTTAACATTACTCAGATTGTTCTTATTAAACTATTATTCTTCTTCATATTAACCCATAAAGTGTAAAGTATAACCTCTTTCTATGAATTTAATTTCCCTGAATTTAATTTCCATTTAATTTCATTTAATTTCTTAAATAATTCAGGGATGAGAAGAGAACAGGGTGGAGGCAGCAGGACTTTTTGCCGTACACACAGCAAGGGAACAGCTGACATTAGTGAACCCCAGTAACAAGGAGCAAGTGTTGACTGTGCTAACAGAACTTCCGAGCAACAACTGGCGGTGTTGGAGCCCAGGGTCAAGGAGGGTGTAGGCAGAGGCCTAATATGAGATGTTTGAAGTTAAATTTGGAGTTAGCAGCAAAAATTTTTGCCAGACACCCAGCAGGGGAACAGCAGGCGTTACTGAACCCCACAAACACATCAGCGATTGTTTTGATCTGTGCATCCAACACTTCTGATCAGCAACTGGCGTTGTTGAAGCCCAGGGTCAAGAAGGGTTTTAAATTTAAATATTGAGTTATTGCCTTGTTACGTGGCCATTGCAAATGTATGTACTTCAAACTATAAAAAATGAAGTTTTACTAGGACAATAAAATGATGAATTTCAATTCCAAGAATAAAAATAAACACCATTAAAATATAAACGCATATAAGCACATGGCAACAAGAAATGGAACAACACACCACCCAAAATTATTTTTACAAAATATAGTGATGTAAATTTAGGAATAAAAGTCCATTTTTGTATTTAGGAATGATGCGTAAGGAACGCTATGTTAAACCATAACATAGTGAAGACAATGGATTTTGCAATAGTCACTCATCATCATCATTACAAGAAATCTGTGACAGTCACACAGATTTCAATTATTTCACTCACGAAAATTGTTATTTCGGACAGCATTTATTACATGTCCAGCATGGACTCATCAAAGTGATGAGATGACGCAATAATGTACGATAACAAAAAAAAAAAAAACATTGTCACAATTTAAGTGGGTGCCTGCAAGTGGAGGTGAAACAAAGGCTACGGATAGCAAAGGTATATACTATGTCTGTTGTAGACAGTGGGCAGCCTCTGATGGGTAATGTCGATGTTATACTGTACGTCAATAAAGGCTGCGGCTGCAATCATGCATTTTTGGCTTGTAGAATGTTGAAGAGGGTAAAAGCATGTCTGGTTGCGCAAGGCTTTATCCTGTAACAATACCTTCCTTGTGTGACGGGTAGGGTAGCGTGTGTCTACTATATGAGTGTCTCTAAAATGTGACTTTACGCAGCCTTATTCTGCCCTAGGGACGCAAAAAATAAGACAGCAGTAATCATTTACTGTATAAAACTCCACCTATGAGCAACAAAACAAGCACGTTCCCTCTTCCGGTTCCTGCACTGACATGTGAGGAGGGAGTTTGGAGACGCTCCTGAATTTCTCCCAGGTGTCCAAGCATATCGGGCCGATAGGAGAGCATTAAAACCACCCCCAGTCGTGACTTAAATACGGTGAATCGAACCAGTGAAGAACTGTAGGTCGATGCGAACGAATGTGCGATCACATGACACACGTTTATAACCCTTGCTAGACACGAATAACTTTGTAGAATTTTGGAGACACCTGAACCCAGATGGCAGTGAATATTCCTTCTATTCGGCGCCACATGACTCTTGGTCTAGAAGAGATAATATATTGCTATCACAGGAGCTAGTAAGGGGAGTGGAAGAGGCAGATGTGCACAACGTAGCTATATCTGACCACGCGCCCGTATCAGTGACCCTGCCAGATATGGTTCAGATGGGGCCAGACCAAACTTGGCGCTTCCCTACCTATTTGTTAATGGATGAGAAGTTTCGACATCAGGTGAAGCAATGGTGTTTGGAATATGTAAGTGATAATGGAGATAGTAGGGATAGGCCGGAACTTTTATGGGCAGCAGGGAAGGCATTAATGCGCGTGAAACTAATAGGTTATCAGACAACGCTAAAAAAGAAGATAGCGACAAACTACTCGCAGGCTAGCAGGATATTACGCGATAGCTACACGGCAAACAAGACAACTTCATCAACACAGGATAAAAATAGATGTAAGCAGGCTAAGGCTGACTTACACGTATGGGTATATCGACGCGAGAGAAGCAGTAATATGAATTATAGAGCCGATGTATATCGTTATGGTAGCAAATCAGGGAGACTATTAGCACGACTAGCGAAAGGAAATCACATTCGTCATCAACATATTACTGCGTTAAAGGGGAAAGTCATAAAAATAATAGATCAATTAATGGTGAGTATATAATCACCCCAAGGATAACTTGGCCCCAGAGCCAACCAGATAAGAAGAACTCCCAAGAATATACCATACCAAGGAAAAGAAAAAAGGAGCATAAATCTTATTTCAAAAAATATCAAAGTTTATTTTATACAATTTTAAAATTGCCAACAATAAAGGCCCATAAAGGAAACAGAGGTGTGGCGAGGAAAAGCTGTCAGTATAAGAGACAGCAACAGACTAATACATCGCCAGGGTAAGACTCAAGATGTAAAGCCAGCATGTTAACATAACAATGTAAACCTAGGATAATTCCAATGGTGTCTATTATCAATACATGGCCACATAAGATGTGCAATAGCAAATCATAGGTCTTGCTTACCCATATTGTAAGGCTGAGTGACCCTGAGGGGTCAGCTCCTGAGAGACGCACAGACTCAGCCTTACAATATGGGTAAGCAAGACCTATGATTTGCTATTGCACATCTTATGTGGCCATGTATTGATAATAGACACCATTGGAATTATCCTAGGTTTACATTGTTATGTTAACATGCTGGCTTTACATCTTGAGTCTTACCCTGGCGATGTATTAAGGGTATGCCACACTAAACAATATCGCTAACGAGATCGCTAAAAAACGTCACTATTTAGCGATCCGTTAGCGATATTGTTCAGTGCGGCAGCTTCCAGCGACGAGCTTCCTGCTGTGATCTCGCTCGTCGCTGGAATCGCTCCGGACCCTATTTCATCGCTGGCGCTCCCGCTGGGTGAGTATCTAATCGCTGTGTGGCACCTTTTCTTAGCGATTTAGCGGTACTTTTGTACCGCTAAAGTCGTTAAGAAGATCGCTAACGGCGATAGCGTCGTTAACTATATCGCTAAATGTGGCCGCATTTAGCGATATAGAAACAATCCCGCTAGCGATCGCATTAGTATGCGTCGTTAATCGTGATCGCTAGCGGATTGTTTAGTGTGGCAGTACCTTTAGTCTGTTGCTGTCTCTTATACTGACAGCTTTTCCTCGCCACACCTCTGTTTCCTTTATGGGCCTTTATTGTTGGCAATTTTAAAATTGTATAAAATAAACTTTGATATTTTTTGAAATAAGATTTATGCTCCTTTTTTCTTTTCCTTGGTATGGTATATTACTGCGTTAACGAATAAACATGGGATCATGAACACAGACCTCGAAGCATAATCACGATTCTACAAGAATACTACTCAGACTTATATAAGGTGGAACATACGGATAGTGCGGAGGGTCAGACCTTTCTAGATGGAATACGGTTACCATCCTTCACAAACTATCAGCTTCTCCTTTTAAAAAAAACCAATTGAGGTGACGGAAGTGACAGCGGCGATAAGTGACTTTAAATCCGGGAAAGCTCCAGGACCTGACGGGTTTACAGCCAAATTATTAAAATTATTGAGTGAGGATATCCCGTCCACATTGGTAGGCACCTTCAATCATATATTGGAGACAGGAGGGTTGCCCATCCATTCAAACATGGCACACATGAAGGTGCTACTAAAACCCAACAAACCTTCACATCTGCTGGATCCTATCGTCCATTCTCACTCATTGACCAGGATATCAAGCTTTTGTCCAGGATCATGGCAGATCGTTTGAGTAGCATTTTTCCTACGCTGATAGGGCCATCACAAGTGGCCTTTGTTACACCAAGATCGCCCATGAATAACATTAGGAAAGTAATAGCAGTTGTAGATAAATATCGTTGTCTGACAACATCGAGTCCTGTCATGCTATCCTTAGATGGCGATAAGGCATTTGATAGGGTGAGCTGAAGTTGGTTGCCAATGGTCCTGGACAAAATTGCCATGAGAGGCACGTTTATGACTTTCCTATCAGGTGTCTACGCCAACCCACAGGCACAAATACACAACACAGGTCACCTTTCGGCTACTTTCACAATACAGAGGGGAACTCCTCAGGGATGTCCATTATCACCTTTGCTCTTTGATATAGCCCTTGAGCCATTAGTTACACACGTGGAGGATAACACAGTATATGACGGTATAAAGGTAGGGGGTCGGCAGATCAAACTCACATTGTTTGCAGACGATATACTCATTTATATGGCACATCCCCAAGACCATCTCAAAGGGCTATTAGACTGGATAAAAATTTTTTAACTAATTCTGTGGTTTCGCTTCAAAGACTACAAGAGTGAAAATTTTCAATTGTTAAAGCCTAATCCTCGTGAGCTTTGGTGTGCTTACTGATGGGGGACAGAAGTAATTAAAACCTTTATTTATAACATATCTGTGAATCAAAATAGGACGAGATTCTAGTTCTCAATACAAACTTAACTATGAACCCTAATTGGACAAGGTTGTACGTCAATTGGAGCGGTGGCATGATTTGCCCCTGTCTCTTCTGGGCCGTTGTCACCTTCTTAAGATGATTATTTTTGGAAGGCTATTATACCCGCTTCAGACTATTCCAATCCTGTTACGTAAAGCTGATGTTTCACGGATAAAAAAAGCATTGACCAGATTCATCTTGAGGGGAAAACGGCCCAGAATAGCAATACGAAAAATTATGCGTGCAGTAAAAGATGGGGGCCTGGCCGTGCCAAACGTTAGGAGTTATAACTTTTCGTGCTTGATCAGAGTGGGGAGAGATTTGTTTAAGGGGACTTAGTCCTACTCAGATGTATTGCTGGAATCTGGACTGACAGAGGGTTGTATTTTGGCCTCATGTGTTGACACTGTGATTTGTAAACTCCCGGTCATAGTGATCAGCGCTACTACGCGATACAGTAATTGCCTGTAAGGCAACCAGACGAGCGCATGGGTTGTCTTCTCAGTTATCTAAACACATGCCTTTATGGGCTCACCCAGAATTCCCAGTGGGAGTGACAGACCGCGTTTTTGAGACGTGGCATATTAAAGGTATACATACAGTATTCCATCTCATGCACCTAAAAGAGTGTAGGTGGCTGACATCCAAGGAGATTATGGAAAAATTCAATTAGCCCCCTTCTCACTTTATTGAAACTCTACAAGTGCATTATTTCTACAGAAATCGCATGCGTAATATTATAGAAGAGGTGGTAGACAATTGATTTGACAAGATGGGAGATATATTTCTTCAACCAGACTGAAGTTTGCTCATGATTTTCCATGATTACTACGACCTGTGATGAGGTCATAGTCACGTGATCTGGTCAGCTGATGTGTACGTCACCTGATGGTGTTTTGTAGACCTATAAAACAAGGAGCTGTTGTAGTTGTTGTGTGGAAGGAAGGAGTTGGCTGTAGTCAGCCTGGAACATTGTTTTGTTACTGTGTGGCAGTGTGCACCAGGAAGCGAGTAACAGACCACCCGGAATGTGACCTGGCGGTCTCAGCTGACCTGCAGCCGCTTAGTTAAGCCCGTCACAAGCAAGGGTGAGTCTGTGACCAGTGGTTCTCCAAACTGGAGTGATTTATGTTCTGTTTTCATTTTGTTATATGGACTTTTTGTTGAACTCATGATTAAAATCACTGAACTTTGAAATAAAAGGCTGTGTGCTTGCCTCATTACTGCGGCCCAGCCCTGCCTACCACAGCGGTTCCCTACAATTGGTGGAGAATGCGGGCAACGCAGTGAGGTCAGGCTGTTTTTCATGCATGACAGTAAATGTCCTGGTTTTAGAAAGTGCACCAAAACCGGCTGGATAACTGTCCGAAGATGGAGAACAAAGTAAAAATGCTAGTGGAGGCCATGCAACAGCAACAGCAGGCTACACAGCAGCAACAGCAGGCTATGCAGCAGCAGCAGGCTATACAACAGCAGGCTATGTAGCGGCAGCAGGCTATACAGCAGCAGGCTATGTAGCAGCAGATATTTAATCGACAGCAACAGGAAACCAATAGTTTACTGATCAGCACATCACAGCGCCGCAGACAGTAAGAGCTGCCCGGGGATGCCATGATGTCCGGAAAGCGGTGCGTACAGCGATCCGAAAGATGGAGCAATCAGATGACGTTGAGGTGTAGCTGGAGATGTTTGAAGGCGTGGCTAAAAGGGAGAGACTGCCCCGGGACAGTGGGCCGAGATCGTGGCTCCGTTTTTGACTTCAGGACCCGCTAAAGCCTATAGGGACCTACCCCCCAGCAACAGGAGGACTATGAGAGCGTGAAGGGTGAGATACTTGCACGTCTTGGGGTAAATGTTTTTTTCCTGGCCCAGCGTGTACAACAATGGAAGTTTTCCCCTTCCGAGCCAGCTCGGTCCCAGTATTATGACTTGATACACCTGATAGAAAAGTGCTTTCAGCCTGAGGTGTTGTCACCCCGCGATATGCTGGATCGTATAGTGACTGATAAATTCGGGCGAACTTTGCCCCACACCCTTCAAACATGGGTTGGACAGGCAGCCCCTACTGATGGTCTCCAAATGGTAGACCTCATTGAAAGATATGGGCCTACCAAGGAGATACAGGGAGAGACTACCCGGAAGCTATCAATTAAATTCACCAAACCTTCACCCACAGCTCGGCGAGCAGAGACTCTGAGGGCCGCCCAGGAAGGGTCGGGGAACGAAAGGGGCCCCATAATCTGTTGGCGGTGCCAAGAACCATGACATGTGAGAGCTGATTGCCCCCACCTGACTGAGCCCATGGACAACAACTTTGGCTACTATCAGTCTCACTATGCATAACACATGTGTGCAGTGGTCAGTATTACCTTTGCCTTCGGTGGAGGAGGAAAACACCTCTCCTATAGAAGTGTTAGTTGGGGAGATGGAAGATTTGCCACCGGGACCAGAATTGTAATACTTAAATGTGTCAGGTGACAATTTTGGTACGGCGCAACTCCGTGACCCTACGTTGAGTCGAGCCCGTGAAAATTTACTGGTTGTCAATGGGGAACCCCAACACCCCGGGGCAGCTACAGTATTTGACCGATTAGAGCTGAACCAAGATTTGCTGTTTCGGGTTTATAAAATACATGTGGAAATTTTTGAGCAATTGCTGCTACCGCAGTCATATCGGAGGTTGTTAATGGACTTAGCGCATGCGCATGTACTAGGGTGACATTTGGGTCAAAAGAAAACCCTACACAGAATTATACAACGGTTTTACTGGCTAGGGGTCTATGAAGAAGTTAAACGGTATTGGAACTATTGTCGCGTGTGCCAGCTACACAGTCCGCAGCATCATTTTCTGAGTCCCTTAGTGCCATTAACAATTATAGAGTTCGAGTTTGAGAGAATACTCATGGATCTGGTGGGGCCGGTTAATAAATCAGCAAGGGGTCATCAACAGGGGCAATAAAAGGGGCACTGTGTGGGTCACCATTTTTGATCACACCCGAGTTCAAAAGAGAATTCATTGTCCAGACTGATGCGTCAGAGGTAGGTCTGGGTGCCGTGTTGTCTCAGGACTGGAGCTTAACGGGGATGAGCATCCCATTAGTTTCCTGAGTCGAAAGCTTACTCCATAAAAAAACAGATACAGCATTGTAGAGAGAGATTGCCTGGCGATAAAGTGGGCACTGGAGTCGTTGCGCTACTATTTGTTGGGGATAACATTTTGTTTTGTAACTGATCATTCCCCTGTGACTGGCAGTGTTGTAGCCCAGGGAGTAGAGTTCAGGTGGTAGAAAGATGAACATAACAGGAGACATGGAAAACGTTGGCAAACAGTTATTTAATCTGAAAACGGACAGGCAAATTCAGGTGAGATCCATGCCTTGTTCATTTTCAGAAAAGTAAGCCGGTCTACATTCTCTGAGGATAGTCGCATGCGACGGTCTGTTAGTACACCACCTGCAGCACTAAAGACGCGCTCAGATAATACACTGGCAGCAGGGCAAGCCAGCACCTCCAATGCATACTGGCTAAGCTCTGGCCATGTATCCAGCTTAGAGACCCAAAACTTGAAAGGGGAAGAGCCATCTGGGAGTACACTGAGAGGGAAAGACATGTAGTCTGTCACCATCTTACGTAAACGTTGCCTCATGGTGAGTGGAGTCGTCTCGGATGGTGTAGACATTGGTGGCGCTGACACAAAACTTCGCCACATTTGTAACATACTGCTCTTGCCCTGTGCAGAGGCGCTGCTTGTGCTCCCTCTTGTTGCAGAGATGTCTCCACTGCCTCGACGCACAGAGATTCTTTGTAAAGCAGTAGCAGCAGCAGCAGTGCTCTCGGCTGGAATGGAGAATATTATGGATTGCACCAGTCTGTCTTGGTACTCCCGCATTTTACGCTCCCGGTTCAACGGTGTGATGAGGCTTTGTAAGTTGTCCCGGTAGCGAGGGTCTAGGAGGGTGTACACCCAATAATCTGATGTGGTGAGAATGTGAGCGATGCGGCGGTCGTTTCTCAGGCACTGCAGCATGAAATCAACCATGTGCTGCAGACTCCCAACTGCCCAACAAACGCTGTCCTCTGTAAGAGGCGTCATCTGTACCTGCTCTGCATCACCCCACCCTCGCTCTACATACTGACTAGAGCGTTGTGTACCTCCCTCTGTAGCGATTTCTTCCTCCTCCATTGACTCCTCCTCATCCTCCTCACAAAGTGAGCCCTGCAAAGCCCTTTGGGAGGAACCACGTTGCGCTGACTGTCCAAAAGGTGATGGAATTTGTGTCTCCTCATCCTCCACCTCTTCCAAAACCTCATCCCTTAGTGCTTCCAGTGTTTTTTGAAGCAGGCAGATAAGGGGGACAGTCAGGCTGACTAGTGCATCATCTGCACTCGCCATCCGCGTTGAGTCATCAAACGCACGCAAAACGTGGCAGATGTCCTTCATAGAGGCCCACTCAGTAGTGGTGAAGTGTGAACGGCGCAAATTGCGAGTTGATTGCGCCTGATGCAGCTGATACTCCATTACTGCTGGCTGTTGCTCACACAACCGCTCCAACATATGTAAGGTGGAATTCCACCTGGTGGGTACGTCACATATGATGCGATGTTCAGGAAGGCGAAATCTGCGTTGCAGAGCAGCAATGCGCGATCTGGCTATGCTGGAACGTCGCAAGTGAGCGCACTCTAGGCGGACCTTCTGCAGCAGTTCAGCAAGATCCGGATAGTCCCTCAAAAAACTCTGCACGACCAAGTTGAGCACATGTGCCAGACATGGTATGTGAGTGAGGTTGCCAAGGCCCAGAGCTGCCACCAGATTTCGGCCATTGTCACACACTACCAAGCCTGGCTGGAGATTCGCTGGCAAAAACCACACGTCGCTCTCCTGCTTGATGGCATTCCATACCTCCTGCGCTGTGTGGCTTCGATTCCCCATTGAAATTAATTTCAGGACGGCCTGTTGACGTTTGGCCACGGCTGTGCTCATATCAGTTCGCAACAGGTAAGCGTTCACGGGTCCATGTGGAGGTAGACCGTGACGGCTCCTGCAGCGATGATTCTGAGGAACTGGAGTAGGAGGAGGAGTCAATGTGTACAGACTGGATTCCTGCAATCCTTGGAGTTGGCAGAACACGTACAGCGCCACTCGCAAGATCTGTACCCGGCTCCACAACATTGACCCAATGGGCAGTGAGGGAAAGGTATCGTCCCTGGCCATGGGTACTGGTCCACGCATCGGTGGTCAGGTGGACCTTGCTACAGACGGCGTTTAGTAGCGCATGTTTAATGTTTCCCTCGACATGCTTTTGCAGACCAGGGACGGCTTGCCTGCTGAAATAAAATCGGCTTGGCACATTGTATTGTGGGACTGCCAATGCCATTAAGTTACGGAAACTGTCAGTCTCCACCAGCCTGAATGACAGCATTTCAAGGGACAGGAGTTTTGCAATGCCAGCATTCAGAGCCTGTGCTCGTGGATGGTTTGCCGAGTATGGCCGTCTTTTATCCCATGCCTGTGGTACCGATGGCTGTTTTGTGGCCTGGGAGTGTGAGGATGACAGGGAACTTGCTGCTGTGGGTGGAATAACACTTTGTCTCTGGACAACAGTGACCGAGGTTCTTCCATGGCGATCCTGTGAGGAAGCAGAACCAGCTGTGTGTGAGCTGGAGGTAGAGGCTCCAACACGACCTGAAGATGTAGGTGCTGCTGTAGGTTGGCCTACATCTCCAGTGTGTCTTTGTAACTCAACTACATGCTTTGCCCTGCACGTTTCCACATATTTGTGGTATTGAGGTTACTGCAATTTTTACCTCTTTTTACTTTTTGCTTACACAGCTTGCATTTAACATAGCAAATATCATCTGCAAGTCTGTCAAAAAGGACCATGCAGTGCAAGTCCTGGGAGCGCCCATTTTGACTTTTGGAAGAGAACTGCTCCCAACAGGTGCCAAACTGGAGGCTACAGGCAACCGAGTCTGCAGCCTACCTCTCCCTCCTGTTTGTACCGTTGGGACAATCTCATCCTCACAGCTGCTCCTACCACTTTCCTGTCCCTCACGCCATGTTGGGTCTTGGACCTCATCATCTCCACTACCCTCTTCCAACACCTGCTGCTGTTGGGTGGTCTGGCCAGCACCATGCTCAACAGAAACTGGCACCTGAGTCTCATCATCATCAGATGCGTTCTGCGGTGTGCTGACCATCGGCACTGGCTCACCCGCCTCTTCTGATTCAGAGAGACACAGCTGTTGCGCATCACTGCATACTCCCTCTTCTTCACATTCCAGAATGCTGCTTGGCTGGGCCCCTGTTTGCAAGCCAACAGATTCTGAGAACAGAAGCAGAGACTCAGCTGGCTCCAGTTCAGAACTCTCTGACTGCCTGGGCAATTTGACAGGTGGTGAATAGTGTTGAGCGATACTGCTCGATATCTAAAAATATCGTATCGAAATGGTATCGCCGATATCACTAAATATCGTCGATATCCGATTCCGATACCGGAAGTCCAATGTAAGTCTATGGGAACAAAAAATCGCAACAAAAAAAACCCTTTCTTTCGTTGTAAACACAAAATATACACACATAGAATACATATATATATATATATATATATATATATATATATATATATACATGTCATTGTGACATATATATATAACATATATTTATAGTTTATACACTTCTACATAGTAAAATAGACTCTGATTCAATTGCCGGGTAAAGCCGTGACATACCCCATAGAAGTCGACGGGCTCGGTGCCGAGTACCCCCAAAACCTCTGGCTCTGTGCGACTCAACTTGGGCGTCAAGAACAGGATTCTGTAGCTCGCTATAAGCGAGTCCTGTGTGCCTGAATTGAACTGGTTTTGTGCTTGAGAATTGCTAAAATCATCAGAGAATGTATTTGCCATTTTTCCGCCATATCTGTGTCACGACGAGGCACTGGTGAAGAAGAAGGGGGTGCTCTTCGTGGGTGTACACTCACTCAGTGGCGTGAAAACGATGGCCGACCACTCTAAATGGTACTGCAATGTAAGATCGTGCCCCACAGCTCTTCAGTTCCGCCTCCTCATCCTCCTCAGTGTGCGGAAACTAACACGAAGGTCCCGCCTCACTACAAAAGAGGGGCCCTCTCCAGATGTTAATGACACATGTGACTTGGCAGAGATGGCTAATGGACACGAGCAGAAGTGTGAAGGGATGGAGCAGTCAGAGCTCTCCCCCCACGGAAGCGACCCGATCGCCACGGAACCACCGTTGGGCACCCGGCATGGAAACCCTCCTACGCTGCAAGAAGCGGAGGATACCCTAAGAGGCCTGGCCCGGCACCGGGAGGAGGTCGCCAGGATGGAAGCCAGCTGGCGTGCCCTAAAACTAAACTTGGAGCGGCGCCAATCACTCTTACCTGAAGTGTCTGTACCGGAAGGTGAGGCACCCGTTCTAGTAGAGGAGTCCGTGCGGGCATCCCAGCCCTTGCAATGTGATCCAGTTGACGTTGTCGCAGTGGAGGCACCCGTTCCTGCAAAAAACTCTGCACCGGCAGCACCCCAGATCCCACTGTCTGCCCCCGTCGCTGAGACAGAAGAAGCGACACCCGTCCTCATGGAGGAGGCCGCGCAGGCACCAGAGGTCTACCAGTCTGTACCGGAGCCCCGACTGTCATCTGTTCCAGAGCCGGCTGCTTCCTCCGCAGGTGAGCGCCGCCAGGACTGGGGGGCGCCAGGAGAGCTGCCGCAAACCGGACATCATAAGCTGCAGTTTGATGGTGGAGACATGGAGATGCTGGAGGAGAATTACAACCGGCGTCAGGAGGAAGAGAGGAGACGTTGGGAGCGGGAAGCAGAGCGACAAAGGGAGCAGCGAGAATCCCAAAAACTTCGGCAACGTAACCTGGAGAAGGACCGGGCAGATAAGGACCGGATGAGAAAAGATAAAGGAACCCTGAGGGAGCCGCGGCGTAAGGGTGCAGTACGGAGCTTTAAATTGAAAGGTGGTTGGGGCTTCATCCAGGAGCCTGGACTTTATTTAGAAGTCTTTGTGACCCGGCGGGACGTGGAGACTCACCTCCCAGAAGGATACCCGGGGAGGGACCTGTTGCCAGGAGACTTGGTGACTTACACCCGACACTGGGGTTACAATGGATGGTACGCCCTAAATGTTTACCAGGTGCGACCCCTACTCCCCAGAGTGTCAGGAACCTGTGAGACCCTCGGAGCCTTCAGCCTCCCACATCCAGGCCTCTGCACAAGTGCCCACCCCACGCCGTAAATCTCCCCAGCCTCCCTCAGTGGTTTCCTCAGCAGCCCCAGCTATGGACATGATAACTATAGCTGGCCCGTACCCGGCGCCTGTTAGGCCCCCTGGGGTTCGTTCAGTCCGGGACATAGGGCTCCAGACCCGGAGGGAGATGAAAGAGGTGGCCACACAGACACAGATAGCGGGTCACGACTTGACTGTACAGGCCACACGACGTCATCAGGTCCTGGTGGTCCTTGGTGTCTCGGATGTTTGGCAAGCATCAGAAGAGTACCAGGTGGTACCTGGAACACCCCTGCCAAAGAATTATAAATAACCCGGACAGGGTCCCTGTATGTAAATAGTTAAATTGTTGATGTACCCGGACGGGTGAATGTTCATATAAAAGTTTTTTAATTTAATAAAAAAAACAACACAGTTTTCATTACTTTTATTACAGTCTCATCCTGCGACGCCATCGATCTCCTGTAAAAAAATGAAAAAAAAAAACAGCAGTATACCACCTGTCCGACGCAGTCCATAGTAATGAGTGTCCCACGACGATCCAGCTCTGCTACATCAGAATGACAGGCAGAGCCTGTCATCCCGGCGCAGCACAGCTGATTACCTGCTTCCCCGGCGGTGACGTCATCGGACTGACTGCTTTACGGCCGGGATTACCCAGCAGTCACTGCAGTTATCGCGAAAAACTGCATGTGACCGCCAGGGAGAAGATAATGGCGGCCATCAAGCAGTCCAGGACGTGACCGCCGGAGATCTTCTGCCAGGTAAGTGCCGCTGACTCCTGACAGACCCGACCGACGGACACTCACAGTGATAGTGACAAATCCGATTCCGGTATCCGATATGACGAAAATATCGGTATTCGGAATCGAAAGGCCGATACAGCTAATATCGGCCGATATCCGATATTTGCAGTATCGTATCGCTCAACACTAGCGGTGAACAGACAGATGGTTGCTCAACAGTGTTGTGGTCCTGAGAGGAGGTGGAAGCAATTGAAGTCGATGCATTGGCTGCCATCCAACCAACAACGGCTTCAATTTGTTCTTCCCGCAGCAGGGGGGTACGCCGAGCTCCTACAAAACTGCACATAAAGGAACGCTCACGGGGAAAACTGGTGGATGCTGTGTCACTGGGGGCAGCAGCAGCCACAGAATCCCCACGTCCTCTCCCTGATGAAACTCCACGGCCACGACCACGTGCCTTACTCCCTGCCTTCTTCATCTTGGTAGATTGATAAAGAAAGTCAGAAAAGTTAAAAGGCCTAAGTGTTGTTATTCCGCAGAGACTGCAGTGAACACTGCAGACAACTGTTCACTAGCTGTGAAAGGCCCCTTTGTGTACTTCTATAGTGTTTGCAACTAATGTATTGTATACGGATGGAAGCGCGTCACACTAATAGATTGGAGTTATTTTAAATAGAATGGAGCAGCAACAATTATAGAAAAATGACAAGGATGAGGCAGTGACACACGTTCAGCAGACTATAACCAGCAGTGGTTTAAGAACTAACTGGAGCGTGATCTGCACTCAGCAAAAAAAATATATATCACAGACTAGAGTGAACACTGCAGTGCACACAACTGGTCACTATCTGTGAAAGGCTCCTTTGTGGACTTCTATAGTGTTTGCAACCAATGTATTGGATACGGATGGAATCGCGTCACACTAATAGATTGGAGTTATTTTAAATAGAATGGAGCAGCAACAATTATAGAAAAATGACAAGGATGAGGCAGTGACACACGTTCAGCAGACTATAACCAGCAGTGGTTTAAGAACTAACTGGAGCGTGATCTGCACTCAGCAAAAAAAAAAAATATCACAGACTAGAGTGAACACTGCAGTGCACACAACTGGTCACTATCTGTGAAAGGCTCCTTTGTGGACTTCTATAGTGTTTGCAACCAATGTATTGGATACGGATGGAAGCGCGTCACACTAATAGATTGGAGTTATTTTAAATAGAATGGAGCAGCAACAATTATAGAAAAATGACAAGGATGAGGCAGTGACACACGTTCAGCAGACTATAACCAGCAGTGGTTTAAGAACTAACTGGAGCGTGATCTGCACTCAGCAAAAAAAAAAAATATCACAGACTAGAGTGAACACTGCAGTGCACACAACTGGTCACTATCTGTGAAAGGCTCCTTTGTGGACTTCTATAGTGTTTGCAAACCAATGTATTGGATACGGATGGAAGCGCGTCACACTAATAGATTGGAGTTATTTTAAATAGAATGGAGCAGCAACAATTATAGAAAAATGACAAGGATGAGGCAGTGACACACGTTCAGCAGACTATAACCAGCAGTGGTTTAAGAACTAACTGGAGCGTGATCTGCACTCACCAAAAAAAAAATATATCACAGACTAGAGTGAACACTGCAGTGCACACAACTGGTCACTATCTTTGAAAGGCTCCTTTGTGGACTTCTATAGTGTTTGCAACCAATGTATTGGATACGGATGGAAGCACGTCACACTATAATTTCAATTGAATGGAGCTGCAAGAATTATACTAAAGAAAAAAAAAAAGAGTCTGTGAGTGACACGTGCAGATGCCTACAAACAGCGTTGGATGCAGAGCAAACTGCAGCGCGTCACCTGCACTCACACACAGACCTTGCAGAGCTGTGAAAACAACACTGCAAGGCTAAAGGAAGCTTTACACAGCGGTTGTTAAACTAGCCTGCCTAAAGCACAGTACACAAAATCGCAATCTCTAACTGTCCCTCAGAGTCAGCAGAGCAGCGTTCTGTCCCTAACTGAATTCACAGCACAGTGACGCTAAAATGGCGGCGGCGCCTTTTATAGTGCATTCTGACATCATTTCAGCATCCAATCACAGCCATGCCATTAGTTAACATGACCGCAGCAGTACAGGATGTGCCCACACTTCTTAGGATTCCTCATTGGCTGACTAAAATCACATTGCCTCTCAAAGAATTATGGGAACTTCCGATTTCGGTATACGATATATGGAAAATATCGGAACTAAGTATCTAAAGTCCGATACAGCGAATATCGGCCGATACCCGATACTTGCGGTATCGGAATGCTCAACTCTAATGCTGGAATATTTAGCGGTTGCCATGTTGCATTTGGAGAGTTCCTGTGTGCCTAAACATTGGAGCTCCCCCACAAGTGACCCCATTTTGGAAACTAGACCCCCTAAGGAACTTATCTAGATGCATAGTGATCACTTTGAACCCCCAGGTGCTTCACAAATTGATCCGTAAAAAAAAGAAAAGTACTTTTTTTTCACAAAAATTTTCTTTTAGCCTCAGTTTTTTTCATTTTCACATGGGCAACAGTATAAATTGTATCCTAAAATTTGTTGGGCAATTTCTCCTGAGTACACAGATACCTCATATGTGGTCATAAACCACTGTATGGGCGCACGGCAGGGCTCAGAAGGGAAGGAGCGCCATTTGACTTTTTGAATGGAAAATATGCTGGAATATTTAGCGGTTGCCATGTTGCATTTGGAGAGTTCCTGTGTGCCTAAAAATTGGAGCTCCCCCACAAGTGACCCCATTTTGGAAACTAGACCCCCTAAGGAACTTATCTAGATGCATAGTGATCACTTTAAACCCCCAGGTGCTTCACAAATTGATCTGTAAAAAAAAGAAAGTACTTTTTTTTCACAAAAATTTTCTTTTAGCCTCAGTTTTTTTCATTTTCACATGGGCAACAGTATAAATTGGATCCTAAAATTTGTTGGGCAATTTCTCCTGAGTACACAGATACCTCATATGTGGTCATAAACCACTGTTTGGGCGCACGGCAGGGCTCAGAAGGGAAGGAGCGCCATTTGACTTTTTGAATGGAAAATATGCTGGAATATTTAGCGGTTGCCATGTCGCATTTGGAGAGTTCCTGTGTGCCTAAACATTGGAGCTCCCCAGCAAGTGACCCCATTTTGGAAACTAGACCCCCTAAGGAACTTATCTAGATGCATAGTGGCACTTTGAACCCCCAGGTGCTTCACAAATTGATCCTAAAAAAAAGAAAGTACTTTTTTTTCACAAAAATTTTCTTTTAGCCTAATTTTTTTCATTTTCACATGGGCAACAGTATAAATTGGATCCTAAAATTTGTTGGGCAATTTCTCCTGAGTACACAGATACCTCATATGTGGTCATAAACCACTGTTTGGGCGCACGGCAGGGCTCAGAATGGAAGGAGCGCCATTTGACTTTTTGAATAGAAAATATGCTGGAATATTTAGCGGTTGCCATGTCGCATTTGGAGAGTTCCTGTGTGCCTAAACATTGGAGCTCCCCCACAAGTGACCCCATTTTGGAAACTAGACCCCCCAAGGAACTTATCTAGATGCATAGTGAGCACTTTAAACCCCCAGGTCCTTCACAAATTGATCCATAAAAAAAGAAAGTACTTTTTTTTCACAAAAATTTTCTTTTATCCTCATTTTTTTTCATTTTCACATGGGCAACAGTATAAATTGTATCCTAAAATTTGTTGGGCAATTTCTCCTGAGTACACAGATACCTCATATGTGTCATAAACCACTGTTTGGGCGCACGGCAGGGCTCAGAAGGGAAGGAGCGCCATTTGACTTTTTAAATAGAAAATATGCTGGAATATTTAGCGGTTGCCATGTCGCATTTGGAGAGTTCCTGTGTGCCTAAACATTAAGCTCCCCCACAAGTGACCCCATTTTGGAAACTAGACCCCCTAAGGAACTTATCTAGATGCATAGTGATCACTTTGAACCCCCAGGTGCTTCACAAATTGATCCGTAAAAAAAGAAAGTAACTTTTTTTCACAAAAATTTTCTTTTAGCCTCAGTTTTTTCATTTTCACATGGGCAACAGTATAAATTGGATCCTAAAATTGTTGGGCAATTTCTCCTGAGTACACAGTTACCTCATATGTTGTCATAAACCACTGTTTGGGCGCACGGCAGGGCTCGGAAGGGAAGGAGCGCCATTTGACTTTTTGAATGGAAAATTAGCTCCAATCGTTAGCGGACACCATGTCGTGTTTGGAGAGCCCCTGTGTGCCTAAAGTTTAGAGCTCCCCCACAAATGACCCATTTTGGAAACTAGACCCCTAAGAACCTTATCTAGATGCAAAGTGAGCACTTTGAACCCCCAGGTGCTTCACAGAAGTTTATAACGCAGAGCCGTGAAAATAAAAAATAATTTTTATCCTCAAAAACTGATTTTTTTAAACCGCAATTTTTTATTTTCACAAGGGTAACAGGAGAAATTGGACCACAAAAGTTGTTGTACAGTTTGTCCTGAGTACACTGGTACCCCATATGTGGGGGGAAACCACTGTTCGGGCACACGTTGGGGCTCGGAAGGGAAGTAGTAACGTTTTGAAATGCTGACTTTGATGGAATGATCTGCGGGCATCATGTTAGGTTTGCAGAGCCCCTGATGTGCCTAAACAGTAGAAACCCCTCACAAGTGACCCCATTTTGGAAACTAGACCCCGCAAAGAACTTATCTAGATGTGTGGTGAGCACTTTGAACCCCCAAGGGCTACACAGCAGTTTATAACGCCCGGGCATGAATATAAAAAAAATCATATTTCTTCCATAATCAGGATCTTTTAGTCCCCAATTTTTTTATTTTCCCAAGGGTAACAGGAGAAATTAGACCCCAAAAGTTGTTGTCCAATTTGTCCTGAGTACGCTGATACCCCATATGTGGGAGAAAACTACTGTTTGGGCACACGTCGGGGCTCGGAAGGGAAGTAGTGACGTTTTGAAATGCCCACTTGATGGAATGGTCTGCGGGCGTCATGTTAGGTTTGCAGAGCCCCTGATGTGCCTAAACTGTAGAAACTCCCCACAAGTGACCCCATTTTGGAAACTAGACCCCGCAAATGACTTATCTAGATGTGTAGTGACCACTTTGAACTTCCAAGGGCTACACAGAAGTTTATAACGCCCGGGCATGAAAATAAAAAAATCATATTTTTTCCACAAACATGATCTTTAGTCCCCAATTTTTTTATTTTCCCAATGTTAACAGGAGAAATTAGACCCCCAAAGTTGTTGTGCAATTTTTCCAGAGTACGCTGATACCCCATATGTGGGGTAAACCACTGTTTGGGCATAAGTCTGGGCTTGGAATAAAGGGAGCACTGTTTGACTTTTTGAACGCAAAATTTGCAGGAATCAATGGTGGCGCCATGTCGCGTATGGAGACCCCCTGAGGTGCCTACATAGTGGAAACCCCTCAATTCTAACTCCAACCCTAACCCCAACACACCCCTAACCCCAACCCTAACCCCTACACACCCCTAACCCTAATACAAACCCTAACCATAACCCTAACACCAACACACCCCTAACCCTAATCCCAACTCTAACCATAAACCTAACCACAAGCCTAACCCTAATCCCAACCCTAACCCCAAAACACCCCTAACACTTATCCTAACTCTAACCCTAACCACAAACCTAACCCTAATCCCAACCCTAACCCTAATTCCAACCCTAACCCAAATTCCAACCCTAACCCAAATTCTAACCGTAACCCAAATTCTAACCCTAAGGCTGGGTTCATACTGCGTTTTACCAGCCCGTTCAACACGTAGCGTTGACGGGCTGGTAACGGTATAGCATAACGCGATCGCGTTATGCTATACCCGCTAGCGCAGATGAATCATCAGATGATTCATCTGCGCTAGCGGTGACGGAGCCCAGACGCTGCAGCCCGTGTCCGAGGCTCCGTCACTGAATGACAGCACGTCGCGAACGCATGCCGCTTTACGGCATGCGTTGCGATGCGCACACAAATGGGGTGAATGGCAGCATTAACGGACTGCGTTACACCGCGTTATACCGCGGTGAAACGCAGTCCATCTAACGGACTGCCATAATGCAATATGAACCCTGCCTAACCCTGAGGCCCCGTGCACATGTTGCGGATTCACTTGCTGATCTTTCTAAAATCCGCAGGTAAAATGACCTGCCTTTTACCTGCGAATTTAGCGCGGATTTGCTGCGGTTTTTCCCTGCGGTTTTACAACTATAATGGAATAGGTGTAAAACCGCTGCGGAATCCGCATGTGCACAGCGTTTTTTTTTTACCATTTATTTGCATTGTACTGTACATGGTTTCTGGATCTGCTGTGGATCCGCAGCGCCAAATCTGCTGCGGATCAGCAGCGAAATCCGCTGCGTATCAGCAGCGAAATCAGCTGCGGATCAGCAGCGAAATCAGCTGCGGATCAGCAGCGAAATCAGCAGCAAAATCCGCTGCGGATCAGCAGCGAAATCAGCAGCGATAACAGATGCGGATCAGCAGCGAAATCAGCTGCGGATCAGCAGCGAAATCAGCTGCGGATCAGCAGCGAAATCCGTTGCGGATCAGCAGCGAAATCCGCTGCGGATCAGCAGCGAAATCAGCAGCAAAATCAGCTGCGGATCAGCTGCGAAATTCGCTGTTGATCAGCAGCGAAATCAGCAGCGAAATCCGCTGCGGATCAGCAGCGAAATCGGCAGCGATAACAGATGCGGATCAGCAGCGAAATCCGCTGCGGATCAGCAGCGAAATCTGCTGCGGATCAGCAGCGAAATCAGCTGCGGATCAGCAGCGAAATCCGTTGCGGATCAGCAGCGAAATCCGTTGCGGATCAGCAGCGAAATCCATTGCGGTACGCAGCGAAATCCGCTGCGGATCAGCAGCGAAATCAGCTGCGGATCAGCAGCGGATCAGCAGCGAAATCAGCTGCGGATCAGCAGCGAAATCAGCTGCGGATCAACAGCGAAATCCGCTGCGGATCAGCAGCGAAATCAGCTGCGGATCAGCAGCGAAATCAGCTGCGGATCAGCAGCGAAATCCGCAACGTGTGGACAGGGCCTAAAAGGAAAAAAAAAAAATTCTTTATTTTATTTTGTGTCCCTACCTATGACAGGGGGGGGTTCATTTACTTTTATTTTGATCACTGTGAGAGTTTATCACAGTGATCAAAATAAATTGTACTTTGAAAGGCGCACTGCGCATGCGCCGGCCGGCGGGCGCACAGCGCATGCGCCCGCCATTTTCCAAGATGGCGGCGCCCATGAAGAGTCCCGGGCGGACGCCGGGACGGATCAAGAGGACGCAGAAGACCGGAGGAGGTGAGCGGAGGGGGGAGCGGAGCACACCGGAGGGGAGACGATCGGACCGGCCAGCAGATGATAGTAACGGCGGTGACCGTTCGCCGCCATGAATCGGCGGCGGCGGCCGATCACCACCGTTACTCGGTGTGGGGAGGGTGGGAACACAGTGTCCAGCCATGGCCGATGCTATTGCAGCATCGGCCATGGCTGGATTGTAATATTTCACCACTTTTCAGTGGTGAAATATTACTAATCGCTCTGATTGGCTGTTTCACTTTTAACAGCCAATCAGAGCGATCGTAACCACGTGGGGGTTAAGCCACCCCCACTGTGGTGATGCGCAAGGGGTCCTGTGCCTGCGGGTCGAGTGACCTTTCAGTGATTTCGGTCACCCGACCCGCCGGAACATGATTTATAGCATGACGCCTACGTTGGCGTCATGGGTCGGGATGGCACAGGTTTTCATGACGCCAACGTAGGCGTCATGGGTCGGGAAGGGGTTAAATAAAAGTTATGGAACATGCCCTGAAAATTATGTTTGAATAGTTTTGCTATTTCTGATATTGTCTAATGATGTTTGTTTTCTAGAGTTTTTTAAGAAGATAAATATTCCTTTGAGCATACTATGACGTATGCGCTGGCTGAGATATATGATGAATTGGGTTTGGTCTCGGTGATGCATAAATGTGCATTTCTCACTTGAGGGTTTGTAATACCTTCCAACTGAACAGACCGCTGTCATTTGGTGCTAGACCTTGATGTTTTAAATGGGAAAGACCACTGTATGTGAGTGCCATGAAAGAAACATACAAGGAAAAGAGGGAGTGAAATTACAGACAATGAATAAAAGACTAGTGTGAGATGACTGGTGATATACTGGGGGATGACTAAAGAAATACATGACTTATTTGTGCTACATGTTGTCTTTGTCACTCTATGTTCTTTGTGTAATCCCTGTATTTGTCATAGATATCCTTTGTTAAATTGGTTCACAGCCAAAGAAAAATCCTCGTTATATTTTTATTTATTTGTTTTTTAAGAGCTCATTCTTTCAATTTTGTTTGTACTATGTTTGGTTTTAAAAGGAACTGTTTTTTCTTTCAGTCCACTAAAAGTTGGATTGGGGGTGGGATATGTAATTAACCTTTTGTTTGTTTGTAGGAATGAAAGAAGAAACCTTGGCCATTTGATTAACATGTAATTACAGTGCACAGTAAATAGTTCGTTTTTTCAGTACTGAATATATTTTATTTGACTTTTATTTTTTGAGTTTTTCGCATTTTCATTTTTTGGGAGCTCCCGTGCATTTTGGGTTTTGAAGAACGTATACATTAAAGAAATGATTTTTTTTAATGTTTGTTGTTAATGTCGGTCTTTTGTTATTGGTATAGCTTTGATCACCTACACCTGAGTACAGTATTAGCATGCAATACAAATGTGTGGTTACCCAAAGTTGTTTTTTTGTTTTTTTATTTATATGTAAAGGTACTGCCACACTAAGCTATCCCGCTAGCGATCTCGTTAGCGTTGCATACTAATGAGATCGCTAGCGGGATTGTTTCTATATCGCTAAATGCTGCCGCATTTAGCGATATAGTTAACGACGCTATCGCCGTTAGCGATCTTCTTAACGACTTTAGCGGTACAAAAGTACCGCTAAATCGCTAAGAAAAGGTGCCACACAGCGATAAGATACTTACCCAGCGGAGCGCCGACGAGAAAATAGGGTCCGGAACGATTCCAGCGACGAGCGAGATCACAGCAGGAAGCTCGTCGCTGGAAGCTGCCGCACTGAACAATATCGCTAACGGATCGCTAAATAGTGACGTTTTTTAGCGATCCCGTTAGCGATATTGTTTAGTGTGGCATACCCTTAAGCGAGAAACTTTCCTGCTTACTCAATGAATGCATTAGTTGAAGCCAGGGACAGTGTGTGTTGATGCAATGTGTATGTTATGATGTAAAAAATTAATTTGCTAGAATTGGGTTAATAGCATAATGTTTTGGGTTCTGTTTTTTTCTGAAAAAATGTGGAAATATTTAATTGTACTGATTTTGATTAGTTGTAACATTATTTTGTAATCTTGATTGACATGATTGTACTGGTAATTATGATCATCCTTATTATGCAAATGTGATTTACATGAATTTGATGTGTTTGATAACTGGTGTTTAAGGCTATGGTTCCACGGTCCGGAACCATAGCGCTTTGGACGGAGCGGAAATTCCGCTCCGTCTAAGCCCGCCCCCTTTCTGACGCGCGATCTTTCCGGAGGTGTTCAGGACACCTCCGGAACACCTCCGGAAAGAACGCAGGGCTACATAGCCCTGTGTAATATTCTGTTGCGGCGACGCACCGTCGCCGCAATACGCGAGGACATGCTGCGGTCTAAAAAGACGCGCCGCATGTCCGTTTACGCAGGTTTGCCACCTGCGTATTGTTACGCATAGTGGAGACGGATTTCTTGAAATCCCCTCCACTATGCTGTAACATCTGGACGCTGCGTGTTTGGCGCTGCGCCAGCGCACAGCGCCAAACACGCAGCGTTTCCTGACCGTGGAAACTCACCCTGATAAGTCCATACATGTATGACATATTATTTAGCAGTTAGTTATCGTCTAGAATATAAATATTTGTTTGCTACAGTAGAAAATGTCAAAGGTTGTTCCGGGCACAGTACATTGGACCAACAAACCTACAGTAACTTTGTTTTATTCATTTGATGAAGAGGTGGAGAAACAAGCCACCAGGACCAGGACTGTGAATCTATCATGGACTGAGTTATCTTGGACAAGTTAATCTATGTTGGACTGTTGCTTTGCACTGAGTTACCTCTGCCAGGACTTTGGAAGTTTTTCAAGTGTGATTTTGAATTTCACTTTCCCACAGTGCAGGCTGTATCTGTTCATAAGCTGCAAATGTCCAATTGAGCACTGAGACTGAGCCCAGATGTTGCTTAACTGTCACCAGAGTGAATCCTCATAATCGCCAGCTGATGACAAACGAGGGGAGAACAAACCCTAGAAGCTTCTGCTTGAAAACCTTACAATCCAATTGACATAAAAAGTTAGTCCCTGAAGAGATGCAGCAATAGAAGATGAATGGACTCTTATGTTCAGCCATGGACACCTGCACTCTCCTCACCCATTGCTTTGGAGAAAACGAGGGGTTAATGTCATAAAGGGCTGGGACAGATTACTCTTTAGAGGCCTCATACTCACTTGCGCCGAAAACGGATGAAAATCTGATGAAAAAAAATCGGATTCAAATCTGACCAATGTTAGTCAATGGGTGAGTTTTCATTTGCGATTTTTTTCTCATCAGAAATCGGTGTGAGAAAAAAAATCGCAGCATGCTGCGATTTGATGCGATTTTGGCATGATAATCGCCAATGCAAGTCAATGGGTGCGAGAAATCATCGCACAGCACTCGCCCCATGCAATTGCTGTCCGATGTATACGCATCAGTCTCCTTTGAAAAGCCGGCAATTCATCCCCGGCTACTGTAAAATCACACTGACAGCTCACAAAACACTACATATATACACATAGAATACATATATATATATGTACATGTCATTGTGACACATACATATATATATATTTATAGTTCATACACTTCTACATAGTAAACTAGATCTGAAATAAAAGATTTTTTATTTCATTTTTGGATATTTGTTTTTTTGTGCCTGTACTTCTACATAGTATAATAGCCACTAATTCAATTGCCGGCTTTTGTGAAATCACAGAAGCCGACATGAAATTATACATTGTTTCCACACAGTTAACCATGTAATTTCATGTATTTTTATATATGGTTGAAACTTACAATTACATGAGTATATGTGTGCAAAATTTCAGACATGTAGGGGTTAATTAAAGGTGTAAATTCGTTGAAAAAAAATGCGTGGGCTCCCGCTGTATTTTCTCCACCAGACAGACAAAGCAAGCGAGTGGGGGCAGATAATAACAGCCTAGGGAGGGTACATTTGTTTTGTGCCCCCCGGCTACTAACATCTGCCCCCAGACACCCCAGAAAGGGCAAATCTATAATTAGATTCGCCCTTTCTGGCACTTTGCCCGTCTATTCCCATTGCCCTGTAGCGGTGGCGAATGGGTTAATAAGGCGTTAATGTCACCTTAGTATTGAAAGGTGACCTTAAGGCAGGTTAATAATTGAGAGCTGTCAATTAGACAACTATCAATTATTAATCCTATTGTATGAAAGAAAAATCAAACACACACAGTTTAATAAAAAAGAATTTTAATGAAATAATCACACAGTTTTTGACCATATTTTATTTTCCTGCTAAAACCATTTCCTGTAATAAAAATAAAATAAAAAAGCAAAATTATACTTACCAATCCGATGTACAGTCAGGTCCCACGGTGTAATCCATCAGAAAGGGTTAAGAGGTTACAGTTAGCAGGGAGATAATTCTGTCTCCTAGCTGTAACCCCCTGAATGAATAAGTTCCTCTACCACAGAAAGTAGAGGAAGTGATTCATGAATGGAGCTTAATTGATTTATTGTCAATTTAACTTTAGTGACCTGACCTAAAGGGAAAGTGGACACAATCAATTAAGCTTCATTCATTAAACACATCCTCTCCTGTCGCCAGGAGAGGAACTTATTCATTCAGGAGCTTTGAGCTGAGCATGCAGGATTACTTGCACTGCTTGGCTCAAAGCTAGTTAACCCTTTGTGAAGGATTACAGCGTGGGACGTGACAGATCGGCGGAATAGGTAAGAATAATGTTGTTTTTTTTCTTTTTCTTTATTTTAGGAGATCAATGGCTTCGCACGGATTAAGTGTAAAATAAAATATGGTCAAAAAAATGTGTTTTTATTTCATTAAAATTATTTTTTATTAATGTGTCTGTGTTTTTTTAATTTACTTCAATAGGATTAATAATTGATAGTTGTCTAATTGACAGCTCTCAATTATTAACCTGCCTTAAGGTCACCTTTCAATACTACGGTGACATTAAGGTGACATTATTAACCCATTCGCCACCGCTACAGGGCAATGGGAATAGACGGGCAAAGTGCCAGAAAGGGCAAATCTAATTATAGATTTGCCCTTTCTGGGGTGTCTGGGGGCAGATGTTAGTAGCCAGGGGGGCACAAAAAATGTACCCTCCCTAGGCTATTATTATCTGCCCCCACTCGCTTGCTTTGTCTGTCTGGTGGAGAAAATACAGCGGGAGCCCACGCATTTTTTTTCAACGAATTTACACCTTTAATTAACCCCTACATGTCTGAAATTTTGTACAAATACACTCATGTAATTGTAAGTTCAAACCATATATCAAAATACAGGAAATGACATGGTTAAATGTGTGGAAACAATGTATCATTTCATGTCGGCTTCTGTGATTTCACAAAAGCCGGCAATTGAATTACCGGCTATTACAGTATGTAGAAGTATAAGAACTATAAATATATGTATATATATATATATGTCACAATTACATATATATATATATATATATATATATATATATGTATTCTATGTGTGTATATGTATTGTTTCTATTCTTTATTAAAGCTGTCAGTGTGATTTTACAGTAATGCCAGGGATGAATTAGCGGCTATTATACTATGTAGAAGTGTATGACCTATAATATATTATATATATATATTAGATGTATATATATATATATATGTTATATATATAATTATTTGCTTTTTGTGTATTTTTTTTTGTTACAATGTGATTTTTACATGACTTTTTACATAGAGATAACTGCTCTATGTAAAACTTCATGTTAAAATCGCATTGCATACAGATGGAAAACTGATGGAAAACTGACAGAAAACGCATGGTGCGATTTAAAATCGCATAAAAATCGCATGTCTTTTTACAACAATTGTACCGTTTTTTTCCTGCCGAAAACGGACCGATTTTTTTCCAACCCAGTGAGTATGAGCCCAGAGTCTGTTCTTTTGCTATCCAGGGAAAGTAGTGAAGTCTCCTTGGCATTAGGCCAAATTCTGATGAGGGCATAATAATCCTCTTGCTTTCCATGCAACAGAGACCCAGTAGGTTTGTGGTCTAAGAAGAGCCGAAGAAAGAAGATTTCTACAAAAACATTTGATATTTCAGTACCTGTTGGTTCAATGTTTTTGTTTTTGATTTTTGTATGGTCCAACGTTTGTTTTGTTTTTTTCCTTTAAGCCCAGGATGTTGTTTTTTACCAAGTGGTTTTCTATTGGTAGCAAACAAATAAATATATATATGGAACAATACAATCAATGTTAAATGGTATAGTTTAGTGGCAGGTTAATTAATTAAAGTGGTTGAAACCAGGGGTGGAATGTAGTAAGAGTTATTTTTAATGATTTCAACACTCCAATTAATTAATACCAATTATTGATATGGTTTCAATCAGTTATAATATTTATATATTTATATTCAAGGAGTGTAGCAGAAGGTCATTTAAACTTTAATTACTCAACCAGATGGTCAACTTTCTAGGCAAATAACCAGTTTTTGCTACAATCTTGACCCTTATCTCCTTAACCCCTTAGTGACAGAGCCATTTTGCAGCTTAATGACCGGGCCAATTTTTACAATTCTGACCACTGTCACTTTATGAGGTTATAACTCTGGAACGCTTTAACGAATCCCGCTGATTCTGAGATTGTTTTTTCGTGACATATTGTACTTCACGTTAGTGGTAAAATTTCTTTGATATGACTTGTGTTTATTTATGAAAAAAACGGAAATATGGCGAAAATTTTGAAAATTTAGCAATTTTCAAATTATTAATTTTTATGCCCCTAAATCAGAGAGATATGTCACACAAATTTCTTAATAAATAACATTTCCCACATGTCTACTTTACATCAGCACAATTTTGGGAACAAAATTTTCTTTTGTTACGAAGTTATAAGGGTTAAAAGTTGACCAGCGATTTCTCATTTTTACAACACCATTTTTTTTTAGGGACCACATCACATTTGAAGTCACTTTGAGGGTCTATATGATAGAAAATACCCAAAAGTGACACCATTCTAAAAACTGCACCCCTCAAGGTGCTCAAAACCACATTCAAGAAGTTTATTAACCCTTCAGGTGCTTTACAGGAGCTGAAGCAATGTGGAAGGAAAAAATTGACATTTAACTTTTTTTGCAAAAGCTTTACTTCGGAACCAATTTTTTTTATTTTCACAAGTGTTAAAAGAAAAAAAGAACCACAAAATTTGTTGTGCAATTTCTTCTAAATACGCAGATACCCCATATGTGGGGGTAAACCACTTTTTGGGCACATGGCAGAGGTAGCAAGGGAAGGAGCGCCGTTTGACTTTTTCAACGCAGAATTGGCTGAATGCCATGTCGCGTTTAGATAGCCCCTGATGTGCCTAAACAGTTGAAACCCCCAACAAGTGACCCCATTTTGGAAACTAGACCCCTTAAGGAACTTATCTAGATGTGTGGTGAGCACTTTGAACCTCCAAGTGCTTCACACAAGTTTATAACGTAGAGCCGTGAAAAAAAAATCATTTTTTTTCCACAAAAATGATCTTTTCACCCCAATTTTTATTTCCCAAGGTAACAAGACCGCAAAAGTTTTTTGCAATTTGTCCTGAGCATGCTGATACCCCATATGTGGGGGTAAACCACTTTTTGGTGCACGGCAGAGGTCGCAAGGGAAGGAGCGCTGTTTGACTTTTTCAACGCAGAATTGACTGGATGCCATGTCGCGTTTAGAGAGCCCCTGATGTGCCTAAACAGTGGAAACCCCCAACAAGTGACCCCATTTTGGAAACTAGACCCCTTAAGGAACTTATCTAGATGTGTGGTGAGCACTTTGAACCTCCAAGTGATTTACACAAGTTTATAACGTAGAGCCGTGAAAATAAAAAATCATATTTTTTCCACAAAAATGATCTTTTCACCCCAATTTTTATTTTCCCAAGGGTAACAAGACCCAAAAGTTTTTGTGCAATTTGTCCTGAGCATGCCGATACCCCATATGTTGGGGTAAACCATTTTTTGGGCGCACGGCAGAGGTCGCAAGGGAAGGAGCTCGTTTGACTTTTTCAACGCAGAATTGGCTGGACGCCATGTCGCATTTGTAGAGGCCCTGATGTGTCTAAACAGTGGAAACCCCCCACAAGTGACCCCATTTTGGAAACTAGACCCCTAAGGAACTTATCTAGATGTGTGGTGAGCACTTTGAACCCCAAGTGCTTCACAGAAGTTTATAACGCCCGGGCGTGAAAATAAAAAATCATATTTTTTCCACAAAACCTGATCGTTTAGTCCCAAATTTTTATTTTCCCAAGGGTAACAGAGAAATTAGACCACAAAAGTTGTTGTCCAATTTGTCCTAAGTATGCGATACCACATATATGGGGGGGACCACTGTTTTGGGCGCACGGCAAGGGCTTGGAATGGAAGCAGCGCCGTTTGACTTTTTCAAACCAAAATTGGCTGGAATTGAGATGGACACCATGTCGCATTTGGAGAGCCCCTGATGCGCCTAAACAGTGGAAACCCCCCACAAGTAACACCATTTTGGAAACTAGACCCCCTATGGAACTTATCTAGATCTGTTGTGAGCACTTTGAACCCCCAAGTGTTTCACAAAAGTTTATAATGCCTGGGTGTGAAAAAAAAGAAAAAAAACAATTTTCCACAAAAATGATTTTTAGTCCCAATTTTTTTATTTTTCACAAGGAAATTGGACCCTAAAAGTTGTTGTCCAATTTGTCCTGAGTACGCTGATACCAAATATGTGGGGGGGGAACTGTTTGGGCGCACGGCAGGGCTTGGAAAGGAAGTAATAAAGTTTTGGAATACAGACGTTGATGGGGTCATGTTCCTTTGCAATGCCCCAGATGAGCCTAAACATTGGAAAAACCCCACAAGTGACCCCATTTTGGAAACTAGACCCCCTAAGTAACTTATCTAGATCTGTGTGAGCACTTTGAACCCCCAAGTGTTTCACAAAAGTTTATAATGCCTGGGTGTGAAAAAAAATAAATACATTTTCCACAAAAATGATTTTTTAGTCCCAAATTTTTGATTTTTCACAAGGAAATTGGACACCAAAAGTTGTTGTCCAATTTGTCCTGAGTACGCTGATACCAAATATGTGGGGGGGGAAACTGTTTGGGCGCACGGCAGGGCTTGGAAAGGAAGTAATAAAGTTTTGGAATACAGACGTTGATGGGGGTCATGTTCCGTTTGCAGTGCCCCAGATGAGCCTAAGCAGTGGAAAACCCCCACAAGTGACCCCATTTTGGAAACTAGACCCCCTAAGTAACTTATCTAGATCTGTGGTGAGCACTTTGAACCCCCAAGTGTTTCACAAAAGTTTATAATGCCTGGGTGTGAAAAAATAAAAAATCAATTTTCCACAAAAATGATTTTTTTAGTCCCAAATTTTTGATTTTTCACAAGGAAATTGGACACCAAAAGTTGTTGTCCAATTTGTCCTGAGTACGCTGATACCAAATATGTGGGGGGAAACTGTTTTGGCGCACAGCAGGGCTTGGAAAGGAAGTAATAACGTTTTGGAATGCAGACGTTGATGGGGGTCATGTTCTGTTTGCAGTGCCCCAGATGTGCGTAAACAGTGGAAAACCCACACAAGTGACCCCATTTTGGAAACTAGACCCCCTAAGGAACTTATCTAGATGTGTGGTGAGCACTTTGAACCCCAAAGTGCTTCACATAAATTTATAAATGCAGAGTCGTGAAAATAAAAAAAAAATTTTTCCTCAAAAATGATTTTTTTAACCAGCTATTTTTTATTTTCCCAAGGGTAACAAGAGAAATTAGAACCCCAAAATTGGTGGGCAATTTGTCCTGAGTGCGCTGATACCCAATATGTTGGGGTAAACCACTGTTTGGGCGCACGGCAGGGCTCGGAAGGGAGGGAGCGCCATCTGACTTTTTGAATGCCACGTCATGTTTGGAGATCCCCTGATGTGCCTAAATAGTGGAAACCCCTCAATTCTAGCTCCCCCCCAACACACCCCTAATCCCAACCCTAACCCTATTCCTAACCCTAATCCCAACCCTAATTGTAACTCTAACCCTAATTGTAACCCTAACCCTAATTGTAGCCCTAACGCTAAACCTAATTGCAACCCTAACCCTAAGGCTAACCCTAACCCTAATTATAACCCTAACCCTAAGGCTGGGTTCATTTTGCGTTTTACCAGCCCGTTCAACACATAGCATTGACGGGCTGGTAACGGTATAGCATAAATCGATCGCATTATGCTATACCCGCTAGCGCAGAGGAATCAGCAGATGATTCATCTGCGCTAGCGGTGACGGAGCCCAGACGCTGCAGCCCGCGTCCGAGGCTCCGTCACTGAATGATGGCACGTCGCGAACGCATGCCGCTTTACGGCATTCATCGTGATGCGTCCTCAAATGGGGGTGAATGGCAGCGTTAACGGACTGCATTACACCGCGTTATACTGCAGTGTAACACAGTCCGTCTAACGGACTGCCATAACGCAGTATGAACCCAGCCTAACCCTAACCCTAATTATAACCCTAACCCTAATTATAACCCTAACCCTAATATAACCCTAACCCTAACCATAGCCTTAACCCTAACTCTAACAGAAAAATGAAAAAATATATAATTTCTATATTTTATTATATGTCCCTAACTAAGGGGGTGATAAAGGGGGGTTTATGTACTATTTTTTTATTTTGATCACTGTGATAGTTTATCACAGTGATCAAAATGCACTTTTGTGAGCATGAATGAAACTTTTTTTGAATCTGCCGCCAAGCAGATCGGCGGGCGCACTGCACATGCGCCCGCCATTTTTTTTTTACAGGAAGAAGACGCCGGGATCCTGGGGCCTTGAGGAGGTTGGAGGACACCGGGAGGTATAGGGGGGGGCGATCGGGGGACCTGGGGACCCTCATTCTCTCCCCTCTGATGTGCGATCACATCAGAGGGGAGAGAAATCTTTTTTTTTTTTTTTTTGCGGTCGCCGTTATACTTAGTATAACGGCGATTGCGACACCTAGGTCGGTAACTACCGACCCGGATCATGTTCTCTGGGGTCTCGGCTACCCTCGGCAGCCGAGACCCCAGAGAAAATTGCCCATCCCCCCCAGCAGAACGCGGCGGGCGCACTGAGCATGCGCCCGCCATTCAAGATGGCGGCGCGCACCGGAGGAAGCAGGTGGGCCCGCGGGCCACAAGGGGCACATTGGGGTACACAAGGGGGGTCTCGGGGACCATTTTTCTCTGTCCTCTGATGTCCGATGACATCAGAGGACAGAGAAATGAAATGGCACATCAGATTTTTTTTTTTTTTTTGCGATCGCCGTTATAGGGTTAATAACGGCGATCGCAACATCGGGTCGGTAAAAACCGACCCGATTCATGTTCTCTGGGGTCTCGGCTACCCCCGGTAGCCGAGACCCCGGAGAAAATGCGCCTCTGGGGGGCGCTATTCACTTTTTCCACAGCGCCGTTAATTAACGGTGCTGTGGTTTAAGTACCCTTAATGACCGCCGTTAAAAGGCGTATCGGCGGTCGTTAAGGGGTTAAAGGAGTCTTTTGGATTTCAAAGATGAGAATTACCTGATTAGACCTTTCCCAGGAGATGTTTATCCTAATTGGAGGCAGTTTAAAGGCCCAGTCACACATAACGAGATCGCTAGCAAGATCGTTATTACGTCACGATTTTGAGATTGCTGGAGAGCCGTATCGTGATCGTTGGGGAGCTGTCAAACATGCAGAACTTCCCAACGATTTTGGCCGCCCCAGCGATCTAACTAACGATCTTGTTGCTCGTTGGGACGCTTTCACACAGCAGCTATTTCAACGATCCACACCTTGATAGGGGCTGTACTGTGTCACCAATCATCTCCGATTGGTGGACGCTACTGCGTTCTGATTGGGCGGCAGGTTTCAAATAAAACCACGTAGCAATTCCATCCCTTTGTTCCTGTTTGCGTTCTGGGTTTCGGATCGTAGCAGCGTTCTTCGGCTGTGACTCTGTATCCATTCATCTGGGCTTTGTTCCTGACAAGCGTTCTGGTTTGTGGATTGTAGTTTTCTTCTGCTGTGACTCCACACAACCCGGAGAATTTTGCTAAGATCTGCAATCCAGCACGAGGTCAGAAACAAAGGATGGAATCGCTATTCTGTTTCTTTCTTTATGCACAGTGGGAAATGAGAACACTGTAGCAACCACCAATCGGGGACAAGGGCGCAGAAAAGTCCAATTTATGCACGCCTACGTGTTTCAGATCTGAATGCTAACGAGGTCGTTGGTTAGGTGTCAAATACAGCGATGCACACTGCCCAGCGGGAGCGCAACGACCCAGGAATTGTCCAGGAAGCTTTGTAACGATCAGCGATCTCACAGCAGGGGCCTGATCGTTGCTACCTGTCAGACGTAACGAGATCGCTAGCGAAATCGTTATTGCGTCACAAAACCCGTGACGTATCAACGATCTCGCTAGCGATCTCGTTATGTGTGACGGGGCCTTAAGTCTCTAGTACACATACCTTGGGACATCAAAGCCTCTCAATAAGTTTCAATGTAGAGTTTTTAACATATAAAGGGGACTGGAACTTGAGACAAGGAGGAGAGCAGAGATGGAAGATGTGACATACAGAGAGAGATGAGGACAGATTGATGGTACTTCTACCTTGAGAAATGTAATGTATATATAATGCTTGTTTTATGTATTTTTATTGCTTACACTGTTTATTATTTAATCTTATCATTTATTAAGTAAAATCAAATTTACTAAATTCTTGTGTGAGCATTTTCCTATTCATTACAATCTTTTGAATTTGTTACGAAACAATCTACAATGCTACTCTATAAAAATTTTTGCAGATTTGTCTTACTTAATTATCATTGAGATGAGCAGATTAGGAAAATCTGAATTTGCCTTTTTGCATTGATTTTCCAGAAAATACGAATCGCAGAGAATTTATTCTCCTTGAACTGACTGTCCCTTTTTTTTATAACCTGGGGCCTCACCAGACCCCAGAACATAATAAACATAAAATGCAAAAAAAAAAAATCCTTAAACACACCTCACCGCTCGACTCTCTTGTCCCTCCACTCCTCATTGTCACCAGAAGGTTCCTGCACAAATGTCCAAGAGTCGAAAGATCAAGTCGTGTGCCTTGAACTTAAGTGTGCATGCACATATCTGTTCTGGGCCTGATCAGAGGAGGGAGCATCAGTCTAGAGTTACAGGCCCAGGGATTTCAGCGCAAGCGCAGTTATAAGAGGATGACTAGATGGGTGACAGTGAGGAGTGGAGGAGCCAGAGAGGTGAGCGTGAGTTATAAGGATTATTAATTTTACTTTTAACCTTTTGATGGTCAATTAAGGTTCAGAAAATGTAATTCCATTTGAATATATTCGCTCATCCTTTGTCTCAACAGAAAATATTGATTTATATGTGAATGACGTAGAAATTAGCAAACAAATTGAAACATATTCAAACTATCTTGGTCTTACTAGTAAACAGGAAAGGTGGCCAGGCAGAGAATTGAACACTGCCCCATAGGACTAAACACGATGTTCGTACCAAGGTAGTTCGAATATATTTGCTCAACTCTAGAAATGTATAATGCTTCATCAGCTCGCATTACAGAAGACCTGAGCACTTAGGGTGGAAGTTTATGACAGTTTACAGCTAATTGCTGCAGCAGAATATTTATTACTTATGCGCTGTTTGCAAGTGATACTACAAAGACTTATAAATCAAGTTATTACCGTAACTGGCACAAAATATAGATCAATTATATCAGATAAAGGTATTTTTGCCAATGTTGTTGAGCAATACACCTAGAAATATTGCAAAAATGTTTACAGAACTCGAAGTTGGGCACAAATTTTGCAATTGTTACACAATTCCTGGCCAACTTGTGGACAGAGGTTGGGTTGGATGGTGCATTGGGAAGCTCGCCCAGCAAGTTCATCCAAATTTACGCTACCTTAATGCCATAAATGACATCAGAACGTACTGTAGTCACTGGCATTAAAATGCATGCGCATCTTAATCTTACGGCTAAGATTTACAGGTCTTCTTACAAATCATACCCTCTTAATTTATGTGAACGTACATATATTATGTTGCGGTCCAGGTGGTGATATTAATTTTTAATGTATGTTGTTCACTTTGGATATTTAATAAAGAAATTATTATTTTTTCCTTCTTGGATGTATGATTTATCATAGTAGGCTTGCGAATGCCTTTTTCACACACCAATATGTTAAAATTGCAATATTTTAGCTGTTACCATTACTTTAAAAAGTTGCATTAAATTTCCATTTTCAGTCTTAATTCCTTCATTTTCAGATCCCTCATATGCAGCCTGTTCCTAGTTTCAAACTTTCCTGATGTAACCATGTCCCTCTCACTAATAAAGGTTGGATGTATTGTCTGTATGTGAAGGATGCTATTCTCTTCACTATCTCAAAAGTATTGAAGGGAACTTGTCATTTAAAGAAAATGGTATTAACCTTCAGATATGGGGTTCATTTGCAGGTTAATAACATTCTGAACCTGCCCACACAGAGAGCCGCATTGCCAGGGGAAATGATCTTCATGCCTCCTGGCATAAATAGCATTTTTTTACATGATGTGTTCCCTCTTTGCTGGAGTGATATTCCCTTCATGGGTTTCCAATCAACATCCCATTTTCTCTGCTATCTCCAAGAACATAGATACTTTCCTCCCTATGCACACTCTGATCTCCTTTGTACCACCCACTCCCCTTTTTTCTGTCATCTTTAATACTGAGAGAAAGCCAAAGGGCGAGCAAAGTCAGGAGCTTATCTCTAGAGATGGGCAGACTCCTGGATGTTTGGGTCCGGCGGGTTCAGCCGAACAGTTACAAAAAGTTCAGATTTGGGTACCAGAACAGTACCCGGCGGACCCTAACCCGAACCCGGACCCCATTCTCTTGAATGGGGGGCCCGAACATCCAGTGTTTTCCATGCTGTCATGTGCATGACAGCGCGGCAAACACCGCTTCTGATCGGCAATGAAATCATCCCCGCCAGTCAGAGAGCTGCGGTTCCCACAATGTCAAAAGACTGTATGAGTGCACAGCTGTGATCGGAGGTATAAAGTTTACCTCCGGTCACTGGTGTCAGCGGATGGGACTACAGCTCCCATCATCCGACACCTGCAGCCACTAATAACAGTGAGAGCAGGAGCGGCAGAAAGGAGTATTCAACAGCCGCTTCTGTGCTGTAAATAAATAATTACAAAAAAACCTGCGTGGGTCCCCCTGTATTTTTTATAACCAGCCAGGCAAAACTCACAGCTGGGGACTGCAACCCTCAGCTGTCAGCTTCAACAACACTGGTTATCAAGAACAGAGGGGTCCCCACGCTGCTTTTATAAATAAATAATTAAAAAAACAGTGTGGGGTAACCCCATTTTTGAAAACCAGCCTTGCTAAAGCAGACAGCTGGGGCTGGTATTCTCAGGCTGGTAAAGGACCATGTATATTGCTAAAATAGGAGCCCCAGCTGCCCAGGAAAGGCACATCTATTAGATGCGCCAATTCTGGCACTTTGCCCGGCTCTTCCAACTTGCACAGTAGCGGGATCAAATACTTATTTCTCACTGTAAATTGCACATAAATTTATATAATTTATACAATGTGATTTTCTGTATTTTTTTTTATATTCTATCTCTCAATGTTAAAATTAACCTACCCTTAAAATTATAGACTGTTCATGTCTCTGTCAGTGGGAAAACTTACAAAATCAGAAAGGGATCAAATATTTATTTCCCCTACTGTACATAGCTAATTGGTATCACAAATGTACAAACTTTAATGTATGTACAGTATATACAAGCAAGGAAGGGAAAATGTGGAAAGTCAGCTCACTGTTGTATCCAGGCACTTGGTAAAGAAGAATCATTGCACTGAGCCGCCCTGGTCCAGGATGTGTCCAAATGAAGCCAAGTAGAAGAAAAAGTCATTTCTATCATTGATATAGGATTAAAAATTCTCCTTTATTGTAAGGCTTTAAAAAAAACAGATGGACAGGCATACCACTTTGACCTAAAGAATAATCCAACTTGTTTCAACTAAGACATCTTATTCATGGTCTAGACTCGTTTTGACTAAAGCATCTTATTCATGGTCTAGACGAGTTTCAACTAAAACGTCTTATTCATGGTTTAGACGTGTTTCGATTAAAACATCTTATTCACGGTCTAGACATGTTTCAACTATAACTTCTCATTCACGGTCTAGACGTGTTTCGACTAAAACGTCTTATTCATGGTCTAGACATGTTACGACTAAAACGTCTTATTCATGGTTTAGACGTGTTTCGATTAAAACATCTTATTCACGGTCTAGACAATGTTTCAACTATAACTTCTCATTCACGGTCTAGACGTGTTTCGACTAAAACGTCTTATTCATGGTCTAGACATGTTACGACTAAAACGTCTTATTCATGGTCTAGACATGTTACGACTAAAACGTCTTATTCATGGTCTAGACATGTTTCGACAAAAACGTCTTATTCATGGTTTAGACGTGTTTCGATTAAAACATCTTATTCACGGTCTAGACATGTTTCAACTATAACTTCTCATTCACGGTCTAGACGTGTTTCGACTAAAACGTCTTATTCATGGTCTAGACATGTTTCGACAAAAACGTCTTATTCATGGTTTAGACGTGTTTCGATTAAAACATCTTATTTACGGTCTAGACATGTTTCGACTATAGCTTCTCATTCACGGACTAGACGTGCTTTGACTAAAACGGCTAATTCATGGTCTAGACATGTTTCAACTAAAACGTCTTATTCATGGTCTAGACCACGAATAAGACGTTTTAGTCGAAACGCGTTGGTTTATTCTTTATTCTTTTTATCTGTTTTTTTAAAGTGTGACTTACAATAAAGGTGAAGTTTTATCCCTATATTAACGCTGGAGACAACTTTTTCTTCTGCTTGGCTTAATGTATGTATGGTGAAAAAATATGGTGCACTTTTAAGGCAGATTCAGATTTCTGTAAAGGTTTCCCTCCAGTCTGATTGCTTCATGCCTTTTTTAAGGAATGACAAGTGAGCCACACTGGAACTGAGAAGGATATCATATACTTATAAAGGTGTAAGGTCAGCACTCAGATTTTTGAGGTCGGGTGCCATTGTACAAGAGGTTGTAATAGAGACTCAGGTCTGGATGAAAAGTGGCTGTCACTCTGACATATGACACACTGTGCTCCTCAGTCACAGATCTGTCATTGTGTATTTTAGGCTCGGATAGAAATACATTTCTACCTATCACAATTGAAGAGTGAATATATGTGTGCAGGATTAATGTAGAGCAGTATCCTTCAGATAAACCTGACACTGTGTTAGAGAAGAAGTGATCCTTTGTCAGACTGGGAGCTCATGCTGACAGCTTTTCAGATTAACACATCTCCCTGGTGATTGATATCCACTTAAACAGAGTGTAAGGGAAATCTCTAGACCTCATTACAGTCCATATCCAAACAGCAAGGACGGAGACATTGCCAAATCACGGCTGTGACCTCCAGCCGAAGAACAGCTCTGAGCCGTGGAATACTGATAGAAAACCCTACAGCCACCTCTGCCCTGCTCTCTGCAGAGCCACCGTCCCCGTTATCAGAGCGTGCTGCCAATTGGGAAAGACACATGCTGTCTTTGCGAATTATTGCGCAAAATGAAATGGATAGGAATTTACTGCAGTGCTGCTTAAATCTGGACCATTTCACCCTTTCCTATTGGATTCACATTGCCTGCCATTATTAGGTTTACAGATTTTCAAATTACATGACTTTTACATTAATACCCAAAAGATAGTGGAAATCCAATCTACTACACAATAGCTTTCATTACCTCCGGTGACATAACTGTATATATTGTATCTCTTTGCTGACAATTATTGCAATCTTGGCAGCTTCTAAATTCCTGTGCATATAAAATAAATAAAATCCAATAATCTAGTAAAATTGACAGAATCTTTATTGACTAAAGTTAGAGGATATGATCATAGACCATGTACGTACATGGGCTTACCATCTTCCTCCTATTCTACCAGCAATCTGTGACTGGTAAAGGAAACAGTCTAACAGCATCAAAAGGTTGAAATATCATCTAAAATAGTCAAAGATCGTGGAGTTACATTTAAAGAAGTAGAGCCTCATTCTATAAGTTATACAATGAAGGGGTGCTTTGGTGGGGGATGTGCCAAATTAATTGAGAAGCGCTACTTCGTAGTAACATGGTGCCACTGTTGAGGATTTTGACAGGCATGCGTTGCCACGTCCCTCTGCAAGTCCTCTCCAGTTCCATTCATTTTGGCAGAGCTGCCAGAAACTGGGATGAAAACACCAAAAGTTGCAAAAATTGTCCAATTTATCAAAGTGTTTTACAAAAACTGGCATAAACACTTTAATGAATTGGGGCTGTAATCTTAACAGCAACCTGCAATAAGCATACAACTTTCACAATAACAAACAGGATCAAATGTACAGAAATATTAGGACTTAATGAATCCATGTTATTTTAATCCCTTTTGGCATTACTCAACGGGCAAGTTCACCAAAATGGTTCTTTCATGCACACCTTTTGGCTTAAATGCCAGCTTTTCCATGATTTTAGTGTGCTTTTTAGGTTATGTTTTTAGGTGTCTTTTTAACAATATTAATGATGTCGTATATGGATTATGACCCCAATTCATTAAGACCGGCAATTTTTTTACTAGTTTTGATGTAGGTACGTGTTGGAATCATATGCACCTGATGTATTAGATAGATTCCTCGGGAATAGAAAAAAAATAAAGGAAATAGTATAAATATATTCTTGCATACATTTAATTAGCAAATTACTTTGTTTTTTTAGAGAGGTAAACAATATAGAATTAAAATGGTTGCCACCTTGTTTCGGTGACAAAAACATGTCCTAGGATGTTAGGACAGGTGCCTATGAGCATGTGCAGTGGGAAGCTCCACCCTCCTTCATATGTTGGAAGATGCTCTCAACTAATACTGGAGATACCAGAGGTGCTGCTCACACTGCTGTCCACTCTGTCTAATATAATACTGGATATACCAGGAGTGCTGGGGTAAGAAGAGGCTGCTCACACTGCTGTCCACTCTGTCTATCTGATCTAATACTGGACATACTAGTGGTGGTGAGGTAAGAAAAGGTTGCTCACTCTGCTGTCCACCCTGTCTTTCTGATGCAATACTGGAGATACCAGGAATTCTGGGATAGGAAGAGGCTGCTTACACTGCTGTCCACTCTGTTTATCTGATGTAGTACTGGAGATACTCAAGGTGTTGAGGTAAGAAGAGGCTGCTCACACTACTGTCCACTCTGTCTATCTGAAATAATAGTGGAGATACCAGAGGTACTGAGGTAAGAAGAATCTGCTTGCACTGCTGTCCACCCTGTCATTCTGATCTAATACTGGACATATAGGGGTGGTGAGGTAAGAAATGGTTGCTCACTCTGCTGTTCACCCTGTCTTTCTGATCTAATGCTGGAGATGCGAGGAGTGCTGAGGTAAGAAGAGGCTGCTCACACTGCTGTCCACTCTGTCGATCTGATCTAATACTCGAGATACCAGAGATACTGAGGTAAGACGAGGCCGCTCATACTGCTCTCCACCCTGTCTATCTGATCTAATACTGGAGATACCAGGGGTGCTGAGATAATAAAAGTCTGCTCACTCTGCTATCCACCCTGTCTTTCTGATCTAATACTAGAGATACCAGTGGTGCTGAGGTAAGAAAAGGCTGCTCACACTGCGGTCCACCCTGTGTATCTGATCTAATGGTGGGCATACAAGGGGTGCTGATGTACTGTAAGAAGAGGCTGCTGAAACTTCTGTGTCTTTCTGACTAAAAATATAAGTATCTTCAGATCACAGCAAAAATCTTTCCAACTGCACATGGTCACAAGCCACTGTCCTAACATTCTAGGAAAGGTTTCTGTTACTGTAGCAAGGTGATGGCCATTTTAATTCTATATTGATTATTCTCTAGACAAAATGATTGTGATTTGCTAAATAAATGCATTTAGGAAATTATTTATAATGATATTTCCTTTAGTTATTTCTTTTTTTCTATTCCCTGAGAAACCCCTTTAAGAGGTTATGTAAGTCAGTTATGCTCGGCTCGGGAGACCCATGGCCAGTCTGCGAGTTAAGGACCATCACATATGGATGTGTATCATTCTGTAATGTTCAGTTCTTTTTCTTGGGTAATATTACTACACAAAACTTCATTCATTGTTATGAAAATATTAAAGAATTAATTGAAAAGCTATTAGAACATCATTTTAGAACAAAAGTCTTGTAGAGCATAGCTTATTGTTGTTAGGGTAAGGCCAGATGTGGTTTTTATATTGCCTATTAAACAACTATAAAAAAAACAACTTTTATGATTCAGACCCAAAAAATAATGATATTTATAAGGTTTTCCATTTTGCCAAACAAATTAATTGTTATCGTGGAGCAGCAGAGTAATACATTTTAATCAGTTCAGTGTATAATAAGCTGTGGGTAGTTAATTGGTTGCTATGGATTGTAGTGTGGATGACGTATTATTCATATGTATGTTATAATATGATATTCGCATAAACATTTATTAATTCTCAGATTGAATCAGCATTCATATCCTGGATTTCACTCCATATTCATCAATAATAATGTTGTTTTTGTTGTAGACCTGGAGGACTTTGTCACTGTAAAGGTTTCCATATTCTCTGGTCATTTATTTAATGGAATTTGAATTTGTAAAAGACGTTCAATCCGCACAGAAAGTGACCTGACAGATCATTTATACTGCGCCATGCACAATGGATATTACCGAAGACTCTGCATGAAAAGCCATGAATCGTAAAGCAAATATTCACATCTCTGCTGGATAAATGCAGCGCTTAGCACATACCGGCACAGTGAATATTAAAGCCAGGATACAGATATTTCTCTTTCCTTTCTATGTAAACAGAAATGAAAGAACATATGCCACCATCTCTCATATATCACAGTATGTTATATTGGGAGTGTTCAGTTATATGACATCTCCACATCAGGTTACGTTCCCACGATGAGTATTTGATGCAGTTTTTCTGCAGCATTTCTGCATCTATTTGCTAAATTGAGTTACGGTGCATGTGTTTTTAGCTACGTTTTTGTTTCTTCTTGGTGGGTCATTTTTTAAATAAAGCTGCTGCGATTTTGATATTTCCTGGTATTTGACTTTGACAAAACTTTATTGATACAGTTACAGTCATGTGTGGATTACTTTTTTATTGCGTTTCTGTAGCGGAAATGCACTAAAAATGCATATGTGTTTTTTACCTGCATATTGTTCACATCTAATGCGATTCTATGGGGAAAACCTGCACTTAAAACTGAGTCTACCTGCAAAACAAATTGATATGTTGCAGATTTAAAAAATGCAGCGCAGGTCAGTTTATGTTGCTTAAAAAAAGCATAGAGGGCATGAGATTTCTACAAATCCCATAAACTTTACTGGAACAGTAAAATGCTGTGTTTTTTGTGTAGCTAATATACGCAGCATCAAAAATTCACCAAAAATCCACCGTGGGAACTTAACCTATGAGGTTTCTCTCCCTTTGGGCCTTAGCACAAGTTTGACCAGAATAATCGGACCGTTTTTCTTGGATTTGGAGACATTGTTCATGTGAACCTACTCTTTAAATGAGTCTAAGGGACAATGTTTGAAGACTTGTTTAGTGTGGGCTTAGACTGGTCATATGCACTGTTTCTCATCAGTCAATGTAAAGGTATGCTTACACAGAGTAATTTTATGTTTATTTTGAAACAGTAAATGCAAAGGAATAGGTAGATTTCACCCGCGCTGCCCAAATTATGAGGTTCCAAAAGGTAAATGATGGTTATAGTGGTTTATTTTCAAAGCATTTCAAGGTTATCACAACCCCTTCTTCAGGAAATACCACGTAGAACATATGTGGTATATCCTGAAGAAGGGGTTGTGATAACCTTGAAATGCGAGGAAAATAAACCACTTTAAACGTCATTTACCTTTTGGAACCTCATAATTTGGGCAGCGTGGGTGAAATCTACCTATTCCTTTGCATTTATTGTTCCATAGGGTCAGTGACCGACTTGTGGATCTGCGGCAGCCCTTACATGCTTTGACTACTGATTACCAGGTGAGCAGCTTTCTGAGAGATCGCTTGTTATACTGTGGGATAAGACCCTATTTTGCGCTTGTGTCTCTGTCTTCTTCTAAATACTATGTTTATTTTGAAGCAGATCAGCTTCAATATCCAGGGCGAATAACATTGTGTAAGCATACCCTAAATAACGTCCCAATCAAGTATTCACTTTAAGGGCTCGATCATGAAAGTATATAACATGGCCTAGTGCAATGCAATGTTTTATCGGACAGCAATCAGCCCAATGTTATAATATTGGTCAGTGCAGACCTGCAATTTTTTTTTACTCATGCTGATTTGGCAGCATGCTGCAAGTGGCTCCAATAATCAGATCACACTTATGCAAGTGTATGGGTGCGTGTGAAGCATCGGACTGCACTCGGTTGTGATCTGTGGACTCAGACAATGGAAAAGATGGAGAAATTAAGTTTTCCATCTTCTCCACACCTGTGATACAATTCTTTCATGCGAGAGAATAGGATCACACATCACACTCTGACATACTTTGATCTGAGTGACAAAACCATTAGAGAATGATGGCCATGTGACCCCAGCCTAAGTACTCTATTGAATTACATAGCCCAATTTGTGAGTTAAGCAAGCCTAGATGTCTTAGTCAGTCATGATTGAGGGCAACAAGGGAATATACACACATTAGATTCACTGAAAACCAGCTTCATTTAACTGTGATGGGTTGTTTCAGCCTGAGCACAAGACTTCTGTAAGTCCCATTAATATGAAAGATTCAGCTGTAGAACTTTCTGCATAAAAAATTACAGCATGTGAATATATCTTGGGGTACGTTCAGAAAAACATATTTTCAGTCCTTGTGCAGTCCGTGTAAAAATCAGAACACACACAGACCCAATGAATCTAAATTAACTCATACTCACATCATCGCTCAGTCCACAGAAGCCATGGTCTCCTGTAACAGAATTAAAATACCAAACAACAAAATTCCTTACTTGCACACTGAGCAGATAGTCATCCATTTGTCCTTCATTGGGTCTAGCTCTGCTACATCTACATTGGCAGGCTGCATTGTTGCATGATGTGACTATACAACCTGCCATCTACCAGAGACACTGAACACCGTGTGCTACCACTGCTCAGTGTCTCGCGGTGTACTCCTATGACCTGACTGACGTCACCGCGAACATGAGAAAGTTCTCATGCTCACGGTGCCATCATACTGGTCCTGGGAGCTCACAGCCAATTACCTCAGTTCAACTCACTGAAGTCAGCGAGAACGTCATTACAACTTTTCCAACGTCACTTGAGCTGATATCAGTGAGCTCAACTGAGTTCATTGGTTGCAAACTCCCAAAACCTTTCTGAAGGCACTGCTAGCGTGAGGCTCATGGTGACGTTAGTCAGGTCATAGGAGTTCACCGCGAGTGTTTTTGCTGCATGGCAGGCTGTATTGTCGCATTATGTAACGATGCAGGCTGCAATCTAGATGTAGCAGAGCTAGACCTGTCATGGGACAAATGGATTATTATCTTCTCGGTGGACAGGTAAGGAATATTGTGATTTATTATTTTAATTCTGTTACAGGAGACCATGGCTTCAACCTTGCTGAAGATGACAGCTCAGAGGAATGCAGCCCACAGCTGTCAGTTTTGCCTGGCTGGTTATCAAAAATGCAGGTGGACCCCACATAATGTTTTTATTATCTATAGCTCAGCCAGCGGCTGATGAATACTCTCGCTGTTAACAGTTAAATATAACTCTCAACATCGCATCGCGAGCAGGGGACCATGATGTGAGCTGTCTTCACTTCAACACTAGGCACGGGGGAATAGCACCAGCAGTACAGCATGTCATCAGTGGGCACGTGTGAGGGACGTTTTGCGGCGTGTGCTGCTACTGGACACACTGACTTCTGAAAGAGCCCTTGGTGAACTCATTTACCAAACTTTGACCAACTTTTGCCAATTTTTAGGAAAAATGCTTAGAAATCTGAACACAAATACGAATGAGCTATGTTCGCACCAAATTTGAGGTTGGCAAAAATTTTACGAACAAGTTCGCTCATCTCTATTATAATCACTGTTGCACCAAGGCTTTAGAGCTTTTCCTTTGTACTGCAGCTCCTATCAATATGCCTGCCTACACATTAATATCTGCAGGGAAAAAGTCTCTCTCCACATGACTCATCAAATGTGAAATATTAGCGGACAAAAGCTGAGTTACTAACTAAATGCACATAAAAGATATCTAAAAATAAGTCATATATTGAAGAGAATGTTCTTATGGCAGCAAGCATCTTTACCTACAAGTCTGTGAAAATATCAACAAGGTTTACATACCTTCTAAAATGGATTATACGCTCTTCTAACATTTGTTGAGTGCTTTATATTGTGCAAATCCCTTTCATACAGTCTTTTATTATGCATGATGTGATCCGTGGACCACGCCAGTAGAAGTCTATGACCAGCGCCAGTAGAAGTCTGTGACCAGCACCAGTAGAAGTCTGTAAGTAACTCCAGTAAAGGATCAGTAAGCAGCACCAGTAGAAGACTGTGACCAGTTTTGAACCAGGCTCGGGAAACAATCCAGTTGTAGCAGAGGACCGTTCCGGTGGGCTGTTACTTTCATCGCAGACATACCGTACAGGGTGTGGGCTGGGGCAATGCTTCAGGGAACAAAGAGGGATGATGCGATGAGCACTCTGTATATCCAGTGACTCAAATATCTCGGACTTGCGGCCTAGCGGAATATACCGGTGACCTCCACTAGGGCCAGTGTAACAATCAGAAATGTTTATAGAGACTATGACGGGGACGTGCTTAGTACTGAGAATGACGCCTGTTAGACATAAAGGCATTAACAGTCGTTTAACTGTAGATAACAAGAACAATGTAAGTAATAGAAAGTTGCATAGATATTGTATTCAGTCGTATTGCAGTGTCATAATATACTGTATTAACTATGATATTGTTACCGGCAATATAGTGCTTACGTGTATATATACTCATAAATAGATTTTCCTTTCTGTGTTAGTTAAATAGTGATGCTTTACACCTTAGCGACGGCTGATACGCCTTTTAACGGCGACAGTTAAGGGTGCTGAAACCACAGTGCCGTGAATTCACGGCGCTGTGGAAAAAGTGTATAGCGCCCCCTATTGTCGGAATTTCTCCAGGATCTCGGCTGCTGGGAGTAGCCGAGACCCTAGAGAACGTGGGTCCCAACCTCATTTATAAGGCAAGAAATCACACTTATTAAACCTGACAGGGCACACCTGTGAAGTGAAAACCATTCCCGGTGACTACCTCTTGAAGGTCATCAAGAGAATGCCAAGAGTGTGCAAAGCAGTCATCAAAGCAAAAGGTGGCTACTTTGAAGAACCTAGAATATAAGACATAATTTCAGTTGTTACACACTTTTTTGTTAAGTATATAGTTCCACATGTGTTAATTCATAGTTTTGATGCCTTCAGTGTGAATGTACAATTTTCAAAGTCATGAAAATACAGAAAAATCTTTGAATGAGAAGGTGTGTCCAAACTTTTGGTCTGTACTGTATCTCTCTGATTTAAGGGCATAAAAATTAAAAGTTTGAAATGTGCAAAATTTTAAAAATTTTCGCCATATTTTCATTTTTTTCATAAATAAACACAAGTCATATCAAAGAAATTTTACCATTATTATGAAGTACAATATGTCATGAAAAAATAATCTCAGAATCAGTGAGATTCGTTAAAGCATTCCAGAGTTATAACCTCATAAAGGGTCAGTGGTCAGAATTGTAATAATTGGCCTGGTCATTAAACTGCAAATTGGCTCTGTCACTAAAGGGTTAAGTACTATTGTCTCTCCAAGTAACCTGCTTACATATGTTTGCAGTATGTGTGGCATCCATTTTTTTCCACGTGTGCCACACATACTCATTATAAATAATCTATGGTGCTGCACACATGTCCATATATGTGTCCATGTAAACCACACGGAGACATGTCCATTTTTTACCAGCAGCACTGATGTAAACGGCCAATAAAAGTCTACAGTATGTGTGCAGTACGTGTTTAACATTGCAAAGTATAGGACAAGAATTAATTTTTCTTAATCCATACTGTAAAAAAATGTATGGCACACTGATCAAAAATAAAATTATGACATCAGAACCATTACTATGCGGACATGTGCTCGGGGTACACTCATTTCTCGATCGATCATCGCGGGTGCTCAAGCGCCGTGCTCAAATCCGTGCTCAAATCCTTGCCCTGCATGTTTTGCAACTGATAGACAGCTAATAAACATGCAGGGATTGCCTGCCATACATGTTAATGCAGTAGCCATGTTAGCTACTGGCATAACTATGATTGGCTGGCTGCATTGGGTCATCGGGTCTTACATAAGATATGGTGACGAGATGCATAATCTCCTCTCTAAGCAGTTCAGGGAGAGTCATATAGGCAGGGTTTATTGCCTTAAAGTCCTTCTATTGGTATACTGCTGCAGGTTGCAACCAAAAAACAAAAGTCCTTTCAGGGTTACATATTTTCTTTTCCCTATTAATACTGAAATGTTTTCAGGCATATATTATATACCTAATTCATCATGTGCAAAGCGTGTCATAAGGGACAGGAAGTGGATGCGCTGCTGATGGTGCATGCAAAGGCTGAGGTCGTGGACCAGGTGAAACTGTGCCGGGAGCACAACAAGCATGCTTATCTGCAAGACCTAGCTTCCTGTCCAGCTTCGCAGGGAGACATGGAACTCCACTTTTGAAGCCAGAAGAGTGCAAACAGGTGGTCGGTTGGATTATTATTATTATTATTATAGATTTTTATAGCGCCATTTATTCCATGGCGCTTTACATGTGAAGAGGGGCAAATATAGACAAGTACAGTAAACATGAGCAATACAAGGCACACACAAGTGCAGAAGGAGAGAGGACCCTGCCCGCAAGGGCTCACAGTCTACAGGGATGGGTGAGGATACACTAGGAGAGGGTAGAGCTGGTCGTGCGGTGGTTCAGTAGACTGATGATCACTGCAGGTTGTAGGCTTGTCGGAAGAGGTGGGTCTTCAGGTTCTTTTTGAAGGTTTCCATGGTAGGCGCGAGTCTGATGTGTTGGGGTAGAGAGTTCCAGAGTATGGGAGAGGCACAGGAGAAGCTTTGTATGCGGTTGTGGGAAGAAGAGATAAGAGGGGAGTAGAGGAGGAGATCTTGAGAGGATCGAAGGTTGCGTGTGGGTATGTACCGGGAGACCATGCCACAGATGTATGGAGGAGACAGATTGTAGATGGCTTTGTAGGTCATGGTTAGGGTTTTGAACTGGAGCCTCTGGACGATAGGAAGCCAATGAAGGGCTTGGCAGAGAGGAGAGGCTGGGAATAATGGGGAGACAGGTGTATTAGTCGGGCAGCAGAGTGCAGGATGGATTGGAGTGGTGCCAGAGTGCTAGAGGGAAGGCCAGAGAGTAGGAGATTGCAGTAATCGAGGCGGGAGATGATGAGGGCATGCACTAGTGTTTTTGTACTTTCATGGTCAAGGAATGCACGGATCCGGGAAATATTTTTGAGTTTGAGATGGCAGGAGGAGGCAAAGGTTTGGACATGTGGCTTGAAAGAGAGGGCAGAGTCGAGGATCACTCCGAGGCACCGAGCGTGCGGGACTGGGGAAAGTGAGCAGCCATTGACGTTGATGGACAGGTCTGGTGGGGGGGTAGAGTGAGATGGGGGAAAGATGATGAATTCTGTTTTGTCCATGTTCACTTTTAGAAAGCGAGCAGAGAAGAAAGCAGAAATAGCAGACAGACATTGTGAGATTTTGGTCAGTAAGGAGGTGAGGTCAGGTCCAGATAGGTAGATCTGCGTGTCGTCGGCGTAGAGATGATACTGAAAACCATTGGATTCTATGAGCTGTCCCAGGCCGAGAGTGTAGATAGAGAAGAGTAGGGGTCCAAGAACTGAGCCTTGGGGAACACCGACAGACAGGGGGCGAGGTGAGGAGGTGGTGTGGGAGAGGGAGACACTGAATGTTCGGTTTGTTAGATATGATGAGATCCAGGATAGGGCCAGGCCTGTGATGCCAAGAGATGAGAGAATCTGTAACAGGAGGAATGGTCCACAGTGTCGAAGGCAGAAGACAGTTCCAGGAGAAGGAGGACAGAGTAGTGACGCTTGCTCTTGGCGGTTAGTAGGTCGTTGGTGACTTTAGCTAGGGCAGTTTCAGTTGAGTGATGCAGTCGGAAGCCTGATTGTAAGCGGTCAAAGAGGGAGCAGGAGGAGAGGTGGGAGGACAGTTCAAGATGGACATGCTGTTCCAGTAGTTTTGAGGCATAAGTGAGATGAGATATCGGGCGATAGCTAGACACAGAGGATGGATCAAGGGAGGTCTTTTTGAGAATGGGTGTGATCGAGGCATGTTTGAAGGATGAGGGGAAGACACCATTTGTAAGTGAGAGGTTGAAGAGGTGTGTTAGAGTAGGGGTGAAGACGGTGGTGAGGCTAGGGATGAGGTGGGATGGAAGCGGGTCAAGCATGCAAGTGGTGAGGTGTGATCTTGATAGGAGGGTGGAGAGCTGATCTTCTGTCAAGGTGGAGAAGTTGGTTTTGGAGGAAGAGGGTTGAGCAGCTAAGAGGGGCAATGGAGGCTGTGGGCCAAAGCTTTCTCTGATCATATCGATCTTCTGCTTAAAGAAAGAGGCAAAGTCTTCAGCAGAAATGAGAGGAGAAGGAGGAGGTGCTGGGGGACAGAGTAGAGAATTGAAAGTGTTGAAGAGCTGTTTAGGGTTGTGAGACAGGGAGGATATGAGAGATGAGAAGTAAGTTTGATTTGCAGCAGTGAGCGTGGACTTGAAGCTGGTGAGGGACTGCTTGAATGCGGTTAGGTGCTCGGCAGAGCGGGATTTTTTCCATCTCTGCTCAGCAACCCTGGAAGCCTGTCTCAGTTCTTTGGTGAGGCTGGTCAGCCAGGGCTGCCTGTTGATAATGCTTCCAGTATGTTTACCAGCACCTCCCAGTGTCCCAGAAGACAAGTGATTCCACATTCAGACACTCTCACGAGCCCATTACATTTCCATTTATTGATTTTGGCCTCTCGGCCTGCACGTTTCTAGAGGGACATATGGAGATCGTGTGTAGTGATGCCCAAACATGTAAGCAGTCACTGGCAGAATAAGATGACAGTGGGGAATGGCAATTAAAGTCTCAAGAGATAGGTGATAATGAGACACAGCATATGAGGTCCTCCTTTATGTCTAAGACCCCCTTCACACATCCTGAAAACTCCCATGCAGGTCCGCCGTAATCCACTGAATCCAAAAGTAGTCCAGAAATGGATACCTGAAAAACATAAAAAGGCAGAAATAAACACAATAGACTTGTTCACCAATTTATTACCCAAAATGTTCCAACGCAGCTCCGCCATAATCCACGTTCCTCAAATCTGGCTCATGTAAATGGGAAAATACAGTGAGAGATAGTCCGGCTAGGTGGAGGAGGCATTATTTTTTCTTTTCAATTTTGCCTTATATATAAGTCATTATAAAGGAAGAATGTTTCCTAATATTTTTTCCTGTAAAATCCATTTCATCTTTGGTTTTGTATATTTTATTGTCAGATGGTAAAACTGGAGAAATACTCTGACAACATTGTACTCAGCAGAGACCTAGAAGTCAGAATGTGTCCAGGTGTCTTCACCATGCTGTTCCTTTCCTATTTGAATGCGCTTTCCATCCACTTCAGCAATTTTATTGCATCCCCAGCCCTCTTGCTAGGGTCTTTTGAAAAAATGCTTGCATTTCCTATTGACTTCCATTAAACTCAGTACTCGAGACGAGCCCGTTAGAGCATCCGACCTGCTTGATTTGAGTACTGAGCGCTCAAGCTTTTTAGTGCTCGATCATCACTAATGGAGATACATTGTACATAACAGTGTATCTCTAAATCATTGCATTCTAGAGGTGAAGAAAAAGTCAGATTTTTTTGTTACTATAAAACTACTAAAAAAACTATTACAAAAAATGTAATTTTCTCTTTTTTTGTGAGTCTCATTAGAATTTGAACCCAGAACCTCCATAATTGCAGACAGCAGATAAAATCTTGAGCCACAACCTACACCAATATCTCTGAATTGCAGCGACCAAACCCCCAGGCAGATGATACTGATACAAAATGTGCAATAATCAGAGAGGATTGTTATGATGCTAACACCTGTAGAAAATGTGGAGAAAAAAGCAAATAAAAAAATGCAGTATTTATGCTACATGTGTACATGGCTTCAACGTTACATTTTTATTAAATTTTTATGGGTCTAATAGAAAAAAATCAATTGTGCCATTTTTACGCCATTTACTGATCATTATAAATATAATATAAATAAATATGGGTGGGTAATTACGATTACAGGAACACCAAATATGCTCATGTTATTGGCTGATTTGCAATGTTTATTATTTTTTAAAAAACTACATTAAAAATGAAATTCATTTAATTGTTTTTAATTATATTTTGTAGAAAGAAAATACAGGTACATATACCGTATGTACTCGAGTACAAGCCGACCCAAGTATAAGCCGAAGCCCCTAATTTTGCCACAAAAAACTTGGAAAACTTATTGACTCTAGTATAAGCCTAGGGTGGGAAATGCAGCGGCTACTGGTACATTTAAAAAATAAAAATAGATACCAATGAAAGTAAAATTAATTAAGACATCAGTAGGTTAAATGTTTTTGAATATCCATATTGATTCAGGAGCCCCATATAATGCTCCATATAGTTCATGATGGGCCTCATAAGATGCTCCATACAAAATATGCCCCATTTAATGCTCCATAAAGTTCATGATGGGCCCCATAAGATGCTCCATACAAAATACGCCCATCTAATGCTGCATAAAAGGTTAATGATGGCCCCATAAGATGCTCCATAGAATAATATGCCCCATATGCTGCTCCATAAAAGTTGATGGCCCCATAAGATGCTTCATAGAATAATATGCCCCCTATGCTGCTCCATAAAGGTTGATGGCCCCATAAGATGCTCCACAGAATAATATGCCCCATATAATGCTGCATAAAGGTTGATGGCCCCATAAGATGATCCATAGATATATAGTGTATGCCCCATATGCTGCTGCAGCTGCGATTAACAAAAAAAAATTGCATACTCATCTGTTGTCGCTGGGGGCCAGGTGCCCATGTCCTGAGCAGGCGGAGACACCGACGCGCTATGGGGGTCAGGTGCCGGTGTCGCTGCCTGCTCTGGGCCCCGGCACCTGTGATATTCACCTGACCCCGTTCCACCGCCGCGCTCTGCAGTGTCTTCCATCTCTCTGTAGACACTGTTCAGGCAGAGGGCACGCACTAACCATGTTATCGCGCCCTCTGACCTGAACGTCACAGCCAGAGGACGTGGAAGACAGAGCGGCACGCGGCGGTGGAATGGGGACAGGTGAATATCGCATGGCTCCCCCGTCATACTCACCCCCTCCTGGCATGGTCTCTTCACTTCTTACTTCTCCTACACCTATGGGAGTGGAGTCCCGTGCATATTCATTACTTTAATGAGCGGTACCATGTGACTGCTGAACACAGGAAGAGCTGCAGCACTGGAGACCATCTGAGAAGCAGGGAAGTGCAGAGATCACGCCAGGAGGGGGTGAGTATGATCTGACAGCCGCCGGCTCCAGGCTCCCCCTCCCCGCCTACCCACTTGGACAATGACTCGAGTATAAGCCGTGAGAGGCACTTTCAGCATAAAAAAAAAATGGGCTGAAAATCTCAGCTTATACTCGAGTATATACAGTAAATACATTGCTAAGTACAGATGTATCAATACAGTCTGCCTGTGGGTTCAGAGCCAAAATGCAGCTTCAAGTATAGAAAATTCTCTCATACTAGTCAGTGTAGGCTCTGGCTCATGACTTTAGCTGCTGCCTACAATGATAGAGATTGTGGGGAGAAAAGATCATAATAAAAGAGGACAATTGTTTATTTACCGTATATACTTGTGTATAAGCTGAGATTTTCAGCCCAATTTTTAGGGCTGAAGGTCCCCCTCTCGGCTTATACGCGGGTCATATACGGGAGTCGGCGGGGGAGGGGAGCGGGGGTGTCGGGTCATACTCACCTCTCCGCCGGCGCGGTCTCTGTAGCCCCCTGCTTCTCTGACGATCTCTGGCAGCTCTTCCTTCCTGCAGCGGTCACGTAGTACGGCTCATTAAAGTCATGAATATGCACATATTCATGACTTTAATGAGCGGTCTCACGTGACCGCTGTAGGAAGAGCTGCCGGAGATAGCAGAAGAGGAGAGGCTGCAGAGACCGCGCCGGCGGAGAGGTGGGTATACTGATATTTACCTGTCCCCGTGCCACTGCTGCTCCCCTCTGTGTCCTTGCGTCCTCTTGCTGTTATGATCAGGCAGAGGGCGCGATGACGTCGTTAGTGAGCGCCGCCCCCTCTGTCTGATCATTCACTACCGAGGACACGGAAGGAGGGAGCAGCGCGCAGTGGTGGACGGGGATCGGTAAATATCTCAGGTGCCGGGGTCCTGAGCGAGCGGTGACACCGGCACCTGTCCCCCATAGCACGGCGGTGTACCCGCCTGCTCAGGACACTGGCACCTGGCCCCCAGCGACGAGAGGTGAGTATGTCATTTTTTGCAGCAGCAGCATAAGGGACGTATATACTATGGGGCATAATCTGTGCAGCATATGGGGGCATAATCTGTGGAACATATGGGGGCATAATCTGGAGCATATGGGGCATAATCTGTGGAACATATGGGGGCATAATCTGGAGCATATGGGGCATAATCTGGAGCATATGGGGGCATAATCTGGAGCATATGGAGCATAATCTGGAGCATATGGGGGCATAATCTGGAGCATATGGGGCATAATCTGGAGCATATGGGGGCATAATCTGTGGAGCATATGGGGGCATAATCAGGGGAGCATATGGGGACATAATCAGGGGAGCATATGGGCATAATCTGGAGCATATGTTTGCATAATCAGGGGAGCATATGGGCATAATCTGGAGCATATGGGGGCATAATCTGTGGAGCACATGGGGGCATAATCTGTGGAGCATATGGGGGCATAATCTGGAGCATATGGGGGCATAATCTGGAGCACATGGGGGCATAATCTGTGGTGCATATGGGGGCATAATCAGGGGAGCATATGGGCATAATATGTGCAGCATATGGGGGCATAATCTGTGCAGCATATGGGGGCATAATCTGTGGATCATACGGGGGCATAATCTGTGCAGTTTATGGGGGCCTAATCTATGGAGCATATGGGGGTATAATCATTTTTCACCCTAGGCTTATACGCAAGTCAATAAGTTTTCCCAGTTTTTTGTGGCAAAATTAGGGGGGTCGGCTTATACACGGGTCGGCTTATACATGAGTATATACGGTAATTAATTGTAAATGTGTGCAGAGCAGAGATGCTGGCATAGATCCCAGTGAGGAGGAGCTATGCAGTGAAGAAGATGCTTGTGAACAAAATCAACTTTTTTCTATGCCTTTTGAACTCCAAAGATGCACTCAAGAAATCAATCAACACAACCTTAGCATGGTGTACTAAGAGGGATTTCAGGTTTATTATTACACAGCCCAAGTTTAGTGTCACAAACAAAGAAGACTTGCTGCCAAAAGATGTAGCCAAATGGAATTTAGGGACGTGAGCAGAAATGTGAAACTTCTACACCCAGTAGTGTTAATAATTGATCACCATGAAACAGGAGTTATGTGGCAAAGTGAATACAACAGAAAAAAGATGAAGTATGTTCTCTCATAATGCCGAGAGTAGATTTTGCACTGAGAGAGTGAGTGGAAGCTGGGACAAAAGCCCTGATCTAACGGGACCGTCCTCTCAAATTGGGACAATCTTGCTCAATTCGTGGTTTGCATACTTACAGTCACGTGCCGACTAGCTTGTCTTCCTAATTATCTCAATGTTTATTGGAATACTACGGACCCTGCTTCAATGAGAGACGCAGAAAGAGAATGAAGTCGGCATGTGATTTTAAGTATGAAAATCACATATGACTGGCTGACAAGCAGTCTAATTCTGACAGTGAGTAAATTACACAATGTTAGGATTTGACATGCTACATTGCTTAATTTTATAATTATTTTACTAATATAAATACAGATGTAGCAATCCTTGCCTTATATCATGTTATCTGACAGGTTATGGATTGCTATCAGAACCAATAACAGCACAAGAGTACATCTTCAGAATGACAAACAGTAAGTACAATATCACAAACACCATCAGTACAGAAATACAGCACTAGAAAAATTGTCAGAACAAAATAACTGTACCGGAACCACCAACCAGAATCACCATCAGTACAGGAATCCAGAATCAAAACCACCATCAGATCATGAATACATTACCAGAACCATTAACAGTACAGAAATATATCACCAGGATCACCAACAGAACAGAAATAAAGTACTAGAAACAACCATTAGGACAGGAATACATAATCAAAACTACTATCAGTACATGAATACAGCACCAAGCTAAGTACATCGATCAATTGCAATGTGAGATAAGCCCCATATACAATTGTATCACATAAACTTACAACTCCTGTTATGTCCTTAACAATGGTAAGGGGATACTGGGAGTTGTTAAAAGCCATCATCAGACTATGGACCATACAGGAACCACAGTATTGATGAGATGTGGTCAGTATCACAAATAAACATCTACATCCATGTATTTATAGAAGACATCTTCTTGATTGGAGTCATTCTATTTTCTTTCCCCATCTTTACCAGATGCCATGACGACACTTCTCATCCACAGCTCCTCTTTAAGATTCAGTCTTCCTCATCTTCTGCAGTACATCCCAACTCTGTGCCCTTAAAATACCAGTGTCATTATAATGCTCCTGAATAAATATATACACTGTTTCATTGAATTTTTGCCACACATTGTGCCCCATTTCTCCTTTCCAGTACTGTTTCTTCATACATTTCCCCACTGGACATGCTGTCTCCATACACATTCCCTTGCTAATATTGTCTTCTCACACATTCCCCGTTCCCATACTGCCCCTCATGCATTCCCCCTGCCCATACTGTCTCCTCACACATTCCTCCTGCCCATACTGTCTCTTCACACATCCCCAGCCCATATTGTCTGTTCACACATTCCTGTTATGATTCGGTAGCTGAGGAGTGCAGGCAAAAAGGCAATACACCAGAGCAGTTGGAATCTATGAGATTGCAGTACCCTGACTAACCACCACAACTAGAGGCAGCCGTGGAGCGTTCCTACATTGGTCCTAGACGCCTCGTCACAGCCTGAGAAACTAACTACACCTAAAGATAGAAATAGGAAAGCTATCTGCCCCGGAGCAGAACCCCAAAGATAATAGCAAGCCCCCAAACATGTAATGGCGGTTAGACAAGACGAAATACTGACACAGACAGAAAATAGTATGAGCAAACGTTGGGGCCCAAACTAACTAAATAGAAAAGGATAGGAAGGGTACTTACTGCAATCCCAAAAAAAACCCTGAAAGCACCAACTTTACTAATTTCAAAAACACCTGAGATCACACGACCTCTACCACCTAAATTAGTTCTCTGGTTAACAAAATCAAAACAGCAGCCACTGAAAAAACTGGAAAAAGCAAAAGTACAAACATCAGTGGCTGAACTAAACTGAGAGGGCAAAAGCCCCCTGAGGGGACCCAGAAGGCCCCCACAGAAGTGCAGGACAAAATGCAAAAATTAAGCACAGAAACAAAAAGAAGAAAATGTCTTATCTGTTAGCAGGAGATGCAGACACGACACAGCAGGCTACAAGGGAAACAGGAATCAAGGATTGAGACCCGAACAATTGATCACCGGCAACCCTGATGGGAAGGTGACTCCCTTATATAAGACCAGTCAGTAACACCTGATTCCCAGTCCTCACAATCTTCACTGAACAGACCAGTACCGCTTGTAACCACCAGAGGGAGCCTTTGCTCAGAACTCATCTCAAGCCCATTCACAACAGTACCCCCCCCTTGAGGAGGGGTCACCGAACCCTCATTTGAGCAACCAGGTCGTCAGGATGAGTTCTATGATACGCACGGATGAGTCTCCTAGCATGGATGTCCGAAGCAAACACCCAAGAATTGTCTTCCTGACCATAACCTCTCCACTTAACCAAATACTGGAGTTTCCGTCTAGAAAAACGAGAATCTAATATTTTCTCAACCACATACTCCAGATTGCCCTCAACCAAAACAGGGTCAGGAGGCACAGCAGCAGGAACCACTGGCTCAACAAACCTCTTCAACAAGGACTTGTGGAACACGTTATGGATCTTAAATGTCTCTGGAAGAAGCAAACGAAAAGAAACAGGATTAAGAATCTCCATGATCTTATAAGGTGCAATGAACCTAGGCTTAAATTTAGGAGATGCTACTCTCATAGGAATATTTTTTGAGGACAACCAGACCAAGTCCCCTACTTTAAACCGAGGACCATCAGTCCTATGCCGGTTAGCAAACCGCTGGGCCCTCTCCTGAGAGAGGGACAACCTCTCCACTACCTGGTCCCAAATCTGTTGCATACGCTCCACAACAGAGTCAACACCTGGACAGACAGAAGCCTCCGTCTGTCCTGAAGAAAATCGAGGGTGAAACCCAGAATTACAGAAAAATGGAGACATCAAAGTGGCAGAGCTAGCCCTATTATTAAGAGCAAACTCAGCCAAAGGCAAAAAAGAGACCCAGTCATCCTGATCAGCAGACACAAAGCATCTTAGATAAGTCTCCAATGTCTGGTTTGTTCTCTCAGTTTGACCATTGGTCTGAGGATGAAATGCCGAGGAGAAAGACAATTGAACACCCAGTTTAGAACAAAAAGTCCTCCAAAATCTGGAAACAAACTGGACTCCTCTGTCAGACACAATGTTCTCAGGAATGCTGTGTAAACGAACCACGTGCTGAAGGAACAACGGCACCAATTCAGAGGAGGAAGGCAACTTAGGCAATGGCACAAGATGTATCATCTTGGAAAACCTATCACAAATCACCCAGATGGCGGTCATTCTCTGAGAAACAGGAAGGTCGGAAATGAAATCCATAGAGATATGGGTCCATGGTCTCTTGGGCACAGGCAATGGCATCAACAAACCACTAGAGCGAGAGCAAGGCTTGGAGCGAGAGCAAGTCCGCAGGACTGCAAAAATTCCCTGACATCACGAGACAAGGTAGGCCACCAAAAGGACCGACTAACCAAGTCTCTGGTACCAAAAATTCCGGGATCCCCAGCCAACGCGGAACAATGAATCTCAGACATCACACTCTTTTTCCACTGGTCCGGGACAAACAATTTTCCAACAGGGCAGCGCTCGGGCCTATCCTCCTGAAACCCCTCCAGAGCAAGTCTCAATTGGGTGAGATGGCGGAAAGAACTACACCCTCTTTCAAAATAACAGAAGGATCAGATAACTCAGGAGAGTCCGCAAGGAAACTCCTCGAGAGGGCATCCGCCTTAACATTCTTAGTGCCAGGAAGAAAGGAAACCACAAAATTAAAACGTGTGAAAAACAAGGCCCACCTGGCCTGTCTAGGATTGAGTCGCTTGGCAGATTCCAGATAAACCAGATTCTTATGGTCCGTAAGGACCACCACCCGATGTTTGGCTCCCTCCAGCCAATGTCTCCACTCTTCAAAAGCCCACTTCATGGCCAATAACTCCCGATTACCCACGTCATAATTACGTTCAGTAGGAGAAAATTTTCGAGAGAAAAAGGCACAAGGGTTACTTTTAGAGGTCTCTGGATCTTTTTGGGACAAAACGGCACCTGCCCCAATTTCAGAGGCATCAACCTCCACCTGAAATGGCAGAGAAAACACGGCTGCCGTAGAACAGGAGCAGAAGTGAATCTCTGCTTAAGTTCCTGAAATGCAGAGACTGCCTCAGGAGGCCAATTCACCACATCAGAACCCTTTTGGTCAAATCAGTTAATGGTTTAACAATAACCGAGAAATTACCAATAAATTTACGATAAAAATTGGCAAAACCCAAAAATCTTTGAAGAGCCTTTAATGAAGTAGGTTGGACCCAATCACAGATGGCCTGAACCTTGACCGGGTCCATTTCAATAATAGATGGGACAAAATGAATCCAGAAATGAGATCCTCTGTACGCCAAAAATACACTTTGATCCCTTCACAAACAGAGCATTCTCTCTCAAAATCTGGAATACAGTTCGAACATGTTTCACATGAGAGTCCCAGTCATTAGAAAAAATCAAGATATCATCCAAATAAACAATCAGAAATTTATCCACAAAATCCCTGAAAATGTCATTCATGAAGGACTGGAAGACAGAAGGGCATTAGTGAGCCCAAAGGGCATCACAAGGTACTCAAAATGCCCCTCCGGGGTATTGATATTTCACAGTAATATTGTTCAAAAGACGATAATCAATACACGGCCTTAATGAACCATCCTTTTTGGCCACAAAGAAAAAACCGGCACTAAGGGTGAAGAGGATGGTCTGATATGACCCTTCTCCAATGACTCCTTGATATAAGACAGCATAGCGTCATGTTCAGGTACAGACAAGTTAAAAAGGCGACCTTTAGGGAATTTACTACCAGGCACTAATTCAATAGCGCAGTCATAGCTCCTATGGGGAGGCAAGGATGCAGATTTACTTTCGCTAAACACATCAGAAAAATCAATCAAAAAGTCAGGAACATCCTGAGCCTGGGGGGAGGCAGAAAAAACAGGAGTGTTGGTATTAACACATTGGCAGCCCCAACTGGTTACAGACACAGATTTCCAATCCAAAACAGGATTATGAGACTGTAACCAAGGGAAACCCAGTACGATAATATCATGCAGATTATACAGAACCAAAAATTTGCAGCACTCTTGATGATCAGGTTCAACCCTCATTATCACCTGAGTAGAGAACTGAGGTTTATTCTCAGCCAAAGGG
>JARQOD010000003.1:127184411-127226665 GCA_033576555.1 Oophaga sylvatica
TTTTGCATTACGGTCAAATCCATACTGAGTGAGCGTCTGTGTGTGACTCTGGAAATATATACGGAGATTTAAATTTTCCCCTACACCGTATACAGTTGTACGCATCTGATATAGTACCGTTTTTCTGCTTTTTGCATTATGGTCAAATCCATACTGAGTGAGCGTCTGTGTGTGACTCTGGAAATATATACGGAGATTTAAATTTTCCCTTACACTGTATACAACTGTACGCTTTTGATACAGTACCTTTTTCTGCTTTTTGTATTGCGGTCAAATCCATACTGAGTGAGCATCTGTGTGTGACCCCGGAAATATATCCGGAGTTTTAAATTTTACCCTACACCGTAAACAGCTGTATGCTTCTGATACAGTACCGTTTTTCTGTTTTTTGTATTACGGTCAAATCCATACTGAGTGAGCGTCTGTGTGTGACTCCGGAAATATATACGGAGATTTAAATTTTCCCCTACACCGTATACAGCTGTATGCTTCTGATACAGTACCGTTTTTCTGTTTTTTGTATTACGGTCAAATCCATACTGTGTGAGCGTCTGTGTGTGACTCCGGAAATATATACGGAGATTTAAATTTTCCCCTACACCGTATACAGCTGTATGCTTCTGATACAGTACTGTATTTCTGCTGTTTGTATTACGGTCAAATCCATACTGAGTGAGCGTCTGTGTGTGACTCCTGAAATATATACGGAGATTTAAATTTTCCCTTACAACGTATACAGCTGTACGCTTCTGATTCAGTACCGTATTTCTGCTGTTTGTATTGAGGTCAAATCCATACTGAGAGAGCGTCTGTGTGTGACTCCGGAAATATATACGGAGATTTAAATTTTCCCGTACACCATATTCAGCTGTACGCTTCTGTTACAGTACCATTTTTCTGCTTTTTGTATTACGGTCAAATCCATACTGAGCAAGCGTCTGTGTGTGACCCCGGAAATATATACGGAGATTTAAATTTTCCCCTACACCGTATACAGTTGTACGCATCTGATATAGTTCAGTTTTTCTGCTTTTTGCATTACGGTCAAATCCATACTGAGTGAGCGTCTGTGTGTGACTCTGGAAATATATACGGAGATTTAAATTTTCCCTTACACTGTATACAACTGTACACTTTTGATACAGTACCTGTGAGGAACTCAGCCGGCCGCCACACGGTAGCCCGGGTATCACAGCTTCTGATACCACCGCCGCTACCAAATGTGACGGACGATCCCTTTCCTCCCACGTCACCAATGGGACGTAACTCCACAGGTACAGCTTTCCGGCGCCCCCCTTTGTCTCTCAGGTCAGTAAGAGAACTGCACCTAGAGCAAATGGCCGCCGGGGAAGGTGTCCTGCTACCCACTGGGTATTCTAAGATTCGTGATCAGAGTAAAAGCATCAGCCCAAGATTAATTTTATGGTTTAATTTGCCTTAAGGGCGCACTAGATAATTACAGAAATATACGGTAAAGCTATACAATGTAATTACAATGGAATGGCAGTCAGAGTAAAAATACAACAATAATGTACAAGGCTTAAAGGTATTAGCTATAGATCAATATTACCGGGTTGTAGTATGGTCATGGGGAGGCATGGAGCTCTGCGTTCCCCAGGAAAGTCTTCATTTGCTGGACAGCCCCCAATGCATGTGCTGCAGCTCCATTTGGCAAGTCTGTCCTGGTGCTTCTGAGTGTGAAAAAGGGAATGAGAGACCAGTCTCTTCTTGGCTACAGCTTCCAAACCTGCTAGGCCCTTCCCCATTTGCTTTGAAGCCCGCATATTAACTGGCCTGCAATTCATATGGAGCAGGAAACAATGCCTTGAGCTTGAGCTAATTACCATACGACTGACCATCTTATTCAGACCCTGGCCTAAACCAATTAGCATGTAAAGGCCTATTGATTCATAGTGGACATCAAAGCTGGTCGTACTGGATATGCTAATAGGCCTGTGTAGCTAAAAGTCTGTGGCTGTGTGAACTGACAAAATGGAGGCTGGTACAGGCCCTATACAAAATGGCGACAACCTTTTCCTTACACCTCCCTGCTTTTGAGGGCGCTAGGGGGTATCACATTCCTGTGTTCCCCGTGCGCCCTACCGCACCCTCTCTTTGGCTACGGTGGCAGATCCACGAGGATTTCTGACTCTCTGTCCTCTGAAAGGTTGCACGCTGGTTGGGCATAAGCCTCCCGCTCGTGGTGGGCCTTCATCATGTTCACATGGAAGGCCTTCCTCCTTCCACGGGCGTGGTCCAGGGTGACGAGGTAGGTGACGGCGTTGAGCTGCTCGTGCACGAGGTATGGACCCTCCCAGGCCGCCTGAAGCTTGTTTTGTGGTACGGGGACCAGTACCCACACCTTTTGACCCACCTGGTAGGTCCGCTCACAAGCATTCTGGTCGTACCATCGCTTCTGGTCAGCCTGAGCTTGGGTCATATTGTCATGCACCAGCCGCGTCAAGGCCATCATTCGGTCCCGGAAGCGCACGACATACTCAATGACCGACACTCCAGGGGTGGCTAAATCCCCTTCCCATGCTTCCTTCACCAGAGCAAGGGGCCCCCGTACACGTCGCCCGTACAGGAGCTCAAAGGGGGAGAACCCCGTTGAGGCCTGTGGAACCTCCCGGTAGGCAAACAGCAGGTGTGGGAGATACCGCTCCCAGTCTCTCCCGTGGGAGTCGACCAACATCTTCAGCATCTGCTTTAAGGTGCCATTGAACCGCTCACACAAGCCATTGGTCTGTGGGTGATACGGGCTGGCCACCAGATGTTGCACCTGTACCTGCTTACAGAGAGACTCCATCAGCTGCGACATGAACTGGGTCCCTCGGTCGGTGAGCATTTCCTTGGGAAACCCCACTCTGGAGAAAATCTCCAGTAAGGCAGTGGCCACTTTGTCGGCCCGAATGGACGACAAAGCTACCGCCTCCGGGTACCGGGTGGCATAGTCCACTACCGTTAGTATGAAGCATTTCCCGGAGCGGCTGGGAGTGGACAGAGGTCCAATGAGATCCACAGCCACCCTCGAGAAAGGCTCTTCGATGATGGGCAGAGTTACCAGTGGGGCTTTGGGGCGCGGCCCCGCCTTCCCCACCCTCTGACAGGTGTCACACGAACGGCAGTAGGCTATCACCTCGGTCCTCATTCCAGGCCAGTAGAAATGCTGAGCTAGCCTGGCCCTGGTTTTAGTGATCCCTAGGTGTCCGGCCATTGGAATCTCGTGTGCGATCCGCAACAATTCCGCCCTGAACGGATGGGGTACCACTAACTGTCGGTCCCTGGGCCACGCCTCCGGTGAACCCTGCTGGACCGTTACCCGGTACAGCCGTCCCTGGTCCCAGACCACTCGCTTGCGGTCGGACTCCAGGGGAGGCTGTGCCGCCTGTTCCTTGAGAGTCTTCAGGCTAGGGTCAGCTTCCAACGCTGCCTGAAATCCCTGACTGGATATGGCAAGAATTGATGAAACTGCCCTGTCCTCTGTCAGTTCCCCGGGATCTGTCTCCTGGCTACTGTCTGACTCGGCAGCCACTTGGTCAGAGAGGGGGAAACCGTCGGACCTCCGCGAGGCTCCTTGGGCTTCAGCGCTCCCACTCCTGGTAACAGCGGCCACGACCGCTGAGACCACGGGTAGCGCCTGCTTTCCCTCATCCTCTGACCAAGTCGCCGGGTCAGGCAGACTTCCCTGACTTCCTGACATCCCGGATGTGGGGAACTCTTGACCTGGGGTCCTACCTGGTGGCTCCTCTCCCGGGACGCCCCCTCCCCCCATGGCCTGTTCCTCTTCCTGCAGGGGCCCTAGACTCAGCAGGCTGGATTCACTTAGGGGCCCTACACTGCCCATAGCAGCCCCTCCCTCCACCTCTGAGCTCTCCCCTACAGCCTCCTCACCTGTACTCACTGTGAGCCCTGTGTGTGTAGTGTCAGTGCATGGCTTACCATCAGGTTTCACTCCCTCCTCCACTGTTGGAGGCACATTCAATACATTAACATTAGCATTCACAGTAGAGTCATGACATTCTTGGGGAGCCGGACTTGGGGGTTCAGTGGCCACATACTGGGACACTAGCCGCCCCAAATCGGTCCCAAGCAACACATTTGCAGGAATATTCGGCGTTACTCCCACCTCCCGCATCCCCCTCCCGGCACCCCAATCCAAATACACCTTGGCAACGGGCAGCGCCGGTTCAACGCCTCCAATTCCGGAGACGGAAAGGGTTTTCCCAGGTACCAAGTCTTGAAGGGACACCACCTCAGGGCGTACCAGGGTTCGTTCAGCGCCTGTGTCCCGCAGTCCCATGACCGCTGAGCGGCCGATGGTGACGGGTTGGTAATTGTCTAGGGACCTCCCACCACCCCTCCCACACACAAAACAGTGGACGGTTTCTGGGACAGGGATGGGGCCTTCTGGCGCTGGGGACATGCAGCCTTAAAGTGTCCTGGCTGATTGCAATTATGGCAACGTCTGGGTTCTGTTCCTGGCCTGGAGAGGGCAGCAGGGGGGTACACCCCTTGCACTCTGGGGGCTGGATATGGGGCTGGGGCAGGATTGGGCTTACCCCCTCTCCAGGTGCTGCTGGCAGGCTTCTTTGGCTCCGGCGCCCTGTTGTTGGCATACTCGTCTGCCAGAGCGGCTGTAGCAGAAGCCCCCTTTGGTTTCCGGTCACGGAGGAACTGCTGGAGGTCCTCTGGGCAGTTCCACAAGAATTGCTCCACGACAAACAGTTCCTGGACCTCCTGACGGGTAGTGAGCTCTAGACCCGAGGTCCAGTGCTCCGCAGCTCTCAACAGGGCCCGCATGTGGTCGGTCCAGGTGTCCTTTGAACCCCGCAGCAGGCTCCTGAACTTCCTGCGGTATGACTCCGGGGTGAGGTTGTAGTGCTGGATCAGGGCCCGCTTGATGCTGTTGTAGTCCTGCTCCTCCCCGGCAGGTAAGTCCCCCAAAACTTCCAGGGACTTACCCCTCAAACGGGGGGTCAGGTACCTTGCCCACTGATCCGGGGCCAGATGATGTTGGAGGCATGTCCTCTCAAAAGCAAGCAGAAAGGAATCCAGGTCTCCATCCTTTTCAAGTAAGGGAAAGTCCTCCGCCCGGACCTTGGGAGCCCTTGTCTCCAGTGGGCCTGGTGCGTCCAGCGGGGGCCCGTGCTGAGCCATCTCCAGTCGGTGCTGGCGCTCCGCAGCTTCACGGCGTTCTGTAGCCTGCAACACACGTTCTGTATGCTCACGCTCTGCTGCTCTCTCTGCCGCTGCTTGCTCACGCTCTGCTGCTGTCTCTGCCGCCACCAGGAGTCTTTCATAGGCGGCGTCATTACCAGCCTCGAGCTGTGCCATAGCCGCTTGGAAAAGGGCCTCCGATCTGGACAGGCTGGGACGGGCAGGGGGTGGACAGTCCACTGTGAGACTGAGCACGGGGGTCGGGCTCCTTGGGGAGCCCTGGCTGAGCTCCCCCTCATCGGTATCGAACCCCTCATAGGCCACAGCATTGGCCTCCCCCTTTGCCCTACTCCTGGTGCCTTCCGCCATCTTTGGAACCTTTGGTTACTGAAACACAGCTGCAACCCTGACCTTGCACACAACTTGTTATATTTACACTCTGACCGTCTAGTGCTGGGCTGACCTTAAGACCCCAGCAGTGAAAGTACTGCTGGTAGTCTCTAGTGTCTGGGAGTAGGGGTCCCACGCACACTATTACTCTGATCCCACTGCTGCCACCAATTTGTGAGGAACTCAGCCAGCCGCCACACGGTAGCCCGGGTATCACAGCTTCTGATACCACCGCCGCTACCAAATGTGACGGACGATCCCTTTCCTCCCACGTCACCAATGGGACGTAACTCCACAGGTACAGCTTTCCGGCGCCCCCCTTTGTCTCTCAGGTCAGTAAGAGAACTGCACCTAGAGCAAATGGCCGCCGGGGAAGGTGTCCTGCTACCCACTGGGTATTCTAAAATTCGTGATCAGAGTAAAAGCATCAGCCCAAGATTAATTTTATGGTTTAATTTGCCTTAAGGGCGCACTAGATAATTACAGAAATATACGGTAAAGCTATACAATGTAATTACAATGGAATGGCAGTCAGAGTAAAAATACAACAATAATGTACAAGGCTTAAAGGTATTAGCTATAGATCAATATTACCGGGTTGTAGTATGGTCATGGGGAGGCATGGAGCTCTGCGTTCCCCAGGAAAGTCTTCATTTGCTAGACAGCCCCAATGCATGTGCTGCAGCTCCATTTGGCAAGTCTGTCCTGGTGCTTCTGAGTGTGAAAAAGGGAATGAGAGACCAGTCTCTTCTTGGCTACAGCTTCCAAACCTGCTAGGCCCTTCCCCATTTGCTTTGAAGCCCGCATATTAACTGGCCTGCAATTCATATGGAGCAGGAAACAACGCCTTGAGCTTGAGCTAATTACCATACGACTGACCATCTTATTCAGACCCTGGCCTAAACCAATTAGCATGTAAAGGCCTATTGATTCATAGTGGACATCAAAGCTGGTCATACTGGATATGCTAATAGGCCCTGTGTAGCTAAAAGTCTGTGGCTGTGTGAACTGACAAAATGGAGGCTGGTACAGGCCCTATACAAATGGCGACAACCTTTTCCTTACAGTACCTTTTTCTGCTTTTTGTATTGCGGTCAAATCCATACTGAGTGAGCATCTGTGTGTGACTCCGGAAATATATCCGGAGTTTTAAATTTTACCCTACACCGTAAACAGCAGTATGCTTCTGATACAGTACGTTTTTCTGTTTTTTGTATTACGGTCAAATCCATACTGAGTGAGCGTCTGTGTGTGACTCCGGAAATATATACGGAGATTTAAATTTTCACCTACACCGTATTCAGCTGTACCCTTCTGATACAGTACCGTATTTTTGCTGTTTGTATTAAGGTGAAATCCATACTGAGAGAGTGTCTGTGTGTGACTCCGGAAATATTTATACGGAGATTTAAATTTCCCCCTACACCGTATACAGCTCTACGCTCCTCAAAAGTACCATATATCTGCTGGTATTTTTGTTAGATTTTGCCCAAACATGAGGAAGTATGGTGGAAGAGTCCGCCAGCTGGTACTGATGGTAGTGGTGGTGCATCTGCTGGTAGTGACAAAAGCACAATAGCACCTAAGGCAGTGTTAAGCCTGCGTCATCGTCTGGCTCCAGAAGGCCTGGAAGGCTCCCTTTTCTGGGAGTAGGTAAACCTCTTTTTAAGCCGGAGCATAAGGAACAGGTTTTGGCTTACATTGCCGAAACAGCCTGCAGCTCTATCGCCTCCTCTTCTGAAGTTTCAAAAACTGCAAGCACTGAGTCGTCAGTGCAGGCTCCTGGTCAGGAACAACACCTTTTCTTGTGTCCTTCACCCCCACCAAAAGTGAAGGATGCGGCAGGCACACTTCAGATTACTCCCTGGAGCTTTTTTCACATACCATGCCTAACTTATCAAGTTAAATCCTGAATTCCCCAGTCCAAGATGAATATGACATGGAGTGCACAGTCACTGCTATATGATTCTGCTGGTACATTTACCCAGAGCACTACATTGCCCTCGCAGTCTAATGAGCCAGAATCTGACCCTGATGAAACTCAGGTGCCCCTTCGCTCATAATATACCACCTTACATGGTGACACAGAGGAAGGTGCAGATGAAATTGAAGAGGAGGCGAAGGATGACCCAGTTGTTGACCCGGATTGGCATCCATTGGGGGAAGAGGGTGCCGCTGGCAACAGCTCAAAAAAGGAGGAGGATCCGCAGCAGGCATCGACATCGCAGCTGCGGTTAACTGGCAGGCCCATAGCAGTCCAAAAACGTGTTAAAAACAAAAGAGTTGCAGGACAGCTTGGCCAGACGGTCAAATTAGCACAGCGTGCAAGCCCTGAAAAGTTTTCCCATAGTAGGAAGAGTGCAGAGTGGCACTTTTTTGACCAAAATCCTATTGATGAGGCAAAGGTTATTTGTAAGAAGTACGGAAGGACCTTTAGCCGAGGGAAAAATCTCCGAAATTTGAATACCAGTTGCATGCTTAGACATATAAACACCATGCACTTGCAAGCGTGGACGGACTACAAAACCTCAGGTAGCACACGTGCACCTGCTCCGACTGAAGGTAGCCAGCAACGCTACATCGCTTCCCCCACTGTAAGCCCACCGGTTAGCAAACCACCAGCAAGAAATGTTGCGGTGTCATCAGGGCCGGATTAACGTAGGGGCTGATGGAGCTGCAGCTCCAGGCCCCTTGTTAGAGATAGGCCCATCCGCGGCCCAGCCGGCCGCGTCGATGTCTCGGCTGCCGGGCCGTGCTAGTGGTGATGACTCATGCTGCCGCCCGCTGCCCCGGCCGCTCAGTGCGCTGCTGTGTAAAATTAAAAAAATAAATAAATACTCACCTGCCTCCCTGATTGGCTGCGGCGGTAGCGCAGAGCTCCTCTGACGTCACCGCGCGCGTCCCGATGCCGGCGTCACGGCGTGGGATTTCCTCTGGTCTGGAGCGGCCTGAACGTCACTGTTACAGCGATCATGTGACACTGTGTCACATGATCTCTGTAAGAGGAAAGTGACACGCCCCGGCCTTTGTGAATTGCCATGTTTGGCCCCACCCCTTGCCCCGCCCCTTGCCCGCCCCTTCAGCTCCAGGCCCATCATGTTCTTAATCCGACCCTGGGTGTCGTCGCAAGGCCAAAGCAGTTAGGGAATCCCAATGGTTTTCCAACGAAAGACTGCATCTAGGCCATCACCACCACCACCACCATCACCAACCCCCTCTCAGCCCGCCATGTCCACTGCTAGTTCCACCATATTCAGCTCTCAAGTCCAGCTCACCGTAGCAGAGACTCTGAGTAGGACAAAAAAGTACTCATCCTCTCATCCATGTAAACTGGCTTTGAATGCCTACATTGCCAAAATGATCTCATTAGAGATGATGCCCTTCCATGTGGTTGAAAGTGCAGCGTTCCGAGAGCTCATTGTCTACGCTGTCCCACGCTATGGCCTAACCAGTCGGCACTTCTTTGCTAGAAAAGCCATCACTGCCCTCGACCTGCATGTGAAAGACCGCATTGTCCATGCACTCAAACTATCAGTGAGTGAAAAGGTGCACCTCACAACAGGTGCATGGGCCAGTAGGCATGGCCAGGGCAGTTACGTGTCCATCACTGCGCACTGGGTTAATGTGGCGGATGCAGAGTCCACAGGGGACAGCGGCGGTGGGACAGTGCTGCGTAGCCCACGGTACAGGCAACAGTTGGCTGAAGGCGTTCGACCCTCCTCCAGAAGCGAAAGCTCGTCGACAGAGCACAGTCGCATGAGCACTCCATCTCCATCCGCAGCTGCCAGTGTTGCACACGAGGTGTCACACTATCGAACAGCTAGTGGTAAGCGTTAGCAGGCTGTTTTAAAGATGATGTCTTTGGGCGACAACAGACACACCGCAGAGGTACTGGCCGACTACTTGCAGAGAGAAACTGAGTCATGGCTGGGCAGTCTAAATCTTGAGCCAGGCAAGGTAGTCAGTGATAACTGCCCTAATTTTGTGTTGGCCATAGCCCTGGCAAAACTCAGACACATACCTTGCCTGGCTCACACCTTGAACCTGGTGGTGCAGTGCGTCATAAATTATCCGGAGTTACGAGTCCTGCTCCATAAGGTGCGAAGACTGTGCTCACACACCCGTCGCTCACCCGTAGACTCCAGTCATATGCAGCGATCGCTCCACCTCCCCAAGCACCGCCTAATCATAGATGTTGCAACAAGGTGGAACTCCACCATGCACATGGTTGAGAGGCTGTGCAAACAAAGGCAGGCTGTAATGCATTTGTGGGAGGATACACGGGCAGTCAGTTTGAGGGCAGACATCGAGTTGTCGGGTGTGCAGTGTTCAAAGCTGAAAGACCTCTGTAGAGTCCTTCAGTGTTTTGAGGAATGCACACGGCTGGAAAGCACAGACGACGCCATCATAAGCATGAGCATCCCACTTATGCGTCTGCTCATGCAAACTTTGATGCACAATAAGGATCAGGAGTCTGCAGCGGAGGAGGAAGAGGAGGAGGAGGAGGGAAGCCTTGATGACAGTCAGCCATTGTCTGCTCAGGATCGGTCCTGGACGAGGTGGAGGAAGAAGAGGAGGAGGATGAGGGGGATGATTATTTTGGGGAGAAGGATGCTTCTCAGGGGGCAAGAGAAAATGTTGGCTTGCCAAGGTCAAGTACAGGGTTTGCGCGTGACTGGAGGGATGTGGATTTGGCGGAAAGTGCTCCTCCACCCACCACTGGCATCATTGACACCTGGAACATTGGCCCACATGTGTGATTATGTCTTGCGGATCCTAAAAAAAGGGACCCCCGCATTGCCAAAATTATGAAGGATGACGACTACTGGTTGACCAGCAACCGCGATCCACGCTATAAAGGCAAATTACAGAACATCATGAAACAGGAGAACCTAGAGCTAATATTGGCGAACAAACAAGCAACTCTGGTAAATCGTTTGTTAGAGGCATTCCCAGCACACAGCAGCGGTGCAGGTTCTACCACGAGCCAGACTGGGCAACATGGAAGAGGTGTTCGTGGTGCACACAGCCGAAGTGGCGTTGGAGACAGGGGTTTCATGACCATGTTGTGGACTGATTTCTCGAGTACCACTCACACGACTGGTAATACTGAATCGATTGCAACAGACAGGAGACAGCAGTTGTCAACTATGGTTCAAACTTACCTCTCCTCCCCTATCGATGTTCTCCCTCACAGTTCATTCCCCTTTGACTACTGGGCCTGTAAACTGGACACCTGGCCTGAATAGGCACCATATGCCTTACAGGAGCTCTCTTGCCCTGTTGATAGTGTGCTATCAGAGTCTTCAGTGCTGCAGGATCAATCCTGACAGAAAGAAGGACCCGGCTGTCGACCCAAAATGTTGGTGATCTCACCTTCATTAAAATGAACCATGCCTGGGTTTCTAAGGATTTTGTACCACCTTCCCTGATGACACATAGGTTGCCAGCAAAATGGCTCGCTTTGTCCTCCTCTTCATCCGACTTCTCCAATTCCTCCATTTGCAGCTGCTGAACGTCCAGCCTACACCTCAACATATGCCAGTTTTTCCACCTCCCTAACTGGGCTGTCCCCCCCGGGCCAGGGTCACCACCTGGCGCACCCGGGCAAGTGCCGGTGCCCAGAGCAGGTGGGGGGCCCACTCTTGGTCGACGGCACTGGCACAGGGCCCCTCATAGTATGTCGGTGTCTCTGACGGTGGGGAGGCCCACTCGCCGTCAGATACACCGGCGTACTATGAGGGGCCTATGCCAGTGCCGTCACCACGAGTGGGCCCCCCCTGTTGCTAAGGGCCCCAGCACTTGCAATACTTACCTCTCCCTGCTTCACCGCTGTGACGTCTTCCACGTTTCCTGAAAGTGACATTCAGGTCAGAGAAAGCAATGACGTCACGTCCATAAGCCCTCTGCCTGAACAGTCCAAGTGCAGAGAGCTGGAAGTTGGCGATGCTGAGGAGTCCAGAGTAGAGCAGTGCCCAGCGAGGAGAGGTATTTCATTTTTTTTTATGTTTGGAGCAATATATGGGGAGCATTATACACTGGAGAATTATATATGGGCCCCATCATATACTAGAGCATCACATGGGGTTCATTATTTATGGGGTATCATATAGTGCCCTTTATATATGCAGCACATATGGGGCCTATTCTGTATTGAGCATTATATGGAGCACATTCTGTATGGAGCAATATATGGGGCTCATTATTCTGTATAGACCAATATATGGGGCTCATTATTCTGTATGGTGCACTAAGTGGTGCCCATAATACTGTATGGAGGAATATACTGTCCGGTTTTTGAGCTATTGTAGAATTTACAATAGATATCACTCATGTAATGTAAGAAGTGAAGTATTTGTCATTGTACTTTACCTATATTTCTCTGCCGTATCGGAGCATCATGAATTGTGGTATGTGTTAAAGGGGCCCACTGAGACTCTTTCGCCCGGGGCCATGAAAACCTGGAGCCAGGCCTGCCCCCCCACAACTTTAGCCAAATAACCCCAGTTTTCAATGCGTTACTATTATTATAAAGTAAATGAAGGAAGACAAGCTTAAGTAATAAGAATTGATGTAGTTGGCATTGAAATGGGCACTGTAGGTGTGTTTACTGTATTCCACTCCCTGCCGACTTTTATTCCCCATTGACTTGCATTGGGGCCGGATTTTCGACTCCGACCCGACCTTTTCCGTTAGTCGGCCGACTTCGTTCGTCTCGACTTTTGGAAAAGTTGAGCCGACCAAAACCCGACTCGAGCCTCCCGAAGCCAAAGTCGCTCATCTCTAATTGTGCCCATTATTCTGTATGGAGCAATATATGGGGCTCATTATTCTGTATAGAGCAATATATGGGGCTCAATATTCTGTATGGCACACTATGTGGTGCCCATAATACTGTATGGAGGACTATACTGTCCGTTTTTTGAGCTATTGTAGAATTTACAATATATATCACTCATGTAATGTAAGAAGTGAAGTATTTGCATTGTACTATACCTATATTTCTATGCCGTATCGGAGCATCATGTATTGTGGTATGTGTTAAAGGGGCCCACTGAGACTCTTTCGCCCGGGGCCCACGAAAACCTGGAGCCAGCCCTGCCCCCCCACAACTTTAGCCAAATAACCCCCAGTTTTCAATGCGTTACTATTATTATAAAGTAAATTAAGGTTGACAAGCTTAAGTAATAAGAATTGATGTGGTTGGCATTGAAATGGGCACTGTAGGTGTGTTTACTGTCCTCCACTCACTGCCGACTTTTATTCCCCATTGACTTGCATTGGGGTCGGGTCAGGTTTCAGTCGGACCTCCGACTTTTGCCGATAGTCGGCCGATTTCGTTCGACTCGACTTTTAATAAAGTCGGGTGGTCCGAAACCCGACTCGACCCTCCCTGAGGCAAAGTCGCTCATCTCTACTCACCACCTCTCGTGGCAGCCTATTCCACCCTATTGATCACCCTGATTTTCTAATATCTAATCTGCATCTTCTCCCTTTCAGTTTAATTCCATTGTTTCTTGTGTTTCCATGTGCAAATGAGAATTAGGATGATCTCTCCACACTGTGAGGCTGTGGTTCCACGGTCCGGAACCACAGCGCTTTGGACGGAGCGGAAATTCCGCTCCACCCAAAGCCCCGCCCCCTTTTGAATGCGCGCTCTTTCCGGATGTGTTCAGGACACCTCCGGAACACATCCGGAATGATCGCAGGGCTACATAGCCCTGTGTTATTTCCCTTGCGGCGACTCAGCGTCGCCGCAAGGGACTAGGACATGCTGCGGTCTGAAAAGATGCGCCGCATGTCCGGAAACGCAGGTCTTCCGCCTGCGTGTTTTACAGCATAGTGGAGACGGGATTTCTTGAAATCCCCTCCACTATGCTGTAACATCTGGACGCTGCGTGTTTGACGCTGCGCCAACGCACAGCGTCAAACACGCAGCTAATCCGGACTGTTTCCTGATAGTGGAAACAAACCCTGATATCCCTTCAGATATTTGTATACACCAATTATGTCTCCTCTTAGCCTTTTTTAAAATGCTAAGCATTCCCAGATCTTTTGACTGGTCTTTGTAGGACATAGTTTTCAGTTCACTCACCATCCTGGTAGCTCTTCTCTAAACTTGCACCTGTTTCTCAATGTCTTTTTTTAAATGGGGTACCCAGGACTGGACACAGTATTCCAGATGAGGTCTAACAAAGGAGGAGTGGAAGGGGATAATTACTTCACGTGATCTAGACTTTATGCTACTATTAATACATCTCAGAATGGTGTTTGCCATTTTTGCTGCTGCATCACACTGTTGACTCATGTGCATTCTGTGATCTATTAGTATACCCAAGTCTTTTTCACACATATTGTTGCTTAGTTCTGTTCCTCCCATTCTGTAGATATCTGCTTTGTTTTTCTTGCCCAGATGTGGAATCTTGCATTTCTTCCTGTTAAATACCATTCGATTACTCACTGCCCATTGTTCAAGCTTAATTAGATTCTTCGGAATGCTTCTCTGTCTTCTCTAGTGTTAGCTATCCGTTCTAGCTTTGCCTCATCTCTAAATTTGATTACCTTCAGTTCCCTTATTTAAATCATTTATAAAAATGCTAAACAAAACTGGCACCAGGACAGAGCCTTGTGGTACCCCACTTGAAACACTTTTCCAATTGGATGTGCAACCATTACCACTCTTTGAGTACGATCACTGAGCCAGTTATGAATCCACCTAATTGAAGTCTTGTCAATCCCATACTTGGTAATTTTTTTTAATAAGGATAGCATGATTTATTTTATCAAATGCTTTGCTGAAGTCAAGATATACTGTAATAATATATTTCCCTGTTCCATCCAGTCAGTGATTTCATCTTAGAAGGAAATTAAATTAGTATGGTATGATTTGTTTGCTACAAACCCATGCTAGCTTTGGTTAATTACTGTATTCTTATCCAAGTACATACATACATGCTGTTTAATAATTTGTTCAAAGATCTTTCCTGGTATAGAAGTAAGGCTCACGGGCCTGTAATATCCTGGCTCTGTCTTCTTTCCTTTTTTAAAGATACCCAAAACATTGCTGACTGCACCATCGATGTAGCCATTTATTCAACCAGAAGAATCCTGTTGAATCTTTTTGTTCCATATCCATTCAATGGTAGGATGGATGAGAATTCGACCTGCGTTCACCTTACATCCTGTACTGGCGCCATTCCAGCGATGGCAGCACTCACGTTACCGGGACTCATGTGAGGTTGGTATGTTACGTGAACTCTACTCTCAATTATCGCCAGCTTCACTGTCACCGTTTGAACGGCGCCGGTACTTAAGTTAATATAAGTTTTTTATTTTAACGGGGGAAAATATTCAGATGGAGAAAGGGTTGTCTTAGTAGTGGATAACCCTTTTAATATATTGACAACTAGATGTTACCATTCTCCTTGTCAAATGAAGTGAGGGTGATCAATGAGTGGAACAGGCTGCCATGAGAGGTGGAAAGTTCTCCTTCAATGGAAGTCTTCAAACAGAGGCTGGGCAGACATCTGTCTGAGATGGTTTAGTGAATCCTGCATTGAGCAGGGGGTTGGACATGATGACTCTGGAGGTCCCTTCCAAGGCTAACATTCTATGATTCTATGCATGCCCACAGTCTTACACTGGCAGAACTGAATGGGCAGTGTGACAGTGTGACGGACACACCCCAACTGGTAACAACCAGTTGTCCATCTGTTTATTTCTAGCAGGAATAACAGAGCAACATGTAGTCATAATAAAAGGTTTACCAGAATAGTTATATTATGGTAAATGCAAGTAGTAACTAATACTGTCAGGTCATTGTGTTAGTGACTCAAAATAAGTCTTCACTTTCTTGTAGCATGCGGGTTACATCAACCATTTTGCAAACTATATGTCTGAAAAAGCAAGAGAGAGGATTCCAATGCCTCATTCAGAAAATTAAAAAAACTAACTAGATCAGATTTTTCATCTATTTTTTATCCATGTATCCATTTTTACCATGAGTGTGTGATCTATTTTTCTTTTATGCAAAAAAAATTCCATCCTTCTTCTACCCATCAGACAGTAAAAAATGGACAGCGTGTAAGGAACAGGCAGGTACGAAGGATGCAGTGACACGCAGGAGGCAGATCAAGAGTTAACAGGGGGATTTATTACAGGGATACTCCACGCAGGGAGGTAGTAAATGGGGAATGGTTGGCAAAGTTTAAACAGCAAACAAGGGTTCAGTAAACGATGACACTTATCCGTCAGTTGCTCTCAGAGGATCAAGGCGAACAGGATCCGTGATGACATTGTAAGCGATGGGTGAAGACTCTGGCCTGTTCCCAGAGGAACATGAGACACTGGCTCCGGACTGTCGCGACGTATCCTGACACTCTTGGGGGTGTTCTGCAGGTTCTGGTGTGAAGTCTCAGTGGAGGGGAAGCTGAAGGCCCCTGAATGCAAGGGCCACGTGGAATGGGAGAGCCCAGGAGGGAGTCAGCCGACTCCGAGTCCGTTCCCAGGTTCGGTCCACAACAAGCACCGCCAGCAGACAGTGGCACAGCGCGGGATGTCTCTGCAGTGTCGGGGGTTGAAGCGGTAACGGACACGCGGGAAACAGTCTGACTGCTTGTACGTGGAGATTCGGCCATCCATCCGGGCTTGCAGCACCTGAGGTGAGGAGAGCGAGTTAACTTTCTCCTGCTGTGCGCTCTGTCTTCCTGCCAAAAGCCCTGCTTTCCCACGCTCTGTCCCTTTTATCTCAGATGCACCCATTGCAGACAGATGCAAAGGTCGGTCCAGATTAGAATGTCTTCCCCCCGGCATCAATGGTGTCCGTCTCAACAGTTCCGGCCCAGATATGAGAGGAGTGTCACGGACCCGGTACATCTCCCTAAACTCGCACGATGACGCATATGTGACATTCGTGAGCAGTCCGTATATTTTTCACTGATTTTAATGGACGAGATTGATCCATGATTCGTATCGCAAATGGACATGTCTCCATTGTATTTTTGTGGCCACTTGGGTAATAAAAAGCAGTGACAAGTGAACAACCCCACAGGCTATAATGGATTCATGTTCTTTACAAAATAAACACAGCTCGAACATGTACATGAAAAACAGACATGTAATATGTATGTTTGTGGGAATAATTGAGCCACCAGACCCCGATCCTTCCATTATTAAACCTGTGTATTTTGCAGACAAAGTGGATTTCTGGTTTCTGACTTTTTTCCCTTCCATACAGCACACTGTATTAAAATAGATGTGAGCATTCCTAGATCCAATAAATGGTTTCCTTCCATTAGTATGATTCACATTCTCAGCAGGCTGTTTTTAGCTTCATGTTTTACAATACACATTTGTGTTCCCTGAGTCACTGCTGATTTTTCTTTCTTTGCTCATCGAATTCTGCCGTTTTTTTTCCCCTGCAATCCAATTTTGTTTTGCCAAACATCTGCATTGTATAAGTGTGCGGTGCTCAGTGGAGACTGATTATTGACTGAGTCTAATCTCCTCCAGCAGTACTGTTCTATTGCTTTGTGACATTCCCTCTATAAAATCACAATGGATGGTGAGACCTAACAGGAGCGCAGAAACCCATTCTGTGAACACGACCAACTTTCTACCCTGTTGTGCTCGGCACCAAGGAAACAGAGCATGCAAGATCTGCATTCTAAATACCGAGAGTGGATCTGCAGAAACTTATTAGCCTTCGATGACTATGTGTGTAGATCATTCTCTGCATGATGCAAAAGTATGTATTCGAAATAAAACTCCATGACTGCCGGACCAAATGACTCATGAGTAAGACTGCTTAGTGCAGTCGACATGCGTAGACTGGGTCATGTCGACCATGTAAATGTTTCTTTTGTATGCACTATATTTTCTTTTGAAAATTAAAAGAAAAGGAAAATCCTGTCCTGTTAAGCCAGACTCCAATGTTTTCTATTCTCATCATGTGCCTGTGTTTCTTGCTTTATAAACATTTTAATGTGTTGTTGGGAATGGAATGCGTACATGATGGGCTCATGACTAATGTGTTATCCACATTCTTTTCTGCTCATGGATAAGTCAGTGTCAATGTAATCATAGATATACTAAGGAACAGTAACGTGGCTTCTACACCTAAGTACTAGGTGAGTCACTGTGTAAGGTTCTGTGTACATGTTCCTGAAACTCAGTTTGTTCGTCAGCCATTTTACTTTCTGTCTTGCTGCAGCTATCTTGCCCTCAGTCAAAATGGAGTTTCCAGCTTGCATGTTCCCGCCCTGATTCTCTCCTTTTGCTTCTTAAGCAGCCACAGCTGAGCAATCAGTGCTTCAGAATCTAGCCTGCAGTGAACCTGTGACCTGACTCCTAAAGCCTTGGACCTTGTACTCCAGCTATTCCTACTGAGGAACTCTGAAGCACTTGTGGACTCTGAACCCTGCTCTTTGAAAGACCCACGTTTGCATGGACTTACGGTAACAGAGAAGAAGATCCTGAACCTGTTGTGGAGAGTGATTGCTGAGCTTAGATTACTCTGGCCTGCTGTGTCTCCTGCTTCTGTGTCTGCAAACTGTGTGACTATTTTTGCCAACTTGTATGAAGTAATACAAGACTTTCTATATCAAACCTGTGTCTCATGTATTTTCATCGCACCCAAGCACAAGACGCTATATGAACTGTACTACATACATTACAAGATTCTGAAGCCAAAACGTTAGTGTCTGCTGGGTCTGGAAAGGCTGTGTCTGCTGTAACTGTGGATATCGGATGTCCGGTTGTACTTTCTGTGATGACAGTGGTTGTGACTTCTCACAACCATTCCAGGTGAGCAATTCCCTTAAGTGTTTTTTTTTCTGCAGTGTTACCACAGGTAAACACTATTGTTTTTTTTTTCTTTTCTCTTTTTTGTCTGCTGTAACTTTGGATATCAGATGTCCGGGTGAACTTTCTGTGATGATAGTGGTTGTGACTTCTCACAACCATTCAGGTGAGCAGTTCCCTTAATTTTTTTTTCTCTCTGCAGTGTTACCACAGGTAAACACTATTGTTTTTTTTTTTTTTCTCCTCTCCTCTTCTTCCAGTACTCCTGTCTTAAAAGATCTGGAAAATGGAGGCCCGCATAAAGGAACTTTGCGGAGTGACTGATAATATCCTTGCAGATTTGCAGAATATAAAGACCCGTTTTTCAAGCCTACAGGACCTCACTAATCACAATTTGCAAGTGTTTGGACAGACTGCCCAGGATTTGCGAGCCAGGATTGAGGTTCTAGAAGAGCGAGTCCAGGCTCCTGCCGTAGCCCCGAGTTCTGGGATTCCCAAGTTGCCCCCTTTTCGTTTTGGCGGTGAACGTGAGAAATTCAGGGGATTTATTAATCAATGCAATCTTTTTTTTTCTGCACATGCTTCACAATTTCCACTGAACGATCTAAGGTGCTTACTATAATTATGTTGCTTACCAACAAGGCTTTGATGTGGGCAAACCCTCTGATTGAGACTGAGGATGATTGTTTGAATCACCTTGATGCTTTTATTTCAGCCATGGGGCAGGTGTTTGATGACCCCAATCGAGGTGCAACAGCTGAAGCAGCCATGTTAGCTTTGCGCCAAGGTAAGCACTCGGTAGTGAATATGCCTTGGATTTCAGGAGATGGGCCCTTGATACCACCTGGGACAGTTCCGCCAAAAAATCTATTTTTCGAAAGGGGTTATCTCCACTGATTAAGGATGAACTTGCTCGTGCCGACCCTCCCACTGCGTTAGGTGACTTTATTAACTACTGCATCCGTATTGATACTCGTCTGACTGAACGCAGGCAAGAGAGATGGTTCGAAAGCAATCGCACTAACCTTTTCCTACCTTCCTCTCCAGCTAAGGAACCTTTGAGTAGGATTACACGGGAACCTGAACCTGAACCCATGCAGGTAGACTCTTTACAACAACGGGTTAGTGATGCACGCAAGGAACATCGTTTTAAGGAGAATCTATGTTTCTATTGTGGTAAGTCAGGGCACTTCATTATAAACTGCCCCAGCCGTTCTCGTAAGACTACTGCAGCACTCATTCATTGTGAGTGTTGCGAGAGGGGATCTGTCAGGTCCGAGCCTCAGGCTCCAGAGAGATCTGCAGCAACAGATCTTGATTTCTCGGACTTAAACTCCGTTACCTCTGAGGACGTTGACTGTGTAAACGCTGCCATTTTTCAAGTTTCCTCAGCGGTGTCCCAGCTGAGTTGTAAGAAAAACAATTCTCATTGCTTTCTTTCCATCAAACTCTGGGTTGACTCAGCTTGGGTGTCTAGCTCTGCTATGATCGACTCAGGGGCAAGTGGAAATTTTATGGATGTCTCCTTTGCTCTGAAACAGGGGATACGTTCAGTGAAGAAGGCTACTCCAGTACAGATGGAAACTGTGGATGGCTCCCTGCTGACCTCTGGACCAGTGGATCAGGAAACAGAGCCTTTGAGGGTTCTTATGGGTAAAGATCATCAAGAGAAACTGTCCTTTATGCTTATCTCTTCTCCCCACTTTCCCATTATTCTAGGGCTACCATGGCTGCAGGCTCAGAATCCTACCATTAACTGGGAGACCAAGGAATTACACTTTCCAGAGAAACAGATGAGTCCAAAAGTTTCAGCTTGCTCTGTTCCTAAAGGAACCATGTCAGTCCCTGAACTACCAGCTGTATGCCAGGACTATGTGGATTTATGTGACAAGAAGAACGCTGACCAGCTTCCTCCTCACCGTCCATATGATTGTCCAATTGAATTATTGCCTGGAGCAGAGATACCTTTTGGTAAGATCTACCCCTGGCGGGGCCCGAGCTAAAGGCTTTAAAGGATTACATAGACGAAAATCTAGCCAAGGGCTTCATACGCCCCTCTTCATCTCCTGCAGGTGCACCCATCTTCTTTGTAAAGAAGAAAGATGGATCTCTGAGACCATGCGTAGACTATAGGGAACTCAATAAGGTTACTATTAGAAACCGTTATCCATTGCCTTTAATCCCTGAGTTATTGGAGAGAGTGCGACATGCCAAAATTTTCTCTAAACTAGATCTTCGTGGGGCCTATAACTTAGTCCGTATTAGACCTGGGGATGAATGGAAGACTGCATTCAGGTCACGCTATGGACACTTTGAATATCTAGTTATGCCTTTTGCTCTGAGTACCGCCCCAGCCACTTTCCAACACTTGGTGAATGACATCTTCAGGGATCTCCTAGATACATTCGTGGTAATTTATTTGGATGATATTCTAATTTTTTCTAACTCCACAGAGGAACATCATGGACATGTGAGAATGGTCTTGGAACGTCTAAGACAAAATCATCTTTACATCAAACTTGAAAAGTGTGAATTCCATAGGACCGAAATTCAATTTCTGGGGTATGTACTGTCTACACAAGGAATTAGTATGGATGGAAGTAAAACCCAAGCCATCAAGGATTGGCCAAGTCCTAGAAATGTGAAGGAGGTACAGCGCTTCATCGGGTTTGCCAACTTCTATAGACGTTTCATTAGAAATTTCTCTGAGGTAGTGTCACCTATCACCCAACTTACCCGGAAAGAGTCTAGGTTCTCCTGGACTCCCCAAGCCCAGGAAGCATTTTCCCGTCTAAAAGATAAATTTACCACTGCACCTATCCTAGTACATCCCAACCCCGAGCTTGCCTTCATAATAGAGGTGGATGCTTCAGACTGTGCCGTTGGAGCTATACTCTCTCAGAGAACAGGTGAGAAGAATGTCTTGCATCCCTGTGCCTTCTTTTCCCAGCAGTTGTCTTCGGCTGAGAGGAACTACGATGTGGGCAATAGAGAGTTGTTGGCCATTATTGCCGCCTTCAAAGAATGGAGACACCTTCTTCAGGGAGCTGCACAGCAAATAGTCGTCCTGACAGACCATCGTAACCTTGAGTTTATCAGGTCGGCTAAGTGCCTGACTCCTCGCCAGGCTCGCTGGAATCTTTTCTTAAACCAATTTAATTTTATCATTTCTTATAGACCAGGATCGCGCAATGGAAAGGCTGATGCACTCTCTAGGATTTACTCAGCAGAGACATGTCCAATTACTCCTCCTAAGACTATTCTTCCTGACTCTAGATTCCTAGGAGTAATTCATAATCAAGACCTACTTAAGGACATCAAGGAAGCATACCATGCGGATTCCTTTTTGGCACAACGCCCAAGGGACGTAAGTCTTGTCTTTAAGAATGGTGTGTGGATTCAGGGACAACGCCTGTATATTCCTGAAACAGTCAGATTGAGAGTATTACAACTCATTCACGATTCCAAGATAGCTGGGCATAGAGGAATTCTAAAGACACAGGAATTTCTCTCTCGTTTCTTTTGGTGGCCCACTTGCAGGAAGGATGTTTTAAACTATGTCACTTCATGTGAAGTCTGTGCAAGATGCAAAACACCTCGCTCCTCACCAACTGGTCTGTTACAGCCTCTTCCCACCCCGTCCCGCCCGTGGGGATCCATTTCTATGGACTTCATTGTGGAGTTACCAACCTCTCAAGGGAAGAACACCATTCTAGTGGTGGTTGACCGTCTAACAAAGGCAGCTCATTTTATCCCTTGTGTCGGCTTGCCCACTGCAAAACAGACATCAGATTTGATGATTAAAGATGTGTTTCGCTTACATGGAGTACCGGATGAGGTTATTTCGGATCGAGGGGTGCAATTCACTTCTAGGTTTTGGCAAAATTTCTGTGCAGCATTGGACATTAAAGTAAACCTTTCTTCTGCTTTTCATCCCCAGACTAATGGACAGACCGAACGAACCAATCAAACCCTGGAGCAGTATCTCCGCTGCTTTATCTGCCACCTACAGGATGATTGGGTGGATCTACTTCCATTAGCTGAGTTCTCGTATAACAACTCTCAGAGTGCCTCCACTAAGCAGTCTCCTTTTTACTCTAATCTAGGTTATCATCCTAACATTCTACCACGATTTCCCATAGAAACGCCTTTACCAGCAGTGGCTGAAAGAATCACGTCTTTACAGAAGAATATGGATCTTCTAAAGGAGAATCTGGAATCGGCTCAGGAAAGGTACAAGAAAGCAGCAGATAAATTTCGTAAACCTGCACCAGCTTTCAAGGTAGGAGACTTGGTCTGGCTGTCAACCAGAAATCTTAAGTTAAGGATTCCATCGTCTAAGTTGGGACATAAGTACATTGGACCCTATAAAATCAGTAAAATTATAAGTGCCGTTGCTTGTCGTCTTCAACTGCCCAGAACTATGAGAATTCACCCTGTCTTTCATGTATCCCTACTTAAGGCTGCGACACCCAATACGTTTCCTGGACGTTCTTCTCCTTGCCCTGACCCAGTGCTAGTCGATGGTCAGGAAGAATTTGTGGTGGAAAGGATTTTAGATTCCAGGTTGTATAGAAATCAGTTACAATATCTGATTAAATGGCAGGGCTACCCAGTGGAGGACAACTCATGGGAACCAGTCAATAACGTTAATGCTCCTCGCTTGCTCCGTCAGTTTCATCAGAGGTACCCACACAAGCCTGGCCTGAGGTCATCCGGAGGTTGTCCCTAAGGGGGGAGTAATGTAAGGTTCTGTGTACATGTTCCTGAAACTCAGTTTGTTCGTCAGCCATTTTACTTTCTGTCTTGCTGCAGCTATCTTGCCCTCAGTCAAAATGGAGTTTCCAGCTTGCATGTTCCCGCCCTGATTCTCTCCTTTTGCTTCTTAAGCAGCCACAGCTGAGCAATCAGTGCTTCAGAATCTAGCCTGCAGTGAACCTGTGACCTGACTCCTAAAGCCTTGGACCTTGTACTCCAGCTATTCCTACTGAGGAACTCTGAAGCACTTGTGGACTCTGAACCCTGCTCTTTGAAAGACCCACGTTTGCATGGACTTACGGTAACAGAGAAGAAGATCCTGAACCTGTTGTGGAGAGTGATTGCTGAGCTTAGATTACTCTGGCCTGCTGTGTCTCCTGCTTCTGTGTCTGCAAACTGTGTGACTATTTTTGCCAACTTGTATGAAGTAATACAAGACTTTCTATATCAAACCTGTGTCTCATGTATTTTCATCGCACCCAAGCACAAGACGCTATATGAACTGTACTACATACATTACACACTGCTTGGTAAACATGCTATCAAGTAGTCTGTCATATTCATGAGCTCTGTGTAACCCCGCCCCCACCCTGATTGCCAGTTTTCTGTGTACACTGTACATGCATTGGCAGACTGCTGCCAATCAGTGGTGTGGGTGGGATTATACAAGAGCACTGGTAGATCTGCACCAAATACAACAATGATTTTATGAAAACTACAGCAAGCAGCCAAGTAAGTGATACATCACTGGAATCAGGATCTCTGTCTCTATGTTATGCTGTTCTCTGATGGGATAGCAAAAACCTGGTTACAGGCTCCCTTTAGTCTTTTCAGCACAACAGTCCACAATTCTCACTGCTGATTCAATTAAATTTCTTACAGTGGCATATATAGGAGGGAGAAGTGGGATATTTACCCCAGGCGTCGCCAACAGAGGGGCACTATTGGGCCGCTTGATTCAGCGGCCTGAGATGTCTCCCAGGCGGCTGCTTTTTGCAACCTCCCACAGTGGGATTCGATCAACACTGGCTCCCAGCATTCAATTATTCACATCTGAGTACAATTGAAACCCAGACCGCTGGCACTTTCTGGTTGTTGAAATGTCAGCAGCTTGAACAGTTTAGCTGATCAAGCTGCTGCCATTACTCCTACGCCACAAAGGACATGACATGTGATGAGGTAAGTTTGAGAACATAGTAGGACAGTATTTGCAAGGAGGATGGTATGTGGGAGTAGACCATATGAGCTGGGGAAAATGTTTGGGGAGACATTATGAGCAGGGGGAATATGTGGGAAGTCAGTATTGGCAGGGGGAATTTGTGAGGAGGCAGTATAAGTAGGGAATAATGTGTGAAGCCACACTAAGGGGAGGAGGAAATGTGTGAGGAGACAATTTTGGCAATGGGTGAATGTGTGAGGAGACAATATAGTCAGGGTGGAAATGTGTGAGGAGGCTGTATGGAGAGGGAGGAATGTGTTGTGAATGGGCTTGAGATGAGTTCTGAGCAGAGGCTCCCTCTGGTGGTTACAAGCGGTACTGGTCTGTTCAGTGAAGATTGTGAGGACTGGGAATCAGGTGTTACTGACTGGTCTTATATAAGGGAGTCACCTTCCCATCAGGGTTGCCGGTGATCAATTGTTCGGGTCTCAATCCTTGATTCCTGTTTCCCTTGTAGCCTGCTGTGTCGTGTCTGCATCTCCTGCTAACAGATAAGACATTTTCTTCTTTTTGTTTCTGTGCTTAATTTTTGCATTTTGTCCTGCACTTCTGTGGGGGCCTTCTGGGTCCCCTCAGGGGGCTTTTGCCCTCTCAGTTTAGTTCAGCCACTGATGTTTGTACTTTTGCTTTTTCCAGTTTTTTCAGTGGCTGCTGTTTTGATTTTGTTACACCAGAGAACTAATTTAGGTGGTAGAGGTCGTGTGATCTCAGGTGTTTTTGAAATTAGTAGAGTTGGTGCTTTCAGGGTTTTTTTTGGGATTGCAGTAAGTACCCTTCCTATCCTTTTCTATTTAGTTAGTTTGGGCCCCAACGTTTGCTCATACTATTTTCTGTCTGTGTCAGTATTTCGTCTTGTCTAACCCCCATTACATGTTTGGGGGCTTGCTATTATCTTTGGGGTTCTGCTCCGGGGCAGATAGCTTTCCTGTTTCTATCTTTAGGTGTAGTTAGTTTCTCAGGCTGTGACGAGGCGTCTAGGACCAACGTAGGAACGCTCCACGGCTGCCTCTAGTTGTGGTGGTTAGTCAGGGTACTGCAATCTCATAGATTCCAACTGCTCTGGTGTATTGCCTTTTTGCCTGCACTCCTCAGCTACCGAATCATAACAGTATCACCGGCCTAAATTTAAAATTGTATGGTACTCACAGAAGGGAAAAATATTGTGAAAGAAAAAACGGTTGTCAGAGTTGTCAGAGATATTTTTCTGTTTGTTGCATTTTTTTTTTCCCTCTGTATCTCTGGGTGCTGGGGAGGATTTTTTCTCTCAATGGAGTTTGCACAGTTGTCTGGCCGTGTGGATCAGCTTGTCACTGAGGTTCGGAGTATTGCTGCATATCTTGCTAGGTTGCCTGTTGTGGAACCTAGGATTCCCATGCCAGATTTGTTTTTAGGGGATCGAGCTAAGTTTCAGAATTTCAAAAATAATTGTAAATTGTTTTTTGCCGTAAAATCTAAGTCCTCAGGAAACGCAGCGCAGCATGTTCAAATTGTCATCTCTCTCCTGCGCGGCGATCCTCAGGATTGGGTTTTTTCTCTGACACCTGGGGATCCTGTTTTGAGTGATGTTGATGCATTTTTTCAGGCTTTGGGGTTATTGTACGATGAGCCTAATGTCACTGATCAAGCTGAAAAAGCCTTGTTGGCATTAAATCAGGGGCTTGATGACGCTGAGTTATACTGTCAGAGATTCCGTAGGTGGGCAGTCCTGACCAAGTGGAATGACGACGCTTTGGCGGCCCTTTTTCGGAAGGGGCTGTCAGATAATGTAAAGGATGTTATGGTGGGATTCCCTGTCCCCTCTGGTCTCAATGATTCTATGTCATTAGCGATTCAAATTGACAGACGTTTGCGTGAGCGGAGAAGTATGCGTGGAATAGTGTTGCCTTGTGAACCTGCTTCTGAATCCATGCAGTGTGATAGAGTGGTGTCTGGGGCACAGCGTCATGAGTTTCGAAAGCGCAATGGGTTATGTTTCTACTGTGGTGATGCCTCTCATGCTATTTCAGTCTGCCCTAAGCGGGGAAGACGTTTTGCACGCTCAGTTGTCTTGGGTAGTGTTCAGACTAAGTTTTTACTAACTGTCACTCTGATATGCTCTCTGTCCTCATTTTCTGCTCAGGCTTTCGTTGATTCTGGAGCAGCTATTAACCTGATGGATTATGATTTTGCTAAATGTTGTGGGTTTCCCTTGATACCCCTACAGAAGTCTATTCCCCTTCTGGGGATCGATTCTACCCCTTTGGCTGAGAATAAACCTCAGTTCTCTACTCAGGTGATAATGAGGGTTGAACCTGATCATCAAGAGTGCTGCAAATTTTTGGTTCTGTATAATCTGCATGATATTATCGTACTGGGTTTCCCTTGGTTACAGTCTCATAATCCTGTTTTGGATTGGAAATCTGTGTCTGTAACCAGTTGGGGCTGCCAATGTGTTAATACCAACACTCCTGTTTTTTCTGCCTCCCCCCAGGCTCAGGATGTTCCTGACTTTTTGATTGATTTTTCTGATGTGTTTAGCGAAAGTAAATCTGCATCCTTGCCTCCCCATAGGAGCTATGACTGCGCTATTGAATTAGTGCCTGGTAGTAAATTCCCTAAAGGTCGCCTTTTTAACTTGTCTGTACCTGAACATGACGCTATGCTGTCTTATATCAAGGAGTCATTGGAGAAGGGTCATATCAGACCATCCTCTTCACCCTTAGGTGCCGGTTTTTTCTTTGTGGCCAAAAAGGATGGTTCATTAAGGCCGTGTATTGATTATCGTCTTTTGAACAATATTACTGTGAAATATCAATACCCCGGAGGGGCATTTTGAGTACCTTGTGATGCCCTTTGGGCTCACTAATGCTCCTTCTGTCTTCCAGTCCTTCATGAATGACATTTTCAGGGATTTTGTGGATAAATTTCTGATTGTTTATTTGGATGATATCTTGATTTTTTCTAATGACTGGGACTCTCATGTGAAACATGTTCGAACTGTATTCCAGATTTTGAGAGAGAATGCTCTGTTTGTGAAGGGATCAAAGTGTATTTTTGGCGTACAGAGGATCTCATTTCTGGGATTCATTTTGTCCCCATCTATTATTGAAATGGACCCGGTCAAGGTTCAGGCCATCTGTGATTGGGTCCAACCTACTTCATTAAAGGCTCTTCAAAGATTTTTGGGTTTTGCCAATTTTTATCGTAAATTTATTGGTAATTTCTCGGTTATTGTTAAACCATTAACTGATTTGACCAAAAAGGGTTCTGATGTGGTGAATTGGCCTCCTGAGGCAGTCTCTGCATTTCAGGAACTTAAGCAGAGATTCACTTCTGCTCCTGTTCTACGGCAGCCTGATGTTTCTCTGCCATTTCAGGTGGAGGTTGATGCCTCTGAAATTGGGGCAGGTGCCGTTTTGTCCCAAAAAGATCCAGAGACCTCTAAAAGTAACCCTTGTGCCTTTTTCTCTCGAAAATTTTCTCCTACTGAACGTAATTATGACGTGGGTAATCGGGAGTTATTGGCCATGAAGTGGGCTTTTGAAGAGTGGAGACATTGGCTGGAGGGAGCCAAACATCGGGTGGTGGTCCTTACGGACCATAAGAATCTGGTTTATCTGGAATCTGCCAAGCGACTCAATCCTAGACAGGCCAGGTGGGCCTTGTTTTTCACACGTTTTAATTTTGTGGTTTCCTTTCTTCCTGGCACTAAGAATGTTAAGGCGGATGCCCTCTCGAGGAGTTTCCTTGCGGACTCTCCTGAGTTATCTGATCCTTCTGTTATTTTGAAAGAGGGTGTAGTTCTTTCCGCCATCTCACCCAATTTGAGACTTGCTCTGGAGGGGTTTCAGGAGGATAGGCCCGAGCGCTGCCCTGTTGGAAATTGTTTGTCCCGGACCAGTGGAAAAAGAGTGTGATGTCTGAGATTCATTGTTCCGCGTTGGCTGGGGATCCCGGAATTTTTGGTACCAGAGACTTGGTTAGTCGGTCCTTTTGGTGGCCTACCTTGTCTCGTGATGTCAGGGAATTTGTGCAGTCCTGCGGGACTTGCTCTCGCTCCAAGCCTTGCTCTCGCTCTAGTGGTTTGTTGATGCCATTGCCTGTGCCCAAGAGACCATGGACCCATATCTCTATGGATTTCATTTCCGACCTTCCTGTTTCTCAGAGAATGACCGCCATCTGGGTGATTTGTGATAGGTTTTCCAAGATGATACATCTTGTGCCATTGCCTAAGTTGCCTTCCTCCTCTGAATTGGTGCCGTTGTTCCTTCAGCACGTGGTTCGTTTACACAGCATTCCTGAGAACATTGTGTCTGACAGAGGAGTCCAGTTTGTTTCCAGATTTTGGAGGACTTTTTGTTCTAAACTGGGTGTTCAATTGTCTTTCTCCTCGGCATTTCATCCTCAGACCAATGGTCAAACTGAGAGAACAAACCAGACATTGGAGACTTATCTAAGATGCTTTGTGTCTGCTGATCAGGATGACTGGGTCTCTTTTTTGCCTTTGGCTGAGTTTGCTCTTAATAATAGGGCTAGCTCTGCCACTTTGATGTCTCCATTTTTCTGTAATTCTGGGTTTCACCCTCGATTTTCTTCAGGACAGACGGAGGCTTCTGTCTGTCCAGGTGTTGACTCTGTTGTGGAGCGTATGCAACAGATTTGGGACCAGGTAGTGGAGAGGTTGTCCCTCTCTCAGGAGAGGGCCCAGCGGTTTGCTAACCGGCATAGGACTGATGGTCCTCGGTTTAAAGTAGGGGACTTGGTCTGGTTGTCCTCAAAAAATATTCCTATGAGAGTAGCATCTCCTAAATTTAAGCCTAGGTTCATTGCACCTTATAAGATCATGGAGATTCTTAATCCTGTTTCTTTTCGTTTGCTTCTTCCAGAGACATTTAAGATCCATAACGTGTTCCACAAGTCCTTGTTGAAGAGGTTTGTTGAGCCAGTGGTTCCTGCTGCTGTGCCTCCTGACCCTGTTTTGGTTGAGGGCAATCTGGAGTATGTGGTTGAGAAAATATTAGATTCTCGTTTTTCTAGACGGAAACTCCAGTATTTGGTTAAGTGGAGAGGTTATGGTCAGGAAGACAATTCTTGGGTGTTTGCTTCGGACATCCATGCTAGGAGACTCATCCGTGCGTATCATAGAACTCATCCTGACGACCTGGTTGCTCAAATGAGGGTTCGGTGACCCCTCCTCAAGGGGGGGTACTGTTGTGAATGGGCTTGAGATGAGTTCTGAGCAAAGGCTCCCTCTGGTGGTTACAAGCGGTACTGGTCTGTTCAGTGAAGATTGTGAGGACTGGGAATCAGGTGTTACTGACTGGTCTTATATAAGGGAGTCACCTTCCCATCAGGGTTGCCGGTGATCAATTGTTCGGGTCTCAATCCTTGATTCCTGTTTCCCTTGTAGCCTGCTGTGTCGTGTCTGCATCTCCTGCTAACAGATAAGACATTTTCTTCTTTTTGTTTCTGTGCTTAATTTTTGCATTTTGTCCTGCACTTCTGTGGGGGCCTTCTGGGTCCCCTCAGGGGGCTTTTGCCCTCTCAGTTTAGTTCAGCCACTGATGTTTGTACTTTTGCTTTTTCCAGTTTTTTCAGTGGCTGCTGTTTTGATTTTGTTACACCAGAGAACTAATTTAGGTGGTAGAGGTCGTGTGATCTCAGGTGTTTTTGAAATTAGTAAAGTTGGTGCTTTCAGGGTTTTTTTTTGGGATTGCAGTAAGTACCCTTCCTATCCTTTTCTATTTAGTTAGTTTGGGCCCCAACGTTTGCTCATACTATTTTCTGTCTGTGTCAGTATTTCGTCTTGTCTAACCGCCATTACATGTTTGGGGGCTTGCTATTATCTTTGGGGTTCTGCTCCGGGGCAGATAGCTTTCCTATTTCTATCTTTAGGTGTAGTTAGTTTCTCAGGCTGTGACGAGGCGTCTAGGACCAATGTAGGAACGCTCCACGGCTGCCTCTAGTTGTGGTGGTTAGTCAGGGTACTGCAATCTCATAGATTCCAACTGCTCTGGTGTATTGCCTTTTTGCCTGCACTCCTCAGCTACCGAATCATAACAGGAATGTGTGAACAGACAATATGGGCTGGGGGATGTGTGAAGAGACAGTATGGGCAGGAGGAATGTGTGAGGAGACAGTATGGGCAGGGGGAATGCATGAGGGGCAGTATGGGAACGGGGAATGTGTGAGAAGACAATATTAGCAAGGGAATGTGTATGGAGACAGCATGTCCAGTGGGGAAATGTATGAAGAAACAGTACTGGAAAGGAGAAATGGGGCACAATGTGTGGCAAAAATTCAATGAAACAGTGTATATATTTATTCAGGAGCATTATAATGACACTGGTATTTTAAGGGCACAGAGTTGGGATGTACTGCAGAAGATGAGGAAGACTGAATCTTAAAGAGGAGCTGTGGATGAGAAGTGTCGTCATGGCATCTGGTAAAGATGGGGAAAGAAAATAGAATGACTCCAATCAAGAAGATGTCTTCTATAAATACATGGATGTAGATGTTTATTTGTGATACTGACCACATCTCATCAATACTGTGGTTCCTGTATGGTCCATAGTCTGATGATGGCTTTTAACAACTCCCAGTATCCCCTTACCATTGTTAAGGACATAACAGGAGTTGTAAGTTTATGTGATACAATTGTATATGGGGCTTATCTCACATTGCAATTGATCGATGTACTTAGCTTGGTGCTGTATTCATGTACTGATAGTAGTTTTGATTATGTATTCCTGTCCTAATGGTTGTTTCTAGTACTTTATTTCTGTTCTGTTGGTGATCCTGGTGATATATTTCTGTACTGTTAATGGTTCTGGTAATGTATTCATGATCTGATGGTGGTTTTGATTCTGGATTCCTGTACTGATGGTGATTCTGGTTGGTGGTTCCGGTACAGTTATTTTGTTCTGACAATTTTTCTAGTGCTGTATTTCTGTACTGATGGTGTTTGTGATATTGTACTTACTGTTTGTCATTCTGAAGATGTACTCTTGTGCTGTTATTGGTTCTGATAGCAATCCATAACCTGTCAGATAACATGATATAAGGCAAGGATTGCTACATCTGTATTTATATTAGTAAAATAATTATAAAATTAAGCAATGTAGCATGTCAAATCCTAACATTGTGTAATTTACTCACTGTCAGAATTAGACTGCTTGTCAGCCAGTCATATGTGATTTTCATACTTAAAATCACATGCCGACTTCATTCTCTTTCTGCGTCTCTCATTGAAGCAGGGTCCGTAGTATTCCAATAAACATTGAGATAATTAGGAAGACAAGCTAGTCGGCACGTGACTGTAAGTATGCAAACCACGAATTGAGCAAGATTGTCCCAATTTGAGAGGACGGTCCCGTTAGATCAGGGCTTTTGTCCCAGCTTCCACTCACTCTCTCAGTGCAAAATCTACTCTCGGCATTATGAGAGAACATACTTCATCTTTTTTCTGTTGTATTCACTTTGCCACATAACTCCTGTTTCATGGTGATCAATTATTAACACTACTGGGTGTAGAAGTTTCACATTTCTGCTCACGTCCCTAAATTCCATTTGGCTACATCTTTTGGCAGCAAGTCTTCTTTGTTTGTGACACTAAACTTGGGCTGTGTAATAATAAACCTGAAATCCCTCTTAGTACACCATGCTAAGGTTGTGTTGATTGATTTCTTGAGTGCATCTTTGGAGTTCAAAAGGCATAGAAAAAAGTTGATTTTGTTCACAAGCATCTTCTTCACTGCATAGCTCCTCCTCACTGGATCTATGCCAGCATCTCTGCTCTGCACACATTTACAATTAATTACCGTATATACTCATGTATAAGCCGACCCGTGTATAAGCCGACCCCCCTAATTTTGCCACAAAAAACTGGGAAAACTTATTGACTTGCGTATAAGCCTAGGGTGAAAAATGATTATACCCCCATATGCTCCATAGATTAGGCCCCCATAAACTGCACAGATTATGCCCCCGTATGATCCACAGATTATGCCCCCATATGCTGCACAGATTATGCCCCCATATGCTGCACATATTATGCCCATATGCTCCCCTGATTATGCCCCCATATGCACCACAGATTATGCCCCCATGTGCTCCAGATTATGCCCCCATATGCTCCAGATTATGCCCCCATATGCTCCACAGATTATGCCCCATGTGCTCCACAGATTATGCCCCCATATGCTCCAGATTATGCCCATATGCTCCCCTGATTATGCAAACATATGCTCCAGATTATGCCCATATGCTCCCTGATTATGTCCCCATATGCTCCCCTGATTATGCCCCCATATGCTCCACAGATTATGCCCCCATATGCTCCAGATTATGCCCCATATGCTCCAGATTATGCCCCCATATGCTCCAGATTATGCTCCATATGCTCCAGATTATGCCCCCATATGCTCCAGATTATGCCCCATATGCTCCAGATTATGCCCCCATATGTTCCACAGATTATGCCCCATATGCTCCAGATTATGCCCCCATATGTTCCACAGATTATGCCCCCATATGCTGCACAGATTATGCCCCATAGTATATACGTCCCTTATGCTGCTGCTGCAAAAAATGACATACTCACCTCTCGTCGCTGGGGGCCAGGTGCCAGTGTCCTGAGCAGGCGGGTACACCGCCGTGCTATGGGGGACAGGTGCCGGTGTCACCGCTCGCTCAGGACCCCGGCACCTGAGATATTTACCGATCCCCGGTCCACCACTGCGCGCTGCTCCCTCCTTCCGTGTCCTCGGTAGTGAATGATCAGACAGAGGGGGCGGCGCTCACTAACGACGTCATCGCGCCCTCTGCCTGATCATAACAGCAAGAGGACGCAAGGACACAGAGGGGAGCAGCAGTGGCACGGGGACAGGTAAATATCAGTATACCCACCTCTCCGCCGGCGCGGTCTCTGCAGCCTCTCCTCTTCTGCTATCTCCGGCAGCTCTTCCTACAGCGGTCACGTGAGACCGCTCATTAAAGTCATGAATATGTGCATATTCATGACTTTAATGAGCCGTACTACGTGACCGCTGCAGGAAGGAAGAGCTGCCAGAGATCGTCAGAGAAGCAGGGGGGCTACAGAGACCGCGCCGGCGGAGAGGTGAGTATGACCCGACACCCCCGCTCCCCCTCCCCCGCCGACTCCCGTATATGACCCGCGTATAAGCCGAGAGGGGGACCTTCAGCCCTAAAAATTGGGCTGAAAATCTCAGCTTATACACAAGTATATACGGTAAATAAACAATTGTCCTCTTTTATTATGATCTTTTCTCCCCACAATCTCTATCATTGTAGGCAGCAGCTAAAGTCATGAGCCAGAGCCTACACTGACTAGTATGAGAGAATTTTCTATACTTGAAGCTGCATTTTGGCTCTGAACCCACAGGCAGACTGTATTGATACATCTGTACTTAGCAATGTATTTACTGTATATACTCGAGTATAAGCTGAGATTTTCAGCCCATTTTTTTTTTATGCTGAAAGTGCCTCTCACGGCTTATACTCGAGTCATTGTCCAAGTGGGTAGGCGGGGGAGGGGGAGCCTGGAGCCGGCGGCTGTCAGATCATACTCACCCCCTCCTGGCGTGATCTCTGCACTTCCCTGCTTCTCAGATGGTCTCCAGTGCTGCAGCTCTTCCTGTGTTCAGCAGTCACATGGTACCGCTCATTAAAGTAATGAATATGCACGGGACTCCACTCCCATAGGTGTAGGAGAAGTAAGAAGTGAAGAGACCATGCCAGGAGGGGGTGAGTATGACGGGGGAGCCATGCGATATTCACCTGTCCCCATTCCACCGCCGCGTGCCGCTCTGTCTTCCACGTCCTCTGGCTGTGACGTTCAGGTCAGAGGGCGCGATAACATGGTTAGTGCGTGCCCTCTGCCTGAACAGTGTCTACAGAGAGATGGAAGACACTGCAGAGCGCGGCGGTGGAACGGGGTCAGGTGAATATCACAGGTGCCGGGGCCCAGAGCAGGCAGCGACACCGGCACCTGACCCCCATAGCGCGTCGGTGTCTCCGCCTGCTCAGGACATGGGCACCTGGCCCCCAGCGACAACAGATGAGTATGCAATTTTTTTTTGTTAATCGCAGCTGCAGCAGCATATGGGGCATACACTATATATCTATGGATCATCTTATGGGGCCATCAACCTTTATGCAGCATTATATGGGGCATATTATTCTGTGGAGCATCTTATGGGGCCATCAACCTTTATGGAGCAGCATAGGGGGCATATTATTCTATGAAGCATCTTATGGGGCCATCAACTTTTATGGAGCAGCATATGGGGCATATTATTCTATGGAGCATCTTATGGGGCCATCATTAACCTTTTATGCAGCATTAGAGGGGGCGTATTTTGTATGGAGCATCTTATGGGGCCCATCATGAACTTTATGGAGCATTAAATGGGGCATATTTTGTATGGAGCATCTTATGAGGCCCATCATGAACTATATGGAGCATTATATGGGGCTCCTGAATCAATATGGATATTCAAAAACATTTAACCTACTGATGTCTTAATTAATTTTACTTTCATTGGTATCTATTTTTATTTTTTAAATGTACCAGTAGCCGCTGCATTTCCCACCCTAGGCTTATACTAGAGTCAATAAGTTTTCCAAGTTTTTTGTGGCAAAATTAGGGGCTTCGGCTTATACTTGGGTCGGCTTGTACTCGAGTACATACGGTATATGTACCTGTATTTTCTTTCTACAAAATATAATTAAAAACAATTAAATGAATTTCATTTTTAATGTAGTTTTTTAAAAAATAATAAACATTGCAAATCAGCCAATAACATGAGCATATTTGGTGTTCCTGTAATCGTAATTACCACCCATATTTATTTATATTATATTTATAATGATCAGTAAATGGCGTAAAAATGGCACAATTGATTTTTTTCTATTAGACCCATAAAAATTTAATAAAAATGTAACGTTGAAGCCATGTACACATGTAGCATAAATACTGCATTTTTTTATTTGCTTTTTTCTCCACATTTTCTACAGGTGTTAGCATCATAACAATCCTCTCTGATTATTGCACATTTTGTATCAGTATCATCTGCCTGTGGGTTTGGTCGCTGCAATTCAGAGATATTGGTGTAGGTTGTGGCTCAAGATTTTATCTGCTGTCTGCAATTATGGAGGTTCTGGGTTCAAATTCTAATGAGACTCACAAAAAAAGAGAAAATTACATTTTTTGTAATAGTTTTTTTAGTAGTTTTATAGTAACAAAAAAATCTGACTTTTTCTTCACCTCTAGAATGCAATGATTTAGAGATACACTGTTATGTACAATGTATCTCCATTAGTGATGATCGAGCACTAAAAAGCTTGAGCGCTCAGTACTCAAATCAAGCAGGTCGGATGCTCTAACGGGCTCGTCTCGAGTACTGAGTTTAATGGAAGTCAATAGGAAATGCAAGCATTTTTTCAAAAGACCCTAGCAAGAGGGCTGGGGATGCAATAAAATTGCTGAAGTGGATGGAAAGCGCATTCAAATAGGAAAGGAACAGCATGGTGAAGACACCTGGACACATTCTGACTTCTAGGTCTCTGCTGAGTACAATGTTGTCAGAGTATTTCTCCAGTTTTACCATCTGACAATAAAATATACAAAACCAAAGATGAAATGGATTTTACAGGAAAAAATATTAGGAAACATTCTTCCTTTATAATGACTTATATATAAGGCAAAATTGAAAAGAAAAAATAATGCCTCCTCCACCTAGCCGGACTATCTCTCACTGTATTTTCCCATTTACATGAGCCAGATTTGAGGAACGTGGATTATGGCGGAGCTGCGTTGGAACATTTTGGGTAATAAATTGGTGAACAAGTCTATTGTGTTTATTTCTGCCTTTTTATGTTTTTCAGGTATCCATTTCTGGACTACTTTTGGATTCAGTGGATTACGGCGGACCTGCATGGGAGTTTTCAGGATGTGTGAAGGGGGTCTTAGACATAAAGGAGGACCTCATATGCTGTGTCTCATTATCACCTATCTCTTGAGACTTTAATTGCCATTCCCCACTGTCATCTTATTCTGCCAGTGACTGCTTACATGTTTGGGCATCACTACACACGATCTCCATATGTCCCTCTAGAAACGTGCAGGCCGAGAGGCCAAAATCAATAAATGGAAATGTAATGGGCTCGTGAGAGTGTCTGAATGTGGAATCACTTGTCTTCTGGGACACTGGGAGGTGCTGGTAAACATACTGGAAGCATTATCAACAGGCAGCCCTGGCTGACCAGCCTCACCAAAGAACTGAGACAGGCTTCCAGGGTTGCTGAGCAGAGATGGAAAAAATCCCGCTCTGCCGAGCACCTAACCGCATTCAAGCAGTCCCTCACCAGCTTCAAGTCCACGCTCACTGCTGCAAATCAAACTTACTTCTCATCTCTCATATCCTCCCTGTCTCACAACCCTAAACAGCTCTTCAACACTTTCAATTCTCTACTCTGTCCCCCAGCACCTCCTCCTTCTCCTCTCATTTCTGCTGAAGACTTTGCCTCTTTCTTTAAGCAGAAGATCGATATGATCAGAGAAAGCTTTGGCCCACAGCCTCCATTGCCCCTCTTAGCTGCTCAACCCTCTTCCTCCAAAACCAACTTCTCCACCTTGACAGAAGATCAGCTCTCCACCCTCCTATCAAGATCACACCTCACCACTTGCATGCTTGACCCGCTTCCATCCCACCTCATCCCTAGCCTCACCACCGTCTTCACCCCTACTCTAACACACCTCTTCAACCTCTCACTTACAAATGGTGTCTTCCCCTCATCCTTCAAACATGCCTCGATCACACCCATTCTCAAAAAGACCTCCCTTGATCCATCCTCTGTGTCTAGCTATCGCCCGATATCTCATCTCACTTATGCCTCAAAACTACTGGAACAGCATGTCCATCTTGAACTGTCCTCCCACCTCTCCTCCTGCTCCCTCTTTGACCGCTTACAATCAGGCTTCCGACTGCATCACTCAACTGAAACTGCCCTAGCTAAAGTCACCAACGCCCTACTAACCGCCAAGAGCAAGCGTCACTACTCTGTCCTCCTTCTCCTGGAACTGTCTTCTGCCTTCGACACTGTGGACCATTCCCTCCTGTTACAGATTCTCTCATCTCTTGGCATCACAGGCCTGGCCCTATCCTGGATCTCATCATATCTAACAAACCGAACATTCAGTGTCTCCCTCTCCCACACCACCTCCTCACCTCGCCCCCTGTCTGTCGGTGTTCCCCAAGGCTCAGTTCTTGGACCCCTACTCTTCTCTATCTACACTCTCGGCCTGGGACAGCTCATAGAATCCAATGGTTTTCAGTATCATCTCTACGCCGACGACACGCAGATCTACCTATCTGGACCTGACCTCACCTCCTTACTGACCAAAATCTCACAATGTCTGTCTGCTATTTCTGCTTTCTTCTCTGCTCGCTTTCTAAAAGTGAACATGGACAAAACAGAATTCATCATCTTTCCCCCATCTCACTCTACCCCCCCACCAGACCTGTCCATCAACGTCAATGGCTGCTCACTTTCCCCAGTCCCGCACGCTCGGTGCCTCGGAGTGATCCTCGACTCTGCCCTCTCTTTCAAGCCACATGTCCAAACCTTTGCCTCCTCCTGCCATCTCAAACTCAAAAATATTTCCCGGATCCGTGCATTCCTTGACCATGAAAGTACAAAAACACTAGTGCATGCCCTCATCATCTCCCGCCTCGATTACTGCAATCTCCTACTCTCTGGCCTTCCCTCTAGCACTCTGGCACCACTCCAATCCATCCTGCACTCTGCTGCCCGACTAATACACCTGTCTCCCCATTATTCCCCAGCCTCTCCTCTCTGCCAAGCCCTTCATTGGCTTCCTATCGTCCAGAGGCTCCAGTTCAAAACCCTAACCATGACCTACAAAGCCATCTACAATCTGTCTCCTCCATACATCTGTGGCATGGTCTCCCGGTACATACCCACACGCAACCTTCGATCCTCTCAAGATCTCCTCCTCTACTCCCCTCTTATCTCTTCTTCCCACAACCGCATACAAAGCTTCTCCTGTGCCTCTCCCATACTCTGGAACTCTCTACCCCAACACATCAGACTCGCGCCTACCATGGAAACCTTCAAAAAGAACCTGAAGACCCACCTCTTCCGACAAGCCTACAACCTGCAGTGATCATCAGTCTACTGAACCACCGCACGACCAGCTCTACCCTCTCCTAGTGTATCCTCACCCATCCCTGTAGACTGTGAGCCTTGCGGGCAGGGTCCTCTCTCCTTCTGCACTTGTGTGTGCCTTGTATTGCTCATGTTTACTGTACTTGTCTATATTTGCCCCTCTTCACATGTAAAGCGCCATGGAATAAATGGCGCTATAAAAATCTATAATAATAATAATAATAATCCAACCGACCACCTGTTTGCACTCTTCTGGCTTCAAAAGTGGAGTTCCATGTCTCCCTGCGAAGCTGGACAGGAAGCTAGGTCTTGCAGATAAGCATGCTTGTTGTGCTCCCGGCACAGTTTCACCTGGTCCACGACCTCAGCCTTTGCATGCACCATCAGCAGCGCATCCACTTCCTGTCCCTTATGACACGCTTTGCACATGATGAATTAGGTATATAATATATGCCTGAAAACATTTCAGTATTAATAGGGAAAAGAAAATATGTAACCCTGAAAGGACTTTTGTTTTTTGGTTGCAACCTGCAGCAGTTATACCAATAGAAGGACTTTAAGGCAATAAACCCTGCCTATATGACTCTCCCTGAACTGCTTAGAGAGGAGATTATGCATCTCGTCACCATATCTTATGTAAGACCCGATGACCCAATGCAGCCAGCCAATCATAGTTATGCCAGTAGCTAACATGGCTACTGCATTAACATGTATGGCAGGCAATCCCTGCATGTTTATTAGCTGTCTATCAGTTGCAAAACATGCAGGGCAAGGATTTGAGCACGGATTTGAGCAGGGCGCTTGAGCACCGCGATGATCGATCGAGAAATGAGTGTACCCCGAGCACATGTCCGCATAGTAATGGTTCTGATGTCATAATTTTATTTTTGATCAGTGTGCCATACATTTTTTTACAGTAGGATTAAGAAAAATTAATTCTTGTCCTATACTTTGCAATGTTAAACACGTACTGCACACATACTGTAGACTTTTATTGGCCGTTTACATCAGTGCTGCTGGTAAAAAATGGACATGTCTCCGTGTGGTTTACATGGACACATATAGGACATGTGTGCAGCACCATAGATTATTTATAATGAGTATGTGTGGCACACGTGGAAAAAAAATGGATGCCACACATACTGCAAACATATGTAAGCAGGTTACTTGGAGAGACAATAGTACTTAACCCTTTAGTGACAGAGCCAATTTGCAGTTTAATGACCAGGCCAATTATTACAATTCTGACCACTGACCCTTTATGAGGTTATAACTCTGGAATGCTTTAACGAATCTCACTGATTCTGAGATTATTTTTTCATGACATATTGTACTTCATAATAATGGTAAAATTTCTTTGATATGACTTGTGTTTATTTATGAAAAAAATGAAATATGGCGAAAATTTTAAAATTTTGCACATTTCAAACTTTTATTTTTATGCCCTTAAATCAGAGAGATACAGTACAGACCAAAAGTTTGGACACACCTTCTCATTCAAAGATTTTTCTGTATTTTCATGACTTTGAAAATTGTACATTCACACTGAAGGCATCAAAACTATGAATTAACACATGTGGAACTATATACTTAACAAAAAAGTGTTGTAACAACTGAAATTATGTCTTATATTCTAGGTTCTTCAAAGTAGCCACCTTTTGCTTTGATGACTGCTTTGCACACTCTTGGCATTCTCTTGATGACCTTCAAGAGGTAGTCACCGGGAATGGTTTTCACTTCAAGGTGTGCCCTGTCAGGTTTAATAAGTGTGATTTCTTGCCTTATAATGAGGTTGGGACCCACGTTCTCTAGGTCTCGGCTACTCCCAGCAGCCGAGATCCTGGAGAAATTCCGACAATAGGGGGCGCTATACACTTTTTCCACAGCGCCGGAATTCACGGCACTGTGGTTTCAGCACCCTTAACTGTCGCCGTTAAAAGGCGTATCAGCCGTCGCTAAGGTGTAAAGCATCACTATTTAACTAACACAGAAAGGAAAATCTATTTATGAGTATATATACACGTAAGCACTATATTGCCGGTAACAATATCATAGTTAATACAGTATATTATGACACTGCAATACGACTGAATACAATATCTATGCAACTTTCTATTACTTACATTGTTCTTGTTATCTACAGTTAAACGACTGTTAATGCCTTTATGTCTAACAGGCGTCATTCTCAGTACTAAGCACGTCCCCGTCATAGTCTCTATAAACATTTCTGATTGTTACACTGGCCCTAGTGGAGGTCACCGGTATATTCCGCTAGGCCGCAAGTCCGAGATATTTGAGTCACTGGATATACAGAGTGCTCATCGCATCATCCCTCTTTGTTCCCTGAAGCATTGCCCCAGCCCACACCCTGTACGGTATGTCTGCGATGAAAGTAACAGCCCACCGGAACGGTCCTCTGCTACAACTGGATTGTTTCCCGAGCCTGGTTCAAAACTGGTCACAGTCTTCTACTGGTGCTGCTTACTGTCCTTTACTGGAGTTACTTACAGACTTCTATGGTGCTGGTCACAGACTTCTACTGGCGCTGGTCATAGACTTCTACTGGCGTGGTCCACGGATCACATCATGCATAATAAAAGACTGTATGAAAGGGATTTGCACAATATAAAGCACTCAACAAATGTTAGAAGAGCGTATAATCCATTTTAGAAGGTATGTAAACCTTGTTGATATTTTCACAGACTTGTAGGTAAAGATGCTTGCTGCCATAAGAACATTCTCTTCAATATATGACTTATTTTTAGATATCTTTTATGTGCATTTAGTTAGTAACTCAGCTTTTGTCCGCTAATATTTCACATTTGATGAGTCATGTGGAGAGAGACTTTTTCCCTGCAGATATTAATGTGTAGGCAGGCATATTGATAGGAGCTGCAGTACAAAGGAAAAGCTCTAAAGCCTTGGGGCAACAGTGATTATAATAGAGATGAGCGAACTTGTTCGTAAAATTTTTGCCAACCTCAAATTTGGTGCGAACATAGCTCATTCGTATTTGTGTTCAGATTTCTAAGCATTTTTCCTAAAAATTGGCAAAAGTTGGTCAAAGTTTGGTAAATGAGTTCACCAAGGGCTCTTTCAGAAGTCAGTGTGTCCAGTAGCAGCACACGCCGCAAAACGTCCCTCACACGTGCCCATGATGACATGCTGTACTGCTGGTGCTATTCCCCCGTGCCTGGTTGAAGTGAAGACAGCTCACATCATGGTCCCCTGCTCGCGATGCGATGTTGAGAGTTATATTTAACTGTTAACAGCGAGAGTATTCATCAGCCGCTGGCTGAGCTATAGATAATAAAAACATTATGTGGGGTCCACCTGCATTTTTGATAACCAGCCAGGCAAACTGACAGCTGTGGGCTGCATTCCTCTGAGCTGTCATCTTCAGCAAGGTTGAAGCCATGGTCTCCTGTAACAGAATTAAAATAATAAATCACAATATTCCTTACCTGTCCACCGAGAAGATAATAATCCATTTGTCCCATGACAGGTCTAGCTCTGCTACATCTAGATTGCAGCCTGCATCGTTACATAATGCGACAATACAGCCTGCCATGCAGCAAAAACACTCGCGGTGAACTCCTATGACCTGACTAACGTCACCATGAGCCTCACGCTAGCAGTGCCTTCAGAAAGGTTTTGGGAGTTTGCAACCAATGAACTCAGTTGATCACTGATATCAGCTCAAGTGACGTTGGAAAAGTTGTAATGACGTCTCGCT
>JARQOD010000003.1:127226765-127334306 GCA_033576555.1 Oophaga sylvatica
AACAAGGACGACGAGCATGAAGCCAACCAGCCTGAACACCATCACAAAGAAAAAATAAAAGATTACCCAGAAGAAGATCACCAACAGGACAAAGAAGGTTAAGACAAACTACAAGATACAGAACAAGAGACAGAAGAACAATAAGCAGAAGATCAAAAAGCAGAAGAACATGAAGTATAAGACCAAAATGAAGAGCAAAATATATGCTCTAAATTCTAAGCAGAAGAAGACTAAGCAGTGTATGGGGGTGAGTCCGTTCCTCCTCGTGGTGCCCCTGGAAAATGCCTGCTGCTGCAGGCTAAACTGAACACGGACAAATACTGTTGTAATTTAAATCTTTTGTGACAGCAAGAACGGAAGAATGAAAAATTCATACTTTTACAGATTACAAGTACAGGAATCTCTGTCACAAATAAGAATATGATGAAGAAGATGAAGAGGAAGAAGATGAAGAATTTGAATATGAAGAAGATTAATAGTTTAATAATAACAATATGAGTAATGTAAACAAAAACATGAATAGCAAGAAGTTTAAGAAGAAGATTAAGAAGGTGAAGATGAAGAATAATTTGATGAGAAAGATGATGCTGCTGAAGATTATGAAGGAGAAAGTGTGTCAAAAGTTAAAAAGGTGAAGAGCATGGAAGTTGTGAAACATACATATTTGCCAAAATAGAAAAAAGGTTAACAACATTGTCAATTTGTTCGTCAATCCAAACGTATTTCCAAAAAAATATATATTAATGCTATTCCAATGCATTGGGTTAAACATGTATGCCTTTATTGTCTCCTCAACCTCCCCCAATACATTCTACATTACTCTTTGTTGTTTTCCTTCATGTACAATTAACCAACAAGGCAAGAATGGGTTTTTTTTAATGTCGATATTTGGTTCCCATAGACTTACATGGGACTTCCGGTATCGGTATCGGGTATCGCCGATATTTTAGTGATATCGGCGATACCATTCCGATCCGATATTTTTAGATATCAAGCAGTATCGCTCAACACTACTAGACAGTATAAGGGAACTACAAAAGAAAAGAATTGACAAAAGATTTAAAGATATCAGATTGCTCAATCACCATAAGATGTGAATGTTGTATAAAATCCAAAGCCACAAGGATATCTATTTCAAAAGAAAGTGATATGAAAAGAGAAAGACCACTTGATTTGGTGCATGCTGACGTATGTGGACCCATGAAAGTGACTACATCAGGAGGCAATAGATACATGTTGACTTTTATAGACGACTACTCAAGATACACAGTCACATACTTAATTAAGAACAAAAGTGAAGTTTTTGATAAACTTGTAGACTATGTAACAAGATCAAGTAACAAATTTCAAAGGAAGCCAATTGTCATCAGAAGTGATAATGGAGGTGAATTTACAGGTCACAGAATAGAAGACTACTTAAGACAAAATGGAATAGAACATCAAAAAACTGTTCCATACACACCTGAACAAAATGGAGTAGCAGAAAGGAAAAAGAGAACTCTCTAACAGAAATGATGAGGTGTATGCTGACAGATTCTAAACTACCAGAGAAATATTGGGGTGAGGCAGCAATGACAGCTACATATCTACAGAACCGACTTTATTCCAGAAAACTGAAGAAAACTTCATATGAACTGTGGCAAGGTATGAAACCAAGTGTCAATCATTTCAAAGTTTTTGGATGTAAAGTTTTTATATTCATTCCAACAGAAAAACGTTCCAAACTTCAAAACAGATCCATAGAAGGAATATTCGTTGGATAAAGTGAAAACTGCAAAGGATATAGAATCTTAGATCCCAAAACAGACAGAGTTACAGTGAGTAACAGTGTGACATTCATTGAAGATTTAAATGAAGACATTATGATTTCAGTTGAAACAAAAAATGAGAAAGACAATAGTGACATAACTGAAGAAATATCTGATGAGAAAGAAGTAGAAATTAATGAAGAACAAAATACTGAAAGTGAAGAATCACAACTACAAACAGACACAGAACCAAGACTCATGCAAGGCAAGAACAAGTAAAATGTATGAATCTATCTCTTGGGAAGACATAGCTCGACTTCCAGAAGAAGAAGACTATGATGAAACATTTGCTCCAGTTGTCAAACACACTACAATAAGAACTTTACTTACAGTTGCAGCAATGGAACAGATAGAACTAAGACATCTGGATGTAAAGACAGCTTTTTTGAATGGAGATTTAACAGAAGGCATTTACATGGAACAACCTCCAGGATTCAAAGATGAAAGAAATCCAAACAAAGTTTGTAAACTACAGAAAAGCATATATGGTTAAAGCAAGCAGCTAAAGCGTGGAATGACAAAATCACAGAAGTACTAACAAATGAAAAATTTCAAAGAAGCAAAGCTGATCCATGCTTGTACACAAAAAGGCTGAGCAATAGATGGATTTATGTACTCATATATGTAGATGACATTTTGTTTTAAACAAGAAAGGGATAAAGAAAACATTCTAAAAACCCTGAAACAACATTTTGAAATCAAAGACTTAGGAAATGTAAAACAGTACCTAGGAATACAGATAGAAAGACAAGAAGTACTGTGGTTAAGATAATTGTTGACAGAATTAGGACAATCACAATTGGAACCAACAAAACTAAAAGAGGATCAAGGAGTCTTGAAGTTGGAGTATTGCCCTACTGAAGAAATGACAGCAGACATTTTCACGAAGGTGTTGAATGCTGCTAAACATCAGAGACTAATGAAGAAATTGGGTTTGATTGAATAAGTCCTTATTGTTGAGAAAGGGTGTTGGCATATGCAACAGATTAGGACTTATTATAAGTAAAAGGAGGACTTTATGCTGACCTGACAATAGATGGCGATTTTGTGTAACGTTTCCTTCTGTTTAATGTATTGTATATGAAATAGTCTCATTTGTAGTTTCACCTTCATTTTGTTCCTGTTTCCTGATGCAATTCTGAAATGACTGTGCATTATTCTTTTACCTCATGCTGTTAGAAGTAAAAGCTTGTTATCCCATGAAGCCTGCTCTGTGAAGTTTTCTACTGCAAAGGTGTGGATTCAGAAGCTGTGCAACAAAATGCACGTATGTCCAAGTTTGTGCGGGATAAGTTTGGTGTGGTGGTGAGGCATCGCCAGCTGGAGGGTGACAATACAGCTCTCCTGAGGTCAGATGGTGTCCACCTCACTGATATTGGTTTAGCTATCCTGTTGTCAGGGCTCCAAGATGGGATAGAACAAGCGTTGCACTTGATGAGTGGGGGTCAGAGTCCCGTGTAGAATTAGACGGAATCCTCCTTGGCTGTTTCAACAAAGGAAGCACCGAAATGTTGAAGCTAAGTAGGATGACTTGCCTGCAGATGTTGCAGGGCATTTGGCTACTGGTCTGTTGTGAAGTTTAAAGTGTTTCCTTTTATTGTTATGTATGTTTATGTAAAAGAAATTAAAGCTGTGACCTTCACCCAGCAATCACTTGTGTCTTCTCGTTATTGAAATTTGTGGTTTTGGGAAGGGGAGGGAGAGAGATTTTACGGGGGGAGTGTCTGTCTGGGGTCGCCGCAGTCATGTTGAACTTCAGCATGTCCAAACAATCTCCCTGCTCTTCCAATATCTGCAATGGGCAATGAAATGGCCAAATCTATCCAACCATCCCAAATGTTCTATGTAATGAATTCTTCATTCATATATCAAAAATATTTTGGATATTTACTATGCTTAATGCTCCAGAGTACTGTTACAATCTATTATGCATTGTAGACGCTTTGTGCAACTCTCTAAACAAGAGGGTGTGACTTTACACAAAAAAATGCTGCTCATGCTGGGACACTGTACACGAACATTTTTGCAAAAATTTCTGAAAGTCAACCAGTATGTGGTGTAGACTTAGCAAGGGATTCATCAAGACTAAAATTTTGTACGAATTTTAAATGTAATATGTTGCCTGTCTTTTGCTACCTCATCTGAGAGCAGCATTATATTGTGAAATAGACCCTGATTTTAGCGATGTATCACTTAGTTTATTGGGTGATACAGTTGTGACACAGTCAGAGTTTTTTTTTCTTCTATAGATGTAGTAGAGCTCAAAAAGCTGCACCTGTCCACAAGACAGATGTTATGTGTACATTTTACAGTGACAGAAAGTTGCTAATCAGTGGTGGGGAGTGGCTGGACTAGGAGGCACGCAGCCAGCTAGTCCGGCAGTGGTAATCTCCTGCTGACAAATCATTTATAGTATTAAGACTACAGCACACAACCTAGTAAGTGACACATCACTGAAATCAGTGTCTCAGCCTCTACCTCATGCTGCCCTCATATTACATAGCAAAAACCTGCAAACATATTCCCTTTAAGTAAAAAGAATTCTACACGAACAGCAATTTAAATTAATTTATGTCAACTTCTTATGTAACATATAATAAATCTATTGGGCTGTGGTTGACTACACCATCTCAGCTCAGCTTGACAATTTTTTTTATTATGTAATGACCAGGCCGAACTTTCCCTGCTATCCACCCCCACACGGTATCCCCAGCTGAAGGAATTATGACACACACCGGTCTCGGGATAACAGTTGCTTTTACTTCAGCAGGAATGGGAATTATAACTTGGAACAAATAAGGAACAGTCTCTCATGGGTAGTCCACGGCAATTACAGTTCACACTTAGATGCTGAGATGTGATTGGGGTCTGGAGCTTTAAGACCACTGGACAGTGTCTTTTGATAGTTTACAGAAGGAGGTAAACGCAGCAATTAGAGGTTACAGATCTGGACTCGGGGTTAACCCCACAGTGTGTCATGGCACGTGCACAAGTACTTATAGGTGAATGTAAAAACTGTGATGAATCCAGTTAGAAAGACTTTAGAATGATGCCTGTACAGGTTAGAGAGGGAACCCAGGCTCTTAGGCCTGCAGGAGATCTTGTAGTGAAAATAGCCTCCACGTGTGTTCTGCTCTCCCTGAAGACCTCCCTCAGACTAAAGAACATTCTAGACTTGCCTGGAAAACAGCTCCTGCTATTGACTATGTGACTAGGAGCTGGTCAATAGGACACCGAATTCACATCTCAGATCCTTTCAAAACAATAATTATGAGTCATTGTACACTTTCACGATTAGATGGTGCCACAAGACAGTAAATGAGAAATGCATTGCATCTAAAATGGAGGTGACTAGAAATGGAGAATTACAGCTCACAAATGCAGGGGATAATGTAAAGGGGCAGTTAGAGAGTGAGCTGTAGTGTACAGAAGCTACTCACAATCCAGGAATTCTTAAAGGGACGGGCACACTCTGGAGTGGGTCACTACAATTAAACTCCCTCAGCTTGCATAAAGATGCATAGAATCACAAAATTACTACAGAACTGTTGGCTTTGCAGGAATTTTAAAGCCAGAAAACTATTTTAAAGACAGAGCTATTTTAAAGATCGCTCTGATCGAAACGCGTCATTTTGCTTTGACCTGACGCAGAGAGCATTTTGCCACATTTAATGTTTTTAATGGATTAATAAAGTTCATAAATTTTTATGGGAGCTGGAACCACAAAAGCTTTTTTCTTCTCATGATATACACGTTTTATCTGACGTCACACAAAGACACGGGGGTTTGGGAAACCAAAGATCTCAAATTTGGACTCATCAGACCGAAGCACAGATTTCCACTGGTCTAATGTCCATTCCTTGTGTTCTTTAGCCCAAACAAGTCTCTTCTGCTTGTTGCCTGTCCTTAGCATGGTTTCCTAGCAGCTATTTTACCATGAAGCCCTGCTGCACAAAGTCTCCTCTTAACAGTTGTTGTAGAGATGTGTCTGCTCCTAGAACTCTGTGTGGCATTGACCTGGTCTCTAATCTGAGCTGCTGTAAACCTGCGATTTCTGAGGCTGGTGACTCAGATAAATTTATCCTCAGAAGCAGAGGTGACTCTTAGTCTTCCTTTCCTGGGGCGGTCCTCATGTGAGCCAGTTTCTTTGTAGCGCTTGATGGTTTTTGCAACTGCACTTGGGGACACTTTCAAAGTTTTCCCAATTTTTTGGACTGACTGACCTTAATTTCTTAAAGTAATGATGGCCACTCATTTTCCTTTACTTTTTCTTGCCATAATACAAATTCTAACAGTCTATTCAGCACTTGTGAAGTGAAAACCATTCCCGGTGACTACCTCTTGAAGCTCATCAAGAGAATGCCAAGAGTGTGCAAAGCAGTAATCAAAGCAAAAGGTGGCTACTTTGAAGAACCTAGAATATAAGACATAATTTCAGTTGTTACAAACTTTTTTGTTAAATATATAATTCCAAATGTGTTAATTCATAGTTTTGATGCCTTCAGTGTGAAATTTACAATTTTCATAGTCATGAAAATACAGAAAAATCTTTAAATGAGAAGGTGTGTCCAAACTTTTGGTCTGTACGGTATTTTTCCCCCTAAATTTTGGGAGATTGCTGAGCATGGCCCCCCAGTGGCAAGTTAGACCTCGGGGCACTCATGATAGATTGGTCTGCTGCCTCTGCATTCAAGGACTGCATCCTGCCGACTACACCAAAATTTAATGCAGGTAAATGGATGTAGTAACGCAAAGACACAGAGCAAGGGTTAACAGGAGTGCGGTTTAATTAACAATAATGAACTCCTCACAGGGAGATAACAGGAAGGGGGAAGACAGGTTAAACAGTATAATTGTGGTTCAACGCAACAGTCTTTTTTTCAACTTTAACTTATCATGACTTTGCTGTCTTTTAGTCACCTGTAGTCCGATAGATGATGGAATGCCAGCAGAGGTTGACACTGTGTCTTTAGGCTTTTCTGCCAACACACAGTCACCCTTCTGGCGGCAGCAGGCGGTCACCGGTTCTGCCCGCTGAGCTCCAAGTCCATTGAACTACAGATCCGAATTGTGAAGCTCCGAACAAGTCTCTACTTAGCGTGTGCTCCCCTGCGCAAACGCCAACAACTGGATGCACACACCACGATGTCTCACTTGGCGCTCGTCCCTCGGTACACCCGCTGGTATGTGAATACCTGCACCGCGCTGCTTCACTCAGCGCCTGTCTCTCTGTGTGCCCAACGGTACCTGGGAGTCCTCACTGACGCCGTACTAGGTCTCTGCTCTGCGCTTCAACTCGCACCACAGCGTGCAGCCGGTCCCTGCTCTCTCTTTCCTTCGGTGGGAACTTTCTGACTCTTCCTGCACTAGGCCCTGTCGCTTCCCCTCGCTTACCACGCCCCCTTCTTTCAGGTCATGAGTTCTTTCTATTTCCTCTTTCCTTCCCCCCTGAAACACTTGTTGTGGCCTCGGCAGTTCCAGACCTGGCGTCTCATAGGTACCCACAGCCCGGTTCTCTTCCTTACACCTGAGAAGCAGATAATGTGCACGTCTCCTATGCTAATGATAACTACAGGTCTGGAAGAGAGTGGACATGGATTACCCCTTCAAGAGTTAAAAAAAATAAAAAAAATTGTATTCTAAAACACCTAAAGTATATAGTATATTCCCCCCACTGTAGTGCACAGATCAAGGAAACAAAACAAAGCACGGAATCTCCGGGTTGTACTAGCTCAAGGGCCCATTTTTTATAGTGTCATTTACTGTATGTAGAGTTTCATTTTATAGCACATGCACATTCTATCTCATCCAATCTATAATCCATATTTTGTATTACACCAAATCCAAGAAATGTTCTGTGCTTGTATTAGCCCTAAGGTGAAATTGACTTCTACTTGTACCAGTTACTATATTACATTTTGACTCCCAGAGGTTTTGCTCACCTAGGTGTTAAAGGTCAGAACTTAGTTGTTTTTGTGGTAATGTAAAGAAAGATAGATTAAACACAGCGAATCCGTTTGTCAAAGGCTTGTCGGCAAAATTGTCTCCTCTACCTAAAGAAAAGACAAAGAAAATAAGCTCGCTGAGGCTGGATTCGCATTGTTTTCCTTAAAAAAAACTAATTCAGGGTGTTTTTAACAGCATTTTAGTAACAAGATATTACTTTAAAATCTATATAAAAACATGAAATACACTATCAAACACTATTTTTGTGGCTAACTCCGATTCCAACAGTTGTGGCAGGAGCAGGGCTGCGAATCATGTCACTGATCTTGATGGTGCAGTGACAAAATGCGAAGACCACCATATCCAAAATTTACGCCACACAGAGGGTACTAGCACCTGACCATGATTTATATTTTTGTCATAGTAGGTTAACATCAGGTTAATCATCTGATGAATTTAGAGGGAGGCCCTATTATCATTTTTTCTTAACCTGCCTCATCATGATTCTGTTGCTGAACATGTGAATAAAACGTAATTACTTTTTTTATTTCTCTACTTTATTGTGGATAAATTGTTTTTTAAAGGTTAATGCTAATTTCCAATATCATCATGGGGGTGTTAACATACAGTGCCTACAAGTAGTATTCAACCCCCTGCAGATTTAGCTGGTTGACACATGCGGAATTAACTTGGCATTGTGACATTTGTACTGTAGATCAGCCTGGAAGTGGGAAATGCACTGCTGCAAAAATTTTTGTTTTAATTTTTTTTTTTTTTTTTTAAAAAACGTTAAAAGTTAATTCAGAGTGTCATTTATTATTCAACCCCTCAAACCACAAGAATTCTGTTTGGTCCCCCTAAAGTATTAAGAAGTAGTTCAGGCACCAAGAATAATGAGCTTCACATGTGTGGATTAATGATCTCTTTTGCCAGCCTTTACTGACTATTTAAGACCCTCCCCAAACTTGTGAACAGCACTCATACATGGTCAACATGGGAAAGACAAAGGAGCATTCCAAGGCCATCAAAGACAAGATTGTGGAGGGTCACAAGGCTGGCAAGGGGTACAAAACCCTTTCCAAGGAGTTGGCCCTACCTGTCTCCACTGTTGGGAGCATCATCCGTAAGTTGAAGGCTTATGGAACTACTGTTAGCCTTCCACGGCCTGGACAGCCTTTGAAAGTTTCCTCCCGTGCCGAGGCCAGGCTTGTCCGAAGAGTCAAGGCTAACCCAAGGACAACAAGGAAGGAGCTCCGGGAAGATCTCATGGCAGTGGGGACATTGGTTTCAGTCAATACCATAAGTAACGTACTCCACCGCAATGGTCTCCGTTCCAGACGAGCCCGTAAGGTACCTTTACTTTCAAAGCGTCATGTCAAGGCTTGTCTACAGTTTGCTCATGATCACTTGGAGGACTCTGAGACAGACTGGTTCAAGGTTCTATGGTCTGATGAGACCAAGATCGAGATCTTTGGTGCCAACCACACACGTGACGTTTGGAGACTGGATGGCACTGCATACGACCCCAAGAATACCATCCCTACAGTCAAGCATGGTGGTGGCAGCATCATGCTGTGGGGCTGTTTCTCAGCCAAGGGGCCTGGCCATCTGGTCCGCATCCATGGGAGGATGGATAGCATGGCCTACCTGGAGATTTTGGCCAAGAACCTCCGCTCCTCCATCAAGGATCTTAAGATGGGTCGTAATTAGTGTTGAGCGATACTGCTCGATATCTAAAAATATCGGATCGGAATGGTATCGCCGATATCACTAAATATCGTCGATATCCGATTCGATACCGAAAGTCCAATGTAAGTCTATGGGAACAAAATATCGACATTAAAAAAAACCATTCTTGCCTTGTTGGTTAATTGTACATGAAGGAAAACAACAAAGACTAATGTAGAATGTATTGGGGGAGGTTGAGGAGACAATAAAGGCATACTTGTTTAACCCAATGCATTGGAATAGCATTAATATATTTTTTTTGGAAATACGTTTGGATTGACTAACAAATTGACAATGTTGTTAACCTTTTTTCTATTTTGGCAAATATGTATGTTTCACAACTTCCATGCTCTTCACCTTTTTAACTTTTGCCAGTGCCACACTTTCTCCTTCATAATCTTCAGCAGCAGCATCATCTTTCTCATCAAATTATTCTTCATCTTCACCTTCTTAATCTTCTTCTTAAACTTCTTGCTATTCATGTTTTTGTTTACATTACTCATATTGTTATTATTAAACTATTAATCTTCTTCATATTCAAATTCTTCATCTTCTTCCTCTTCATCTTCTTCATCATATTCTTATTTGTGACAGAGATTCCTGTACTTGTAATCTGTAAAAGTATGAATTTTTCATTCTTCCGTTCTTGCTGTCACAAAAGATTTAAATTACAACAGTATTTGTCCGTGTTCAGTTTAGCCTGCAGCAGCAGGCATTTTCCAGGGGCACCACGAGGAGGAACGGACTGACCCCCATACACTGCTTAGTCTTCTTCTGCTTAGAATTTAGAGCATATATTTTGCTCTTCATTTTGGTCTTATACTTCATGTTCTTCTGCTTTTTGATCTTCTGCTTATTGTTCTTCTGTCTCTTGTTCTGTATCTTGTAGTTTGTCTTAACCTTCTTTGTCCTGTTGGTGATCTTCTTCTGGGTAATCTTTTATTTTTTCTTTGTGATGGTGTTCAGGCTGGTTGGCTTCATGCTCGTCGTCCTTGTTGTCGTCATCTTCTTCTGGGTGGTCTTTAAGGTCGTCTAATTTCCGAGAAACAGCTGACGTTACTGGAACCCTGACGGGTATCAGATGGAGCAAGAGACAATGGAAGTAACGAGGACCAGCTGACTGTGCTGGAACCCGGACGGGTAGCAGAAGGAAAAGAGGCAATGTCACAACCGAGTACCAGCTGACGTTACTGTGACACGGTTACTAAGCAGGAGGTACCTGTGCTCCAAAGCACTACCAAGGACCAGCAGACGTTGGTGGAACTCGGATACGGAGATGGAGGCACCTAGGCCAAAGGCACTGGGGAGAACCACTTGACGGTACTGGACCCCGGACGGGTAGCAGAAGGAAAAGAGGCAATGTCACAACCGAGTACCAGCTGACTTTACTGTGACACGGTTACTAAGCAGGAGGTACCTGTGCTCCAAAGCACTACCAAGGACCAGCAGACGTTGGTGGAACTCGGATACGGAGATGGAGGCACCTAGGCCAAAGGCACTGGGGAGAACCACTTGACGGTACTGGACCCGGACGGGTAGCAGAAGGAAAAGAGGCAATGTCACAACCGAGTACCAGCTGACGTTACTGTGACACGGTTACTAAGCAGGAGGTACCTGTGCTCCAAAGCACTACCAAGGACCAGCAGACGTTGGTGGAACTCGTATACGGAGATGGAGGCACCTAGGCCAAAGGCACTGGGGAGAACCACTTGACGGTACTGGACCCGGACGGGTAGCAGAAGGAAAAGAGGCAATGTCACAACCGAGTACCAGCTGACGTTACTGTGACACGGTTACTAAGCAGGAGGTACCTGTGCTCCAAAGCACTACCAAGGACCAGCAGACGTTGGTGGAACTCGATACGGAGATGGAGGCACCTAGGCCAAAGGCACTGGGGAGAACCCTTGACGGTACTGGACCACGGACGGGTAGCAGAAGGAAAAGAGGCAATGTCACAACCGAGTACCAGCTGACGTTCCCGTGACACGGTTACTAAGCAGGAGGTACCTGTGCTCCAAAGCACTACCAAGGACCAGCAGACGTTGGTGGAACTCGGATACGGAGATGGAGGCACCTAGGCCAAAGGCACTAGGGAGAACCACTTGACGGTACTGGACCCCGGACGGGTAGCAGAAGGAAAAGAGGCAATGTCACAACCGAGTACCAGCTGACGTTACTGTGACACGGTTACTAAGCAGGAGGTACCTGTGCTCCAAAGCACTACCAAGGACCAGCAGACGTTGGTGGAACTCGGATACGGAGATGGAGGCACCTAGGCCAAAGGCACTGGGGAGAACCACTTGACGGTACTGGACCCCGGACGGGTAGCAGAAGGAAAAGAGGCAATGTCACAACCGAGTACCAGCTGACGTTACTGTGACACGGTTACTAAGCAGGAGGTACCTGTGCTCCAAAGCACTACCAAGGACAAGCAAACGTTGGTGGAACTCGGATACGGAGATGGAGGCACCTAGGCCAAAGGCACTGGGGAGAACCATTGACGTACTGGACCCCGGACGGGTAGCAGAAGGAAAAGAGGCAATGTCACAACCGAGTACCAGCTGACGTTACTGTGACACGGTTACTAAGCAGGAGGTACCTGTGCTCCAAAGCACTACCAAGGACCAGCAGACGTTGGTGGAACTCGGATACGGAGATGGCGGCACCTAGGCCAAAGGCACTGGGGAGAACCACTTGACGGTACTGGACCCCGGACGGGTAGCAGAAGGAAAAGAGGCAATGTCACAACCGAGTACCAGCTGACGTTACTGTGACACGGTTACTAAGCAGGAGGTACCTGTGCTCCAAAGCACTACCAAGGACCAGCAGACGTTGGTGGAACTCGGATACGGAGATGGAGGCACCTAGGCCAAAGGCACTGGGAGAACCACTTGATGGTACTGGACCCCGGACGGGTAGCAGAAGGAAAAGAGGCAATGTCACAACCGAGTACCAGCTGACGTTACTGTGACACGGTTACTAAGCAGGAGGTACCTGTGCTCCAAAGCACTACCAAGGACCAGCAGACGTTGGTGGAACTCGGATACGGAGATGGAGGCACCTAGGCCAAAGGCACTGGGGAGAACCACTTGACGGTACTGGACCCCGGAGGGTAGAAGAACGCACCCATGAAAATGTAAGTTGACAGGACGCAAGCCGTCCGCATTTAAACGAATCACACAGTCCTACAGTGGGTGCTTGTCCTATTGTCACAATGGAAACCGCCTTTATTTACATATCCCACAGCACACATAGGAATCACCTAAACTGCAGGCACCATAGAGTCGGCTAACCCGAATGCAACACGACAGCACAACTTATTGGAGGATAATTGACTTCACACTGCCAGGAAACAGCTGTCGTGCTGTAACCAGGCTGGCCAGGAGTCAGTACCCCTGCCAATTACTTACGAGCAACAAATGGCGGTGTTGTAGCCCAGGGAGTAGAGTTCAGGTGGTAGAAAGATGAACATAACAGGAGACATGGAAAACGTTGCCAAACAGTTATTTAATCTGAAAACGGACAGGCAAATTCAGGTGAGATCCATGCCTTGTTCATTTTCAGAAAAGTAAGCCGGTCTACATTCTCTGAGGATAGTCGCATGCGACGGTCTGTTACTACACCACCTGCAGCACTAAAGACACGCTCAGATAATACACTGGCAGCAGGGAAGCCAGCACCTCCAATGCATACTGGCTAAGCTCTGGCCATGTATCCAACTTAGAGACCCAAAATTTGAAAGGGGAAGAGGCATCTGGGAGTACACTTAGAGGGAAAGCCAAGTAGTCTGTCACCATCTTACGGAAACGTTTCTTCCTGGTGACTGGAGCCGTCTCGGATGGTGTAGACCTTGCTGGCGCTGTCACAAAACTTTGCCACATTTGTAACATACAGTTCTTGCCCTGTGCAGAGGCGCTGCTTGTGCTCCCTCTTGTTGTAGAGGTGTCTACACTGCCTCGACGCACAGAGCTGCTTTGTAAAGCAGTAGCAGCAGCAGCAGCAGCTCTCTCGGCTGGAATGTACAACAGTATGGATTGCACCAGTGTGTCTTGGTACTCCTGCATTTTACGGTCCCGTTCACCGGTGTGATGAGGGTTTGTAAGTTGTCCCGGTAGCTGAGGGTCTAGGAGGGTGTACACCCAATAATCTGACGTGCTGAGAATGTGGGCGATGCGGCGGTCGTTTCTCAGGCACTGAAGCATGAAATCAACCATGTGCTGCAGACTCCCAACTGGCCAACAAAGGCTGTCCTCTGGAAGAGGCGTCATCTCTGTCTCTAATCTGCATCACCCCACCCTCGCTCTACATACTGACTACAGCGTTGTGTACCTCCCTCTGTAGGGATTTCTTCCTCCTCCATTGACTCCTCCTCCTCCTCATCCTCCTCACAAAGTGAGCCCTGCCCAGCCCTTTGTGAGGAACCACGTTGCGCTGACTGTCCTGAAGGTAATTGAATTTGTGACTCCTCATCCTCCACCTCTTCCAAAACCTCTTCCTTTAGTGCTTTCAGTGATTTCTGAAGCAGGCAGATAAGGGGGACAGTCATGCTGACTAGTGCATCATCTGCACTCGCCATCCGCGTTGAGACATCAAACGCACGCAAAACGTCGCAGATGTCCTTCATAGAGGCCCACTCAGTAGTGGTGAAGTGTGAACGGCGCAAATTGCGAGTTGATTGCGCCTGTTGCAGCTGATACTCCATTACTGCTGGCTGCTGCTCACACAACCGCTCCAACATATGTAACGTGGAATTCCACCTGGTGGGTACGTCACATATGATGCGATGTTCAGGAAGGCGAAATCTGACTTGCAGAGCTGCAATGCGCGATCTGGCCATGCTGGAACGTCGCAAGTGAGCGCACTCTAGGCGGACCTCGTGCAGCAGTGCATCAAGATCCGGATAGTCCCTCAAAAAACTCTGCACGACCAAGTTGAGCACATGTGCCAGACATGGTATGGAGTGAGGTTGCCAAGGCCCAGAGCTGCCACCAGATTTCGGCCATTGTCACACACTACCAAGCCTGGCTGGAGATTAGCTGACAAAAACCACACGTCGCTCTCCTGCTTGATGGCATCCCAGAGCTCCTGCGCTGTGTGGCTTCGATTCCCCATGGAAATTAATTTCAGGACGGCCTGTTGACGTTTGGCCACGGCTGTGCTCATATCGGTCGCAACAGGTAAGCGTTCACGGGTCCATGTGGAGGTATACCGTGACGGCTCGTGCAGCGATGATTCTGAGGAACTGGAGTAGGAGGAGGAATCAATGTGTACAGACTGGATTCCTGCAATCCTTGGAGTTGGCAGAACACGTACAGCGCCACTGGCAAGATCTGTACCCGGCTCCACAACATTGACCCAATGGGCAGTGAGGGAAAGGTATCGTCCCTGGCCATGGGTACTGGTCCACGCATCGGTGGTCAGGTGGACCCTGCTACTGACGGCGTTTAGTAGCGCATGTTTAATGTTTCCCTCGACATGTTTTTGCAGAGGAGGGACAGCTTGCCTGCTGAAATAAATCGGCTTGGCAAATTATATTGTGGGACTGCCAATGCCATAAAGTTCCTGAAACTGTCAGTCTCCACCAGCCTGAATGACAGCATTTCAAGGGACAGGAGTTTTGCAAGGCCAGCATTCAGAGCCTGTGCTCATGGATGGTTTGCCGAGTATGGCCGTCTTTTATCCCATGCCTGTGTTACCGATGGCTGTTTTTTGTTCTCGGAGTGTGACGATGACTGTGAACTTGCTGCTGTGGGTGGAATAACAGTTTGTCTATGGACAACAGTGACCAGGTTCTTCCATGGAGATCCTGTGAGGAAGCCGAACCAGGTGTGTGTGAGCTGGAGGTAGAGGCTCGAACACGACCTAAAGATGTAGGTGCTGCTGTAGGTTGGCCTACATCTCCAGTGTGTCTTTGTAACTCAGCTACGTGCTTTGTCCGTACATGTTTCCACATATTTGTGGTATTAAGGTTACTGACATTTTTACCTCTTTTAACTTTTTGCTTACACAGCTTGCATTGAACATAGCAAATATCATCTACAAGTCTGTCAAAAAAGGACCACGCAGTGCAAGTCATGGGAGCGCCAATTTTGACATTTCTAAGAGAACTGCTCCCAACAGGTGCCAAACTGGAGGCTACAGGCAAGCGAGTCTGCAGCCTACCTCTCCCTCCTCTTTGTACCGTTGGGACAATCTCTTCCTCAGAGCTGCTCCCACCACCTTCCTGTTGCTCACGCCATGTTGGGTCTCGGACTTCATCATCTCCACTACCCTCTTCCAACACCTGCTGCTGTTGGATGGTCTGGGCAGCACCATGCTCCACAAAACCTGGCACCTGAGTCTCATCATCATCATAAGATGCGTTCTGCGGTGTGCTGTCCATCGGCACTGGCTCACCCGCCTCTTCAGATTGAGAGAGACACAGCTGTTGCGCATCACTGCATACTCCCTCTTCTTCAAATTGCAGAATGCTGCTTGCCTGTGCCCGTGTTTGCGAGCCAACAGATTCTGAGAACAGAAGCAGAGACTCAGCTGGCTCCTGTACAGAACTCTCTGACTGCCTGGGCAATTTGACAGGCGGTGAACAGACAGATGGTTGCTCAACAGTGTTGTGTTCCTGAGAGGAGGTGGAAGGAATTGAAGTCGATGCATTGGCTGCCATCCAACCAACAACGGCTTCAATTTGTTCTTCCCGCAGCAGGGGGGCACGCCGAGCTCCTACCAAAGTGCGCATAAAGGAACGCTCACGGGGAAAACTGGTGGATGCTGTGTCACTGAGGGCGGCAGCAGCCACAGAATCCCCACGTCCTCTCCCTGCTGAAACTCCACGGCCACGACCACGTGCCTTACTCACTGACTTCTTCATCTTGGTAGATTGATAAAGAAAGTCAGAAAAGTTATAAGGCCTAAGTGTGGTTATTACGCAGAGACTGAAGTGAACACTGAAACACAACTGTTCACAATCTGTGAAAGGCTACTCCTTTGTCTACTTCTATAGTGTTTGTGTTGCGACCACGCACCACAATTGTGGATACCAGGGCTATGGGGTACTCGGAGCCGAGCCCATGGGCATCTATGGGAGTTGTCACTGGTAGCGGTGGCTCGGTCCGTGGCCCTGGCGGTCGTGCAATGGGGGAATATTTACAGGGGATTATTAGGTAGGTAGTTCGTGACGCCACCTGTGGTTTCTGGTAATTGTACCAGCGCTGCTGTAAGGGTCTTCACAGGGGATGTTATGGGGCAGCTTGATAGTAAGTCTCCCACAGGTGAGACGTGTCCCTGGAAGTCTATGGTGATGATGATGCAGGGTGTAGTAAGAATTCAGCCAAACACAATGCAGCTTCTTTTCATACCTTTTACTGATGATGGTTCAAGCAGATCCCGGGAGCTGGTCGGGGTGGAGAGTGCACATTCCGGTAACAGCTGAGCAGGTTAGAGGCCTCCTTTACTCCATATACATGTGAATCCAACTTGCCTGAAGCGAAGTTAATTCTGAATCCCCAGCTTTCTCTATAGCTGTACTGCCCGGCCAATATTGTGGTGGAGCCTTCTATGTGGTGAGAACAGAGTCCTTCTATGCTTGGCCTAGCTAAAAGTCCTTGTTCCTCCTGACTCCGATTACGTATTGACACTTAAGGCTGCACTCTGCGACCTGTAGTCCAGATGCCTCCGGATTTCTTGTTACTATGCCTGAAACAGTAGCAACACTTCGGACCCCGGTGTCCGGCAACTTAGTGCAGGCAATCCAATACCTAAAGCACTTTTCTATCTTCTCCACTGTGCCCTTCGCCCTGCTCTCGCTCTTAGCACAAACACTTGGAGCTTCGATGGTAATGTCAGCTTTCTCCTAGAGCTCGCTGAGTAGCTCTCAGTATCCTCCTAGCTTCGACTTCTGCTGAGGTACTGACTAAGGGTAGCTCTGACTAGGCTAGGATGATCCACTTCACCCGTACTAGCCTCCACTTGCTTGTCAGGTGAGCTACGCTAACTCTGCGAGGAATCAGTCTTTTCTCCTTCCAAGTCCAGACTCCACTGGCACTGATCTGCACTGTCCGAAGACAGGAAACTGACTGCACTGTCCAGAGACAGGAAGCTGACTGAGCTCTGCTACATGTCACCACCTCCTATACCCCTGGTGGGTGTGTCTAGAAGTGTGAGTGAAGTGCATAGATATCAAGCTTTGCTGTTACCTTCCTGTGCACTCTCCTGGATTTTTATGTGTGCCTGCGAAGCTGGGCTACACATTTGCAACCAATGTATTGTATACGGATGGAAGCGCGTCACACTAATAGATTATATTTTAAATGGAATGGAGCAGAACCAATTGGAGATAAATGAAAAGGATGAGGCACTGAGACACGCTCAGCAGAGTACAAGCAGCAGTGCTTGAACAAGTAACTGGAGCGTGATGTGCACTCAAAAAATAAAAAACACAGACTGAAGTGAACACTGAAACACAACTGTTCACAATCTGTGAAAGGCTACTCCTTTGTCTACTTCTATAGTGTTTGCAACCAATGTATTGTATATGGATGGAAGCGCGTCACACTAATAGATTATATTTTAAATGGAATGGAGCAGAACCAATTGGAGATAAATGAAAAGGATGAGGCACTGAGACACGCTCAGCAGAGTACAAGCAGCAGTGCTTGAACAAGTAACTGGAGCGTGATGTGCACTCAAAAAATAAAAAACACAGACTGAAGTGAACACTGAAACACAACTGTTCACAATCTGTGAAAGGCTACTCCTTTGTCTACTTCTATAGTGTTTGCAACCAATGTATTGTATACGGATGGAAGCGCGTCACACTAATAGATTATATTTTAAATGGAATGGAGCAGAACCAATTGGAGATAAATGAAAAGGATGAGGCACTGAGACACGCTCAGCAGAGTACAAGCAGCAGTGCTTGAACAAGTAACTGGAGCGTGATGTGCACTCAAAAAATAAAAAACACAGACTGAAGTGAACACTGAAACACAACTGTTCACAATCTGTGAAAGGCTACTCCTTTGTCTACTTCTATAGTGTTTGCAACCAATGTATTGGATACGGATGGAAGCGCGTCACACTAATAGTTAAATTGCATGGAGCTGTAAGAATTACACTGACGAAAAAAAAAAGAGTCTGTGAGTGACACGTGCAGATGCCTACAGACAGCGTTGCATGCAGAGCAAACTGCAGCGTCACCTGCACTCACACACACCTTGCAGAGCTGTTAAAACAACACTGCAGGCAAAAGGAAGCTTTACACAGCGGTTGGTGCTAGCCTGCCTACAGCACAGTACACTAAATCGCAATCTCTAACTGTCCCTCAGAGTCAGCACAGCAGCGTTCTGTCCCTTACTGAATTCACAGCACAGTGACGCTAAAATGGCGGCGGCGCCTTTTATAGTGCATTCTGACATCATTTCAGCATCCAATCACAGCCATGCCATTAGTTAACATGACCGCAGCAGTACAGGATGTGCCCACACTTCTTAGGATTCCTCATTGGCTGACTAAAATCACATTGCCTCTCAAAGAATTATGGGAACTTCCGATTCCGGTATCCGATAAGACGAAAATATCGAAACGAAGTATCGAAAGGCCGATAGAGCTAATATCGGCCGATACCCGATACTTGCGGTATCGTATCGCTCAACACTAGTCGTAATTTCATCTTCCAACAAGACAACGACCCAAAGCACACAGCCAAGAAAACCAAGGCCTGGTTCAAGAGGGAAAAAGTCAAGGTGTTGGAGTGGCCTAGTCAGTCTCCTGACCTTAACCCAATTGAAAACTTGTGGAAGGAGCTCAAGATTAAAGTCCACATGAGACACCCAAAGAACCTAGATAACTTGGAGAAGATCTGCATGGAGACACAGACCTGTGCCGGCCTGATCAGGTCTTATAAAAGACGATTATTAGCTGTAATTGCAACAAGGGTTATTCCACGAAATATTAAACATAGGGGTTGTATAATAATTGACCCACACTTTTATGTTTAAAATGTATTAAAATTCAACTGAGCAACATAACTTTTTGTTTTGTAAGATTTATGCTTCTGTTAATAAATCCTACTCTCGTTTGCAGTTTGAAGGCTCTAACTTATTTGCATCTTATCAAACCAGCTAAATCTGCAGGGGGTTGAATACTACTTGTAGGCACTGTAGATTCTTCTCTTGGGGCATTTACTTTTTCCCCTGAATGATGTGTTGGCCAATCATAAGCATTAGGCATCATGCAGGATAATAAAAAGAAAATGCTGAGAGAATCTTAGAACCAGACTTCTCTGTGTAATATGGTAAGACTTATGTCTAACTAGATGTAACTGCCACCTATTACTGTACAGGGGAAGGAGATCAGAGGTGTGCGTTATTACATTATCTATTTCATACATGTGAGAATATTGTACCAGAGCCTAGAATACATGGAGAGTGATGTATGTAATGACATGCAGCAGCTATCATCTCATAACACTGGCAATGTGGGGACAGGAAAGCAGAGAAGTGTGAAATTACATACACCAGACTGCATCTATCCCAGACTTACAGCTTTGCTTTCTGTCTGGCCCTTTTAAAAGGAATCTATGAGCAGGATTTTCACCCCCCCCCTCCAAATCAGCGTTTAAATTGATATGAAAATTAAGCTGTAGCCTTGAATCCTCTGTCACTCCAGCTCTATCCTCCACCCAGAGCCACCTCCTTCTCCTGCTTGACTGACAGTTTCTCTGCCTGCAGTCACACAGCATTGAGGCTGTCAGTCAAGCAGGAGAAGGCAGCGCTGGAGTGATGAATGAGGCTTAAGATCTTTATTTATATATCAATTCAGACACTGATTTATCAGTAACGGAGAAACAGACTGAACAAATTAAGATATTGCTGGTATTGTCTCTGAAAGAGCTACATGCAAATATAATTAGTTTGTGGTGTGAAATCCCAATGACAGATTACCTATCATTATGCTTGGTGCCAGTATTAAGATCTATGTGACCTTGGGAGGACAGCAGAGGTATATGTTATTACACACAACATTCTGCTTTACCTGTGATTATAAATGCCAGAAGGAAAGCTGAGCTGTGCATCTAGGATAAATGCAAAACAGTTTTTGTAACAACAAACAGCTCTACACTCCTTCCCTCCCCCATATTGTCATGTGCTGTGAAATGAGAGCTGCATCATTCATGACATTACATATGGTACATCTTTTTGCTTTTATTAGTGATACCAAAGCATTATTTTCTGTCTGCCGTTGATTGGGTAATGTCGTGCAGGAGACATTGATGCACCTTTGCAGCCGCACAGGAGCCTTAGGGTCCCATTTCCAGCTCCAAAGCAGGTATAATATTGCATTATGATGAGCTATTGGGTGGCAAAGAGCCCATACACATTTCTTGCACAATCTTTTCTATGTCCACCAGTGGGAAAAGGAGGGTAAGTTAGCGTGCACTCAGGTCAAGTATCGATGAGGTGCTGGTATAATGGACTGGTAAGTCCAAGAGTAGACTAGAAAATAGTTTACCGCACACTCAATTGGAATTTTTGTAAGGTGAATATAGATTTATTAATGGACAATCAAAATATAGAGGCAAAGCAAGAAACATAAAGCGACATTTTGTGTCAACGTTTCAGTTCGCCCGGAACCTTATTCATGAAGTCGCTGTGGAACAAGAGACACAGAATAAATAACACAAAACAAATATAGTGGAAATTATGATGGTGATTCAAAGCACACTTCTCCAGAGAAGATAGAAAGAACACAGTGATTGACAAAAAATTCTTTACATATATACAGATATACAGTTTATATACAGTTGTACAAATTGATCCAAAAGGCATACTGTGGCTCAAGAAATTAGAGAGAATTTATTACCTTAGTCCAAGAGAATTTGGTGGATGAGTGCACAGGGCTAGGTAAGAGCCCGAATATGGAGGAAACTGTAAATAATAGTGGTAGAGTTAAAAACTATGTAGTGAAACAGTATTAATCAGAAAAAGGCAGTCTAATACCTTTATCAAAAGCCTTGGGGAAATGAGGTGGAAGCCTCAGTTGCGATCTGTAATGAGGTATCAGTATGAGACTTAATGTGGCTATATACAGTGCAGTTTCAGTGGAGCCCCAATCGAAGTAAAAAAGGTACCTGTTGTTATTGTTGTCTGGGATTTAGCTCACAAATGAATCGAAGGGATTACAATCCTGAAATGATTAAAAGGCTGAACTATAATCTAATGTGGACCATGGAAATAGTAGAGGTGGGATTCTATGGAGCATACCTGGCAGTCAGTTTTTATAGGAAGGCCCAAGGGGCAGGAATTGTTTCCAACCTAAATATAAATGATGTGCTGTTGTAAAGATTGCTACCAAACTGCGGCTTCTCGTTAGAAATAGTGGAGCCCATATATGGGTGTAAAGCCTACCTGGCTGGCGTCTAAGCTGTGGAATGAGCGGCGCTCCCGCGCCTTGCTGTGGCTGGACTGCAACGTGGGTACATGGGAAGCGCTTGTTAAAGCGCCAAACCGGAAGTGGGACTCCCGGACCGGAAGTGACGCGTCGAGATGGGCAAACTGATCTAGGACATGCGCAGTAGCATAATAGGTGGAAGGAGGCAAGCATAAGAGATGTTGGACATGCGCAGTGGCGCATCGGGGTGCTGATAGTATAAAATTATCTGAATAAAGCGTGTGTTGTTTGGAGGTGATAGTAGGTAGTACAGGACATGCGCTGTGGTAAATGGTATCTGGGCTAATGTCGATGAGACAATGTTAGGTGAGCTCAACTATATGCAAATCATTTATATATATAGAGGGATATTCTACAATTCAGTTCAGAATAAGAATGGGGCGTGCCAGTATAGGGCTTTGAAAATATTGAAAATATAAATATAAATGAAAAATTGAGAAAACGAAAAAAATGAAAAAAATGAAAAAAATGAAAAAAATTAGAAAATGAAAATAAAGATGAAATGAAAAAATGAAGTGAAAAAATGAGGAAAATGAAAAGATGAAAAAATTAAAATGACTAAATAAATCAGAAAATGGGAAAAAAAATTGGGAAAAAATTACTCTTGTTGAGGACTCGGGGTCAAGCGGTCAGGGACCTATGGCAGATACCCGGGTCAGGAGTAAACTCACCTGTAGATGGGGAGTTATCGGGTCTGTGAAGGAAATAAATAACGTCAATACAGAGTATAGGAAGTTTATAATAAAAGATCTATTTCTCTATTTAATCCCTTTGGGGCTAGGGTATCTAGCTTATGTATCCAGTAAGTTTCTCTTAATTTTAACAGTTTGACATGGTCACCACCTCTCTCGGGCGTGGAACACCTTCTATGACCTGAAATTTGATCTGGGCAACTGAGTGTCTGAATTTGGTAAAGTGGTCCGGTAGTGGAAGCCAATTTTTTTGGCACCGGATGGTAGATTTATGCCGGCTATGCGGTCTTTAATGTGTTGGGTAGTCTCCCCAATGTATAAGAGGCCGCATGGGCACTTGATAAGGTACACAACAAAGTTAGAATTACAGGTGAAGAAACCTTTTATTGGAAACGACTTGCCAGTCCTAGGGTGTGTGAGATGGTCTGATTTGATAACGTTAGAACAGGCTGCACAATTTAAGCATGGGAATGTCCCGTGTTTCCGGGGGGCTAACAGCCTTTGGTTGTTTGTGGGAAGAGCACTGCCAATATCTGCATTAACTAGCCTATCTCTAACATTAGGAGCCCTTTTTTTGCACATCAATTACCGGTGCATCGAATGATTCGATGTTCGGGTACGCCCTGGATAACAGGGGCCAGTGTTTTTTGATGATGGAATAGGCTTTTGGCATAAGGGGGTGGTAAGAATGTACAAAAGGCACCCTATCTTTCGGAATGGTAGGTGGTCGTGGGGACGGTGGTGTAATGGCCCGTATTTTTTTTTCCCTGTAATAGTCTTGTAGGGTAATGGCGGTCCCTAAATTTCTGTGCCATTGTGTCAAGTCTAGTTTCAAGTATGTCTTTATCTGACACAATCCTGCATACTCTACTCAGTTGGGATCTTGGCAAGCTATTTCTGGTTGAGCGAGGATGACAGCTGGAATAGTGTAGAAGGTTATTCCTATCAGTTGGTTTGTTGTCCTCAAGGTCATGAAAGGTTACTGTCTTATGAAGCAAAGCACATTGGCTAATCGAGGGCTTATATAGTGCATTCTGATCATTCAGCAGCGAATCAGCCAGCATAAAATGGCAAGTAGGTATGTGGAATTCTTAATTAATTGGTTGATAAAGTCCATTGTCTAAAGAATTATGGTAACTTCGATCGGTATCCGATAAGACGAGATGATGACGAATAAAGCTAGTAGCTATCGGGTACGATATTTGGTTTCGTATCGAAATAGTCGTAATTTATCTTCCAAAGACCGCGCACACAGCAAGATACCCATGCTGGTTCGGGCAATTTGGATCTAGTAGGTTGTACCTTACAATAAAACTATGTGAACCAGATAAAGCCACAAAACCAAGACCAAGTTTGGAGTCTGTGGATGACATCTGACTGTTTGCCAACAGGTCTTAAACGTTTAATTCTTAATTCAATCAGGGTATTCAGAACAATTTAACATAGGGGTATCAATAAGACCACACTTTTAATGTTGGATGACTCTCATAAAATTCCTGTGCAACGATGATTTTTGTTTTGTAAGATTTATGACTTCTGTAATAAATATCTGTAGCAGTTAAGTTAATTATTGATCTATACAGCTAAATGAGGGTTGATATTTGTAGGAGTAGATTCTTTTGGATTTATTTTTGAGAGTTGAATCAAAGCATGGATATGGGATAAATTAAAAGAAAATGTGAAGTCTTAGAGTCGTAATATTATCTGTCTACGTTAACTGCTATTAAGTAAAAATCATTGATCTTTTGTTGCAATGTGAGAAATGACAGGGCACTAGGATACGGAGAGTGGTGTACTGAATGACAGGCAGCTATTATTCTACCTGGCAATGTGGGGACAGAAAGCAAAATTGAATTACAAAACCCAACTGCATCCGCCCTTAGCTTTGCTTTTTTTTTTAAAGGCTAATCTTACCGAGCAGGATTTCACGCCTCCCCCTTCCAATATCAGGTTTAAATTGATGAAAATTAAGTGTGCTTTGAATGCTTGTCACTCACAGCTACTATTATCACAAGCACTCCTTCTAGCTGATGACATTTTTGGAGGCGAAAATTGACTTCATTCACGGAGGCAGCTTAGAGATGGAATAGCTTAGGCTTATATAACATTCCACTGTATTATCGTTAGGAACAGGATGAACCAAATTAAGTTTTTGCTTATTGTCCTAAAGACTACATGCAATAATAGTTTGTTAACCAATGAACGCATACCACTTATGCTTGGTGCCAAGAAAGTCTATTGACTCATTGGGAGGACAGCAGGTAATCAAGTTTTACCAACTCTGTTCCTGTTTTACACCAGAAGAAGCGGCTGTCATCGAAAATAAAACTTTTGACCAAAATGCGTCTACTCTCCTTCCTCCCCTGCGCTGCTGGAAAAAATGCATCATTCATTTACTATGGTACATCGCTTTCTAGTGATCAAAGCATAGTTTCGTCGAATTTTGATGGACCTGTCGCAGGATGACCATTGATGCCCATTTGCAGACCACAGGAGTAGTCCCTCCAGACCCAAACTTTATATTTTATTGCATTATGATAGCTATTGTGCCTAAAAATACCATTCGTTGCTAAACTATTTTCTAGTCCACCAGTGGGAAAAGGTAAAAGCCCAGAGAAGAATTTCTGCTAATGCCCCTTGGTTGTAATTGAATTTAGAATATATATAACCTTTACAAGTAATTATCTCTGCAATGGAGATGAGAAATCAAGACTGGTCTTATGAATGTCGGTCTTAATGATAACAGAAGCACGCCACATACACATCTTACAACTGGCATACACCACTGCTGTAAATTGTATATTTCTGACAGAATCTACAGAATTTTAATTTTCATGAATTAGATGGCAGTGCGGAGACATGATTTGTCAAGAAAAAATGTCAAAAATTCCAAGGTTTTGTAACAACTTAAACGCCGATTCAAAAAAATCGGCGTTCTTCTCTCCTGTTTTGATGTGGGTGCAGGGTTTTGTGCATTTAGGTACACCACAGGCTCTTAATGAATCAGGAGCATCTGACAAGGGGCATTCGCCTCAGTGTGCACTGTGCCACAAATCTTATTCAGATCATGGACTAAAGTAAGGTTTCTGTCATAAGATAGGCCACAGCTCGTCATGAATTAGAAGAGCTGCGGCATCATGTCCCAATCCTTCCCCAGCTCTGCCCTATTCGGCAGAGCTGGGAGAAACTGGCACAAAAACAGAAAAGTTTCAGCATTGTGCAAAAAATTGCAATTTTTCAAATTCTTGCGTAATCGCTTTGATGAGTCAGGTCCTTCGCATTGCACAAAATTGTGACATTTGAAGGTGTTTTATGCCAGAAAATTGGTGAAAACACTTTCATGAATCAGGGGCTAAGTTGTATTCAGATTTTTAACCACTTTATCATGACATGGAAAGTTTAGCACATAAAAAATGATGAAATATCCTCTTTAAAGTCAAAATATCATAAAACATCTATCGACTGAGAGATTCTGATGACTTTAACACCTTCTATACCTTTGACATTACATTATGAATAGACCAAATTAGTTTGTGGACACTTAACAAGCAATGATCCATGGGGAAAAAGTAAGTAAATTACCACTCTTCCAGAAGGAACAATTCTCACAAACACGAACCTTTCTACAGACAATTTTTTCTGGATTTTTGTACCTCATCAGTACAGAGTAGAGTGTTGCAGAGCTGACTCAGATGCCAGCTGGGTTAAAAGGCTTTCTATTCAAACTGTATGCAGATGGGTGGCTGGTTTCTGAGTGTTCACCCTTATGGAGGTGAGCTACTCTAATTTGCAGAAATTACAATTGAGAAATGTTTGCCTTTGAACTGTGTCAATGCATCTTTCATGATATCAGTTTGTGATCCCAAACATTTGTTCCTTCTGGTACTGTAGTAGTCAGCTATTTTGGACATTATGGACATTTGGACATTAAGGAGAACTGACTTCTGTCACTCAGTCAAGCACCTACTTAGAACATGTAATTTCTTCTCTATTCTTTCCTCCACACTCCTGATGCACCTGACAAATATTCCTTTTCAGGATTTAAACACTATGTACCATTCAATTTAATAAGAAAAGTGATGTCAGGCTGATACAGTTGACGTCTGCACATTATTTCTGATACTCATAGCAGCCTTGTCAACCAGCGCCATTTGGAAGGCAAAGCAGAGCACAAAACAATAACAATAATAATAGTAGGGTAATGAATAATAAAATGTGCATCCTAAAAGACCATCTTTAAAAACTTTGCAATGAAAAAAATTCCTCCATTAGCTCTGCTACATCTGTACTCCAGATAGTACCCAAGTCACTACAGTATGGTTTCTGAACTGGTTATTAATAATATTAAATCCCAGAGTTGCTGAAGTTGGCGTTCAGCTCTCCTCCATACCCATAGCATCTGCTTTAGCTTCTTTGTGGGTAAATCCAATCCTGCATGTCCTATATATTAATATGTAACAAGAGAGATAAGAAAAATATGCCCTTCTGGAAGAGAAGTCTAGCACGAAATGTCAGGTATTTCTGAATCCTGAAATGGTAGATTCACGGTGACAGGTCCGCATTAAAATTACTGAGATATGCTTATTATAGAAGTTATTACAGGGAAGTCATAATTCTTTATTCTGAGTACTTCTTGTTATGTGTCAGGCTGCAAAATGTCGTCTGAGGACAAGAATTGTGATTAAGACTGACCCTGAACCACTATATAGAAATATTTGTTACAGGAGTTTCAAGTCTTCTCGGAAAACTCAGCATTGTGTAAGCTTATATTAGTCAATTAGTTTACATCGTCATATTGAACAAGGCAATCAGAGTTTGCTCAATATAAGGCTGTATTAAGATTACCAAAATGCATCCACAACATATTTTCTGTGTTCCAGTTGCCGCACTCCACATTTATTCTCTCTAGTGAACCAGCGATGGGATTCGGTCAGTTCATACAGGTTCGCCCAAATCGGATATTAAACTGACAGTCGGTTTGACGAACCAGTAGAACATAGGAGGCCAACCCAGTTCCTTGTTTCCTGGATTCAATTCTGAAAATGTCTTTCACATGCAAATACAATTAATATCAGTGTTCTGCCACTGCAGGGGCATAGTAGCACTAATTAGCTCTGGGCTCCCAGCCCATCCTCGAGCTTAGTGATGGGATCACCTCATCACACCGCTGACATTTTACTGCAGACAGAGGTGGTAAAAACAGCAGGGAAGGTGAATTCCCTTATTTCAGCTGAAGAATAAAGAACTTTTTATGTTGACAAGGAATATGAGGTGGGAATTGGATACAAAGGAGGACAGTATGCAGAGGTTCACAGTATAGAGCAGGGATGCAGAGGTGGACAGTATGCAAAGGACCTAACGATTGCCAAAGTGATACAGAGTGCAGATGAGGTACCATATGCAGTGGGGGTACAGTATGGAGAAGAGTGCAGAGTGGAAAATAATGTAGAGTGGGTACAAAGTACATAGAGAGTACTATATGGAGAAGCTAGGCAGAGTGCAAAGGTGGACGGTACATAGAGGTATTCAGTGTAAATAGGAGTGGGATTTGCCAGTTTGCCCTGGTTCTCCCAAACCAGTTGTCCCACAAAGCTTCTAGCTCTGCTACATCTAGATAGCAGGCTGCATTGTTGTAAGATGTGACTATACAGCCTGCATCCATCATAGACAGATTTTTGCAAGGTTAGTTATAAAGAAAAGAGGGGTCCCACACATTTTTTAAAAAATTATTTAAATAAATAATTTAAAAAAAAGGTGTGGTTCCCCATTTTTTCCAACCAGCCAAGCTAAAGCATACAGCTAGGGGCTGGTATTCTCAGGCTAGTAAGGAGCCAATGAACTCAGTTCAATGCACTGACGTTAGTGCAAGCGACTTGGGAAAAGTTGTCAGAGAGTTGAATTGAGTTAATTGGCTGTGAATTTACTGGACCTCTCTGATGGCACCGAAGTGTGACAGCTTTATCACACTCGTGGTGACATCAGTGAGGTGACAGGAGTTCACCGCGAGACACTGAGCTGGTCAAGCACGCACAGCTCAGTGTCTCTGCTGGATGGCAGGCTGTATATTCTCATCATGCAACAATGCAGCCTGCCATCTTGATGTAGCAGAGCTCGATGTGTCATGGGACAAATAGATTAATATCTTCTCTGCTGACTGGTGAGGAATATTGTTGTTTATTACTTTAATTCTTTTACTGGAGACATTAGCGACTGTGGACTGATCAATGACGTGAGTATGGTTTAATTTAGATTCACTAAAAAAGTCTGTGTCATTCTTTCAATTAAATGACTTTATTCTGGGTGTGTTTTTTTTCACAAAATATCACTATGGGCTTAGTAATGTGGGCTTCTTATAGACGCCTCTCCATTACTGTCCTCTGGGCTGGATGTCACTTAACAATACAAAGGTGACATCATCTAACTATCATCCCCCTTGCCACCGCACTAGGGCAAATGGGAAGAGCCGCGCAAAGAGCCAGAATTGGTGCATCTATAAGTTGCGCCTCTTCTGGGGTGGCTGTGGGCTGCTATTTTTAGGCTGGTTGGGGTCTTACACCATTATTTGTTCTATTATTTATTTAAATAATTATAAAATATGGTGTGGGGACCCCTCTAAACTCAGGTGTGCACTGCGCAACTCCCTCAGTGGCAAGGTCCACATAACCACCACCTAAACGTGGACCAGTAAACGTGGGCAGTGACGTTATATCTCCTTAATTGCCCACTGGGTAACTATAGTGGCCGCTGAAGCAGAAGGCGTTCTGGTGCATTTTCTACCACCACCGAGGATTGCTGGATGTTGCTCTGTCCATGCTGCCTCCTCCTCCTACTTCGCTTCCTCTACCACCACCTCATACTGTCAGCATAACACCTGCACTACTAACTTTAGCACAGCCAAGGGGAAACAACAGCAGGCTGTTCTGAAAATCATCTATTTGGGAGAAAGATCCCACACAGCGCAGGAGCTGTGGACGGGGATCAAACAACAGACCTTTGAGTGGTTGGTGCCGTTGAACAATAAGCCCAGCATGGTGATGTGCGATAACGAGCGTAATCTTGTATAAGCTCTGGGCCTAGCCACTTTGACGTTGATCATCCCTTGCCTGGCACATGTGCTGAACTCGGTGGTGCAGAGCTTCCTTCAAACTTACCCCAATATGTCAGATCTTCTGATGAAAGTGCGGGCCGTCTGTGCGCTTTTGGTGTTCTCACGCTCCAGCTGCTTGCCTGTCTGCGCTGCAGCATCACTTCTGCTTTCCCGCTCACAGCCTCATATATGATGTACCCACAAGGTGAAACTCCACCTTGCATACAGTACAGACAAAAAGTTTGGACACACCTTCTCATTCAAAAATTTTTCTGTATTTTCATGACTATGAAAATTGTCCATTCACACTGAAGGCATCAAAACTATGAATTAACAAATGTGGAATTATATACTTAACAAAAAAGTGTGAAACAACTGAAAATATGTCTTATATTCTAGGTTCTTCAAAGTAGCCACCTTTTACTTTGATTACTGCTTTGCACACTCTTGGCATTCTCTTGATGAGCTTTAAGAGGTAGTCACCGGAAATGGTTTTTCACTTCACAGGGGTGCCCTGTCAGGTTTAATAAGTGTGATTTCTTGCCTTATAAATAGGGTTGGGTGTTGTGTTTCGGTAGCTGAGGAGGACAGGAACAACAGCAGGGCAGCAGAACACCTGAGATGTTGGTAACTGATGGGTTGCAGATTCCTAAACTAACGACACAACTAGAGGTAGCCGTGGAGCGTTCCTACATTGATCCTAGACGCCTCGTCACAGCCTGAGAGATAACTATACCTAAAGGCAGAAAGATGAAAGCTATCTGCCCCAGAGCAGATCCCCAAAGAAAATAGGAAGCCCCCAAACATATAATGACGGTTAGACAAGATGAAAACACAAACATAGGCAGAAAATAGATTGAGCAAAAACTGGGGCCACAAGCTGACTAAATAGGATAGGAAAGGATAGATTACTTTCTGCAACCCAGAAAACCCTACAAAAATCCAACAATTCTGATTACAAAAATACTGAGATCACACGATCTCGCCACCTGCTAAATCAGATCTCAGTGTGAACAAAACCAAGCTGCAGCCGCTGAAAAAACAGGAAAAAGCAAATGAGCAAATAACAGTGGCTGCAGATAAACTGTGAGGAGCTCAGGCCCAAGGAGGGGACCTGGCTGACCTCCACAAAAGTGCAGAAAACAATGCAAAAAGCAAGCACAAAAAGAAAAGCAAAACATATCTTATCTGAAAGCAGGAGATGAAGGCAAGACTCCAGCAAACTTCCAAATGAACAAGGAACCACAATTGAGACAAGAACAATTGATCACCGGCAACCATCATGGGAGGGAACCTCCCTTATATCAGACCAGTCAGTGAACCCAGATTGCCATTCTTCGCTGAAAGGTTCAGTACTGTCTGTAACCACCAGAGGGAGCCTCTGCTCAGAAACCATCTCTAGCACATTCATAACAGTACCCCCCCCCTCGAGGAGGGGTCACCGAACCCTCACTTGTGCAACCAGGCCGATCAGGATGAGATCGGTGATAGGCACGGATCAGTCTCCTAGCATGGATGTCCGAAACAAACACCCAAGAATTGTCCTCCTGACCATAACCTCTCCACTTAACCAAATACTGGAGTTTCTGTCTAGAAAAACGAGAATCCAATATTTTCTCAATCACATACTCCAGATTGCCCTCAACCAAAACAGGGTCAGGAGGCGCAGCCATAGGATCCACTGGCTCGACAAACCTCTTCAATAAGGACTTGTGGAACACGTTATGGATCTTAAATGTCCCTGGAAGAAGCAAACGGAAGGAAACAGGATTAAGAATCTCCATGATCTTATAAGGTCCAATGAACCTGGGCTTAAATTTTGGAGATGCAACCCTCATAGGGATATTTCTTGAGGACAACCAAACCAAGTCCCCCACTTTAAACCGAGGACCATCAGTCCTATGCCGGTTGGCAAACCGTTGGGCCTTCTCCTGAGAGAGAGACAACCTCTCCACTACCTGGTCCCAAATTTGCTGCATTCGCTCCACAACAGAGTCAACACCCGGACAGACAGAAGCCTCCGCCTGTCCCGAAGAAAATCGAGGGTGAAACCCAAAATTGCAAAAAAATGGAGACATGAAGATGGCAGAGCTAGCCCTATTATTAAGAGCAAACTCAGCCAAAGGCAAAAAAGAGACCCAGTCATCTTGATCAGCAGACACAAAACATCTCAAATAAGTCTCCAAGGTCTGGTTTGTTCTCTCGGTTTGTCCATTGGTCTGAGGATGAAAAGCAGAGGAGAAAGATAATTGAACACCAAGTTTAGAACAAAATGTCCTCCAAAATCTGGAAACAAACTGGACTCCTCTGTCAGACACAATGTTCTCCGGAATGCCATGTAACCGAACCACGTGCTGAAAGAACAAAGGCACCAATTCGGAGGAGGAAGGTAACTTAGGTAATGGCACAAGATGTATCATCTTGGAAAACCTATCACAGATTACCCAGATAACGGTCATTCTCTGAGAAACAGGGAGGTCGGAAAAAAAATCCATAGAGATATGGGTCCACGGTCTCTTGGGCACAGGTAATGGCATTAACAAACCACTAGAGCGAGAGCAAGGCTTGGAGCGAGAGCAAGTCCCACAGGACTGCACAAATTCCCTGACGTCACGAGACAAAGTAGGCCATGTAAGGTTTCACTCACTCGGCTGCTTCAGAGGTAAATCAGGAGACTCGATCTTATGCAAAAAGTCCTTAGGTTTATTACATCATAAACCATATGGTAAACATATAATACAGCTCTTCAATGCTTCAGCTCCTGCCTGGAGCCTCGCTCTTCAGTCACAGAGACCTCTCTGTAATGTCCTGCCTTGGACACATGGAAGCCTGTCCACACTGGCAGACTCCCACACACTCCCCCACAGGTGCAAAACAAACTCCATTACATAGGTGTAACCCCACCCATAGGTGAGGTCAGGATCACATGGTTAGGTCACCTGATCATGACCTCATCACAGGTCCTTTTGATACAAATAACATAGGTGAGGTCAGGATCACATGGTTAGGTTACCTGATCATGACCTCATCACAGGTCCTTCACCACAACACAAACCATGCTTCCATGCATACCTCGAGGAGCATACACAGTGCCCCCTAGCTGCATCAGGTGTCACTACACCACATACCTCTCCCCTCTGTTCAACATTGTGGGGTTGAACACTTATTACCCGACCAGAGATCCTTCTCGGTCGTCTCTGCCAGTCAAACCGTCTGGCTAAGTCGGGCCCTCTGTCAGACCACCCGCCTCCCCAGCGGTCATTACGGCGTCGCAATTCACTTGCACCCATACGTCCTGTCTGGCCTGCGTCCTTTTCATTTTTTCCACTATAGGTTCTCCTGCTTAAGTCACTCATCACTGAGCTAATTGAGGCATCACTACTTCTATCTCTTCTCCTCTCAATACCACGGGTTGAAGGTGGAGGCCATCTTCTTTCTATTTTCTGCAGGTTCCTGTTGACCTGGTCCCTCTCAAGTCGTAGTTGCTCTACTTCTCTCAGGTAGGACACACGATACTCCAGGAGCATCCGGATATTCCCAAGGCTCTCCCTGGATCCGACAATGAGGAACGGAACCATCCCGTCTTCACCCACGACCTGGACTTCGTCATCAGCCGGAATCCTGACTCTCGTCACACCGGACTTATTCACCATCTCCTGCATAATTTTCCCAAGTCTTCCGATGACTTTCTTCACCAGACCTCTGGGCACTTGAATGATGTCCTCCATTAATCCAAGCTGACTTTGAGCCTTTCTTGCTTGCTCCAAACGTCGAGTAGCTTCGTGATTTCTCAACAGGATCAGTTGCTTTGTGCGGAGACAATGTAGGTGCATGTCTCTCAGGACAGCCACTCGCTTCAGTGTGACTTCCTTAGTCGACAGTATGACTAACTGTTTCATCTCCGGCACCCAGTTCACACTACATGCTTCTACCGCTTTTCTAAAGGCCTCATGTACATCCTCACTGGCACAAGCTTCTTGCATGTCTTCGGGTACCTCTATCATACACTTGAAAAGCGATGTCTCCTTTTCCTGAACATGCTGTTGGACCTCCTCCTCCTGAGCATCAGCGCAGTTCTCCAAGACCTCAGCATTTCTTGTGTGGCCATCTGTGTGGCACTTTGCTTGCTGTACTTCGTCTTCCGTGGATTTCTGGAGCTGGGCATTAGTCTCTTTCTCCATCTTGAGCTCTCGGAGAACTCCATCTCGCTCTTCTGCCAAGCAGCGACACTCCTGCTGATGTTTCTCTTGGGCCTCTCTGAGCACCTCCGTCTCTCTCCATAGAGCCTTGTTCATACTCTTACACGCTGACAGATGATCTCTGAGCCTAGAGACTTCCCTCTCCAGCTCCTCCACTCTGTGCTCAATCATTCGTCTCAGGACCCTTTCTCGCTCGACTGTCTCTTTCACTGTTTCTTTAAACAGCTCTCTCTCATGGTCCTGCTCTCTTTTAGCCAGCACATGTCGCACCACCACCTCTTTAATTACATTTTCGGCTGGGCACTCTTGCCTACACACACTCTGCCTCTCCAGAGTTCCGCCCGTTCCTGCATCCGCAGTTTCCACTGTCTCACGACTCTTGGTAACTTCAGAGAGCTCCAGCTTACTGCACTCACTTTCCCTTGCGGTCGAGTCACAGTCTGCATAGGAGTCACTCCCACTCCCCCTGTCATCCTGGAACAGCACGTCCCCACTTAGACAGGTCTCTGCCCCCTTTCCTGGAGCTCTACCGTTTCTCACGGTCACACGTCTTGTCACGTCCAAGTCCCCGAGTTGGTCTGACCCACACTTTCTTCCCGGTCACCTGAAACTCTGGACTATCGCTATTAGGTGTTACCTCCTTTTCACACATCACACGACAAGGAACCACTACAGCCACCTGCTGTGATGGGGCTCCCTCCTCTGAACAACAACACACTTTATCAATTTCCCATGCCTTTTCAAATAACGTTAAGTCCCGCTTCCTCTCGCAGGGGTACACTAAGTTCGGTGGTATACCAGCATAACACCCTTTTGGAATCTCCACCCACTTTTGGGCCACCATCCCCTTTTGGGTTACCACCCCCTTTTGGGACTCCGCCCCCTTTTGGGCCACCATCCCAATTTGGGTTTACCGCCCCCTTTTGGGACTCCGCCCCCTTTTGGGCCACCATCCCAATTTGGGTTACTGCCCCCTTTTGGGCCACCGCCCCCTTTTGGGCAACTTTACTGATTTGGGCTACCACCCCCTTTTGAGACTCCACCCCCTTTCGGGCCACAATCCCAATTTGGGTTATCGCCCCCTTTTGGGACTCCCCCCCTTTTGGGTAACCATCCCTGTTTTGGGTTGCCGCCCCCCTTTTGGGACACCACCCATCACTGGGGTACACACCCACGGCTCTTACAGGCCCCAGTCCACACAGTACCCTTAGACAGTGTCTTCCACCCAGGGCGTGTACCGGCCCTTTAAGAGTCCGTGTGCCTCGGTTCACACTGTCCTCTTTACCACACCAGCTCCTGGTGGTACTGCTACCGCTTCCGTTGCAGTCACCAACAACCAGCACCTCCAGATGCTACTCCCAAACTGCTGTGGCTGCCACTGCAGCTCCGGCTGCTGCAGAACCTCTTGCTGCAACAGTCACTGTAGCTCCTGCCACCACAAGTCTCTGCACGCTGCGCTGTCTTGCCGCTTGTCACCTTTGTGACCCCACGAGTCACAGCCAGCCGCTTGTCACCTTCATGACTCCTCCGAGCCACTGCAAACACCTCACACGTGTTCCAGAAAAAAAAAACAGTTTCTTCACTGACCCGTCAGCACAACACAGACTCCTGTCTGTTACACTCTCGGCCAGAGAGATTTTCCGGACACCTCCTCTCTCATAGAGGCATCCCACAAAGGAAAAAAACAGTTTCTCACTGACCCGTCAGTACAACACAGACTCCTGTCTGTTACCTGTTGATCACTCAGGTTTCCGGATACCTCCTTTTCATAGAGGCATCCCACAAGGACAAAACAATCTCTCACTGACCCGTCAGTACACCACAGACTCCTGTCTGTTACCTGTTGGCCACGCAGGTTTCCGGACACCTCCTCTTAGAGGCATCCAACAAAGGGAAAAAAAAACAGTCTTTCACTAATTCTTCTCACTGATCCCGACCAGCATAACACGGTTGTCAAGACCGTCACCTGTTGGCGTCAGCCACACAGGTTCCTGGAGACCTCAGCCTCAGAGGTATCCTATCAGCATGCTTTTTCTCCATTTTCAATGACCCGGTCAACATAACACAGACTCCTATATACCATAAGAACCAAGAAAAAAGGGAGCTTAGTCTCTGATGTATAATGAAATAATAATAATGGTAATGAATATGAAAAATTCAAAAAAGGATGCAAAAAAGTATATATAATATATAACAAATTTTATTAATTAATTACATAACCAAAAACATATAACAGTAGAGTTAAAAACGACGAGTTAAAGGAGATGATTCGACCATGTGGCAAAACTAGCAGACAATAAATACGTAATAGTACTCCATAACAGTGAGAAAGTTACGTGCAGTAGTAGCTATAAGACAAGGAAAATAATAATAAAGGAGGCCAGTGTCATATTTGAATAAATGCGTTTGTCTGTAAATCCCCCAAGAAGGGAAGACACTGAAGCCTACAAATCCTAAGGTGTCTTGAAAGTTACTAATATAACGCTAGTGCCCACATAGTAAAATAGTACGGACCCAAAGTGGTACTCGGACATGCTGCACTGCGACATCACTCACCCATGCTGGAGACTGCTAGATTGCACCGAGGCCCCGACGCCGTTTCGCGTTTCCGCTTCCTCGGGGGGCAGTGTGTAATTGTACCAAAAAACAGGGTTTAAATAGCTCCTGCTGTAATGCGATCACAAATCCCGCTGTGGCAAACCGGAAGTGCCGGCTCCATCTTGGTGCTCATCGCCACAGGACAGAACATCCGGTGTCCATTCCGTCACTTCCGGCATCACGGGAACAAAATGTATGGAACAAGTGTTCCTACAGACGTCATAATTACAAAATGTTCCGTACTGATGCCTTAGGTGACGGAGGTATCACGGAGGGACTGGCAAGGGGCGAAACAGATGGAGCCACAAAAAATAAAGAATAAAAAAGCGGTGTGAATATATGTGTAAGCGTAATGGAGCAATATCTAGTATATAAGCAAAAAGGAATATACGATTATACACATATCCAAATCTGGAAAATCTATATCATCTAATTATAGTAATATACAAATGTACACAACATATATACATAATAAATAAAGACAGATATATGATTATAACATCCAAATGACCACAGGGAAGGAGATCATCAGTAATGTTCTTAATCCATAAGATCAGCAGGAACGTTCAAACGAATATAAACCCAGCGAAGATCCAAGAGTTGAAATGAAGGAGGAAAAACTCATCCTCTAAACTGAAAGCAGCACAAAAACACACAATTAAAAACATAAAAAGATTCTGAGGGGTAGGACAAGAAGAAAAAAAGGAAAAAAGGGGGAAAAAGGAAATTTGCATATACATAGATGAAATGAACATCACAAAAATGAGGAAAAGCTCAATTGCTCATTAAGCCCATGAGGGAACATGGTGTCCAACCTCACTATCCATTTACATTCCAATTGGGACAGCCTCCGTTTAAGGTCACCACCTCTAATTCCCCCATGGACACGGTCAATGCCCCGTACTCTAAGTAAATCTGGATTACAGGCATGCTTGGCCCTAAAATGACGTGGAATGGTTTTCAAGGAATCCACATCTATAGTTGTTACAGCCGATTGAATATCCCTCACGTGCTCCCTTGTGCGTATTCGCAACTCACGTGATGTTAAGCCCACATATATCAATTTACAGGGGCAAGTAGCATAGTAGACTACAAAATCACTCCGACATGAAATGTATTCCCTAATTTGGAAACTCCGTTTGCCATCCGATGAGCAAAACGTGGCTGTACGCTCGATATTGCGACAAGCTAAGCATGAACCACATGGAAAGCATCCCAGACGGGGTTTACTATTTGTGAGGAAGGAGGGAAGCGGCCTAGCTATATAATGGCTATTCACCAGTAAATCCTTAGTTATTACTCCTTCTAGCAGTAAGGAGTGGTCTGTCTGGGAGCCATTTGCGTAAAGTCGGTTCGGTCTTAAGAACAGACCAATGTTTATCTAAGATTCCTCTGATGGTATGCCATCTATTATTATATGTCGAGATGAATCTCACCTTCTGGGGCTCATCAGAGCCTCCCACCGGTTTGGACAAGAGGGGGCCACGAGCGGATGTTTTAGCATGATTATATCCCTTTTTAATGGAACGTTGACTATATCCACGTGTGCGGAACTTGTCCCGGAGATCAGCCGCCTGCGTCTCAAAGCCCCCCTCCATAGAGCAGAGGCGCCTGATCCGCAGAAACTGACCCACCGGAATGGCCCGCACCGTGGATGACGGTGGGCAGAAGTAGCATGAAGTAACGAATTGACAGACGTCTCCTTACGTGTACGTCTGTCTGTACCACACCTGTGGTTGTCACAGTGATCCGTATATCCAAAAAGTCCAGCTGCCCATCATAGAACTTATAGGTAAGTCTGATATTATATGAATTTTGATTTAAGTGAGTCAAAAAGTGACACAAATCATTCTGTGTGCCTTGCCAGATGATCAACAGATCATCAATATATCTGTACCATGATAATGCCTGGGAGGCAGCCCCTGCCCCATCGCCAAATACCTCCCTCTCCCAAAAACCCAAGAAGAGGTTGGCATACGACGGGGCACAAGCCGCCCCCATGGCAGTCCCCCGCTTCTGCAAATAGAAGCGGTCTTTAAAAGTAAAAAAATTATGTGTCAAAATAAATTCTAATAATTCCATGATAACAGCTGTAATGACGGATCCAGATCACTTGTGGTTAGATAAAAATTGACGGCCCTTAAACCGTGTTCATGGTTGATACAAGTATAAAGCGACTCGACATCCGCCGTGGCCAGCACCATGTCTGGTTCCAAGGAGAGGCCGTCCAACTTGCAAAGGGCATCAGTAGTGTCTCTGATGTAGGAGGGTAGAGCACTGACTAATGGTTGTAAGTAAAAGTCAATAAATCTACAAATAGGCTCACAAAGTCCTCCCACACCAGAGACAATAGGACGACCAGGTGGAGCCGGCACTTCCGGTTTGCCACAGCGGGATTTGTGATCGCATTACAGCAGGAGCTATTTAAACCCTGTTTTTTGGTACAATTACACACTGCCCCCGAGGAAGCGGAAACGCGAAACGGCGTCGGGGCCTCGGTGCAATCTAGCAGTCTCCAGCATGGGTGAGTGATGTCGCAGTGCAGCATGTCCGAGTACCACTTTGGGTCCGTACTATTTTACTATGTGGGCACTAGCGTTATATTAGTAACTTTCAAGACACCTTAGGATTTGTAGGCTTCAGTGTCTTCCCTTCTTGGGGGATTTACAGACAAACGCATTTATTCAAATATGACACTGGCCTCCTTTATTATTATTTTCCTTGTCTTATAGCTACTACTGCACGTAACTTTCTCACTGTTATGGAGTACTATTACGTATTTATTGTCTGCTAGTTTTGCCACATGGTCGAATCATCTCCTTTAACTGGTCTTTTTAACTCTACTGTTATATGTTTTTGGTTATGTAATTAATTAATAAAATGTGTTATATATTATATATACTTTTTTGCATCCTTTTTTGAATTTTTCATATTCATTACCATTATTATTATTTCATTATACATCAGAGACTAAGCTCCCTTTTTTCTTGGTTCTTATGGTATATATGATTATTGGAGAGTGTCTCAATGGTTTATCATGTCTATTAAATATATTTCTAGTCCGTGGTATGTTTTCATAACACAGACTCCTGTCTGTCACCACTGCTTAACAGCTTCTTCAGATAACTCATATCAGAGGCACCACATATAAACATCAATGCAGTTAATTCGTGACTAGTGTTGAGCATACGATACCGCAAGTATCGGGTATCGGCCGATATTAGCTCTATCGGCCTTTCGATACTTAGTTCAGATATTTTCGTCTTATCGGATACCGGAATCGGGATGTCACTGTCACTGTCAGTGTCCGTCGGTCGGGTCTGTCAGGAGTCAGCGGCACTTACCTGGCAGAAGATCTCCGGCGGTCACATCCCGGACTGCTTAATGGCCGCCATCCTCTTCTCCCTGGCGGTCACATGCAGTTTCTCGTGATAACTGCAGTGACTGCTGGGTAATCGCGGCCGTAAAGCAGTCAGTCCGATGACGTCACCGCCGGGGAAGCAGGTAATCAGCTGTGCTGCGCCGGGATGTCAGGCTCTGCCTGTCATTGCGATGTAGCAGAGCTGGATCGTCGTGGGACTGTCGTTACTATGGACTGCGTCGGAAAGGTGGTATACTGTTGGTTTGTTTTTTTTCTTTTTTTACAGGAGATCGATGGCGTCGCAGGAATGAGTGTATAATAAAATTAATGAAAACTGTGTTGTCTCTTTTATTTCATTAAAAGACTTTTTTCTTGCTTTGTCGTTTTTTTATACATTTAATAACTTTGGGATTAATAATGGATCGGTGTCTTATTGACACCTCTCCATTATTAACCGGGCTTATTGTCACCGTGCAATCAACGGTGACATTAACCCCTTATTACCCCACTTGCCACCGCTACAGGGCAGTGGGAAGAGCGGGTAAAGTGCCACAATTGGCACATCTTTTGATGCGCCAAATGTGGGGCTGCTGTAGCCTGGTATTATCAGGCTGTTGAGGGCCAAAATCCATGGGCCTTGACAGTCTTTTAATACCAGGCTGCCGTAGAACAGGAGCAGAAGTGAATCTCTGCTTAAGTTCCTGAAAAGCGGAGACTGCCTCAGGAGGCCAATTCACCACATCAGAACCCTTTTTGGTCAAATCAGTCAATGGTTTAACAATACCGGAGAAATTACCAATAAATTTACAATTGGCAAAACCCAAAAATCTCTGAAGAGCCTTTAATGAAGTAGGTTTGACCCAATCACAGATGGCCTGAACCTTGACCGGGTCCATTTTAATAACAGACGGAGACAAAATGAATCCCAGAAATGAGACCTTCTGTACGCCAAAAAGACACTTTGATCCCTTCACATACAGTGCATTCTCTCTCAAAATCTGGAACACAGTCCGAACATGTTTCACACGAGAGTCCCAGTCATTGGAAAAAATCAAGATATCATCCAAATAAACAATCAGAAATTTATCCACAAAATCCCTGAAAATATCATTCATGAAGGATTGGAAGACGGAAGGAGCATTAATGAGCCCAAAGGGCATCAATAGGTACTCATAATGCCCCTCTGGGGTATTAAACGCCGTCTTCCATTCATCCCTGTGCTTAATGCGAATAAGGTTATATGCCCCCTGAGATCAAGCTTGGTAAACCAACTAGCACTTTTCACCCTGGAAAACAGGTCAGAAATCAAGGGTAACGGATATTGATACTTCACAGTGATCTTATTCAAGAGACAATAATCAATACACAGCCTCAATGAACCATCCTTTTTGGCCACAAAGAAAAAACCGACACCCAAGGGTGAAGAGGATGGTCTGATATGACCCTTCTCCAATGACTCCTTGATATAATATCGCATAGCATCGTGTTCAGGTACAGACAAGTTAAAAAGGCGACCTTTAGGAAATTTACCACCAGGCACTAATTCAATAGCGAAATCGTAGCTCCTGTGAGGGGGCAAAGATGCAGATTTACTTTCACTAAATACAGTCATGGCCAAAAGTTTTGAGAATGACACAAATATTATATTTTCACATGATCTGCTGCCCTCTGGTTTTTATGTGTGTTTGACAGATGTTTTTATCACAGACAGAAATATAATAATTGCAATCATATGAGTAACAAAAGCTTATATTGACAGTTAGAATGAGTTAATGCAGCAAGTCAATATTTGCAGTGTTGACCCTTCTTCTTCAGGACCTCTGCAATTCTCCCTGGCATGCTCTCAATCAACTCCTGGACCAAATCCTGACTGATAGCAGTCCATTCTTGCACAATCAATGCTTTCATTTTGTCAAGAAAAATATTTAGACTTGAGAGTCCTCAGTGGTTGATACCTTTTAATGGCTAACTGAAAAGATGGTAACAAATTGCAAGCTTTCGAGACTACTCCGGTCTCTTCATCAGGCAAAGACTAAAACAAAAACTGAAGAATCACATATATATATATATACACAAGAGGACACAGGAATAGTGCAATAGGTAAGACAAGTGACGTAAAGCAGAACTGTCATTATGGCAGAGGAATGAACATAAATATTGGAACAGATCATAGATAAGGAGAGAGTTTTATTACCCTCTGATTGGGGTCTGGTGTTGTGTTTTGATGCCCCTAGAAGGTCAGAGACGCAGATTCCTTAATTGATATAGAATGACATGAATCCATGTGACACGTTCATTCCAGCACTAAGAGTGTCAAAGGTCATCATAAGTTTGTATTCCCAAACCTTTCTATCTTTCTCAGATTTGAAGTTAGATTTTAATACCAGTAATTCCATATCCATTATGCTATGACCGGGCATACAAAAGTGTTTTGCCACAGGTAAATCCATTCTTTTTTCTCTTATCGTGTGGCGATGATAATTCATCCTTGTTCTCAGTTTTTGCCCAGTCTCCCCCACATACAGACCCCAGTTGGACATTTAGTACATATTATTAGGTACACCACATTAGATGTGATGCAGCTGAAAGTACTGGGATCTTGTAGTCCTGATGGGAGTTGGGTATCTTTATCTTGTCCATGGTCATTATAGATGCACATGTTTTACACTTCTTCTGTTTGCAAGGAAAGGTTCCTGCAGCTGTTGGGGAGGACAGGGAGCTTCTGACAATGATGCTTCTTAGATTTGGGGGCTGCCTAAAACATAGTAGTGGGGGGTCTGGAAATATGGATTGTAATCGGGCATCTTTTTGTAGTAAAGGTTGTAGTTTCCGTGCAGCTCCCCTTAGCATCTCCAGATTTGGATTGTAGGTGACCACTAGAGGCACCCGGTTATTTTCTTCTTTAGTTTTGTAATGTAGCAGGTGATTCCTTGATATTCTGGTGGCTCTTGTAATTTGGTTTTCAATTGTTCTTGGATGGTAGCCCTGGTTCAAAAAAGTCTTTCTGAGGCGACCAAGGTGTTCATCTCTATCCATGGGGTTGGAACATATACGGTTGTATCTGATGGCTTGGCTGTAGACTATAGAGTTTTTTATGTGTTTTGGATGGAAACTGTCCCATTTAAGGTATGTTGGACGGTCGATTGGCTTCTGATACAGGGATGTCTCTATTTCATTGTTCTTTAGCTTAATGATGGTGTCTAAAAAGTTAATTTCAGTGCTGGAGTAGTTGAGTGTTAAGTTGATGGTTGGATGAAATTGGTTGAACTGTTCATGGAACGTCTTTAGCTGTTGTTCAGACTCCGTCCAGATGATTAAAATGTCATCAATGTAGCGGTAGTAGGCCCGAGGCCTGATGGGACATGAGGACAAAAAGTCGCTTTCAAGCTTGGCCATGAAAAGATTTGCATACTGTGGAGCCATTTTACTTCCCATAGCTGTGCCAGTCTCCTGAAGATAGATCTTGTTGTCAAATTCAAAGTAATTGTGGGTGAGGATAAATTTTGTGAGTTTCACAACAGAATCAGCATCATTCCCGGTGTTTCCCATGAAGACTTTGCAGGCATTTAATCCATCCTGGTGTGGGATATTAGAGTACAAAGATTCCACGTCCATGGTGGCCAGGATGGTTCCTTCTGGTAGGGGACCTATTGCTGCTAGTTTATTCAGTAGGTCAGTTGTGTCCTGAATGTAGCTGGGTGTATCCTTTACCAGGGGTTTAAGAATGCCCTCTACCCATCCAGATACCTGCTCAGTAAGGGTGTCCACACATGAAATAATCGGCCTCCCTGGATTCCCAGCTTTGTGGATTTTGGGAAGCATGTAAAATGTCCCTGTTCTTGGACTTTCTGGTATCAGGTCATCAGCTCTTATGGATTTGTCAGACAGACAAGATACCAACTTGCTTAGTTCCTTGTAATAGTCCTGTGTAGGGTCCGACTCCAGTTTTCTGTAGTAGCGTGTGTCCGTAAGTTGTCTGTTTGCTTCCTTAATATAGTCTGATGTGTTCATCATGACTATTGCACCTCCCTTGTCAGCAGGTTTAATGATGATTTCTTTGTTGGTTTTCAGAGACTGTATGGCCTTTCTCTCCTGGGCACTGATGTTGGATGCTTGTCTCTTGTTGGTGGCTATGATGGTGGATTTTATCAAATGTCTGAATGAGTCTATATATTTATCCAAATGGGGGTTACGTCCAGGTGGAGGTGTCCAGTCTGACCTCTTCTTGGTTGTTGGGATCCCTTTTCCTTCAGTCCGAGTGTTTTCTGGATCTTCTGTATCATTGAAGTCATAGCATAATGGATATGGAATTACTGGTATTAAAATCTAACTTCAAATCTGAGAAAGATAGAAAGGTTTGGGAATACAAACTTATGATGACCTTTGACACTCTTAGTGCTGGAATGAACGTGTCACATGGATTCATGTCATTCTATATCAATTAAGGAATCTGCGTCTCTGACCTTCTAGGGCATCAAAACACAACACCAGACCCCAATCAGAGGGTAATAAAACTCTCTCCTTATCTATGATCTGTTCCAATATTTATGTTCATTCCTCTGCCATAATGACAGTTCTGCTTCACGTCACTTGTCTTACCTATTGCACTATTCCTGTGTCCTCTGTGTATATATATATATATATGTGATTCTTCAGTTTTTGTTTTAGTCTTTGCCTGATGAAGAGACCGGAGTAGTCTCGAAAGCTTGCAATTTGTTACCATCTTTTCAGTTAGCCATTAAAAGGTATCAACCACTGAGGACTCTCAAGTCTAAATATTTTTCTATCTACTGGCTAACACGGTACGAAGATACACATCTTTCCTATATCAAAATGGAGGATACCAGAATGTACCGCATCTTTATGGAACTAAAACCACTTCTGAAGAAACGCGCACAAATGGACAGCGACATTTTTTTCTTATCTAAATGCAAAAAGGAGAATCTAATTCCCAAAGGACTCTGGATTACAAACCCAATTCTTCACACCTACAATACCCATTATGCACAAAACCTTTGTCACAGGACTTCTGAAAGACTAAGGAACCATCTTTTACATTTCTGCTACTGCATAAGGAGTAAAGTCCAAGGCAATTTGAAACTCTGAGGAAAACACTTACAGAAAGCACAGAGCAAAAATTACAACAATACTATAACAAACTACGGACCTTTCTGATTCATAACAAGGAAAAGAAACTACACAGATTGCGCCTCCATTCCGGACTCTATACAAACAGATACAAAACAAAACCTGACAACTCTGACAACCACTCCATTCCAGACACAAAAGCATCTAACTGTGTCATCAATCTCTCAGATTACAAACCCAACAAAGTGGAGCTTGCCGTGCTTTCTAGAGGACTCTCATTTTGTCCTACTAAGGCCCTGGATAAAACCGAACTCTGCAGTGATATGGAACATTTTTTCAGGAGACTGCGCCTGAGGGAATACTTCAATGATACAGAAGATCCAGAAAACACTCGGACTGAAGGAAAAGGGATCCCAACAACCAAGAAGAGGTCAGACTGGACACCTCCACCTGGACGTAACCCCCATTTGGATAAATATATAGACTCATTCAGACATTTGATAAAATCCACCATCATAGCCACCAACAAGAGACAAGCATCCAACATCAGTGCCCAGGAGAGAAAGGCCATACAGTCTCTGAAAACCAACAAAGAAATCATCATTAAACCTGCTGACAAGGGAGGTGCAATAGTCATGATGAACACATCAGACTATATTAAGGAAGCAAACAGACAACTTACGGACACACGCTACTACAGAAAACTGGAGTCGGACCCTACACAGGACTATTACAAGGAACTAAGCAAGTTGGTATCTTGTCTGTCTGACAAATCCATAAGAGCTGATGACCTGATACCAGAAAGTCCAAGAACAGGGACATTTTACATGCTTCCCAAAATCCACAAAGCTGGGAATCCAGGGAGGCCGATTATTTCATGTGTGGACACCCTTACTGAGCAGGTATCTGGATGGGTAGAGGGCATTCTTAAACCCCTGGTAAAGGATACACCCAGCTACATTCAGGACACAACTGACCTACTGAATAAACTAGCAGCAATAGGTACCCTACCAGAAGGAACCATCCTGGCCACCATGGACGTGGAATCTTTGTACTCTAATATCCCACACCAGGATGGATTAAATGCCTGCAAAGTCTTCATAGGAAACACCGGGAATGATGCTGATTCTGTGGTGAAACTCACAAAATTTATCCTCACCCACAATTACTTTGAATTTGACAACAAGATCTATCTTCAGGAGACTGGCACAGCTATGGGAAGTAAAATGGCTCCACAGTATGCAAATCTTTTCATGGCCAAGCTTGAAAGCGACTTTTTGTCCTCATGTCCCATCAGGCCTCGGGCCTACTACCGCTACATTGATGACATTTTAATCATCTGGACGGAGTCTGAACAACAGCTAAAGACGTTCCATGAACAGTTCAACCAATTTCATCCAACCATCAACTTAACACTCAACTACTCCAGCACTGAAATTAACTTTTTAGACACCACCATTAAGCTAAAGAACAATGAAATAGAGACATCCCTGTATCAGAAGCCAATCGACCGTCCAACATACCTTAAATGGGACAGTTTCCATCCAAAACACATAAAAAACTCTATAGTCTACAGCCAAGCCATCAGATACAACCGTATATGTTCCAACCCCATGGATAGAGATGAACACCTTGGTCGCCTCAGAAAGACTTTTTTGAACCAGGGCTACCATCCAAGAACAATTGAAAACCAAATTACAAGAGCCACCAGAATATCAAGGAATCACCTGCTACATTACAAAACTAAAGAAGAAAATAACCGGGTGCCTCTAGTGGTCACCTACAATCCAAATCTGGAGATGCTAAGGGGAGCTGCACGGAAACTACAACTTTTACTACAAAAAGATGTCCGATTACAATCCATATTTCCAGACCCCCCACTACTATGTTTTAGGCAGCCCCCAAATCTAAGAAGCATCATTGTCAGAAGCTCCCTGTCCTCCCCAACAGCTGCAGGAACCTTTCCTTGCAAACAGAAGAAGTGTAAAACATGTGCATCTATAATGACCACGGACAAGATAAAGATACCCAACTCCTATCAGGACTACAAGATCCCAGGTACTTTCAGCTGCATCACATCTAATGTGGTGTACCTAATTATATGTACTAAATGTCCAACTGGGGGTCTGTATGTGGGGGAGACCGGGTAAAAACTGAGAACAAGGATGAATTCTCATCGCCACACGATAAGAGAAAAAAGAATGGATTTACCTGTGGCAAAACACTTTTGTATGCCCGGTCATAGCATAATGGATATGGAATTACTGGTATTAAATTCTAACTTCAAATCTGAGAAAGATAGAAAGGTTTGGGAATACAAACTTATGATGACCTTTGACACTCTTAGTGCTGGAATGAACGTGTCACATGGATTCATGTCATTCTATATCAATTAAGGAATCTGCGTCTCTGACCTTCTAGGGGCATCAAAACACAACACCAGACCCCAATCAGAGGGTAATAAAACTCTCTCCTTATCTATGATCTGTTCCAATATTTATGTTCATTCCTCTGCCATAATGACAGTTCTGCTTCACGTCACTTGTCTTACCTATTGCACTATTCCTGTGTCCTCTTGTGTATATATATATATATGTGATTCTTCAGTTTTTGTTTTAGTCTTTGCCTGATGAAGAGACCGGAGTAGTCTCGAAAGCTTGCAATTTGTTACCATCTTTTCAGTTAGCCATTAAAAGGTATCAACCACTGAGGACTCTCAAGTCTAAATATTTTTCTATCTACTGGCTAACACGGTACGAAGATACACATCTTTCCTATATCATTCATTTTGTCAGAATTTTTAGGTTTTTGTTTGTCCACCCGTCTCTTGATGATTGACCACAAGTTCTCAATGGGATTAAGATCTGGGGAGTTTCCAGGCCATGGACCCAAAATCTCTATGTTTTGTTCCCTGAGCCATTTAGTTATCACCTTTGCTTTATGGCAAGGTGCTCCATCATGCTGGAAAAGGCATTGTTGATCGCCAAACTGCTCTTGGATGGTTGGGAGAAGTTGCTCTTGGAGGACATTCTGGTACCATTCTTTATTCATGGCTGTGTTTTTAGGCAAGAATGTGAGAGAGCCGATTCCCTTGGCTGAGAAGCAACCCCACACATGAATGGTTTCAGGATGCTTAACAGTTGGCATGAGACAAGACTGGTGGTAGCGCTCACCTTGTCTTCTCCGAATGAGACGTTTTCCTGATGTCCCAAACAATCGAAAAGGGGATTCATCAGAGAAAATAACTTTACCCCAGTCCTCAGCAGTCCACTGTCTGTACCTTTTGCAGAATATCAGTCTGTCCATGATGTTTTTTCTGGAGAGAAGTGGCTTCTTTGCTGCCCTCTTTGAGACCAGGCCTTGCTCCAAGAGTCTCCGCCTCACAGTGCGTGCAGATGCACTTACACCTGCCTGCTGCCATTCCTGAGCAAGCTCTGCACTGCTGGTAGCCCGATCCCGCAGCTGAAGCACTTTTAGGAGACGGTCCTGGCGCTTGCTGGTCTTTCTTGGGCGCCCTGGAGCCTTTTTGGCAACAATGGAACCTCTCTCCTTGAAGTTCTTGATGATGCGATAGATTGTTGACTGAGGTGCAATCTTTCTAGCTGCGATACTGTTCCCTGTTAGGCCATTTTTGTGCATTGCAATGATGACTGCATGTGTTTCTTTAGAGATAACCATGGTTAACAGAAGAGAAACAATGATGCCAAGTACCAGCCTCCTTTTAAAGTGTCCAGTGGTGTCATTCTTACTTAATCATGACAGATTGATCTCCAGCCATGTCCTCATCAACACCCACACCTCTGTTAATGGAGAAATCACTGAAAAGAGGTTAGCTGGTCCTTTTAAGGCAGGGCAGCAATGATGTTGAAATGTGTTTTGGGGATAAAGTTCATTTTCTAGCCAAATTTTGACTTTGCAAGTAATTGCTGTTAAGCTGATCACTCTTTATAACATTCTGGAGTATATGCAAATTGCCATTAGAAAAAGTGAAGCAGTAGACTTTGTAAAAATTAATATTTGTGTCATTCTCGAAACTTTTGGCCATGACTGTACATCCGAAAAATCAGTGAAAAAGTCAGGAACATCCTGAGACTTGGGAGAGGCAGAAAAAACAGGAGTGTCGGCATTAACACATTGGCAGCCCCAACTGGTCACAGACACAGATTTCCAATCCAAAACAGGATTATGAGACTGTAACCAAGGGAAACCTAGTACAATAATGTCATGCAGATTATACAGCACCAGAAATTTGCAACTCTCCAGATGATCTGGTTCAACCCTCATTATCATCTGAGTAGAAAACTGGGGTTTATTCTCCGCCAAAGGGGTAGAATCAATGCCCCGTAGGGGAATAGACTTCCGCAGGGGTATCATGGGAAACCCACAGTGTTTGGCAAAGTCAAAATCCATCAGGTTAATAGCTGCTCCTGAATCAACAAAAGCCTGAGCAGAAAATGTTGTCAGGGAGCAAATCAGGATAACAGTCAACAGAAATGTAGTCTGAACACTACCCAAGACAACTGAGCGTGCAAAACGTCTTCCCCGCTTAGGGCAGACTGAAATAGCATGAGAGGCATCACCACAGTAGAAACATAACCCATTGCGCATTCGAATCTCATGACGCTGAGCACCAGAAGTCACTCCATCACACTGCATGGGCTCAGGAGCTGGCTCACAAGGCAACACTATCTCATGCATACCTCTGCACTCACGCAAACGTCTGTCAATTTGAATAGCCAATGACATAGAATCATTGAGACCAGAGGGAGCAGGGAATCCCACCATAACATCCTTTACATTCTCTGACAGCCCCTTCCGAAAAAGGGCTGCCAAAGCATCATCATTCCATTTGGTCAGGACTGCCCACTTTCGGAATTTCTGACAGTACAACTCAGCGTCTTCAAAACCCTGATTTAATGCCAACAAGGTTTTTTCAGCTTGATCAGTGACATTAGGTTCATCGTACAATAACCCCAGAGCCAGAAAAAATGTATCAATATCATTCAAAACAGGATCCCCAGGTGTCAGGGAAAAAGCCCAATCCTGAGGATCGCCGCGCAGGAGAGAGATGACAATTTGAACCTGCTGTGCTGCGTTACCTGAGGACTTAGGCTTTAAGGCAAAAAACAACTTACAGTTATTTTTGAAATTCAGAAATTTAACCCGATCCCTCAAAAACAAATCTGGCATGGGAATCCTAGGTTCCACAACCGGCAACCTAGCAAGATAGGTAGCAATACTCCGAACCTCAGTGGCAAGCTGATCCACACGGCCAGACAACTGTGCAAACTCCATTGAAAGAAAAAAAAATCCTACTCAGCACCCAGAGAAAAAGAGGGAAAAAATGCAACAGACAGAAAAAAGAAATCTCTGACAACTCTGACAACTTTTTTCTTTCCACACTATTTTTCCCTTCTGTGAGTACCATATAATTTTCAGTTATGGCCGGTGATACTGTTGTGTTTCGGTAGCTGAGGAGGACAGGAACAACAGCAGGGCAGCAGAACACCTGAGATGTTGGTAACTGATGGGTTGCAGATTCCTAAACTAACGACACAACTAGAGGTAGCCGTGGAGCGTTCCTAGGTTGATCCTAGATGCCTCGTCACAGCCTGAGAGATAACTACACCTAAAGGCAGAAAGATGAAAGCTATCTGCCCCGGAGCAGATCCCCAAAGAAAATAGGAAGCCCCCAAACATATAATGGCGATTAGACAAGATGAAAACACAAACATAGGCAGAAAATAGATTGAGCAAACGCTGGGGCCACAAGCTGACTAAATAGGATAGGAAAGGAGAGATTACTTTCTGCAACCCAGAAAACCCTACAAAAATCCAACAATTCTGATTACAAAAATACTGAGATCACACGATCTCGCCACCCGCTAAATCAGATCTCAGTGTAAACAAAACCAAGCTGCAGCCTCTGAAAAAACAGGAAAAAGCAAATGAGCAAATAACAGTGGCTGCAGATAAACTGTGAGGAGCTCAGGCCCCAGGAGGGGACCTGGCTGACCTCCACAAAAGTGCAGAAAACAATGCAAAAAGCAAGCACAAAAAGAAAAGCAAAAAATATCTTATCTGAAATCAGGAGATGAAGGCAAGACTCCAGCAAACTTCCAAATGAACCAGGAACCACAATTGAGACAAGAACAATTGATCACCAGCAACCATCATGGGAGGGAACCTCCCTTATATCAAACCAGTCAGTGAACCCAGATTGCCATTCTTCGCTGAAAGGTTCAGTACTGTCTGTAACCACCAGAGGGAGCCTCTGCTCAGAAACCATCCCTAGCACATTCATAACAGTTGGGACCACAGTTGTGTTGTGCAGAAGTCTGGTGGATACACAGCTGATAGTCCTACTGAATAGACTGTTAGAATGTGTATTATGGCAAGAAAAAAGCAGCTAAGTAAAGAAAAACGAGTGGTTACTGTATCTGAAGATACCAGGTGTATATAGTATAAGGTAAATTGTCAATCTCCTTATATATTTCCGGAGTCACAGACAGACACCTCAGGCTCAGTATGGATTAGACCAGAATATAAAAAGCAGAAAAAGGGTACTGTATCTGAAGATACCAGATGTATATAGTATAGGGGAAAATTATAAATCTCCGTATATATTTCCGAAGTCTCAGACAGACGCTCACAGGCTCAGTATGGATTAGACCAGAATATAAAAAGCAGAAAAAGGGTACTAATCTGAAGATACCAGGTGTATATAGTATAGGGAGAATTGTAAATCTCCGTATATATTTCCGGAGTAGCACACAGACGCTCTCAGGCTCAGTATGGATTAGACCAGAATATAAAAAGCAGAAAAAAGGTACTGTATCTGAAGATACCAGGTGCATATAGTATAGGGAAAAATGTCAATCTCCATATATATTTCCAGAGTCACACACAAACGCTCTCTCAGTATGGATTTGACCGTAATAAAAAGGGCAGAAAAAAGGTACTGTATCAGAAGATACCAGGTGTATATAGTATAGGGTAAAATTTAAATCTCCATATATATTTCCGGAGTCACAGACAGGCGCTCTCAGGCTCAGTATGGATTAGACCAGAATATAAAAAGCAGAAAAAGTGTACTGTATCTGAAGATACCAGGTGTATATAGTATAGGGGAAAATTATAAATCTCTGCATATATTTCCGGAGTCACAGACAGATGCTCTCAAGCTCAGTATGGTTTAGACCAGAATATAAAAAGCAGAATAAGGGTACTGTATCTGAAGATACCAGGTGTATATAGTATAGGGGAAAATTGTAAATCTCCGTATATATTTCCGGAGTAACACACAGACGCTCTCAGGCTCAGTATGGATTAGACCAGAATATAAAAAGCAGAAAAAAGGTACTGTATCTGAAGATACCAGGTGTATATAGTATAGGGGAAAATTGTAAATCTCCGTATATATTTCCAGAATCACAGACAGATGCACTCAGGCTCAGTATGGATTAGACCAGAATATAAAAAGCAGAAAAAGGGTACTGTATCTGAAGATACCAGGTGTATATAGGATAGGGGAAAATTGTAAATCTCTATATATATTTTCGGAGTCACAGACAGACGCTCTCAAGCTCAGTATGGATTAGACCAGAATATAAAAAGCAGGAAAAGGGTACTGTATCTGAAGATACCAGGTGTATATAGTATAGGAGAAAATGGTAAATCTCCGTGTATATTTCCGGAGTCACAGACAGACGCTCTCAGGCTCAGTATGGTTTAGACCAGAATATAAAAAGCAGAAAAAGGGTACTGTATCACAAGATACCAGGTGTATATAGTATAGGGGGAAAATTGTAAATCTCGTATATATTTCCGGAGGTACACACAGACGCTCTCTCAGTATGGATTTGACCGTAATACAAAAGGCAGAAAAAAAGTACTGTATCAGAAGATACCAGGTGTGTATAGTGTAGTGGAAAATTGAAATCTCCGTATATATTTCTGGAGTCACACACAGATAGTCAGCATGTATTTTTCCATGATACCAGCCGGTACACGGTAGTGTGTGAGGTGCGTACAGCTCATAACGGTGTGGTAAAAAATGAACGCTCGGTAACTGTGCAGAAAAAAAGAATCAAAGTATTAGTGCTGTTTAAAAAGCAGTCTGCACAGCAGTGTACACACAGTAATATAGCTAGCAGGCAGCCTAATAACCAGCGCTGCTGCACACAAGAAAATCCTCCCCTTCACTGGCAGGCAGCCTAATAAACAGCGCTGCTGCACACAAGAAAATCCTCCCCTGTCACTGCACACTAACTGTACAGCACAATTGCTATCAGCACAAGCACAGAAGAACTTCTCTTTCCTGTCCTAACTCTCTCCATACTGATAAACAGCATCAGCAATCTCTCCCTACTGTTAAGATCGGCAGAAGTAAAATGGCAGTCGGCGGTCAGGGCTTTTATAGACACTATGACGTCCCCCAAAGCAAGCCAATCACTGCAATGCCCATCTCTAAGATGGTGGTGGACGCTGCCTATGTCATCTCGTTGCCCACAGTGTATGTCCTTACTCATTGGCTGAAAAAAGGCGCCTGAAAGCATTATGGGAAAACCGACTTTGGCGCTCGGGTCAACGACCGCATGGCTGACTTGGCGCCATGGTCGGGTTTCGCTCGGCGAAACTCGACTTTAGCCAAAGTCGGCGACTTTTGAATCTGACATACCTTTTTCGCTCAACTCTACTTACGACCTTTTACTTATAGTACTCCTGTAAGAAATAAACAAAACAAATATCATCTCTTCAGCTGAAGCTTTCCGTACATCTTCAACCAGCTCTCTCTCTTTTCATTGAGTTCTTTGAAGACCAACATATGGTACACTCTGGGTAGCACCAACTGCAGTTTTTGTCCTCCTTTATGATACAGGATACCGTCTTCACTGAAGTAGAGCTTCTTCCATACTTTATCTAAAACCGATACTGCTGGTGACTCATTTTCTCTCTCTCGTTTACTTGGGAAATTATTTTGGTCCACATAACTAAGTACTCTACTAATTATCTGATCTTCCTGTTGCGCTCTACGGATTGTTCCTTTTGGTAGTTGCTGAATGGACAGGGGGTGATCTCGTTCTTTCGCTTTTACGGTGGTTTCCACCATCGACGGACACCACAATGTTGTGTCTTCCTCTTGATGAGCTTGTACTGCTTGGGTAGTGTTCTCAATGGCTTCCAGACTGACTTCCTCTGACCATTCTTGCATGAACTTCTCAGGGTCTAGTGGCATTCTCGACAATCCATCAGCATCTGCATTGCATTTCCCTGACCTGTACTTAATACTGAAATTAAAGTCAGCTAGTTCAGCTACCCATCTCTGACCCATTGCATTCAGTTTGGCTGTAGTGAGAACATAGGTCAAGGGGTTATTGTCCGTGTAATCCTCAAACTCTTTGCTATAATAGATATAATCTCTAAATCGTTCACAGATAGCCCATTTCGATGCCAGGAACTCCAATTTTCCTGAATGTAGATGGTAATTTCTCTCTGCGTTTGTCAATGTTCTGGAACCGTAACCGATGACTCTCAATTTCCCATCTTGATGCTGATACAGGGCAGCTCCCAGTCCAACTTGAGAAGCGTCACAATTAAGAACAAATGGTAAGTTGAAATCAGGATATCTCAATATGGATGGTCTTACCAGGTAATCCACTGGTTCTTCCAATACCACCTGGTGGTCTGATGTCCAGACAATGGGTTGCTGGGATGAAATGGCGTTTTTCTTTTAAGTCCGGTGCTGCCCACGTTCTTCTTTTTCTCCATGGGTGTTGTTGACTCTGTCGTCCCCCACAAGAGGAGATATAGTGGGCCGGAAATCCTGGAGAAGATCCGGATATAAGTACGATAGTAGGAAAGGAATCCTATGATCTGCCTCACCTTCCCGACGGTAGAAGGCCACTTATCTATTAAGGCCAGTACCGGAGCGATTTCTGCTGGGTCCGTGTATATCCTTCTCTGGACACAATTTTCCCTAGAAATCGAACTTGCCTTTTGAACAGTTCACATTTCTTTGGGGTCAACTTAACTCCAGTGTTGTTGATAACACTGAAGTACGGTCCTCACGTATTCAACATGCTTTTGGAAGGTTTTTCTGTGTACCACATAGTCATCCAAGTACGGCTGACAGATATCATCCCTCAATCCTTCTAAACATGTCTCCATGCTCCTCTGGAATTCTGCTGGAGCTGAACTGAGCCCAAACGGTATGCAGATCCACTCATATAATTCCCATGGTGTGATGAATGCTTTCAAGGGTCTACTGGACTCCTCGACAAATCCTTGGTGATATGCCTTACCCTGATCGAGGACAGAGAATCAGGTACTTCCTGATAGGCTATCCAGCATATCTTGGATCTTTGGTATCGGGTGTCGATCAGGTACTGACTTTTGGTTTAGTGCCCGGTAATCACAACAGAGTCTCAATGTACCGTCCTTCTTCCTTAACACAGACAATAGGAGAGGAATAAGACGACTTCGACTTTTGGACCAACCTCTGTTGATTAGATCTTGTAAATACTCTTTCACTTCACGGTGTAATGGTTAAGTATGTTTTTGCTTCATTTGTGTGCATTTTTTAAATTTTTTTTATATGTTTGTTCCCAGTCGTTAAAATGGTTGAAAAATGCTGCAAAAAACACTGAAAGTATTGATATGCTTTAAATTTCCAAAGGAAAAAATAAGTAAGATTTCAGAAATCTAAATCACTTTGCTTGGATAATAAAGTGCTGTTTTTTTGTTACAAAAATACATGAAAAAAACGTGTGAACACGGCCTAAAAGTAACCCATGGCACTTGTGCTCTATTAATCCTCTTTAGAATGTATTGCTGGCATTAATTTTTCTGGTGGGGATTCTATATTCAATACGCAACACTCTCATATCATTTCATAATCCAATGAGAAGATCATAAATATCAGAAGTCAAGGAGACAGATGAAAAGCTATGGGTTTTGCCTCCTCTCTGATGAAGAGCACTGATGTGCAAGTCTTTGTGGTGAAACTACTGTATAAGAAAAACAAGAGCTCTTGTATTTTTATAAAAAGGTATCCCAAATTAGTTCTTCAAGGTCCAAATGCTCTTTGCGCCTTTTAACCGTGACGGATATGGGAATACCAAAATCTAGTTTGTTTTTCAATATGGCATATCTATCTAACTATATCCTGCTCACTGTCTGATAACCTTGCCTTGGGATGACAAGCTGTGTATCTAATTAATTAGAAACAAAACCAGCATTCATCTAATGGACCATTATTTAAATTTTGACAGGTAATTACCAGCAAAGAAATGATAAATCCCAAGGAACAGTGTTTGTTTTCAGCAGATGCATCAATAATGCGCTTGTGTTTCACTGCGCCTCAGGAATATTAACCTGAGCCAAGCTGCTGTAAGCTCTGTCTGCCCCGGCTCCGAGTGTGAGATACTTCTCTATAATTAATTCTTCATGTATCTCAAAATAGTCCAAGATGCTGTTCAGAGATGCTGAATCATAGCCTTCTATTTGTACTGTCAGTCCACGAGAAAATGGCACATAGGAATTTAAGTGATATTAAATGGACAACAATTACAAAAGAGACTTTAAGATTAATACCTTGATAGCTGAGGATGAAAAAAATCCTTAGATGTTTAATTTATACTGACTAAAGCTAGTTTTAGTAGGATCTTCTAAAGTGTACAGTTCTTCCACCATTGGTATGGCTGTATTAGAGGTTCCATGGGCACTCAGGTTCTGGTGCGTGGATTTTTTTTATTTTCCACATATGTGGACACTAGTACTGGACATGACAGGTAATGTTGTGGGTCCATGTACAGGTTTTATTTAGGAATCTGGAACTTTACGGTGAGGCTGGGTAAATGCGATCAAGACTTCTTCCAATGGGATGACCAAATGCCACACAGTATAATTTCAAACTAATTAGGCCACACCATCTGACCGTTCCCTCAGGCTACAGCCTCGATTTACACCAAACCATTTTATCCGTTAAAAGGGGATGTCCGCTACTCGGACAACCCCGTCTCAATCAACATGTTTTTACCAGTAAAATAACAACACTCACTTGTGGTGTGGCCCGTTCCAGCAGTATGAGCACTCGCTCTCCCAGGGCTGGCATGAGAATGTTATGTCACGCAATCCGTGCACTCAGTCAGCGCTGGCTTCACTGTCTCCACCTTTGGATGAATAAGACATCAAAAGGAAGGCAAATCTGGTGCTCACTTCCTCTTGATGTCTGATATATGAGAAAGTATGAACAATAAAGCGCTGATTGAGAGCAGGGATCGAGTGACATAACAATCTCATGCAAGCCCCTGGAGATCGAGTGGCGACACCGCTGGAACAGCAGCTTCACCGTGGGTGAGTGAGCTGATTGAGAAGGGTTGTCCAAGTAGTATGGTGAGTGAGCCGATTCAGAAGTGGTTGTCCAAGTAGTAGGATAAGTGAGCTGATTGAGAAGGTGTTGTCCGAGTAGTAGGATGAGTGAGCTGTTTGAAAAGGGATTATCCGAGTAGTAGACAACCCCCTTAATGAGCATTCTATTTTGCGCCCTAAAGGAGTTAACCAGATACTTATTTTTTACCCTGTTTTTTTTTTTTAAACAAAACTCAAAATAGTGGCAAATAAGGAAATAAGTAATACTTACTGTTCCACCTCATTCTGCATTCCCCGACTGTCTCTGCTCAAACAGGATTGACTGTTGCATCATTACAGTACAATATGTCCCCAGTGTTGTCCAGAGCTGCATTTACAGTTCTGACGCTCACTATAAGAACTACTTGATGGCTTTTTGACAGACATAAAAGTTTGGCTGAATTCCTATGTGCAGACTTACAGTTAATTTTGTTACAGAGGCTATGTATTGCTTGAAGTAAAACTATACTTTCCAGAACAACACTAGAGCAAGTTCTGTACCGATAACCAACAAGCAAGTACGGATAAAAATTTTCATCTAACTGTTATAGAGAATTATGAATTGTGGTGCTGAAAAGGTTTAACCACTTCATGACCTAGACGTACTGTATCTATACATCCAGGATTAGAAGTACTTCTCGACCTTGGACGTATTGATACATTTTGGTGATTCTGCATGCACAGAAGCTGTGCAAGCATGATTGCTACCAGATGTTCAGCTGACATGACAGTTCAACTGGCACTCTGTTAGGGTCTGCGGAACGCACCAAATATTAGATGTGGAGAGGTGCGTTCGCAGCCCGGGGTCCACCGTGCAGGCGGAACCTGCTTCTAGTAAAATGGCGCAAGAAGCGAACTCTGTTATCCCGCAGAGTCGCCAAAATAAACACCGTAACGCACTGTGGCAAAATGTGCGAACTCTGTTATTCCACAGAGCCGCTAGAAGGAGTGCCGCAGCGCTATATGGCGATGTGTGCGAACTCACTTAACACAACTGAGTCGCAAAATAAACACGCTAGGGCGCTGTCTAGCGTTGAAAGCGAACTCTTTTACGTCACAGAGCCGCTGAGACAAACTTCTGTGTCCTGTCAGGCACCCAGGTACACAGTTAACTGCTAAGCGAACATAGAACGTGATCATGCGCTAATGTCCTCGCGGGAGTCATCCGCAATCTATGGCGTCTGAACGCCAGGCCCTGAATACGGCAATCAAACTCCTCACCGGTTATGCCGGTAATCTAGGGCATCTAGGACACCGACCCTGACCAGCTAGCATACCAAACTCCTCACCGAATAAGTCGGTATTCTAGGGGCTTATTTCAGCCGGGCCCTAACCACACACACGCATGACCACAATGGCGCAAAGCATATAAAGATTGATATTAGAGCATGGCGGCCCAGCCATGCTACCCTTTTATAGCAACAGCTACAGGACCTGCCAGAAACAAGGACCAATGAAACTTGTTCCAGAACACCAGTAGTCACAGGACCTTCCTGGCGGACCAATAGGAGCTGCTGCAGTACCTGAGCATGTGACCCCTGATCTCCAATGAGAGCTCTCACTCTGGGCATGCTCAGAAGGGGAAAACAAGGACTTTGTCTTAAAGACGTCTGCTCGCCGCTAACCAGTACTGGCTACAATAGCAGAGCCTGGAGAAACAGCAGTATTCCTCTGCACACTGTTAGACTGGGCGAGACGCTGGGACCGACGTCTAAGCTGAGCAGGCTCCACTGTGGACAAAGATGAATGGGAGACCGCAGCGGGACTGGTTCGAGACTCCCCTTGTGCAGCAGCGGGAACTCGAACCCTAACATTACCCCCCTCCTAGAGCCCACCCTTCTCTGGGCCTCGCTACGCTCAAAGTCAGAGATGAGCTGCGGAGCATGAACATGTTCTGCAGGCTCCAGGACCTATCCTCAGGCCCATAACCCCTCCAATCCACCCCAAAAAATTTTTTGCCCCGTACCACCATGCACACTACAAGGCATTCACCTCGTAGTCGTCCGAAGAGGAACTGACGTCCCGGCAGATGACTCACGCAACCGGGAGATGACCACGGGTTTTAGGAGGGACACATGGAAGGTGTCGGAGATACCAAGGTGAGGCGGAAGGGCCAAACAGTAAACCACAGGGTTCACCTGCTTGAGAACCTTGAAGGGACCCAAATAGCGGGGTGCCAACTTAGTGGATTCCACCCGTAGCCTGATGTTTCGGGCGGAGAGCCACACTAGGTCGCCAGGAGCAAATGTCAGAGCGGGACGCCGATGGGCATCGGCAGAAGACCTCATCCTTTCCTTGGAAGCCTGAATGGCATCCTGGGTGCGGTCCCATATGTCCCGTGCTTCCACAGCCCAGTCTGCCACCCTGGAGTCGGCGGAAGCCACGGGCATGGGCACCGGTACCCGCGGATACTGGCCGTAATTTAAGAGGAATGGGGTCTGTCCGGTGGAGTCAGCCACAGCATTGTTTAGCGCGAACTCCGCCCACGGGAGCAAGGATGCCCAGTCATCCTGCCTGGCAGAGACAAAATGTCGCAAGTAGGTGACCAAGGTCTGGTTGGCCCTCTCTACCAACCCATTCGTCTCGGGATGATATGCAGAGGAGAGGTTCAACTCAATGCAGAGTAGATGACACAACTGTCACGCTGTCTAGCAGATGTATAAATATATAATGTCAGTAATCTATCAAGTGGGACAACATTCTATATAACATATAAATAGGTAACATTAACATGTATATATAGCATAGTATTACCTGACATAATATCCTGTGGGTCAATACTGAATCCTTTTCACGCTGTCTCTGGCTAGAGGTGGACCGGGGTCTATGCTGACCCTAAACTGGGGTCCTGACTAGTCCCTCTACCTGGAGGTACTGTTAATGGTACAGAGGTCCAGGCCACCAGCGTAAACCCTGTCTCCTATAAATCCCTGACCACTGTAATCTAGTCCTTAGAAGGACCCTGATTACCACCATAGGGAATGGACAGGTAAAGGTTAACAAACAGTACAGACAAACGAGACAGACAGGGGATAAAGTAAATACTGTCTTGCATACAACATTAAAACACAGAGGGAACACCAAAGGTCTAGGAGATAAACTATAAGCAAGGTGAGGAGAAACAACAAAAGAGCTCTTAGCTTAAGTCTTCTCAGAACCGATCCTATCTGCAGTCTGTATGAATGCTTTCACCGGCATCTAACCAGCAGACTGGCAGGTATAAAAAGGAAGCTAATTAGTGCATAATCAAAAGCAGCCGGGCGAAGCTGGACCTAGTCTTAGCAAAGAGCTAGGTAAAATTAACTCCCTCATTACCAAACACAAAGAAACAGCAACTCAGCTGCGAGAAGTCAGAATGTGCAATCGCGACAATCTTCGTGGCGATGCACCCATGACAGTACCCCCCCTTCTACGAGGGGCCTCCGGACCCTCAGGGCCAGGTCTGTCTGGGTAAGTCGTGTGGAAGGTCCGAACCAATCGATCTGCGTTAATCTCAGACGCAGAGACCCACGTCCTCTCCTCAGGACCATATCCCTTCCAATGAACCAAATACTGAAGGGACCGGCGATTCAGACGTGAGTCAATGATCTTCAACACTTGAAATTCTAAGTTACCATTGACCACCACTGGAGGAGGAGGTAGAAGTGACGGTATAACTGGCGCCACGTACCTCTTAAGCAACGATTTGTGGAATACATTATGGATTTTAAACGTAGGAGGGAGGTCCAGACAAATGCCACAGGATTAATTATAGAACTGATCCTGTATGGACCGATGAACCTGGGACCCAGTTTCCAGGAGGGAACTTTGCATTTTATATTCTTGGTAGACAACCACACCAGATCGTTCACACCTAGGTCCGGACCAGACACTCTCCTCCTATCAGACCTCCGCTTGAAACAGTTCCCCATAGCACTCAGACCATTCAGCACTCCTCTCCAAACTGAAGCAAGTGACGACGAGAATCGTTCCTCCTCAGGAACCCAGATGGATGGGTATGTGGGGTCTTAGAGCGAGCACAAACTCCACAGGACGCGACAAAAGTTATTACCTCTTTATTTAAGTTAGGCCACCAAAACCGGCGAGAAAGGAGATCCACAGTTGCTTTACTCCCTGGATGTCCTGCTAAAGCAGAACTATGATGTGCCTCGATAACTTTTTGTCTTAACTGATTAGGAACAAACAGTTTCCCTGGAGGTCCTACAGGGGCGTCCCCCTGAGCCTCCAACACCTCCTCCTCAAGCTCAGAGCACACAGCCGACACCACCACTCCTTTCCTGAAGGATAGGAACCGGGTCATCCGTCTTTCCGGCCCCTGGGAAACTACGAGATAAGGCATCAGGAAGCAATTTTATTGAGCAGTCATACGTGCGATGAGAAGGTAACTTTTGACACCCCTCCTGAGAACATCTCCCCAAAGTCCTCCAGAAAAGGAGGCAAAGTCCTAGGCACGACCGCACCGATGACCGTGTTCATGCAGTTATTCTTGCAAAATTCACCCCACTGGCTTATCTTTCTGGATTGCCAAGTCAATCACTGGGTTATGTTTAGCCAACCAGGGAAGTCCCAACACAATAGGAGTAGGAAGACCCTCCAACACATAACAAGACAACTGTTCTTTATGTATTGCCCCTACTCGAAGGTCTATGTTATGAACAGCTTGTACAAAGCTACCTTGACCGAGAGGTCTGGCGTCAATAGAAAGTATAGGGATCGGTTTGGCCAATACACTCAGTTGCATACCTTGCACCTGGGCAAACCGAGCGTCCACCATATTAGCCCCAGACCCACTATCAAGAAGAACAGAAATCCTCTCAACTCTCGCACCAACCACCACCTCCGCAGGCACGAGAAATTGAGACGGACCTGGGGACGAAATACCTACTCCCAGGTTGTCGTCCACCACACAACCTGGGATTAACAGTTTTTCGGTGACTTTTTTGCTCAATGAGGCATGGGAGGGACACCCCCCAACAAAATGTCCCTCTCTCCCGCAGAAGAAACACCTTCTTGTCTTGCGGCGCACCGCCGATTCCCTCCTACAAAATGATGTCCCACCCAACTGCATAGGTTCCTCAGAACAGACCAGGGGAACCTCCATATAAGGGACTTTAGTAGTGGGTGGAGTAATAACAGGGGGCGAGTTACCTCACACCTCCCCCGAAGCCGTCTATCAATACGAATAGCAAGGGCCATAGCAGCCTCCAGTGACGGAGGAGAATCATACTGAGCCAAAACATCTTTTAATTTGTCAGATAACCCTTGACAAAACTGGCTCCTAAGAGCTGGGTCATTCCACTGAGTATCTGTGGCCCATCTACGGAACTCAGAAGAAAATTCCTCCGCCGGACGATCTCCCTGCTGTATCCTACGTAACTTCGTTTCAGCAAGGGAGACCCGATCCGGGTCATCATACACCAGACCCAGGGCAGCAAAAAATCGATCTACTGACTGGAGGGCCGGGGAGCCCGGAGGAAGAGAGAACGCCCAGGATTGAGGGTCCCCTTGTAAGAGCGAGATGACAATTCCTACCCTCTGCTCCTCACTCCCCGATGACCGAGGCGTAGCCGAAAGTACAATTTACATGCCTCCCGGAAGGTAAAAAATTTGTCCCGCCCACCAGTGAACCTGTCCGGGAGAGCAACCTTAGGTTCAGATCTGGTTTGCTCCGGGGGGGACAAAACCTTGGACTTAATGTCCGTAAACTCCATGGACAATTTCTGCAACTGCAGGGCAAGCTGGGCTACTGGATCCATGGTAGCTGGGGAGAATCTATAGTTTGGAAGGGGAAAATGTCACACTGTCTAGCAGATGTATAAATATATAATGTCAGTAATCTATCAAGTGGGACAACATTCTATATAACATATAAATAGGTAACATTAACATGTATATATAGCATAGTATTACCTGACATAATATCCTGTGGGTCAATACTGAATCCTTTTCACGCTGTCTCTGGCTAGAGGTGGACCGGGGTCTATGCTGACCCTAAACTGGGGTCCTGACTAGTCCCTCTACCTGGAGGTACTGTTAATGGTACAGAGGTCCAGGCCACCAGCGTAAACCCTGTCTCCTATAAATCCCTGACCACTGTAATCTAGTCCTTAGAAGGACCCTGATTACCACCATAGGGAATGGACAGGTAAAGGTTAACAAACAGTATAGACAAACGAGACAGACAGGGGATAAAGTAAATACTGTCTTGCATGCAACATTAAAACACAGAGGGAACACCAAAGGTCTAGGAGATAAACTATAAGCAAGGTGAGGAGAAACAACAAAAGAGCTCTTAGCTTAAGTCTTCTCAGAACCGATCCTATCTGCAGTCTGTATGAATGCTTTCACCGGCATCTAACCAGCAGACTGGCAGGTATAAAAAGGAAGCTAATTAGTGCATAATCAAAAGCGCTGGGCGAGGCTGGACCTAGTCTTAGCAAAGAGCTAGGTAAAATTAACTCCCTCATTACCAAACACAAAGAAACAGCAACTCAGCTGCGAGAAGTCAGAATGTGCAATCGCGACAATCTTCGTGGCGATGCACCCATGACAACAACTCTCTCCAGAACCGAGACGCAAATTGGGGACTTCGATCGCTGACAATCTTGTCTGGCATACCGTGTAGATGGAAGATGTGCCTAATAAATAATGCTGCCAAGGCCCGTGCAGAAGGTAACCGTGGTAGCGGCACTAAGTGCACCATTTTGGAGAAGTGGTCGGTGATCACCCAAATGACAGTGCAACCCCGAGACTTGGGTAAGCCCACCACAAAGTCCATCCCGACTATCTCCCAGGGCCTGTCTGCCACCGGCAAAGGAAAAAGTAACCCAGCTGGCCGTTGTCGAGGGGACTTGTTCCTGGCGCAGGAGACACACGCCTGAACATACTCCCTGACGTCACGGACCATATGTGGCCACCAGTATGTCCTCGCCAATAACTCAGTTGTCCTCTTTGCCCCAAAGTGTCCACCCACCCTGGACGAGTGTGCCCAAGAGAGTACCTCCGGTCGCAAATTAGTGGGCACAAAAGTCTTGCCCGGAGGCACAGACTCTAGCGAAACCGGAGCTACAGTTCTTTCTTCGGGGACAATAAGCCGAGGCTCCTCATCCTCCTCCTCTGATGACACTAAGGAGCGAGAGAGAGCGTCGGCCCGAACATTCTTCTCACCGGAGAGAAAATGGAGGGTGAAGTGGCACCGAGAGAAGAATAGGGACCATCTGGCCTGGTGAGAATTTAGCCGCTGAGCCGTTTGCAAATATAACAAGTTTTTGTGGTCGGTGAAGACTTGGAAGGGAAAACGAGCCCCCTCCAGAAGATGTCTCCACTCAGAGAAGGCCAATTTCATAGCCAGCAACTCCCTGTCCCCAATGGAATAATTCCTCTCTGCTGGTGTAAAGGTCTTAGAAAAGAAGAAGCAGGGATGCTTCCGACCTTGAGCATCCTTTTGATAAAGGACTGCTCCAGCACCAACAGAAGAAGCGTTCACCTCTAAAATAAACGGCTTATCAACATCAGGGCGATGTAATATGGGAGCACTGGCAAAATGCGACTTGATGGAAGAGAACGCCTTGGATACCTCCTCAGACCACAACTTGGGATTTGCTCCCTTCTTGGTGAGGGCTACCAAGGGAGCTACCAAAGTCGAGAAATGGGGAATGAACTGGCGATAATAATTAATGAACCCCATAAAGCGCTGCACCGCTTTAAGAGAATGGGGTTCTTGCCAGTCCATTACAGCCTGTAGTTTGGCAGGATCCATAGCCAATCCCTGGGCAGAGATGATATAGCCCAGAAAAGGTAAGGACTCCTGCTCAAACACACATTTCTCCAGCTTGGCATAGAGGGAGTTTGCCCGTAAGAGGTCGAAGACTTTGTTGACATCCCTCCGGTGAGAGTCTATATCTGGTGAAAAGATGAGAATATCATCCAGATAGACTACCACAGAGGTGGAGAGCATATCCCGGAAGATATCATTGACAAAGTCTTGGAAAACAGCGGGAGCATTACAGAGCCCGAAGGGCATCACCAGGTATTCATAGTGCCCATCCCTGAGATTAAAAGCTGTCTTCCACTCGTCCCCCTCACGGATGCGAATTAGGTTATAGGCACCACGTAGATCAAGCTTGGTAAATACTTGGTAAATCCTCGGAGCCTATCAAAGAGCTCAGAGATTAAGGGCAACGGGTACTTATTCTTGACGGTGATAGCGTTAAGACCCCTGTAGTCAATGCATGGACGTAATTCTCCGTTCTTCTTTTGCACAAAGAAGAACCCCGCCCCTGCTGGTGACACCGACTTCCTAATGAACCCTCTTGCCAGATTCTCCTGAATATACTGGGACATGGCCTCTGTCTCAGGAAGCGAGAGGGGGTAGACTCTCCCCCGAGGAGGTTCTGCTCCAGGCAAGAGATCAATAGGACAGTCGTAGGGGCGATGAGGTGGAAGAGTCTCCACCGCCTTCTTGGAGAAAACGTCTGCATATGACAAATAACACTGAGGAAGAGAAGTGAGATCTACGTGTATCTCTGTGGTAGTGACCTGAACGCACTCCCTGACACACCTGCCTCTACATGAATCACCCAACCCATTATCCTCCCAGAGGACCACTCAATATGGGGAGAGTGGTAACGGAGCCAAGGTACTCCCAGCAACACCTCGTCTATTCCCTCGGGCAGGACAAGAAAAGAAATACTCTCCTGATGGGAAGGGGACATAGATAAAGTGAGAGGGATCGTTTGGTGGGTGATTTGTGAGGGCAGAGTTGATCCATTCACTACTCGCACAGTCACCGGTTTGGCGAGCATCACCAGAGGTATAGTGTGGCGGAGAGCAAATGCAGAGGACATGAAATTCCCCTCGGCTCCAGAATCCACACAGAGCTCGGCGGAGAGCGTGGATGGACCTACTGTAATTGTCCCCTTAAGGGACAACTTGGTGGAAAATGCCGCAGTGTCTAGTGAACCTCCTCCCAAGGTCACTAGACGCGACCGTTTTCCCGACCGCTGTGGACATTTGTTGGCATAATGTCCTAACTGCTGGCAGATGTTACAGACCACGGGTACTCGAGCGGCCCGGGACTTAGGTCCTGAACCTCCATGGCCTCATGGGAGTCGGGCGCCTGGCTGGAAGATTCTAGAGGTCTGGCGAAGGTGGGAGCCAGCCGGAACCTCTGCCTACACTGGGACCGCTCCAACCTCCGCTCGTAAAAACGGAGGTCGATGCGGGTAGATATGGCGATAAGCTTCTCCAGTGTGGTGGGAATCTCCCTGGTAGCCAAGGCGTCTTTCACATGGCCCGCTAGTCCGCTCCAAAACACGGGAATGAGGACTTTATCCGGCCAGTCCAACTCCAAGGACAGAGTCCGAAATTTGACAGCAAAACAGCTGACCAAGGACGAACCCTGTGAACTTGCCAGAAGTTGGAGTGCAGCATCGTGGGTAACCTGAGGTCCTATAAAGACCTTTTTTAGAGCCTCCAGAAAACGAGGAGCACTCCGCACCACACGGTCGTCACGCTCCACAGCGGGGTGGCCCACTCCAACGCTCTGCCCGACAGAAGAGATATTACAAAGCCCACTTGTGCCCGATCCGTGGGGAAACGTGCAGCCAGAAGCTCGAGTTGTATAGAGCACTGACTCATGAATCCCCGACATTGCTTGCTGTCACCAGCAAACTTGTCTGGAATCGGGAGGTGGGATATTGTGGGGGCAGAGGTGGCAGTGGACTCACTGGTTGCAGCCACGCTAGCAGCCTGAACAGCGACTGGGGTAACATCCACAGCTGAGGTTGTGCGCTCAAGAGCCGCCAACCTACCCTCCAGCTGCTGGATGTCCCGTAGTAGATGCTGGTCATCCGCCATTTTACTAGCCAGACCCTGGCGCTAATATTAAGTTAGGGTCTGCGGAACGCACCAAATATTAGATGTGGAGAGGTGCGTTCGCAGCCCGGGGTCCACCGTGCAGGCGGAGCCTGCTGCTAGTAAAATGGCGCAAGAAGTGAACTCTGTTATCCCGCAGAGTCGCCAAAATAAACGCCGTAACGCGCTGTGGCAAAATGTGCGAACTCTGTTATTCCACAGAGCCGCTAGAAGGAGTGCCGCAGCGCTATATGGCGATGTGTGCGAACTCACTTAACACAACTGAGTCGCAAAATAAACACGCTAGGGCGCTGTCTAGCGTTGAAAGCGAACCCTGTTACGTCACAGAGCCGCTGAGACAAACTTCTGTGTCCTGTCAGGCACCCAGGTACACAGTTAACTGCTAAGCGAACATAGAACGTGATCATGCGCTAATGTCCTCGCTGGAGTCACCCGCAATCTATGGCGTCTGAACGCCAGGCCCTGAATACGGCAATCAAACTCCTCACTGGTTATGCCGGTAATCTAGGGCATCTAGGACACCGACCCTGACCAGCTAGCATACCAAACTCCTCACCGAATAAGTCGGTATTCTAGGGGCTTATTTCAGCCGGGCCCTAACCACACACACGCATGACCACACTGGCGCAAAGCATATAAAGATTGATATTAGCGCATGGCGGCCCAGCCATGCTACCCTTTTATAGCAACAGCTGCAGGACCTGCCAGAAACAAGGACCAATGAAACTTGTTCCAGAACACCAGTAGTCACAGGACCTTCCTGGCGGACCAATAGGAGCTGCTGCAGTACCTGAGCATGTGACCCCTGATCTCCAATGAGAGATCTCACTCTGGGCATGCTCAGAAGGGGAAAACAAGGACTTTGTCCTAAAGACGTCTGCTCGCTAGTGTTGAGCGATACGATACTGCAAATATCGGCTATCGGCCGATATTAGCTCTATCGGCCTTTCGATAATTCGTTTCGATATTTTCGTCTTATCGAATACCGGAATCGGATTTGTCACTGTCACTGTGAGTGTCCGTCGGTCGGGTCTGTCAGGAGTCAGCGGCACTTACCTGGCAGAAGATCTCCGGCGGTCACGTCCTGGACTGCTTGATGGCCGCCATTATCTTCTCCCTGGCGGTCACATGCAGTTTTTCGCGATAACTGCAGTGACTGCAGGGTAATCCCGGCCGTAAACCAGTCCGATGACGTCACCGCCGGGGAAGCAGGTAATCAGCTGTGCTGCGCCGGGATGACAGGCTCTGCCTGTCATTCTGATGTAGCAGAGCTGGATCGTCGTGGGACACTCGTTACTATGGACTGCGTCGGTCAGGTGGTATACTTTTTTTTTTTTTTTTCCATTTTTTTACAGGAGATCGATGGCGTCGCAGGATGAGACTGTAATAAAAGTAATGAAACTGTGTTTTGTTTTTTTTTATTAAATTAAAAAAACTTTTTTATGAACATTCACCCGTCCGGGTACATAAACAATTTAACTATTTACATACAGGGACCCTGTCCGGATTATTTTTAATTCTTTGGCAGGGGTGTTCCAGGTACCACCTGGTACTCTTCTGATGCTTGCCAAACATCCGAGGCACCAAGGACCACCAGGACCTGATGACGTCGTGTGGCCTGTACAGTCAAGTCGTGACCCGCTATCTGGGTCTGTGTGGCCACCTCTTTCATCTCCCTCCGGGTCTGGAACCCTATGTCCTGGACTGAACGAACCCCAGGGGCCTAACAGGTGCCGGGTACGGGCCAGCTATACTTATCATGTCCATAGCTGGGGCTGCTGAGGAGACCACTGAGGGAGGCTTGGGAGATTTACGGCGTGGGGTGGGCACTTTTGCAGAGGCCTGGATGTGGGAGGCTGAAGGCTCCGAGGGTCTCACAGGTTCCTGACACTCTGGGGAGTAGGGGTCGCACCTGGTAACATTTAGGGCGTACCATCCATTGTAACCCCAGTGTCGGGTGTAAGTCACCAAGTCTCCTGGCAACAGGTCCCTCCCGGGTGTCCTTCTGGGAGGTGAGCCTCCACGTCCCGCCGGTTCACAAAAACTTCTAAATAAAGTCCAGGCTCCTGGATGAAGCCCCAACCACCTTTCAATTTAAAGCTCCGTACTGCACCCTTACGCCGCGGCTCCCACAGGGTTCCTTTATCCTTTCTCATCCGGTCCTTATCTGCCCGGTCCTTCTCCAGGTTACGTTGCCGAAGCTTTTGGGTTTCTCGCTGCTCCCTTTGTCGCTCTGCTTCCCGCTCCCAACGTCTCCACTCTTCCTCCTGACGCCGGTTGAAATTCTCCTCCACCAGCAGCTCCATGTCTCCACCATCAAACTGCAGCTTACAGTGTCCGGTTTGCGGCAGCTCTCCTGGCGCCCCCCAGTCCTGGCGGCGCTCACCTGCGGAGGAAGCAGCCGGTCTCTGGAACAGATGACAGTCGGGGCTCCGGTACAGGCAGGTAGTGCTCTGGTGCCTGCGCGGCCTCCTCCATGAGGACGGGTGTCGCTTCTTCTGTCTCAGCGACGGGGGCAGACAGCGGGATCTGGGGTGCTGCCAGTGCAGAGTTTTTTGCACGAACGGGTGCCTCCACTGCGACAACGTCAACCGGATCACATTGCAAGGGCTCCTCTACTAGAACGGGTGCCTCACCTTCCGGTACAGACACTTCAGGTAAGAGGGATTGGCGCCGCTCCAAGTTTAGTTTTAGGGCACGCCAGCTGGCTTCCATCCTGGCGACCTCCTCCCGGTGCCGGGCCAGGCCTCTTAGGGTATCCTCCGCTTCTTGCAGCGTAGGAGGGTTTCCAGGCCGGGTGCCCAACGGTGGTTCCGTGGGGATCGGGTCGCTTCCGTGGGGGGAGAGCTCTGACTGCTCCATCCCTTCACACTTCTGCTCGTGTCCATTAGCCATCTCTGCCAAGTCACATGTGTCATTAGCATCTGGAGAGGGCCCCTCTTTTGTAGGGAGGCGGGACCTTCGTGTTAGTTTCCGCCCACTGAGGAGGATGAGGAGGCGGAACTGAAGAGCTGTGGGGCACGATCTTACATTGCAGTACCATTTAGAGCCATAGTTTTCGCGTCACTGAGTGAGTGTACACCCATGAAGAGCACGCCCTTCTTCTTCACCAGTGCCTCGTCGTGACGCAGATATGGCTGAAAAATGGCAAATACATTCTCTGATGATTTTAGCAATTCTCAAGCACAAAACCAGTTCAATTCAGGCACACAGGACTCGCTTATAGCGAGCTACAGAATCCTGTTCGTGAGCCCAAGTTGAGTCGCACAGAGCCAGAGGTTTTGGGGGTACTCGGCACCGAGCCCGTCGACTTCTATGGGGTATGTCACGGCTTTACCCGGCAATTGAATCAGAGTCTATTTTACTATGTAGAAGTGTATAAACTATAAATATATGTATATAATATGTCACAATGACATGTATATATATATATATATATATATATATATATATATATATATATATGTATTCTATGTGTGTATATTTTGTGTTTACAACGAAAGAAAGGGGTTTTTTTTGTTGCAATATTTTGTTCCCATAGACTTACATGGGACTTCCGGTATCGTAATCGGATATCGACGATATTTAGTGATATCGGCGATACAATTTCGATACGATATTTTTAGATATCGAGCAGTATCGCTCAACGCTACTGCTCGCCGCTAACCAGTACTGGCCACAATAGCAGAGCCTGGAAGAACAGCAGTAATCCTCTGCACACTGTTAGACTGGGCGAGACGATGGGACGACGTCTAAGCTGAGCAGGCTCCATTGCGGATGGAGATGAATGGGAGACCGCAGCGGGACTGGTTCGAGACTCCCCTTGTGCAGCAGCAGGAACTCGAACCCTAACACACTCACTGCCAGGAGTGGTGTCCGCACCTCTCCCGGCAGTTTAATCCCCTATATATTATGATCTATATTAATCACAGCATTTAGAAGGCAGGGAGAGGGAGGAGGCTCCCCCTCCCATTCAATTGGCACCCCTGCGACGTCATAGCGAGGGGCTGATCGTTATCATTGTGAACGAGAGAAAACAGACACCTATGAGCTGGTCTTATTATGCTGGGAATGGACCAATATCCATGGGAGACATGACTGCAAATGACCTATCAGTTGGTGGCTGATATTACTAGACTGGGATATTGGCCTCTTCTCAGCTCAGCTGTCTACTTTGCCTTGGCTGGTTATTAAAAACATGAGGGACCCCACGTGATTTTTTTTTTAATTATTTATTTTACACTATCCCCTACACTAATCAGAGCACAATGGCCACCCATGATCCAGCATTTATACAGGCAGGGTCATGTGTTCTATTTGTAATTGTAAGTGTATTACTTTTTGCAATTAAGACTGAAACTTTTTGCCATAATGTTATTATAATTGGGCATCTCCAGAAAATGTGAAATATGCTTTCTTTTCTTTTACAATAACTCCAACACAGTGGAGTTTGGGTTTAAAAGATTTTGCTGAGTCTTGTGGGAACTAAATAAAACCTGGATATTATCTTAAAGTGTGTTTCATATAGAGATAATTTATCTCTATATGATTTGGTGGCTAAAAATGAATACTTTAGTGCTTTCTAGCTTTGGTCTATTGTGAAAGTGTTATCTAAATCTTTTTCCAATTTTATTAGATTAATATTTTTGGTTAATTGATTACCTGAAATAAATTTGGAGTACATTGTGTTAATTTTCCAAAGAATTTTCTTTGAAGCGCTGTTAATAAGATTTGTGTTTTTCCATAGTAAAGGGAATTTGTATTTTTCATTGATACAGTTCCTTGGAAATATATTCATACCCTTTGAACATTTCCATCTTTTTTTCTTGTTACACACACAAACTTAAATGTATTTTAGTGGAATGTTATGTGATATACCACACAAATAAGCAAGTATTTGTTAAGTATAAAGGAAATAATACATGGTTTTCTAATTATTTAAACAATATAAATCTGAAAATTGTCACACGCATCTGTATTCAGCCCCCTGTAGTTTGGTGGCACTAAATAGTGACCAATTGCCTCCAGAAGTCACATAATTAGAAAATTAAATCCACCTGTGTGTAATTGATTCTCAGTATAACTACCGCTGTTCTGTGAAGCCTCGGAGATTAGTTTAATAACATTAGGGATCAAACAGCATCATGAAAACCAAGGAACACACCCAGGGCCGGCTCCAGGTTTTTATGGGCCCCGGGCGAAAGAGCCTCAGTGGGCCCCTTTAACACAGACCACGATTCATGATGCACAGATACAGCAGAGAAATATGGGTATAGTACAATGCCAAATACTTCACTTCTTCCATTACATGAGTGATATCTATTGTAAATTGTACAATAGCTCAAAAACCGCCAAATTCTCACAGCGCACAGTACAGACTGGACAGTACAGTCCTCCATACAATATTATGGGCACCACAGTCTCCCCTCATCATCCATATAATACCCCATGCAGGATGTCCCCCCATATAATGCTCCATACAGAATACTGGACCAAAATAATGCTCCATACAGAATACTGGACCCAATATAATGCTCCATACAGGATATGGTCCCCATATAATGCTCCATACAGGATTTCTGGTCCCCATATAATGCTCCATACAAAATATGGAGCTCTCCTCTGCGCTGTACTGCGTTCTGCACTGTTACGGCTCAGGAAAGGGCGCTGTGGAAAGACTCCCCATTATATCTCATGATTTCCTCCCCATCATCATCATTGCCTCCTTATCATCATCATTGCCTCCCATTATCATCATCTCCTCCCCATCATCATCAATGCCTCCCCATCATAATTATCGCCTACCCCTCATCATCAATGCCTCCCCATTTCATCAATGCCTGCCTATCATCATCATCGCCTCCCCATCATCATTATCGCCCCCCCATCATCATCAATGCCTGCCCATCATCTTCTTCTCCCATCATCAATGCCTGCCCATTATCATCAATGCCTGCCCATTATCTCATCTTCTCCCCATCATCAATGCCTGCCCATTTCATCAATTGCCTCCCCATTATCAGCAATGCTGCCATCATCACACCATATCAAAAAACTGACCGGCACATCCACTTAGATTCAGTGTGAACAGGTGCTAAACTAGAGTCACCAATCATATACATACAAGAAGAAAAGGTGCACACTGTAGCGCTATAGCTTGCAAACACGAAATATGAAAAATATGAAAAATGAATTAATCATTACCTTAGAAATATGAAAAATTGAGAAGTCTTAGCGCATAGATGGCCAAACCATGTGAGCCTGATAGCCACGTCAAGGCTCTTCTCGTATATCAGGTCCCTAACTAATGCCTATCCTCGCTTTAGAAAAAGTCTGTCTGCATGGGAACTTATGAATCTCTTTTCAGACTAAATCTACATCTCTGTGGAGGGGGTGATGAACTGCTGTAATTAAAAGGGCCTGTGACCACCAGGTGGAGTGCTCGGCAGAGGTAAATGAAATACTATCAAAAAACTGACCGGCACATCCAACTTAGATTCAGTGTGAACGGTGCTAAACCTAGAGTCACCAACTCTATTTACATTTACAAGACAGTTAGAAAGGTAGCATCAACTTGTAGCGCTATTAGCTTTGCAAACACGAATGATGTAAAAATTATAGAAAGAATGACTTTACATCATTACCTTAGAAATATAGAAAATTGAGAAGTCTATAGCGCTAAGTTTGGCCAACTTATGTGCTGCGTAAGCTTCTCATTTATCAGGTTCTAAGCTAATGGTCTATTTCCATCGTTTTGAAAGCTGTCTAGACATGTGATACCTTTTCTTCTTTAGACTATATGATTGGTGACTCTAGGGTTTAACCTGTTAACTGAAAAGTTGGCTGTGCCCGGTGGAGTTTTTGATATGTATGTCATATACCTAAACTGCCTGGCACATCCAACTAGGTGGTCACAGGCTGTAAACTAGAGTATCACCCTCCATAAGATACATTAGAAGAAAAGGTAGCCCATGTAGCGCTTGTTCTAAAACGAAATAGAAAATATGAAAAATGAATTACATCTTACCTTAACATAGAAAAATTGAGAAGTCTTATGCGCTAAGATTGCCAACCATGTAGATGTAATATTTCAGTTTCAATGGTTTGCCAGTATAGCCTACAGATTGCTACCTTTTTTTCTGTTGTATATGAGTTGTGACTCTAGGTTTAGCACTATCAAACTGAATCTAAGTTGGATGTGCGGTCAGTTTTATATGTATTCATTTAACTTCTGCCTGAGCACCACCTGGTGGTCACAGGCCTTTTAATCAGCAGGTTCATCTAACCTCGCACACAGAATGTAGATTTAGTCTGAAAGAGGATTCATAGGTCCATCAGACAGACTTTCTAAAGCGAGGTAGGCATTAGTTAGGACTGAAACGAGAAAAGCTTAGTGGCTATAGGCTCACATGTTTGGCATCTTATGCGCTAAGATTCTCAATTTTTCATTTTCTAAGGTAATGATGTAATTCATTTGTTCATATTATCTCAATTTCGGTTTGCAAGCTTAGCGCTACAGTGTGCTACCTTTTCTTCTTGTATGTATATGGATGGTGACTCTGGTTTAGCACTGTTCACACTGATCTAAGTTTGGATGTGCGGTCAGTTTTTTGATTGTATCATTACCTTCTGCCTGAGCACCCACTGGTGGTCACAGGCCTTTTAATTACAGCAGTTCATCACCCTCCACAGAGATGTAGATTTTAGTCTGAAAGAGGATCAAGGTTCCATGCAGACAGACTTTTCTAAAGCGAGGATAGGCATTAGTTAGGACCTGATATACGAAAACTTGACGTGGCTAATCAGGCTCACATGGTTGGCCATCTTATGCGCTAAGATTCTCATTTTCAATTCTAAGGTAAGATGTATTCATTTTCATTTTCATATTCGTGTTTGCAAGCTATAGCGCTACAGTGTGCTACCTTTTCTCTTGTATGTATATGAGTTGGTGACTCTAGGTTTAGCACCTGTTCACACTGAATCTAAGTTTGGATGTGCCGGTCAGTTTTTTGATATGTATTCATTTACCTTCTGCCTGAGCACTCCACCTGGTGGTCAAGGCCTTTTAATTACAGCAGGTTCATCACCCCTCCACAGAGATGTAGATTTTAGTCTGAAAGAGGATTCATAGGTTCCCATGCAGACAGACTTTTCTAAAGCGAGGATAGGCATTAGTTAGGACCTGATATACAGAAGAGCCTTGACGTGGCTATCAGCTCACATGGTTTGCCATCTTATGCGCTAAGACTTCTCAATTTTTCATATTTCTAAGGTAATGATGTAATTCATTTTCATATTTTTCATATTTCGTGTTTGCAAGCTATAGCGCTACAGTGTGCTACCTTTCTCTTTTTGATTATTTACTTCTGAGCACTCACGGTTGTCACAGCCTTTTAATTACAGCAGGTTTACCCCTCCACAGAGTGTGATTTAGTCTGAAAATTCTAGGTTCCCATGCGACAGCTTTTCTAAAGCGGGATAGCATTATTAGGGACCATAACGAGAGAGCTTGAGGTATAGGCTCACATGTTGGCATCTTAGCGCTAAGATCTCAATTTTTCATATTTAGGTAAGATGTAATTCTTTATATTTTCATATTTCTGTTTGCAGCTATAGCGCTACAGTTGCTACTTTTCTTCTTGTATGTATATGATGGTGACTCTAGTTTGCACTGTTCACATAATCTAATTTGGATGTGCCGGTCATTTTTTATTGTATTCATTACTTCTGCCTGAGTCACCTGTTCACACTTTTAATTACGCAGGTTATCACCCTCCCGAGATGTAATTTTAGTTGAAAAGAGATTCATAGGTTCCCATGCAGACAGATTTTTAAGCGAGGATAGGCATGTTAGGGACCTGATATACGAGAAGAGCCTTGACGGGCATCAGGCTCACTGTTTGGCCATCTTATGCGCTAAGACTTCTCAATTTTTCATATTTCTAAGGTAATGATGTAATTCATTTTTCATATTTTTCATATTTCGTGTTTGAAGCTTAGCGCTACAGTGTGCTACCTTTTCTTCTTGTATGTATATGAGTTGGTGACTCTGTTTAGCACCTGTTCACATGAATCTAGTTTGATGCGGTCATTTTTGATAGTATTCATTTACCTTTCCTGACACTCCACCTGGTCACAGGCTTTTAATTACAGCAGGTTCATCCCCCTCCACAGAGATTGATTTTAGCGAAAGAGGATTCATAGGTTCCCATGCAGACAGACTTTTCTAAAGCAGGATGGCATTAGTTAGGGACCTGATTCGAAAGACTTGAGTGGCTACAGGTCAATGGTTTGGCCATCTTATGCGCTAAGACTCTCAATTTTTCTATTTCTAAGGATGATGTAATTCTTTTTTCATATTTTTCATATTTCGTGTTTGAAGCTATAGCGCTACAGTGTGCTACCTTTTCTCTTTATGTATATGAGTTGGTGATCTAGGTTTAGCACTGTTCACATGAATCTAGTTGGAGTCCGGTCATTTTTTTGATATGATTCATACTCTGCCTGAGCACTCCACTGGTTGGTCACAGGCCTTTTAATTCAGCAGGTTCATCACCCTCCCATAGATGTAGATTTTAGTCTGAAAAGAGGATTCATAGTGTCCCATGCAGACAGACTTTTTAAAGCGAGGATAGGCATTAGTTAGGGACCTGATATACGAGAAGAGCCTTGACGTGGCTATCAGGCTCACATGGTTTGGCCATCTTATGCGCTAAGAATTCTCAATTTTTCATATTTCTAAGGTAATGATGTAATTCATTTTTCATATTTTTCATATTTCGTGTTTGCAAGCTATAGCGCTACAGTGTGCTACCTTTTCTTCTTGTATGTATATGAGTTGGTGACTCTAGGTTTAGCACCTGTTCACACTGAATCTAAGTTTGGATGTGCCGGTCAGTTTTTTGATATGTATTCATTTACCTTCTGCCTGAGCACTCCACCTGGTGGTCACAGGCCTTTTAATTACAGCAGGTTCATCACCCCTCCACAGAGATGTAGATTTTAGTCTGAAAAGAGGATTCATAGATTCCCATGCAGACAGACTTTTCTAAAGCGAGGATAGGCATTAGTTAGGGACCTGATATACGAGAAGAGCCTTGACGTGGCTATCAGGCTCACATGGTTTGGCCATCTTATGCGCTAAGACTTCTCAATTTTTCATATTTCTAAGGTAATGATGTAATTCATTTTTCATATTTTTCATATTTCGTGTTTGCAAGCTATAGCGCTACAGTGTGCTACCTTTTCTTCTTGCATCATCACACACAGACAGCACTACAGCACAAGCACTCTCTCACATACATACACACACACATACACACATACACACACACACACAAAGCACCGCACTACATACACACAGACACACACGTCTCACCTGTTCAGCGTCCGCTCTCTCTGCCACAGCCGGCCGCTGAATGATGACATCATTCAGCGGCGCTGCTGTGAGAGGAAGCGCCGGCGCCCCCTGGAGCCCGGTGCTGCGGCAGCGGAGGCACGGGAGAGGTAAGTATTGTGCCAGCTGATGCCGGGGCCCTGAGCAAGCGGGGGGGGGGCCCAGTGGCGGCGCTGACACCGCTCTCCCCGCTAATGGGCGCGGGGGTGCCAGACGGCGAGTGGGCCCCCCCGCCTGCTCAGGGCCCCGGCACTTGCCCGGGTGTGCCGGGTACTGACGCCGGCCCTGAACACACCAGACAGGTCAAGGACAAAATTGTGGAAAATAGTAAATCAGGGTCAGGTTATAAAAAATATAGCTCAAGTTCTGAACATCTCATGGATCACTGCTCAATCCATCATCCAAAAATGGAAGGAATAAGGCACAATTGCAAACCTACCATGACATGGCTGTCCACAGCTGAGGTGGGAGAATCTGTCTACAGGACATCTATTATCCATATACTCCACAAATCTGGCCTTTCTATAAAAGTTGCAAGAAGAAAGCCATTTTGGAAAGCAAGCTGTAAGAAGTTTCATTTTTCAGTCTGCAAAAAGCCATGTACGGGACACAGCTAGCATGTGGAAGTAGGTGCTCTGGTCAGGTGAGAACAAAGTAGAACTTTTGGGGCTAAATGCAAAATCTTATGTGTGGCGGAAAACTGACATTGAACATCACCCTAAAAACACCATATAATGGTGGCAGCACTGATGGACACAAACAATATATAGGCCTTTTGCAGTCTAATAGATCTTCATAATCCACAATTGCACCTGTTTTGGATGTGGCAATGGGTCAGTGACCTCTTGGGCCCTTGTGTAGCTGTGGCGGGGACCCTCACGTGCCTCGTCTCTTCTGCACATTCACTTGCGGCACATCACTGTTTACTAATGTTCATATACTGTGATGTCATGTATTGTAATGTGAATGTACTGTTTAAAGGTTTAGGGCTAGAATAGGACATAGTGGAGTATAGAATAGAGGGGGGCACATTAGTGATAGGAAACAGCATAGAATAAAGTAGGAGATAGGCAGCACAGGGGTCAAGTGAATGAGAGGAGCAGCACAGAGCAGAAAGTATAGTCAGGATACTTCCTGATTAGAGCAGAAGCCCAGGCAGCCTGCCCAAGGGCAGGTTGTGTGAGCAGTAGTAAAGTAGAGTGTTGCAGGCCAAGGGGTTAAAGATGTTGCTGCAGTAAGGGGCCCCAGCTGGACAGAATCTTCCCCAAGGCAGGATTCGGGGTCAGGGCGGTAGCAGCTGAGATAGTGTTCCCGGCACCTCTTCACATTGGAGTCGGACAAGGGGATAATAAAGAGCTAGTGACAGGAAAGGCACAGATGGGACACGGATTGTCCAAAGATACAGATGTAACACGGACTGTCCAATTAAATAGGCAGGACATGGATTGTCCAAGGATACAGATGGGACATGGACTGTCCAGGGATATTGTTGAGCTTGCCGGGAAAGGAAAGCTGATGGAGAAGATAGAGCCTGTCAGGATGGCAGGGACAGATATGAAGATGACTCTGTGCTTGCCGTGTACTCTGAAACATTTTGTGAAGCCAAAAGTGACAGAGACTGAGGGGACTCCAGCAACTGAAGAGAGTACTCTGCTGCACACATCACACACACAACAGAAGGGACTGTGTATTTTATCTGTAGGGCACCATGGAGTGAGAACACTGCAGCTCGTTGCCACGACTACCACCTTGGCCACCTTACATAATTGGCGTAGTCAGCAGGATGCTGATACCTTATGTGAAAAACAGCTCATAGATAAGGTCAGCAAAAGAAAATAATGATTGATATCAATATGCAAAAAATACATTGCTGAATTATTTCATGGAATAATAAGGGCAGTCGCATATAGCATGCGAAAAAATTGTTGTTACCTCAAAAAAGCGACCATTGAGCCCAAATATGGAAAAATACAAATATAATATTTTATTTCAACATATATAAATTGGTACAAGGACAAAAAATGGCAGAGACATGGAGAGGAGAAATGGGAGTCCAACCAGAGCACATCAGAACATGTCAAAACAACTGACCAGATACAGCCCAGCAATAGTCAACTATACAAAAAAAAAAAAAATTCAAGCATATAGGACAACGATGAATATGTAGTCAAATTGAAAATAGACCCTACCAGGGATGTGTGTAATGAATCAAATAGCCTGTATAAATAGCACGCATAATGGCATAATAGCAAAAAATCACAGACTATGTGATGTAAAATATAGCTGCAGCGGTGATGATTACCTAATGGGAATATATATAATGGCCATTAAATAATAAAGGCAATAGCTTATATAGATGGCAAAGGTAGTGACATGATAGCCACACACAATATAAAGTCGCAGAGTGGTATTAATTACCTGAAAAAAATATTTGTGTGTATATAATGGCCATCAGATAGTACAACCGGCAGTCTATAGAAATAGCAGATATCATAGCATAATAGCAGAAAAAATGAACTACGCATTGTACAATAGCGCTGCAGCAGTCATGATTACCTGGAGGGGAGTGACAAGCTGGGACGGTAACCGGGTCAGGAAAAAAGCCCGACGCGCGTTTCGGATGCACGATCCTTCATCGGGGGCATGTGGAGGCATAGAGCACACAAACTTAAAAATGATTAAACCGGAAGTGGATCAGAAGCCGACCCGGAAGTGACGCATCCATAACCACAGAGACGGCAACGCTGAATGGCGGCGACGTCAGAGACCCAAGAATCGCTAGGCAACCCAGAGGTATCTAGAGACGCCGTTCACCATCCAGTGCAGCAGCATGTGGCACGGATGAGTCACGGGCAGACACTGAACCACCAATGTGTATAATGGCAGAGACAAGAGATGTCTGATGATGTGAATCAAATGGTGTACATATAAGAAAATCATTGGTAAGGTAATATATATATATATTGTAGCCTTTCCGGGGGGGTTTAGCTCTAGGATCGCTGTCTGGGTAGACAGAATGGCACGGAAACAGTTCATTCAGACAGCAGTTTGGTGAAAACTGGCCGCAACCAGTTTTATTAAAGTCCACAGCACACAGATAAAAACAAATCATAAACAGAAAACCTGGGCTTGTCTAGCCTCTAATTACACTTAGATAGATGGCCCTCTCTATCCGGGACCCAGACTCTACCAGTCTGTGCCCAAAACAACACATATGATATATGTTACCAGTATGGAGTTTCACAGACACTCCTCTTTATGTCTGAAGGCAACTCCAATGTCCAGACTTGAGAGAGGTCACCTCCTATTCAGTCGCTATTCGCACGGATTCTCACTGCGACTACTCCTGTGTCCGGGGTACTTCCTGCACCCAGACTGAGATAGCTCACACTCTTAGAGACTGCTTCCTTGTGCCAGGACACCTCCCTGTGTCCGGGCTAAAGACAGCTCCCACACTCTTGGAGACACCTTCTGTGCCTGGACCCCTTGTCCAGACTGAATGAGCTCTCAGATTGTGCTCCCAAGCACCTACTTCTGGCTTCCTAATCAACACCTGAGTGGATTCAGGTCTGAGCTGCAAGCGTGTACTGAATGGCAGGTGTAGTGACCTTTCTTTACCACCAGGTTTACAAAGCCACACATTTCGCTCATACCAGTCAGCAAGGTACTTAGGTGAAATATACACCTCATTCACCACATATTCCTTCACTGTCTCACATATCCCCTCCCTCTTCTCCAGACCGGAGGGCTGGTCATCCAGACCGGAGGGCTGGTCAACAATCCAACAGAGACAGTGAACTCAGGACCAGTCATGGCCCTCATCAGCTTCATCCTCACCACTGTCATAGCCAACATCAGTTTTCTCTTCATCTGAAGCATCCGCACTACCCTGTACCCTCCCAGGCCTATACTCTCTGCGGGCCTCGGGTATCCTGCACGGTTTCATCTTGACTTTAGTGCCAGCCTCAGTCTCGGTATAGTGGCTCACCAGATAAGTACGACCAGGCACGTCAGAACAGCTCTGCTGATTCTTCCTCAGAAACTTTCGTACCTCCTGTTTTTGGGGCACTGACCCTGTGTCACCAACTGTCACAGGAGGTATAGGGGTTTTCTCTAATTCCCCCTGAACTTTCTTTAGCACATCTACTTTCTTAAATATCAGTTGATTCATAAATTCTACCTCACAGAACCCAAGCGCCTCTGTCATGGTCTCTGACCATTCCGAGCCACACTGTTCAAACGATTGGCACTGTAGAGGGAGCTGATCGTTTTTCTTGGTCGGTACACATAATTTATCCTCTTCTGGTACAGGCTCACTTTGCATAAGACTCAGAGCTCTTACTTCTTTCTCCAGGAGATCCTCATGGCTACGCATCTTCTCCTGTAGTTGTTGGACGTCCTTTACGTCTTCGGCCCTTTCTTCAGGCTCTTCTGGTAGGACATGCTCAGAAGCCCTACCATCAGTCTTCTTTTCCACCACGTTCTGCATCCCATCTGAGCTCCCGTGTATCTGCAGCGGCAACGGAGCGACACATCGCCCCTCCCACTCACTGGGACGTGGTTCAAGTGTAGACTCCATGAAAATGCGCCTGAGCTCACCAAGGCCAACCCGAGGTCTCAAAATCTCATCTTGGGATTTATCCAGATCCTTTGGGTCGCTCGGGAACTCCGATGGCGCAGCGGGCGCCGAACTTCCGGCCCGAGCTTCGCGAGTCGCAGCCACGGATCCGGACAGTACACCATCCACGCCGCTGTCTCCAGCAGAAACATATTCCGGGGCAGAGTCATTCCCCACATCTTCAGTCTTGTTCCTCACAGCTTCACTTGAGACATCAGCCTCTGGTGAGGCACCTGGCCTGGTGTCCACCACTTCCATGGCTTTCTCCACCTCTGCAGCATCACCTTCCGAGTCCTTGGCCTGATGCAGATCCACACCATACATTGATAACTTCTCATTTTCAACAGCATCCACTTGTGCTGTGTTCAGTTTCAGAGTCCTGTCTTTCACCTTAGTCTTCGCCAGGGAACCGGCCAACGGTACAACATCTTCAGATGCCATCCTCCGTCCGACTGCAAGGTCAGCCTCAGCCTTCCTCTCAGGACTCTCAATCTCCTCTGCTACCATGCCTTCCTCACTTGCACTGGTTGCTTTATTGTCATCAGATGACTCACTATCACCACCACTATCCCTGTCTGACCCCCTTTTCTCAGCCACATCTGGCTCACTTCCAGGGTTAGACACTTCATTTTCATTCACATCCGGCTCACTGTCAGGGTTATACAATTCATTCTCATTCACATCTTGATCTGGAACCTTAGTTAACATGTCATCCACAACATTAACTTCACCATCTGGTCCCTGGTTTCCCTCAGGTGGTCCCTCAAGTATGTGACTATGTGATAACCCCAGCACTATACTTCCATATAGCTCAGATACCAGGAGCTGACTTACGACCTCTCCCTGGACTTCAGTGTCCCTATACAATAGGTTATTGTTCATGGCAGCATGAGGAAACCTCTCCTCAGAGCCAGGCTCTTGGGGAACCTCATTCAGAACAATTACATTTTCCTGTGCCGTTTTAAGAGTGGGGTCTCGCACCGGCTCACTCCCAAAATTGTCACAGGAGCCAGGCAGGTCAGGGACACTCGGTTCCCGAGAACCACCATCCTCGTCTCCCAACATCACCTGCAAAGAAATGTCATCTTTATCACGGTCATCATCAGTATCATCACTATTATGATTAGCATTATCATCATTATCAATATCAGCATCCTCATCATGATCATCATTATCATTATCAATATTATCATGGTCATCATCATTATCACATAAGTTTAACGGCCCACTAGCATTGTGTTCCGCCCCTCGGGACTGCGCACCCTCAGTAGGAGCTTCATCACACTGTCCATCAGAAACATTTTTCCCCCAGAGATCCTTAGACCAGGGAAAGTCATTACCCAATATAACGGGGTGCACCAGGGTCTTCACTACCCCCACTTCATATGAAACCCCCCCGAGTTTGGGGACCAAGTCCACGGCAGTCTCTGGGTAGACTTTGGTGTCTTCATGGATGTACACCACACTCAGGTGCTTATCAGGGATGAAGTCCCTATCACTCAGGCTGTCACATACGGAAGTCACTGGACTCTCTGAGTCCAAGAGGGCCTGCGCTGGGCAGTCATTTACAACCACCGGGGACCCCTGTGGTCCAGTCTCTTCGGCTGAGGTGGACACACACACAGGCTCTGCGCAGGGAGAGAGGGATCTGCCAACATCACAACACATAGGCTCCCCCTCTATTGGACAGTTGGCTGCAATTTCACGCCAGCTCCAACACTGTCCATCACACTCTCCCACCCACATGTCCCCTCGGGCCTGAACCCGCTTATCAGCATACCCCATGTCCCCAACAGCTGGAACGCTCTTACCGCGAGAGTTCAGCGTCCGGGAACTCCGAAGTGACGACCTCTCAGACGGCTGTACCTCAGGAGGACGTGCTTGGGTGTAGCGGTCCACTATCACCTTTTCAACTCCATAATCAGGCCTGCTGACTGCAGACTCCCAACTGTATCTCCAGTCATGGACTCTCCTGGCACGGGCTGCAACCGTAACACCCAGCCGGGTAAGAATCGCCGCTTTCAACTTGGCATAGTCTTCGCTGTCCTGCTTGCTCAGGTCAGCCCAGACTTTTTGGGGTTCCCCAATCAGATAGGGTACGACCGCCATGGCCCATTCAGATAGTGGCAGATTCTCCTTCTCTGCCAGTCTCTCAAACCTAGTAAGATATACCTCCACATCATCACGAGGTGTCATTTTTCTCAAGGACCGTCTTACCGCCTTCTTTATAGCGGACAACGCCGGTGCCTTCACAACATTACTTCGGGACGCGGCACCGAAATCCTTTTTTGGTGCTGTCATCTGCTCAACAAATAACCGGTTATTCTCCTGCTGCTGCTGCAGGAATTGCTGCTGGGCCTGCTGCATGTGCTGCTGGTGCTGCAGGCGCTGCTGCTCCATGCTTCGCTGGGCCTGCACCAGGTACTCAACGAGTTCCTCCATACTGCCAGACTTATCTGTCTCAACCACGGCAGTTTTATGTTGCACATTAACTTGTGCCATTTGTTCAAACAGCGCCTCCATGCTGTCATCCATGCTGTCAGACTTCTCTGTCTTAACAACGGCAGTCTTCACTCAAGACATACACACTACACAGCTTTTTTTCCACAGAAAATTCAGCCTTGCTGTGCAACCACTTTTTTTTTTTTTTTTTCCTTTGCAAAGTCTATTAGGGCTACTGTCTCTTTAAGACTGCTCCACAAACTTTTCTTTTGCTGCTGCACATTCCACAGTCATTTTCACAACAAGTTCAGCTTTGCTGTGCATACATTTTCTCTCTGCAGACCCTATCAGGGCCACTGTCTCTCCAAGACTGCTCCAAACAGACGTTTCTGCTGACACACACTTTTTTTTTTTTTCTGTTGCTATTTCAATAGACTTCACCTTTAATGCTGTCTCTCGCCACTGTGCTGCATGCACACTCCAGCACTAACTGTACCAGGCCCTGCGCTGCCCAGCATTCTCCGCCAATTGTAGCCTTTCCGGGGGGGTTTAGCTCTAGGATCGCTGTCTGGGTAGACAGAATGGCACGGAAACAGTTCATTCAGACAGCAGTTTGGTGAAAACTGGCCGCAACCAGTTTTATTAAAGTCCACAGCACACAGATAAAAACAAATCATAAACAGAAAACCTGGGCTTGTCTAGCCTCTAATTACACTTAGATAGATGGCCCTCTCTATCCGGGACCCAGACTCTACCAGTCTGTGCCCAAAACAACACATATGATATATGTTACCAGTATGGAGTTTCACAGACACTCCTCTTTATGTCTGAAGGCAACTCCAATGTCCAGACTTGAGAGAGGTCACCTCCTATTCAGTCGCTATTCGCACGGATTCTCACTGCGACTACTCCTGTGTCCGGGGTACTTCCTGCACCCAGACTGAGATAGCTCACACTCTTAGAGACTGCTTCCTTGTGCCAGGACACCTCCCTGTGTCCGGGCTAAAGACAGCTCCCACACTCTTGGAGACACCTTCTGTGCCTGGACCCCTTGTCCAGACTGAATGAGCTCTCAGATTGTGCTCCCAAGCACCTACTTCTGGCTTCCTAATCAACACCTGAGTGGATTCAGGTCTGAGCTGCAAGCGTGTACTGAATGGCAGGTGTAGTGACCTTTCTTTACCACCAGGTTTACAAAGCCACACATTTCGCTCATACCAGTCAGCAAGGTACTTAGGTGAAATATACACCTCATTCACCACATATTCCTTCACTGTCTCACAATATATATATGTATAAACATAAACAAATGACAATCATAAATACAAAAATAAATAAAAATACAAATAAATATGAAACATATAACATACAATACAAGTATGAGACTACAAAGACAATATAAACATATGATAACAAAATATATATATATATGAATATATATATGTACATATATAGATAAAGAATACATAACTACAAAAATCATGAAGTGTAACAACACAAATAGTATTGATCAAAAAGACAAAAACAGAAATAAGTAAAACATAAAAAGAAAATAAAAAATACGATTGACATAAATGTACATCAATAAAAAGAAGAAAGAAGGTGTGCAGCAACTTCAGCCATCCATATAAAGTGTGATAGACAAAACGGTGAAAAGGGAATGCCTGGAATATAAAAACAGTAAAATCAATGACATGAAAGGAAATGCAATGAGGAGCACACATGCAGAACAGACTGACGATCACAAAAAGGGCACGAAACTCAGATTTTCGTTAAGGCCCTTGGGTTGTACTGTATCGAGCGTCCAAATCCAGCGACTCTCAATTTGAGCTAAAATTTGGGAATTATTGCCACCTCTGATGCCCAAATCAAGGGCATCAATACCTCTGACTCTCAGTCCTGAGCTGTCACATTGGTGATGTAATTTAAAATGACGTGGCAGTGTCTTAAGTGACGCTATATCTTCTTGTGTGGCTGCCGCTTGGATTCCTAAGACATGCTCTCTAACTCTAACTTTTAGTTGGCGCGTGGTGAGGCCTATATAGATAAGAGAGCACGGGCACTTAGCGAAGTAAATAACATTTCTAGTTTCACAGGTAATATATTTACGAATCTGGAAAGTTCGAGTGCTGGAAGAGTTGGAGAAAGTTGTGGTGGTTTCAATGTTCGTGCATGCCACACAATGGCCACATGAACTACAACCACGTTTTTTTGGACAAAGATTAGAAAATATAGGACGAGGGTCAGGGGAGTAGTGACTTCGAACTAGATGGTCACGAAGATTGCGGCTCCTACGGTAGGTGATAAGTGGCCTATTAGGAATAATTTTGGCTAGAATAGGATCTGACATAAGGATAGGCCAAGCATTTGTAAGCGCAGATCGCAGTCGATCAGTTTGAGAATGAAATTCAGTTATGAATCTCACAGGTTGAATATTATCAACAGTAGTTTCTTTATAGAGCAAATCACTGCGAGTAGCATATTTCGCTTTATGATAAGCTCTTTTTATAGCCCTATTGCTATATCCTCGAGTACGTAGACGGTCCATAAGCTCACTGGCCTGTTTTTCAAAATCAAAATCAGATGAGCAAATTCGGCGAATACGGGTAAACTGACCCACTGCTACTGCTCGAACCATATGCTTGGGATGAGATGACGATGCATGTAGGAGCATATTGGTGGAGGTGGGTTTTCTATACACATCAGTATGTATGACTCCAGAGGGGTCCTTTTTTAATAGTACATCCAGAAACTCAATTTGAGAAATATCTGACTTGAAGGTCAAATGAATATTATTGGTGTTATTATTTAGATACAAGAAAAAATCATTAAGGGATGAATGAGTGTCCTGCCAGATCAGCAAAATATCGTCGATGTAGCGTGTCCAGAGGAGGACACGCTCCATCGACTCATGCTGATCTGACAGGAAGAGGTCCCTCTCCCACAGCCCCAGGAACAGATTGGCGTAAGCGGGCGCATAGGCCGCGCCCATCGCTGTTCCCTGGAGCTGTAGGTAGAAGGACCCCTTAAAAACAAAAAAATTATGAGTGAGTGAAAATTCCAACAGATCAAGAACAAATGACCTCATACCTGAACTGATACTAGAAGAGTTCAAGAAAAATTGTGTCGCCCTAAGACCATCGCTATGACGAATGTTGGTGTAAAGCGATTCAACGTCAGCAGTGACGAAAAGATTATCAGAGTCAAGAGATAGACCATCCATTTTGCGGAGCAGTTGGTTAGTGTCTTTTAAGAAGGAGGGCAATGTCTCTACCAGAGGTTGAAGCATGGAATCAATCCAACGGCCTACGCACTCCAAGTAGTTCCCCGCACCAGAGATGATTGGACGACCCGGAGGTTTAGTCATATTCTTATGAATTTTAGGTAATAAGTATAATGTTGGTATCCTGGGTTCATCTACGATCAATGCTTTGGCCAATTCCTTAGAAATAATGGCATCATCAGATGCTTTATTAATTAATTTTTTTAATTCAAGAGAAAACGCAGATAAAGGGTTGTATGTTAACCGTTTATAGCATGTCTTATCGTTTAGCTGGCGAAAAGCCTCTTGTTCGTACATTTTCTTTGGCCAGAGGACAATATTGCCCCCTTTGTCGGCCGGCTTGAAGATAACATCGGGAAGATTGCGCAGCTGATTTAACCTACTGCGTTCCTCAGGTGTGAGATTGTCATGATGGATATGTTTCTCAATACGGCCAAACTCATGTGATACCACTTTAACAAAAGCATCAATGCTACTATAATTAGTGAGTGGGGGGAACCGCTTGGAGCGCTGGCGGATGGATGAGGGGATCTTACCTCCTTCTAAACTGACATGTTCGCTAGATAGTTCCTCAAGAACTCTCAATGCCGCTTGTTCCTGATCTGTTGGAAATAATTTAGTTAATTGATCATCAAAGTAAAACCGTTTAAATAATAAAGAACGTGCAAAAACATGAAGATCCTTAATAGCAGTAAAAGTATCAAAGGTGGAAGCTGGTGAAAAAGACAGACCCCTCTGGAGTAACATTAAATCAGAGTGTGCAAGAGAAAACCCACTTAGGTTAATTACCTTATTGTCATTGTGGCCAGAAACAGGTGATTTGTTACGCCGACGATATGGGTGATATCCGTGGTTTCGCAATCTTCGATCAACATCAGAGTGGACAGGATTGACCAGGGATGAATTAGAGTTGTCAGATTGAGTACTTATTGACGAAATTGAGGCATTGGAATTAATACGCTGAAAGCGCTGGCCTCTCATATTAGGTTTACGCCAATAATATACATTTTTAGATTCAAAGTCTCGAACATCCCTGGCAATTTTAGTTGCTTGGGAATCGTGTATCTTTTTTACAGTTGAATCGAGAATTTTGTCCAGTTGGGCCTCAAACTTGAGCATAGTATCTGCAGGGCAGCTCGTTTTCAATTCAGCTTGTATATTATCGATTGATTTATCCAAATCAGCAATTGATCTGGTATTGAATCCAATAAGTAATTCAAGGAATTTAGCAGAACAATTATTGCAAGTATCCTCCCAGTTGGCTATAAAATCAGCGTCATCTACTGGGAAGGCTGGAATCACGCGTACTCTTAATCCCCTAGGGATGATTTTGCGGAGTACATATTTTTCTAGTAGGGCCCGATTCCACCATAATTTAGTTCTTTTAATTAGTAGTCCCTGTATAGAATCAAAGAGGTCGTCCCATTTATGATCGCCAGCTGATCGTGCATTGGCAATATCTCCCCCATAAATCTGATCCATCTGTCCAAGCCAGGTTTTTTCTCTGGCTTTATAGTCCATGATATCTGAAACAAAACCTGTGCAAAACACAGAGAAAATCACATGAGAAAAACAGCTCATAGATAAGGTCAGCAAAAGAAAATAATGATGGATATCAATATGCAAAAAATACATTGCTGAATTATTTCATGGAATAATAAGGGCAGTCGCATATAGCATGCAAAAAAATTGTTGAGTTACCTCAAAAAAAACGACCATTGAGCCCAAATATGGAAAAATACAAATATAATATTTTATTTCAACATATATAAATTGCTACAAGGACAAAAAATGGCACAGACATGGAGAGGAGAAATGGGAGTCCAACCAGAGCACATCAGAACATGTCAAAACAACTGACCAGATACCTGCCATTTTTTGTCCTTGTACCAATTTATATATGTTGAAATAAAATATTATATTTGTATTTTTCCATATTTGGGCTCAATGGTCATTTTTTTGAGGTAACTCAACAATTTTGATACCTTATGTGCAGAGAGCAGAAGAGCCCTGAGAATAGCAGCCATGAAAGAGTTAAAAATGGCGGCTGTTAATGACTTAAAGATGGCACCGAACACTAACAAAAAGATGGCGGTCAGAGGCGCGAAAACTGAGAGCGGTGCCACACATCATGGGAGTCCTAAGAAGGAAATGGCACGAAGATGGAAGAAGACGTGGCCTGAGACGAGGCCACGCCCCATTGTGACTGGTGCCTGCCCAAGATGGGTGCGGCAGAAGAAGAGGCCCTGACCCCTGCAGTAGAATCTGAAGGAACTGGTGGAGCATATGGAAGTGACTAGACAGAGTATCCAAAGGGAGACGCCATTAATCATCGTGATGCAAAGAACTTTGTATTTTCGCGGAGGCATCGGTCGTCAGGACTGGGAGCAGTCTGTGGTCCGGACGGAGACAGGTCCGCATCCCAGAGACTGATGTATGGGAGGATTGGAGAAATGGGTTCCCTTCAGGCAGCAAGAGAAGAAAGCCATCGATGAATCGAAACCGGAAGAGGTTTGAGAGAAGCTGGAGGTCGTCTGGAGAAGAGTTGTTGCAGCTGTGTCTCCCAGCTCACGCCGCCACCATGGAGGATCGTCACCGCCGGCTGTGGCGTTGGTGAGTGAGAGGTCCACGCTCACCTCGGGTCCTACGCCTACCTCGGCCCCATCACCCTCCTCAGCCCCGTCACTTTCCTCGTCCCCGTTGCCTTCCCTGGCTTCTGCTGCCTCCTGCGGCGTATACCTGGATGATCCCCGGGTGCCCACTGCAGAGGAGACCGATGGGATAGAGGAGTTATTGAAGAGAAGCAGCAGAAGTGCCTCAGGCAGGGCAGCCATGTCCAGCCGGATGACCCACGGCCTCATTAAATACTTCAACCCCACGAGGGGGTATGGGTTCACACATGAAACCGAAACTGGGGACAAGGTGTATGTGAACACAGGGGCCATCGATTTTGAGGGTCCCCTTCAAGTATGGGACTGAGTTACTTTTATTAGAGCAAGGGCCCGAGGGCCATATGCAGTGGCCATGAGAATGGCCTCCAGTCTGGAGGAGAGATGGGCGCGAGAGGTCCAGTATTACATGCGGCCACCTACAACGGTCGCAGACCCTGTAGTCAGCCAGGGGGCAGAGGCACCTTTATTGGATGCAGTGGCTGCAGTTGGACCACAGGAACCGGAGGCTCCAAGGGTACAAATCTCATCACTGGAGGAGGGAAGGAGCAGAAGCAATAGTGGGGAGTCCTCCTCCAGTGGGTCTTCGGGCCATACATTTATAGTGATCCAAGGCCAGAATGCGGCCCATTATGCTAATCAGAGGCCCTGTATCGACTGAGGTGGTCCCTTTGAGAGAGTTTTGCCGGTTGCACCAAAATGGAAAATGGGAAAATAGACTGTTCTGTGTCTCTGGAAGGGCAGGAAGCCATGGACAGCACCAGGACTGAGTGCCAGTAGGTGACCCGTATGGTCACGAGTAAAGGACTATTGTTTTTTTTTTTCCCCTTTCTCATCCAAGTTTTATTTGCGCAAGTTGCGCATCCCCTGCTGGATTACGGGACAGAAACTCTAAAAGGGTTAATCGCTATGGACTGTGTGTGTGGCTGCTTTAAGAACTGAACTGTTTTAACCCTGAACTGTACCTGTTTTAACCCTGAACTGTCCCCTGATAAAAGTAGCCCACTGGTGTTTTAATGGGCCCATGATGTATTAAAAGGAGTGAGGGGGAAGAACCTATGCAGGAGGACCCGAGGAGTGAGCCGGGTCAGAACTGAATGGACTAAATGGACTGTTGTCAAGTTGACCTTCGGGCCAGTGTGTTTATTTTATCGGTCCCCTATGTCCAGATACCCAGAGTAGGGAGAGACCAGCCCACAAAACAGAACTATTCTTGATATTACAGGTCGCCGGAGTCACGGGACCAGGGTCAGACGGACCTACACTGTAGGAACTTGAACTCTTTGTTCTGGGGCTCCAAGCAAGTGGAGCCGAGCTCGTGGTTCACCCACCAGAGGCATTGAAATGAGACTGTATAAATGTTATTGATGTTTTTATATGTGCGGTTTTATATTGACAGGTGCCGCCATGGTTGGGGATGACCATATTCTAGGAGGGAGGAGTGTAAGGAGGTAGCGGGGACCCTCATGTGCCTCCTCTCTTCTGGACGCTGTTCGCACGTTCACATGCGGCACCTCACTGTTTACTAATGTTCATATATTGTGATGTCATGTATTGTAATGTGAATTTGCTGTTTATAGGTTTAGCTCTAGAATAGGACATAGTGTAGTATAGAATAGAAGGGGGCACATTAGTGATAGAGAACAGCTTAGAATAGAGAAGGAGATAGACAACACAGGGGTTAAGTGAATAGGAGGGGCAGCACAGAGCAGGGAAGTATAGTCAGGATACTTCCTGATTAGAGAAGAAGCCTGGGCAGCCTGCCCAAGGGCAGATTGTGTGAGCAGTAGTGAAGTAGAGTGTTGCAGGCCAAGGGGATAAAGCTGTTGCTGCAGTAAGGGGCCCCAGGTGGAGAACAGTGCCAACAGGCACCAGCTGGATAGGATCATCCCCAGGCAGGAGTTGATAGTCAGGAAAGGATAGCTGATGGAGAAGATAGAGCCTGTCAGGATGGCAGGGACAGATATGAAGATGACTCTGTGCTTGCCGTGTGCTGCCTATGTGATGAAAGTTAACAGCGCAGTAAACATTGTGAAAACAAAACTCCAAAAACAATAGCAGAATTTCAGGTTTTTTCACCATTTTTCCTGTTTTTTTTAACATTATAAGGTAAAATAAATCATGTAATTCTAAAATTAAAAGTGTTCTTAGCAAAACAACAAGCCCTCATACGACTATGTTGAGGAAATATTTTTTTAAAAAAGTTATGGCTCTTGAAAGAGCAGTAGGAAAAAAACTAAAGTGCGAAAAAGAAAAATCTTAAGGTCTTGGAAGAGTTAAAGCAAGATTTAGCTCAAGTAGAATGAAGGACACAAAAGACAGACACAGTGCCAATTTTTTTCACACAGAGTTGCTTTGTGTTTCTAGTGTCTTCAGCATGTTTTGATTTTCATTGCAAAGTGCTTTGACACATCCAAAGGGAATATTTCATTAAAAGTCCTTAAATTGCTGTACTAACCCTGCATGAATGTGTGTGATTCTGTATTTTAATCTTCAATGCAAGATGTCTAACTAGAGAGTCTGTTGTAATGCAAATGTGCACCCCCTGCTAGAGATGTTATCATGAGAGCTTGACAGGTGATGTATAGACAGAGAACAGCAGTGTAATCTTCAGCGTAATTTATTGTACTGTGTGGCTCAATACAAAGTTTCTTAACTGTTCCTCAATAGCCTTTCATAATATGCATTGACATTTCTAATAAAATTGTTATAATTTAATTGATCACAAGAAAAATTGAACCACACATCATCACAAAAAAAAAGGAAAAAAAACGGAATGCTGAAAAAGCATTGTATTGCCTTGGGCAGTTTGATATAAACGATTAATAGAATTTACATAGTTCATCAGTGGTGCATAAAGCCACAAAACAATAGACATCTAGCGCCCAATTTATTATTGCATTTCCGCCATTTTTTTGCCGTGAATACCTCTCAATTAGTAACTTTTTGAGTTGCAACAAATTTATCAAACAATTTGTGCCCTTTTTTTCAAGTTGCTTTTCAGGTTCAGTTTAGTTTTTTTGTTGTTGTTTTCTGATTTTTAAGTCAATTTAACTTTTCCAGATGTTTTAGAAAGATTCACGAAATGCGACTTTATTTCTAAAAAGTCAATAAAATTTGGTGTAATTCTACTCCAGCCTCCCCCTGGAGTGATTTCATGTTCGCCATTTATTTTGGCGCCTTTATGCTTTGAGACATTTTGCGAAATGTAAGACTTTTCCAGCTAAAAAGTCGCCAAATCAGTTAGAGACAGAAACAAAATAACAATTTTGGGCTGGCATGCGGCATTTGAATAAATTTAGAGCCATCAAAGTCTGCAGCGCTTTACATACATTATCATCACTGTTCCCATTGGGGCTCACAATCTAAATTCACTATCAGTATGTCTTTGGAATGTGGGAGGAAACAGGAGAACCCAAAAGAAACTCACCATCACGCAAACACCAGGAGAAGATGTATATTATTATTGGTGGGATTTGAACCCAAGACCTCAGGGATGCAAATAAACATTTTTAATTGCTGAGCCACTGTGCTGATCCTTAGTTTCTAGGTGGGGGGAAGGAAAAAAATACAAAGAAGAAAACAATACTGTTGATGAACATCAAGAGGGTAACTACATGAAACTTTAGGATCATGCTGATCTGCCACTGCTATCCCAGGGTACTTGGAAATCTGTCATTACTAGGGATGAGCAACCATGCACGGTAAAGGGTATGCCACACTAAACAACATCGCTAACGGGATCGCTAAAAAACGTCACTATTTAGCGATCCCGTTAGCGATGTTGTTATGTGCGGCATCTACCAGCGACGTGGCCCCTGCTGTGATCTCGTCCGTCGTCCTGATCGTTCCGGACCCTATTTTCATCGCTGGCGTCCCGCTGGTAAGTATCTAATCGCTGAGTGTGGCACCTTTTTTAGCGATTTAGCGGTACTTTTGTACCGCTAAAGTCGTTAAGGAGATCGCTAACCGCGATAGCGTCCTTAACGATATCGCTAAATTAGGTAGCTACTAGCGATATAGAAACAATCCCGCTAGCGATCTCATTAGTATGCGACGCTAACGAGATCGCTAGCGGGATTGTGTAGTGTGGCAGTACCTTAACACTCGGATATCGGATGTGTTTGGCACTAGGCGAGTATTAGTCAGTGTTTGAATTTGAAACTCAAATCCCCATCCCACATGTTTGTCACCTGTTATCCAGTCAAATTTTTTATGGATTGAATTTGTGTTACATTATGGTGGTATATAAAACTCCAAAAACTCTTTTTTTTTATGGATTCAATTATTCATCCATACAGTTTAATGCGGTTATTGTTATATTATGATGGTATATAACATTTTTAAAAAGTTCCAAAATGTTTTATGGATTCAGTCATCCATGCAGTTTAACAAGCGTTGTGTAAAATTACAGAGGTTTAAAATTTGTAAATAGCGGTTGGCTTGAAACAAAAAACAAAATTGGCCTGCTACTTATGTACAAATTTGGTCTCTTGATACTCAATCCTCACCCGTCACTATATCTCTCACATTGGCATCCCAGCATTGTACCAGCACGTGTCCAGGATCATCACCTACCAACGCGGTTACTGAGATTGTCGACTTAACGACTGACACATGGACAGGCGGGGAGGGTAGCAACGGTCCTGAGGAGAGGGGCGAGAGGTAACAGGCCTGAGGAGATGGAAGATTAGTGACAGTTCTGAAAAGAGGGGAGAGTCGTGACAGCACTGAGAAGAGGGGAGAGTAGTAACAATCCTGAGGAGAGGGGAGAGAAGTGACAGTGCTAAGGAGAGTGGAGAGAAGTGAAGGTATTGAGGGATGAGAAGTGACAGTACTAAGGAGAAGGGAGAGAAACGACAGTCCTGAGGAGAGGGGAGAGAAGAGACAGCACTGAGGAGAGGGGAGAGAAATGAAAATCCTGAGGAGAGGGGAGAGAAGTGAGAGCGTTGAGGAGAGGTTAGAGAAGTGTCAGATCAGTGGTGTTACATTGGACTGCTGGTAATATCTACTTAATTCTCTGAACTTAGAGACTCATCACTATGTTTCTATTTGTGGTGTTACATATTTTGTCTGGCAGGGGCGGTAGGCTACAAAACCTACATCTCGGGTCTTGGACCACTGATATTTTATGACCCTAGCAATGACTCAGACATCCATTCTGAAATGGATTATCAAAATAAATTCCTTAAAAAGTATGCTTTGCCTAAAGGGATCAGGAAACCATCTAGAGAATAAATAAATGTGCTCAGCTTATTTTTTTTAGAAATTAAACTTGTTTTTTTTTAGCACCATTGAATGCGATATGAAAAACTAACAACAAAAATACATTTGCCAAGTGTTTCTGTTCTTTGTATCCCCTGTGTATGTGTGTCATAGATAAGTTCGCTCACATGTAAATCTACTTGTATAATGATGCAAACAAAATTTAATACAGCTAATGAAAATGAACACATAATCTTCCAAATTCTATAGACAAGGTACTTCAAAGTACTTGAATCATCAAAAAGAATAAAAAAAATACACCTCCCAGCCCCTAGGTCAATGCACAAGCAATTACGCTAAACAATATCCACAAAAATAAATTTTTAAAAAAAAAGTATAATTTTTTTTCTGCTGACATTTTTATGATGCGGATATCAAGGCTACAGGGAACAGATATACTTGACTGAAACCAAAGAAATGTGAAAATAATTGAAATTATTGATGTCCTAGTTTCTTAAAAGAATGAACATGCTGTTTTAATACGAGAGAGTGATGAACAATTTTCCTGTTTATGCAATAATTTAATTCCACTGTCAAGGGCTACAGCGAAAGTCACAGCCCAATTTAGAGATTTTTAGAAGTATAAAAGAGAAGAAAAACTAATTTTTGCAACTATGTTGGTTTATTTGCATCCCAATCACTAAGATAAGTACAAAGGTGAAGAGTCGTCCATTTAGAGGAGAAAGGAAGCATAGCTAAAGGGATTCTGTCAGCTCAAACTGACATCACAACTGAAAAACTTGAGCCCCAATTCATCAAAGTGGTTATACTCATAAAAAAACTATAAAAAGTCACAAATATTGTGTGCAACCTTGTGTTTTCATGCCAGTTTTGGGCATGACAGGGCGAGTCAGGGTGGGGTGACACCTACTTGCCTAATTCATGACTATCCATGGCGTACCTTGGCGTACCAGAAATTTTACTTCAGTTCCTGACGGCACTTTTAAGATGCACCTGATTCATTAAGAGGCGTGTACCTATTAATAAACCAAGTGCCTCTGACTCCAACAGACTCTCTCATCAAGAATAACATTAAAAACACCAGTCTTGATGAATCAGGGCTGTAGAATTGTAGGTTCCCTAAAAATGGCATCTTTTGTGTTTTGATCGCTGCCTCCATTCTGCAGAAACTGAAATGTAATTAAATATGCTAATTAGACTTTTCTGTGCATGGTTTGGCATGCAACCGCCTTCCTTACTTTTGATAGACTCTGTCTGCAGGTAAACTCCGGCAAACCAATGCTGTCAATCACCAGTGATGGTGGTGGAGATGTGCAAAGTCAGTGTAGCTGAATGGTGAGGGAGCAACACTTGGCACCCACCATTCTTGGGTGCTGCTGGAAACACAACAGCTCCATCAAAATTATAGTGGCAGCGACTGGGTATTGCAGATCCACCATTAAGCTAAATAGGGACTGGACTTACATTACCCGGCTGAGGCCACTATAGAAATGACGGAGTTGCTGTGTTTCCGTACCTTCAAAAACATTCCAGCCAATGGGGGCTAACAGTTGATCGGCGGGGGTGCCAGGTGTTTCATACCCACCAATTGGATATTGATGGCCTATCGCCATCAATAAATAAGTAGTGGCTAACCTCTTAAAATAACTGAAAGAAGAAAGAGGTGGTATGCAGAGAAGGAAATCTCTGCTGCCTTAGGCAAAGGTTCCAGGGAACTGAATGATGTAAAAAAAAGGGGCAACTGCTATACAGCCCAGTAAAGTGAAGCAGTAGATATTGTCTGGGGGCAACAGCCTGACAATTGAGGGTATTTGCAAATGATCAGTAATCGCTGCGCGTTTGAAGCTGCGTACTTAAACAGCATCAAACCTTCAGCGGCCAGATGTTACAGCATTTCAAGAAATCCAATGCCCACTATGCATCCACAGATGCCTGTGTGGCGCCACTGAGGGTCCAGTCACCACAGAGGTATTGCATCTCAACCAGAGGTGTGGTATCCCACCTTTCAGGTAAGATGGAAACACTGAACCTGGCTCTGACAACACTACATCACACACATTAGCTCAGTTCCTCTAGCATGCCTGCAGCTAGCAAAGGGTGTCAGATGGTGGGTGGAGCTGGAAGGTTAGAGCGGGAGAATAGAGGGAAGTGAGAGGAGTCTTCCCTGAGGGGAAGAAGGGGACAGACGTGCATAGGCACCCTTCCTTTAGGGGAAGGGAGGGAAGAGATAGAAACGAGCTGCAGGCTCCAGGTCCTAAGGAGCTGCTGCTAGACAGAAAGACAGAAGGAAGCTCCCTGCAAGGGAAAAGGGATGTCTCAGAGGCACGGCTGAGCAGAAGGCTACCCGTGGAGCTTGTTCCAGGCTAACGGACGTCAGCTGGGAGAATCCAGGTCGCAGAAGGGACTCGGCAACTAGACTAGTTGAGCATATAACAGGACTCAGCTAGCAAGCCGACAGCTATGACAACTTTAGGGGTCTCAGCCACAACCACAAGCATCTTCTCCGGAAAGGAAAGCTATATAGAATCAAGGAAACGCCTGGGTTACGTTATATGACAGGATTCGCAGCTACTGGACTGGGACACTGTTTGTGAAGTGCTGGGAAGGAAGCAGGAGTGGGAATCAGCACAGTGAGACGGCCAGGGAAGGCATATACTGACAGGGAGCTTTGGACTGGTGTTCTCCATCTACCTGGGAGTTGGCTGGACTCCGTACCTGGAGGACATGGAACCAAGCGGGCACCTGTACTGCATGCACCTGAACTGTGAGTAAAGCTTTGGAAACTGCATTTGACTGTCTCCTCAAATTCTTCCTGCGGCACCCACTCTACACTGTTACATCTCCCAGCACCATTACCCTCTACAACATCTCTCTGCCCTGGGACAACAAGCTCTGCCTGTGGAAAGCTATTCCAACTCTACTGCATGACACCATCTACCCCAGAGGATCTGCACTGCAGCGCTGGTCACCTCTGACCAGAAACCACAGGTGGCGTCACGAACACTTCAATACAAACTCTTATCATCCACTGTAAATATATTCCCCTTTTTATTGGACGCCCAGGGCCATGGACCGGGTCACTGCTGCCGTGACACATCCTTTTAAGACACCGGCCCGGTACCGAGTATCCCACTGCCCTGGCTGGCGATCCACCTGCGGCTCACCCGCCGAGACGGACATGGGGCATGCCTTTCCAGACTGCAGCATTTCACTAATAGAGTGTATTGGACATGGTGAATCCTCAGGATTCTGTGAACACGAGTGGATTCACCTGCGTTCAAAAGACAGCAGCGCTTTGGACGCAGCGAACATGCACTGCGTCCAAAGCGCTGCTACTTCCAGATCGTGTGCACCCGGCGTTAAATTATAATGGATGGATTTTTATTTATTCTATGTTCTCTAACATTCTTTTAGCTGATTTCAGGCTGCTATCTTTGTTCCTTTGTTTGTTTTTTTTACAAATAATCTTATCTATTTTCATCCCTTTTTCATGTGCTTGTTTGACATTTACATTGAGCTTGTATGATGTGTGTTTCTGTGATGTGTATCAGCAATGTTTGTGGTAAGTGTATGATGTGCTTGTCCAATGCACTTAAACTCCATTAGCAAATATCTGACCTGAATAGGCAGTGGGTTATAATCTCAATTAATATTTTAAATTTTAGGTGCTTGCATACATTCCTTGTGTGACTTGCATAGGGGCAGCTTTATGCTCAGTACCTGCCCCTGCCCTTACTATATCTAAGATTTCAACATAGTTCTACTCCTTTACTGTTTTATCTTTTTAGTGCCTGTGACTGGGATTTTGCTCTCTTGGGTAGATAGACACCAATGCTGAAGAGTGTTGATTTCCTCCTTTCTATTTGGCTTTTTTTCTCTCTCAATCCCCTGCTTCTTCAAATTTTGGTGAGAAATTTTCTCCATATGTATACCCAACTACAGAATGCCTTGTATAATTTGCGCTCCCTGAATACTTTGGTGCTTTCCTCCCTCTTTTAACATTCTCTTTTATGTATGTCCTCATTGGCATTGCTGTCAGTAACTCTAAAACTGAGGGGGGAAGGATGAGTATAGAGAACCAATACAACCAGAATTAGCTTGGTGTTAAAATCTTTGTCAGAAATAACAGGACAACCATTTATGCCACTCAGGAATTCTTAAAAAGCAAGTAAAGAAGCAAATAAAGCATTAAGGCAGCACATAATAATCATAATAATATAAAAAAAATCACTGTGAAAGCAGGGGCGGACACTGACAGTTTGGGGCCCCTGTGCAAGAAATATGTCTGGGCCCCACTCCATGCCTGGCATGCCGCATATAATGAGGACAATCTGACCATGGGACCCCCGGAGCCTTGGACTCTAAGAAATAGGCCAGATTCCCCAAATTATCCCTGCAAGCAGGGGCATACATAGAGTTCACAAGGTGCCATATGAAAAGTTCTATTTGGGTCTTCTCACACCTCTAAAAATAAATATATATTTATATTTTTGTACTGAAATGGAGATATTTATCTCCGTTAGGATTTGGTTCTGCTTAGCCCAACCATGTAAATATTATATTAAATTACAGTATATGTTTGGTATCTGATAAAGGGCTATTCCCCAAATAAATCAAGTTATCCCCAATCCCGGTGATAAGGGATAACTTACTGATATTTGGGAGACTGATGACTGGGACCCCCAGCAATCCAGAGAACAGGACTCTGCAGCTCAGCCATGAGTGGATTGATGGGGTGCATGCTTGACTTCTGCTTTATTCATGGGCTATGGAACTAATGGAAATAGTCGAGCGCAGCACTCAGCAGCTCTATAGATAATGAAGAGAGCAGAGGCCAAGCATGCCCATTTGCGCGCACGATTGCCGCCGGGTGTCAGCTGATTCTGCACCGCACTACTCCCAGCACTTTAACCCCCACAATGCTGTGATTGAACTTGATCGCAGCATTTTGGGAGCCGGCAGAGGGATGACAACCCCTCTGCTCTTGGATTGGAGACCCCAAGATGTCACGCGGGGTCCTGATAGTCACCATGGTGACTCAATGTCATCATGACAAGATGCGGGTCACCAGAGCATGATCAGTAACTTTCTCTGTCAGTGCAGAGCTGACAGTTTGCATAGCATAGGGATGCTGCTGCATCCCCATGCTATGCAAGCAATCAGCATGCAAAAAAACTGATAGTTCCATAGTGGGACAAAGTAAAAAAGTTAAAAAAAAAAGGTTTTGAAAAATTGTAAAAACATTTAAAAAAAAATAAAAAATAAAAATATATTTTTCTGAAAAAAAATATAAACAATAAAAGTACACATATTTGGTAAAGCCAAGTCCACAACGACCCGACCTATGAAACTGTCCCACTAGTTAACTCCTTTAGTGAACACCATAAATAAAAAAAGGCATAAAACAATGCTTTATCATACCGCCAAACAAAAGTGGAATAAAACATGATCAAAAAGAATATAAATAAACACGGTGCCGCTGAAATCTTCCTCTTATCCCGTAAAAAACAAGCCCTCATACAGATCCATCAGTGGAAAAATAAAAAAGTTATAGCTCTCAGAATAAAGCGATGCAAAAATAATTATTTTCTCTATAAAATAGTTTTTATTGTGTAAAAGCACGAAAACATAACAAAAACTATATAAATGTGGTATGGCTGTAATCTTATTGACCCAAAGAATAAACCTGTCTTATCAATTTTACCACACGTGGAACGACAAAAAAAATTCCTGAATTGCTGGTTTTTCCTCATTCTGCCGCACAAAAATTGGAATTGAAAACAATCAAAAAGGCATTGCATCTGAAAATGATACCAATAAAAACTTCAACTAGTCCCGCACATGACTCTGTCGGCCAAAACATGGAAAAATTATAACTCTCAAAATATGGTGATTAGTGTTGAGCATTCCGATACCGCAAGTATCGGGTATCGGCCGATATTCGCGTTATCGGAATTCCGATACTTAATTCCGATACTTTTTCCATATCGTATACCGGAATCGGAAGTTCCCATAATTCTTTGAGAGGCAATGTGATTTTAGTCAGCCAATGAGGAATCCTACGAAGTGTGGGCACATCCTGTGATGCTGCGGTCATCTTAACTAATGGCATGGCTGTGATTGGCTGCTGAAATGATGTCAGAATGCACTATAAAAGGCGCCGCCGCCATTTTAGCGTCACTGTGCTGTGAACTCAGTAAGGGACAGAACGCTACTCTGCTCACTCTGAGGGACAGTTAGATATTGCGATTTTGTGTACTACTGTGCTTGAGGCAGGCTAGTTTACCAACCGCTGTGTAAAGCTTCATTTTGCCAGTGTTGTTTTAACAGCTCTGTGCAAGGTGTGTGTGTGACAGTGCAGGTGACGCTGCAGTTTGCTCTGCATCCACCGCTGTTTGTAGGCATCTGCACGTGTCCCTTTTTTTTTTTTTTTTTTTTTTATTTAGTGGAATTGGTGCAGCTCCATTATATTAGAAAAAAATCAAATCTATTAGTGTGACGTGCTTCCATCCGTATACAATACATTGGTTGCAAACACTATAGAAGTACAGAAAGGAGCTTTTCACAGATTGTGGACAGTTGTGTTTCAGTGTTCACTTCAGTCTGTGTTTTTTACTTTTTTGAGTGCAGATCACGCTCCAGTTACATGTTCAAGCACTGCTGCTTGTACTCTGCTGAGCGTGTCTCAGTGGCTCATCCTTTTCATTTATCTCCAATTGGTTCTGCTACATTCCATTTAAAATAAATCTAATCTATTAGTGTGACGCGCTTCCATCCGTATACAATACATTGGTTGCAAACACTATAGAAGTACAGAAAGGAGCTTTTCACAGATTGTGGACAGTTGTGTTTCAGTGTTCACTTCAGTCTGTGTTTTTTACTTTTTTGAGTGCAGATCACGCTCCAGTTACATGTTCAAGCACTGCTGCTTGTACTCTGCTGAGCGTGTCTCAGTGGCTCATCCTTTTCATTTATCTCCAATTGGTTCTGCTACATTCCATTTAAAATAAATCTAATCTATTAGTGTGACGCGCTTCCACCCGTATACAATACATTGGTTGCAAACAATATAGAAGTACACAAACGGGCCTTTCACAGCTACTGAACATGGGTTTTTAATTTTTAACTAAAATATGTATTTTTTCAAATGACACAAATATAAGTAATGTTGAAGAGGAATAGTCCTACATCCATTGTTTGCACAATATTACAGGTGTACATCATGTCCCTTAATCAACAATGTATTATTATATTTACTTGTATGCTTTTATTTAAAAGCCAAGAACACAGAAGGATAACCTTCGCACTGCAGCTGTTGTCAAAGTTCAACCCACATTATGCACTTCCAACATTGCAGCATTTGAGGCATGATGTGAGTTGGATTGGTCAAAGTTATGGAGTGAGAAGGTTCACCATCAGTACCCTATAGCATAAGTATGCTTTTGTGTTAGCATTTGTGTTAGACATGTGGATATCTGCCATAATATGTCACAATTATTTAGTTACAGATTTGTTACCAACACTAATCATTGAATGGTTTTAAATTTGACGTTTCACTTGTTTACAGCTTAGAAATAAGGGTGTAGCCTGATATCTATGTGTAGCACTAGCCACTTTAACATGTCATGTTTTTTTAAACATGTGTAGCTAGGTAGCAGTAATTTTTGCCGGACACACAGCAGGGGAACAGCAGGCGTTACTGAACCCCACTATCACTATAGCTTGTGTATTGGTCTGTGGACACGACACTTCTGAGCAGCAACTGGCAGTGTTGTAGCCCAGGGAGTATAGCTCAGGTGGTAGAAAGATGAACATAACAGGAGACATGGAAAACGTTGTCAACCAGTTAGTTAATCTGAAACCGGACAGGCAAATTCAGGCGAGATCCATGCCTAGTTCATTTTCAGAAAAGTAAGCCGTTCTACATTATCGTAGGATAGTCGCATGCAACGGTCTGTTAGTACACCACCTGCAGCAGTAAAGACGCGCTCCGATAATACACTGCCAGCAGATCAAGCCAGCACCTCCAATGCATACTGGCTAAGCTCTGGCCATGTATCCAGCTTAGAGACACAAAACTTGAATGGGGAAGAGCCATCTGGGAGTACACTGAGAGGGCAAGACATGTAGTCTGTCACCATCTTACGGAAATGTTGCCTCCTGCTGACTGGAGCCGTCTCGGATGGTGTAGACATTGGTGGCGCTGCCACAAAACTTCGACACATTTGGAACATACTGTTCTTGCCCTGTGCAGAGGCGCTGCTTGTGCTCCCTCTTGTTGCAGAGCTGTCTCCACTGCCTCGACGCACAGAGCTGCTTTGTAAATCAGTAGCAGCAGCAGTGCTCTCGGCTGGAATGGAGAACATTATGGATTGCACCAGTGTGTCTTGGTACTTCCGCATTTTACGCTCCCGGTTCAACGGTGTGATGAGGCTTTGTAAGTTGTCCCGGTAGCGAGGGTCTAGGAGGGTGTACACCCAATAATCAGACGTGGTGTGAATGTGTTCGATGCGGCGGTCGTTTCTCAGCCACTGCAGCATGAAATCAACCATGTGCTGCAGACTCCCAACTGGCCAAGAAACGTTGTCCCCTGCAAGAGGCGTCATCTCCGCCTGCTGTGCATCACCCCACCCTTGGTCTACATACTGACTAGAGCATTGTCTACCTCCCTCTGGAGCGATGTCTTCCTCCTCCATTGACTCCTCCTCATCCTCCTCACAAAGTCCTTCAAATACATATAAATTTACAAAATTTAAAACTCAAAATTTAAAAACTTTGTATCATAATTCTGTAACATCAGTTTATGGAAACACAATAGCATTACAAAAGGATAGACAAAAAATGTACATTATGTGCTTTGTAAATACATTAAAAGTTTGTAATGGTTATGAAAATATAGACAGCGACTCTGGAGGTTCAATTGTTGATACAGCATGGTACTTTGAAAGTCCTCCAGCCCTTTGTGAGGAACCACGTTGCGCTGACTGTCCAGAAGGTGATGGAATTTGTGACTCCTCATCCTCCACCTCTTCCAAAACCTCATGCCTTAGTGCTTGCAGTGTTTTTTGAAGCAGGCAGATAAGGGGGACAGTCAGGCTGACTAGTGCATCATCTGCACTCGCCATCCGCGTTGACTCATCAAACGCACGCAAAACGTGGCAGATATCCTTCATAGAGTTATTCGCCACTCATTACACTGGCAGTGGCTGCCCATTCATTATAGGATCCAATTCTAATTACTGGTTCTCACCAACATAGCTCTCCACAGCGCAGCACCCCCCTACATCTCCTCCCTTATTTATATTTATCGGCCTAACCGACTGCTGCACTCTGCAAACGACCTTCGACTAACCTCTGCACTAATCCGTACCTCCCACTCCCAACTCCAAGACTTCACCCGCGCTGCGCCAATCCTCTGGAATGCTCTACCCCAAGAAATTAGGACTATCCGCAATTTGGATGGTTTCAGGCGCTCCCTCAAAACACATTTGTTCACAGTGACCTATCACATTCACTAATCAAAGTCATTCTATGTGTAATTCTGTGTGTGTAGCCCATTCACTATCTCCATGCATCCCTCACTTCCTTAAAATGGCTGGACCATCATTGTAAAAACACCATTGTATATAAACACCTGTACTTTGTATCTCCCACACCTCATTGTAGATTGTAAGCTTTCACCAGCAGGGCGGCTGATTTTGCTTTAATTATTGTATTGTTAACGTTGTTACTTATGACTCGTGTTTTGAAACTGTTAAACTGTAAAGCACTGCGGAATATTATGGCGCTATATAAATAAATAATATTATTATTCTTATTATAGAGGCCCACTCAGTAGTGGTGAAGTGTGAACGCCGCAAATTGCGAGTTGACTGTGCCTGATGCAGCTGATACTCCATTACTGTTGGCTGCTGCTCACACAACCGCTCCAACATATGTAACGAGGAATTCCACCTGGTGGGTACGTCACATATAATGCGATGTTCATGAAGGTGAAATCTGCGTTGCAGAGCTGCAATCAGCGATCTGGCCATGCTGGAACGTCGCAAGTGAGCGCACTCTAGGCGGACCTTGTGCAGCAGTGCATCAAGATCCGGATAGTCCCTCAAAAAACTCTGCACGACCAAGTTGAGCACATATGACAGACATGGTATGTGAGTGAGGTTGCCAAGGCCCAGAGCTGACACCAGATTTCGGCCATTGTCACACACTACCAAGCCTGCCTGTAGATTCTCTTCCAAAAACCACACGTCGCTCTCCTGCTTTATGGCATTACAGAGCTCCTGCGCTGTGTGGCTAAGATTCCCCATGGAAATTAATTTCAGGATGGCCTGTTGACATTTGGACACGGCTGTGCTCATATCGGTCGCAACAGGTAAACGTTCACGGGTCCATGTGGAGGTAGACCGTGACGGCTCCTGCAGCGATGATTCTGAGGAACTGGAATAGGAGGAGGAATCAATGTGTACAGACTTGATTCCTGCAATCCTTGGAGTTGGCAGAACACGTACAGCGCCACTCGCAAGATCAGTACCCGGCTGCACAACATTGACCCAATGGGCAGTGAGGGAAAGGTATTGTCCCTGGCCATGGGTGTTAGAACCCTCTTGTTAGGTTTTGTTTCAGTTTGCTGGTCACATGACCTTTTTTCCCTATTTAGTCTGGCTCCGCCCTTCTGGCTTTGCTTGACTTCATTGTATTATCTACTGTTAAGCTAGCCGGGTGCTTAGGTGCCTTAATCTGTGAGTTTTGCTTGATGTTAGGATCACAAAGTATTTATTTTTCTGTTTAATTATCCATGCTACAATTTATGTTAGGACTAGGAGGTGTCCACCTTTTCTCCCAGTCCCTAGATCTTGTAGGGATTACTCCCTCGCAACTATAGGTCTTCGTTCACACTAGATGAGGACTTTAGCGGGTCTGGTCGCAGGATCAGGTTCCCCGTTACATCGTAGGGATTCAGCTTAGTTGTATTGTAGGGACAGAATTCCCTTCTTTCCTTACTGGTTGTAGCAGATCATAACAATGGGTACTGGTCCACGCATCGGTGGTCAGGTGGACCTTGCTACTGAGGGCTTTTAGTAGCGCATGTTTAATTTTTCCCTCAACATGCTTTTGCAGACCAGGGACGGCTTGCCTGCTGAAATGAAATCGGCTTGGCACATTGTATTGTGGGATTGACAATGATATTCAGTTACGGAAACTGTCTGTCTCCACCAGCCTGAATCACAGCATTTCAAGGGACAGGAGTTTTGCAATGCCAGCATTCAGAGCCTGTGCTCGTGCATGGTTTGCGGAGTATGGCCGTCTTTTATCCCATGCCTGTGCTACCGCTGGCTGTTTTGTGGCCTGGGAGTGTGAGGATGACAGGGAACTTGCTGCTGTGTGTGGAATAACAGTTTGTCTCTGGACAACAGTGGCCGAGGTTCTTCCATGGCGATCCTGTGAGGAAGCATAACCAGCTGTGTGTGAGCTCGATGAAGAGGCTTCAACACAACCTGAAGATGTAGGTGCTGCTGTAGGTTGGCCTACATCTCCAGTGTGTCTTTGTAACTCAACTACGTGCTTTGTCCGCACATGTTTCCACATATTTGTGGTATTGAGGTGACTGACACTTTTAGCTATTTTTAATTTTTGATTACACAGCTTGCATTTCACATAGCAAATAT